>CM061920.1:211015737-211660300 GCA_031002005.1 Vandiemenella viatica
ATACATTGTCAGTATAAACTGCAACGTGACGGAAGAAAGCGCAATACTAAATTCACTGAATCGCGATGTAAAACACACCCCTTTAAATCTCATTTTCAACACTGGTTAAAAAGTAATGCTAGTCTATTATGTGCAAAATAGCAAGGTATGCTGATTTTCTACACTACACCAACAAAAATTTGAGAGCAAAGTCATCCCATTGAGAGCTATGACTAAATATTTATAGACAGACAGCGAAGTTTTCAATTCCTACCGCCCACTTCAACAACGATAATTAGAATTCAACTTACTTATGAAATGATATTCCAGGTTCTTTCCTCTCTTGCCTATTTGTGCAACCATATGCAAAACAAGATGGCATTATAAAACACTTATACACATTACAAAATGAAATAATCACAGCATCTAATAGCATGTGAACATCACATTTGTTTGGACGCGCAATATCGCCGCTGCCGCCACTGCGCATGCGCAAGAGTTTAGAGCCTGCTTCACAGATTTAACCTCACTTCTCCTCCATGTATTTCCTTCCTCCATGGTTGCGCGCATGGAGGAAAGAAATATATGGAGACGGCGCAAGAGAACTTCACCACGCATTGAAGTGACGCGGGGCAGAGGAGGAGGGGGGGGGGCTAGGCCGCACCCATACAGACACGGGGTATATGTACAAAAACCTGAAGGGTACTCTAGGATAAACGTAACGCCGCAATCTGGTGATGGATTATTATGTAACTCAATGAGACAAATAAAAAATGAAGAATAATTTTTTTATATATATCCTGCCTAGTTTCCGAGATATTCTATCTCGAATGAGAGATGTTTTTGGTTGAAATTCAGAAGAAAAAATTGGTCAAAGTCAAATTTGATGATGGGTTCTTATTTAAAAATACGATACAAATAAAAAATAAATAAAATTTTTCGATATCTCGCCTAGTTCTCGATATTTACTGTATCGAAAGTGAGTTGTCTTGAGTTGAAATACAGAAGAAAAATTTCGCAAAAGTCAAATTTGATGATCGATTCTTATGTAGCACGACAAGACAAATCGAAATAAAGAATAAACTTTTTCAATATCTTGCTTAGTTTTCGGGATATACTGTTTCCAAATTTAGGGGATTGGGTTGATAAGCGGCCAGGACCAAAAAGTAATTCTGCCACAGCCACAATGAATTACATGGTGGACATGCAGAATGGATATTTCAGTTTTATTACTATCACTTGTGGTTAGGTTGAAATGTGGTCTAGATCAGAATAAAAATAGTTATCTTGTTACCATACATAGTAAGCCTAATTTGGAATATCTGGAAGTAGTTTACATCGCGATACACGTTTTGGCATTAACATGGTTCTCATGAAATTACTAACAATTTGAATCACAAACTGCATTTGGGGTAACAACATCGTTTGCTTCATCAAGATTCCTAGATGGCACAAGATGGCATTATAAAATACTTTGACAAATTAGAAAATGAAATAATCACAGCATCAAACACAATGTGATCTTCGCATTTGTATGGATTAGTAATATGACGCTGCCGCCACCGCGCATGGGCAGTATCAGCCGAGAATTTAGAGGCAGCGTCACAGATTTAACGCCATTTCTTCTCCATTTCTTTCCTTCCTCCATGGTTGCGCGCATGGAGGAAGGAATAAAGGTATATGGAGACGACGCAAGGGACCTTCACCACGTACTGGAGTGAAACCGGGTAGAGAGAAGTGGGGTGGGGAGGCCGTAGAAATACGGGGAATAGACACAAAAACCTCAAGGGAATCATAAGACAACCGTGACACCGCAATTTGATTATATATTATTATGTAACTCGACGAGACAGATAAAAAATGAAGATTAATTTTTTTTTTTTGATATCGTGCTCAGTTCTCGAGATATACTGTCTCAAAAGAGTAGAATTTCTGGATGAAAGTCAGAAGAAACATGTCCCCAGAGTCAAATTTGATGATAGATTCTAATGGAACGCGACGATACAAATCGAAAATAAAGAATAAAATTTTTCGATATCTCGCTTAGTTCGCGTGATGTACTGTCTCAAAAGTGAGGTGGTTTAGGTTATGAGGGGATTCAACGATAACCGTATTGCCGCAATTTAACTCTTATGTAACTCGATGAGACAAACTGAAAGTATAGAATAACATTTTTTGATATCTCGCTTAGTTCTCGAAATATTGTACCTTAAAATTGACGTGGTTAGGTTGAAATGCGGCCTGAACCAGAAGAAAACTTTCGCCATATCCAAATTTGATGATGAATTCGTACGCAACTTAAAGAGACAAATCGAAAATAAAGAATAAATTATTTTGATATTTCGCTTACTCGAGATATTGTACGTACCTCAAATGAGAGGAGGTTAGGGTGAGATCTGGCCTGGACCAGAAAAAAAAATCACTGAAACCACCATATCTACACTGTGGAAATGCAATATAGGTGTTTTATTTTCTTCCTAGAGATTGTTGTTAGGTTGAAATACGGCCTGAAACAAAAAAAAAAGTCACCAAAATTACAAGGAACTATACCTATATCTGATTTTTAATATGCTATATCTCGAAAACCAAGCGAAATATCAAACAATTTTATTCTTTATTTTCTATTTGTTTCGTTGAGCTCTATAAGAATTCACCATCAGATTGTGGCGCGACGGTAATGATAGAACTGCCCGTTATGATGCAGACTGGACCAATTGAAACGCGGCCTGGACCAGAATAAAAACGTCACCAACATCTGGAATTTTAAAAATAGCCTAAGTCAATGTTTAGAACTTTTAAACAAATGATCACTCATAGTTTCTGAGCTTAGAATATATTGTGCTGTTAGTGGCCTATATAATTTTGCTAGCAAAATCAGTGCATTCATAAGTCAGAAGCTAACAACTAATAATAAATTGTTTGTTCTCTTCTGGTACACACCGCATTTCAACCTACCAACATTTCCATTAATATTGCCGCTACAAAATCAAACTGTGTAGACACACCTAAACACATTAAATGCATCGCGAACTACATTTCGGGCAACAAAGTTTATTTAATCACGTTTAGTAGTTTGCACAGCACAAAGTATCACAATTAATTTCATAGTACACTTTCAGTGTAAACTGAAACTTGAGTAAAGCCTGCAGAATACCATATTCACTGTGTCGCGATGTAAACTTGACCCGCTTAAATTAAATTTTCAACACTTGTCTACAATAAGGCAAGCTTTTCAGGTGCAAAGTAGTAACATATGCTAATTGTCTACACTACACCAACAAAAATTTGAGAACGATATAATCCTATTGAGAGCAATGAATAAATTTATAGCGATAGGTCCTAATGTTGCAGTTACCAGTCAGATACTTCAAGAACGATAATTACAATGTGACTTACTTATGAAACGCTATTCCAGGTTATTTCCTATCTTGTCTGTTTGTGCAAACATATGCAACACAATTTTCCATTATAGAAAACTTTAGAATATTAGAAAATGAAATATTCTCAGCAGCTGACACAATGCAAACAGCCCAATGTTTTGGGGGAATCCCTATGGCCGCCGCGCATGCGCAGTAGGAGAGCAGTTTTTCCATGAGGTTTCATGGATTTAGAGTTATTTCGTCTCCATATATTCCTTCCTCCATGGTTGCGCGTAGATCTTCTTTGTACCACAGAATATGTTCCTCTGACTATGGCGCAACAATTGTTTGATTGTTGTTATTTCTCGATCGTTCAATACTTAATTATTCACCATATTTCCCCGCCGGTAGTGACTAATTACTGTCATTTCTTCCCGCGGTTCATATATACTGTCCTGTCACACGGTTAAGCAATATAATGTTACACAGGAAATATGTCTATTTAGTTAACTGGTATTGGAAAACAATACAAGTTCATTATAACATTCGGTGCTGATCAACTTCAAATGTTTGCGGATTCGGTTTGAACACGGCCGCCACGGGTAATTACCCGAAATTAAACACTTAAAGTCACTCAAAGGAACCACAACTACACAAATTAAACATTGTTTAATGAACACAGTTATCCCTTATTTATTACGCTAAAGTTCACAAACATAATACAGCACGCCTTCGTAAACCACCAGATACGTAACTCTAATCGGACTTAGTGGATATGAAGATTGCAAGGTACGATTAAGTAGTGAACAAGACTATTTGCGATCGTAACAACCGCCACACATGTGACTGCACTCAATTCACAGACCACAGTTCTTACTAATCACGGTATGGCTCTTAAACTATCACCGACACTACTGTCAAAGCTATTGTCACGCTTATAAAGTTCCTTTTAACTGACATACCGTTCAATCGTTCATGGCATAATCAATTACAACCACGCATGACCACACTTCTTCATAGTCTTTTCGCCATCTTGTCTTCTTCAAAGATCCTCCACTCTGCGTCAAGTATGGATGTATCGATTGTATCGTTACAACGTCTTTTTTATTTATTTATTTATTATTATTAATGACAACATTCGGTCTATCGACCATACGGCCAGCTTCAATTTTTACTTTAATTTTTACAATTTCTGCTTAATCTATTACGATCATATAAAATTTCACCATGGATCATGTAGTAAAACAGTGATAACAATGATAACAGGATTTATACAGTTTTTTATAGGAGATTCTTTAAGAAAGATATCTGCCTCTCTTAAATAACGAGGTAACACCCGATACATATCATGTCTTCCCCCTCTCAACAGGATATCTACCGAAGTTGGAAGTGGGATTTTGAACTTTACCAGGCTGTTGTATAATTTGATCTGTGGAGTCCGATAGAGGGAGCATGCTAGTATGATATGACTGATATCTTCTATTTCTTCTTGATCTGCCTGGCAAAAAGGTGAGTGTCTTGCCAGATCAAGTAAACCGTCTGTCAAGACGTTACATGTAGACCGATCTCACGGATGGTAACCCTAAATGAGACCAATATGAACAATCATTCTGGGATGGTAGTGCAAACATTAGAGCAGGAATTTTTGCACGTAACGCTATGAAATTAGAAATACATGCAGATGAGGGAACTAGGTAAGCCAAAAATGTCGTAAATGGGCTAAAATGGATAATATCACTACAGCTATATGATATATGATAGAAATACCGCAATACGCCGGTCTAAAAGCGCGGACCGCGATGGTTTACCGGATTTTTCCGACCGGGACCTATTACCGGTAAACGCATTTTTAGAACCGCACCAAAGACCGGAATTTCATTGCGCTCGAAAGCGGTTATATGCGCCGGTATACCGACCTACAGAAACACGATATACGCGTCCGCTGTGAGGAAGGGGGGTCCCCTCCCACCGCACCCGCCTTATCATGTGGGTACAAATTTGTCATTTAGAAGCTGCTATTAACAAATGGCTCTGACCAAATAGTGCCAAGAACTCAGTTCCAGTAGCCATCGATACTGATGGCACATGAAATCAGTTGAGCGTGTCGCTCACTGAGGTGTACTGTAAAGACATGCTGTCCTCTGCCCATCATGTAACACCTCAGTCTGGACGTAGGATGTGGAGTTACTTGTATGTATGTGGTGACGTCTGGAATTGTGGTGTATGAATTGATATATGTGTGTGTTCCTATGCGGTTGTGTGTCTAATTATGGTGATAGGGGTCAACTCGATCTCAAGATTTCACCTATGTGTTGTTGGTAGATGTAATCAGTTGGGTGTGATGAGCACCGAGGTTTGTGGCAAAGACATGTCACATTTCACACATCCTGCTGATATTCAGTCTCGATCTAGGGTGTTCAGTCCTTTTGATCCTGTTACATGTATGTGTGATGTGATGTATGGTACTGTGTGTACGCAAGGACATGTGAGTGTGTGTATGTGTGTCTTTCTATGTGGTTGTGTGTCTATCACGATAGGATTATACTCGACTTTGAGATTTCACAATGACTGGCTACCTATGTGTTGATGGAACATGTAATTGATTGGGTGTAATGAATAATCCGTATGGGATAAGTACTGAGGTGTATGGCAAAAACATGTCATCCTTTGCAGACACACACTCTAACGTCTGTGTGATGGTTTTTGGTCAGTTATGTTTGTGTGTGGTGACGTATGGATTAGTGCATAAGACCTATTATGAATATGGGAGTTATGATATCTGTCTGATGACCATGTGTCTACTGATACTCGTGGTACGTGGGGCAAATATTGCTGAATAGCAGAAAAGGCTTGTGGCGTAGGATAGAGGTGGTGCTGATGATGTGAACAGTTTTGTACCTAATACTAACGATACTGAATGGCATATATGTCTGTAGTGTGAGATAAATGATACGATGTTGATGTGAGGAGTTTGGTACTTGGAACACATGTTAATGATGACTTTTGGTCAGTCTTGAGCCATGGGAGTTCTGCCCCACTTTTTCTTAGCCATGATTGGGCTGATTGTTGTGACGAGGTCACTGTAGGCATGGAAATATGCGTCTGTGTGCTTCTTTCTCTGTGTAAGTATGGTGTAAGTATGGTGATACCTTCGTTACACTCGTCTGTCTGGACGTATGAATTGCTGTTCCTCCCATATGTTTATGTGTCCTTGTGTGGAGATGTATGGATTTTTGGGTGAGACCTAGTATGAATATGAAGGTTATATGATATCTGTCTGATAGACAAGTGTCTATTGTAACTCATGGTACCTGGGTCACATGTTACTAAATGACAGAAAGGGTTGTGGTGTGGGAGAGACGTGGCTGTGATCCCAAACTTCACACATCCTGTAACTATTCAGTTTGGATCTAGCGTGTTCAGTCTCTTTCCTCCAGTTATGTACATGTGTGTGGTGATGTATGGAACTGTGTGAATGCATTGTCATATGAGTGTGTGTGAGTGTATGTGTGTCTTTCTATGATTTTTGCCCAGTCATGGTTGTTCTGTTTCACTTTTCCGTTGCCATGATTGGGCTAGTTGTCGAGTTGAGATCGCTGTGGGCATGGAAATGTACGTGTGTATGCGCCTCTCTGTGTTTTTTTGCGTAAATTTGGTGATACCTTGCTTGTGGTGACGTATAGATTTGTGAGTGAGACCTAGTATGAATTTGGGAGTTATGATATCTGTCTGAAGACCAGATGTCTACTGCTACTCGTGGTACCTGGGGCAAATGTTACTGAATGGCAGAAAAGGCTTAGGTGTGGGATAGATGTGGTGGTGCTAATGTGAACAGTTTTGTACCTAGCACACATGATACTGGATGGTAGTGAGGTCTGTTGTGTGAGATAAATTAGATGATGTTGATGTGAAGAGTTAGATACGTGGAATATATGTTAAATATGATTTTTTGGTCAGTTATGAGCCATGGGGGTTCTACCCGGCTCTTTCGTCGCCATGATTTATCTGGTTGTTGTGTCTAGCTCGCTGTAGGCATGGAAATGTGAGTGTTTGTGCATCTCTGTAAATGTGGTGATACAATACTTAAACTCTTCTGTCTGGATGCATGATTTGCTGTTCCTGTTTCTTTGAGCTTGTGTGTGGATACATATGGATTTGTGGTTGAGACCTAGTATGAATATGAGGGGTTCTGGTATCTGCTGATAGTCAAATGTCTTTTGCAACTCATGGTACCTGGGGCACTCTTAATGAATGGCAGATGGGGTTACAGTGTGGGAGAGACGTATTGATGGTAAATGTAATCAATTGGATGAGATGAACACTATTTATGGTATAAACACTTAGGTGTATGGTGAAAACATGCCATCTTTTGCACACCCTCTATCTCGCCAGGCTGATGGTATGTTAGGAGAGTGCTGTTTTTCAGCTAGTCATGAGTCAAGAGAGTACTACACCACTTTTTCGTTTCCATGATTGGTGCCGGAGGATGTGCTGAACTCTCTGTAAACTTGTTCATGTGTATCTGCGTTTCTCTTTGTGGATGTAAGCGTAAGTATGGTGATACCTTACTTTAACTCGTCTGTCTGATGATTTTTGTAACGATAGTTCTGCCCAGTTAATCAGTGGTAAGGACAATTCTGCCCCACTTCATCGTTTCCATGATGCTTGCTATTAGTTCTATCGACCTCGCTGTATGCATGTACAAATGTATGCGTGTGCGTGTGTCTTCTTCCTCTGTGGATTTGAGTCTAAAATATATGGTTATAGAATTATGCTCACCATCAACGTGTGTTTCTAACCATTGCTTTAGGGCTTAGGCAGTCTCCCATTTCACTATGCTCTTCACAGTTTACTGCTGTTTGAGTTGGCATACGAATTGTGTTTCTCACGTTTTTCACTACATGCACTTCGGGATAAAAATCATTTAACAGAGAGCGTGATGAGGAAATGTACCAGAGAAGCGAAGGACTTGGATACAAACTCACAATCTGACCATTGCTTGTATATAGTGTAGTATGGAGTCCACATTTTTTGTACAAAAGATTTATTAGTGGAAAATATTCAACTAGTGACATAATAAAGGAACTGGACTGGATGTCATTGGAAGATTGGAAGAGTGTCAGGGGCTGAATGTGGCGTGTAATGCTGTTAGAATGGATATTGGCTGAATAATTCTGAGTGGTGTATGGAGCCTAAGTTGGCCATGACCACAATCTGGCACTAGACTTTAGATGATGAGACCTGAGTGGATAAAATATCCAAACACCCACATTGACCTAACAATTTACGACAGTTCAAGCGTGGGTGCTATCTTCGGCGCAATAGAATTAGTGTCTGCAACTATTGTGACGTTTTGGATACTTGTTGTTGTGTGGGGGTCTTCTATGAAAATGTGGATTATGATGCCTGTTTGATGACCACGAAACTATCAGTTAGCTAAGAGCATTATGGTAACTTTATCGTGGTTACTTGAACAAAGCATGCAGTTACAATAAAATGTCACACTTGGTCCTGAATCCGAAGGTTGGCGTCAGATGGGAACATTTAAACCGAATGGAGAACACTCCTATGTCCTGATTGGTTGAAAAATAGCAGAAATTTCCTGGAAAAAGGGGGAGTTTTCCTGGGAAACTGCAGTAGAACCACCTTAAGTGAACATTTTGGTACCTGGAATCCCTGCTACTGATTAGGAGAAGACTTTGCGAAATTTTAACAAAAGGTTACCCTGACAGTAACTGATCAGGGGTTGGAGTGGGAATCATTGGAAAACAGAAGGAGGTTTGGGGAAGTGTTGTGGGTACGTTGGCGATGAGGCTAGTGGTGAATCTTGGTGAAAGAATTAGGAATAGTGCGTAAAAGACTATGAGTAGGAGCCGGCACTGGATTTCTTCCATAAGGGAGTGGGTAAATTTTCTGAATCTCCACCTTGGTCACAGTCGATGGTCTCAGGCATGTTCTGTGCTTAGCGTGACTCGATTTATATCACATAGGACTGGCGTACTTCGATTCGACAGGGGTGAAATTAGTAAGATTAACAGACGGAATTTTGTTCCTGGAACATACGTGCTGAGCTGTAAAATACAGTTAATGGTGGGTATATCTCTCTGTTTCTGGTCAATCACTGATGTGTCACAAGGGATTTATTGGAATTTTAGACAAAGTGCAGCTAAGGACACTCAATTTGTGATTGCTTACGAAAGCATAACAGATTTGATACATAGATTGGTCTGGATAGACAGACGACTAAGGTTTGACCTTGATGGCAACAATTACGAGTGCGATGAAATATTTCATACCAGTGACATCAGAGATAAGATTAGGGAAACAAGATGTTGTACTGATGCTTATATGAATTCTTTCTTCCCTCGTTGCATTCCATGAGTTTTGCCATTGTCAAACTGGAAACTTTGATGTTTCTAGCCTTGGTGTGGGAAAGGCTTTGTTAATCTTTTCATAAATATTTTCAAGTGGGCTCTTGTCAAAGGACTGAGTCTGTAGGTTTGAGAAATAGGCTTGAAAAAATAACAGGCTGATTGGTTTGACATCATGTAATCACTTCAGAAATGTCTGTAGGGAAAGAAACTGGTTTTCAAATCGACAACTTTGCTTTATTTTAGCGGCTCTCGATTCATCGAGGTTATACTTACATACATCAGTAAACCCTTCAATTCCTCTTTGAGTTCAAAAAGTGTCTGTGTTCTCGGTCTGTTTCATTACACATAATTTAATACATCTTTCAAAATACACGGAATGTAGGTGACACTTGTTCATAAAGAATCCAACATGATGTGCAAAAGTGAGTTTGTTTCCCGTCTCTTCGTCGGTGAATTAATTATTAATGTTTGCCTGCTTCTATGAACGGAATTTATGGTTTTCCCTACCTTCGTCGGTGAATGTCTGTCGGTTTCAATGAAAGGATTTCACCCATTGATGGGTTTTTGAGGCTACGAATTTTGAAAGGAATAGCGTATGTGTGGTAATACTTTACTTTATCACAATAATTTCATCAAAACAGGTACACATAGAATTCTTCCTCGATTTTATATCTTTCCAATTTGCTGAGTTTATGACGTTTTTTTTCCATTTTGAACGTTAACTTATTTTAAAGGAAAAATTTATGCTTTTCAACTTATTTTTTATTCAATTATAACAAGGCAAGCTGGCGCCATACACTCTAGGTGTGGGAACTAAAATTTTGATTTTCATTTTAAAATTGACGAGTTGGAACGGCTTTTTCAATAATATCTCAAAACACTTTAACACCCATACCCGCGGCCGGACTCGAACCGGCGTCCTTCGGCACGCGGAACTAGCACTCTAGCCCCAACGCTACCGATGTCGGTTTACGTAATATCCGTTAATGTGAACTTTTTTGATTTTAGTTACAAATAGCAATGGTTCATGCTTAAGTATATTTCACGAAACCAAGACACAGAACCGAAGAAAATATTTTACTGTGCTGAAATACTTGCAACTTGCTGTCGATAGTAGCCAAGATGTTTCGCAGCGCAAACAAGTGCTTGCTTAACGGAACGCTAGGAATCTCCGCACACGGCACACATTTCGCAATGCCTAATGGAGAGCAAACAGAGCGTGTTCACGCAGGCCCGCATTCCAGAACAGAAAACGGGGATACCGAAATATTTCACGCATATGAAGCATGCCAGGCCATCTAGCGGTGACTATAGCCTGTAGGTGCTGCCACCTGGTGACAGTGATGCAAGGCGAACGCCCGATGCCTCGGCTGGGCAAGTCGACACCTGTCGCAACGTCTATTGGATAGCAAACAGAGCGCGTATCCTGTGTAAACACACCTCAGGCGGTGGGATCCCAACCGCTAGCTTTCTCTCTCCTGGGGGAGTGGAATGTCTGCGCACAAAGAAATTAAGCCCTAGGGAGATGCTACCATCTCGTGGCTGGTCAAGGAACTAACGTCCCAGCGTACCAGGGAGGTGTCGCCATCTCGTGAGCACCCAAAGAACTAACGATCCGTCATCTTGTGACGTCATTCGACCTTGGCCTACATTGGTCCATTCGAATTTCCCGCCATGCAAAGAACTTAAAACTGTGACGTCATGAGGACGAGTGGAATCTCTTTACGGTTGTCCAAAGAGCTTATCAGGCTAGAAAAGATGTTCTACATCTACTTATCACATCGCCATGGAATGTTCTCTTAGGAGTTTCAGTGGTACAATGCATCATATTCATGAAACAACCACAGAAGCAATTGCATGGCTGCAATCGTTGGACATCAATCTGCAGTAGTAGTTATATTTATAGTAATTTAATGTACGAGTAGTTACTGTTTTTGTATTTCTTCTGCCATACGAAATAAATACAACAGTATGTAAAGGAAAGCGAATTCCTACTTTCCGAATTTGCCAAGTTAGCTGATTTTAATATTGTTTATCAACTCAAAACAGAATTTTTCGATGCGCATTCACAATTGTCAGATATTAGTGAACAATTAACAAGTTTTTTCCATCGTAGAACTTCCAATGAAGCTTATTTCATTTGAAATTGATTTAGCCTTTAACCAGTTCAAACAAGGCATCTCATCCATTAAACAAAACTTAGCAAAGGAAATAAAGTTCAAAGTAAATGCCAATAAATATGACTATAATCACGAGCTGATAGTTGTTACGGATTATGATTTGTCGCGTTTTGGTGAATCCATTCTTGATAATGAAGACATTTGTGATGAGTTTGCAACAGACACGGTTACTGTTAACTCAATATACACAAATGAACAAATAGATTTGCAGTTAAACAATGCTGAAGTTTCTACAGAAAATATTTTTTTTAGTACTAGTACAGCTAAAGCCTATGACTGTACTCCACATAGCAATGTCTATGTAACAGCAGAAGCAAACATTGACAATACGATACCAAACTTTCAACCACAGGGTAAAATCAAAGTTTGTCATGTTTTTTTTTTTTTTTTTTTTACTATTTAAAATGCTATTCCGTATGAATATTGTGATACCACACATAAGTGTAAAAACGTAACATCTTGGACACGAGTTAAATATAACAACACTGAAGTTTATTTAGCTGGCACGTTCTTTAATACTGACATTGAAGAGAATAATCATTCAATCAATTTAAATCAACTGGAGAATACCGTCACACAAGAAATATATTGTCCTGTAAATAATCTTTGTATAGTTTCTAATGGAACTTCTGCTGCAACATGTACTAACATGGAGGTTGATGTAACAGAGATATGTACAACAGCCTGAGTAAAGAAATTTTGAAGAAAGCCGTATAATCTTATCACATATTTTCAATGAAAATATAATATTGTTAAAAAAAAGTAATGTAAATATATGAATACTCACATAAATTAAAAATGTGTTAGTAGAGATGTTTATATTTAAGGCATTAAATTTATAATCTGTGACATATCCTGAATTTCATTGTACAATTTATTGCATTTAAATGAAAAAAATGGGACCAAATAAATGAATGAATGAATGAATGTAAACACCAGTGGTCACAGTGAACAGGTACAGGTCACTGACAATTTTAATTGTAAGGATAACTTCGATGTTTTTCCCAGGACTATGGAGAAAGTACTACCTTATCATTTAAATGATATTCAAAGTGAATGTGTCTGACACCTATAGTTGTGAAAAATGAGAGTGATACCTGTAATCAATATGCTGATGATGTACTGCAAGAAGTTATTACAGATGAACTATCTCCTCACATGGTACATGAAATGGCAGAAATAGGTACATTTAATGATAGTGAGTAAGTCTATAAAATACCCACTAAAGACTGCCGAATTCGTGCGGTAACCCGGTCAGATCAACGTGTGCTAATTAGGGCTTCAGGGTTTCTAACTGCAAAACTGCCTTCTTCAAGGCGAAGTTCGATGTCTAATGCCCAGGCTGTACGCTCCGTCTTACATGTGCAGGTAAAACTGTGAAGTCAAATCTTTAGCAAGTTAACGATTGCACAAGCCGCTCTTTCGAGTTTGCACGCACTGCCGTGTTGTTTACACGCTCTGTCTTGCAAGAGCAGACTAATTTGTGCAGGTAAGAGCGCACGCAAGACGGAGTGTGTAGTAGCCGGGGGCATTAATTTACATGCTCAAGCCGTTTGCACAAAATGGCTTGAGCAGGCCAGTTTGTGCAAGTAAATCGTTACGCAAAGGTGGTTATACACGTTCAAGTCATTTGCACTAGCCAGTTTGTGCAAATCAACTGAATGAAATGTCGTCGTTTACACGTTCAGTTTGGCTTGCACAATTGTGAAGTGAGGAACCCCGAAAATAGTAATTTAATTTACTTTAATTTAATTGCGATGTAGCACACGCTCCGGTGACAATTTCCCTACACACCCAACTTCCCCCTATCCTGCACTCACCTGCATTTGCCCACTACAAATTTTAACTTTAAATTCTTTTAACGTTTTCGGTAAGTTATTCATCATTTCCCTTGGTAACTCATTCCAATCCCTGACACCCTTACCTAAAAAAGAAAATCTTTCCACACCCTTGTGCCTGAAATCGAGTGCCAGCTTGTGGTCATGGTCATCTTTTCCCTTCCATGAACTACTTTTCATACCTATTGCAATATCTTTCCATGCCTCGACACCAGTATACTCTGTAGTTTGCTGTGTTCAAAATGGAAAATTTTGACGTCATCGGATTTAACATTGCGGCCGCTGTATCATTTACTCTCAACTTTTCATAAACACGGAAACGACTTGTTCAATAAATTCAACAAGAAATTCTTTCGCTTTGGACTTTTTGAACAAACAATAAAAAACTAAACAACAAAGAACACAAACTGAAGGATTATCTGTATATATAAAAATGTATTCTGGTATATCCGAGAATAATAGATCGAACAACATGAAAAAATATTAAAGAAACACCTTCTCCCACTTTGCACCCCTTAATTTTTATGCAAAACCCACTTTGCAGTTTAAAACAAACAAAACAATTCTGTCTACATTTGGTTTACAGAAACCCATCCGCTCTCCCGCTTTCAACTCCCTTAATTTTTGTCAATGTTCCTTACTCAAACAAACAGTTTTTATCCGATATCGATGGAACTTTGCATATGTATACTTTAAAACAGAGGAAAATACTTTCTACGTTTGGTTTACAAAACCAACCCCCTATAAACCATCCCCCCCCCCTAAGGAAAATTTATATGTGCAACGATTCAGTTTTTTTACAAATATCTCGAAAACGGTAGCGAAATCGGCCAAAGTTGATGGTGATGAAAAATATTTACGACTATCCTATCTAACAGGATAAAACATCGGAATTTTCATATCCATCCCCCGAAAAAAAACGCCGGGTTCTCTGCAAGTAAATAATAAGATATGTGAATAAGATCTTAACTCATTATTTAGAATACAAAATTTTGGAAATATTGAGTAATGTTTATATATATACATCACCTTTTTCCCACCTATTCATTTCTGTTGGCATCAGAGAAAGTCTTTCTCACGAAACTTTTTTCCTCCTTATCACTTATCAGTTGCACTAGCTGTTGGCTCGATAAGTAAGCTATTCTGCAATTGATGTAAAGCAGCCTTATTCTGAACTTGCGGTTGATGTTAGGTGTTTCTGTTTCTGAGGTTACTCTGGTGACGTAAAAAACAAACAGAATTTCACTATACCAACTTTGGGGAATCGTGCTAATATTATTCCCAATATCGGACCCAGCTCTAAACGTTCTAAATGTGTTAGGAAAACAACTTCATACTTTTAGGTGTCTAATATTAGCAGAGTGCATTAATTAACAATGGAAGCAACCGATTATAGCATTTATACTAAACGGCAATAATTTTCGTCATTTCTCCGTAACAAATGGTAAAACTTGTAAATACCAGTGAATTATCATCTTGAGCAATATTACTGCTAAAATCAATATAAAGAATTTAAGCCTAATGTTTTGGTGTCTGCAATATTGTTTTCAGCTGTGAAAGGAAACTTCGGCTGGTGAAATACGGAGTTCATTATAACTGGAAAATTCACACAGACTCGATATAAAAGATTGCATCACACCAATCGAAAAACTAACGGCAGAAAAGATACATACAGGAAAATAATAATAATAAAAAAAGGAAGTTTTTACTTCGCAACAGATACGGTTTTTCTTCAGAACCGATAAACCGGAAGGAAAGAAAAATTCATGCAGCAGACGCTTTGCCGCTAGTGCTGAAGAGAAGAGAAAGAGAAAATACAGATGAAGAAACCGCGTTCGAATCCTAATTCGGCAATAGAGTTCCGAGTCATTTGTGGTTTCCCAAAATTATTGCAGTTAAAATGCGGTATGTTTTTTTAACACAGGATATGTAAGATTATCTTCATACAAGTTCCGAATTTATGATCTTGTTTTGAACTGTAAATTCAAAAGATCAATGGGTAATTAGTTTTTTTCTTTAAAATTAGAAAAAAAGGAAAAAATGAATTTCGAATGAAACACATAATGCAGTGTTATAAAGCAATTCATACGATAAGACTAGTATGTTAAAATGTTTAAAGAATTCTATAAATTAGGAATAATAGCGTTGTATAATAGGGCTAAGTTTAATTAATATTGGCTTTGATGAAACTGATATTTTTGATGCTGTGGTTAGAGGTGGCCAACAGTAATATATATATATATATATATATATATTGGTGACCACAATGATTATAAGTTTGTAATGATATATTTCCTTGAAGTTTGATAGTTACCATTTTGAAATTTGATTTTGATTAAAATAATGTTAAAATTGTTGTTGTTTTATAGCGGCAGCTATTTAGTGGGTGAGGTTACCATGAAGCATAGGTTCCCAAACTCGGGGGCGACCCCCCTAGGGCGGCGCAAAGACATGAAAAGTTGCGCAGGAGGAGGTTCCATAAACTACGTGGCTCGGTGTTGTAGGGAAGGAGGGGGCTACTTGCGGTGGAAGGGGGTTCCGAGCCAAGCCACGTTGTTTTGCATTCACATTATTTGTCACAGTTAAAATAAGGAACAGGTTACACAAAAGCATGTGAATATTTACTTCCGTCATTTAATTATCTCCGTATGTAATTTATCATAGCCTCACAAGAGAAAATAGTACAAAATGTCTTCTGGAATCTATAGGGAAAAAGCTACATGAAACGCGGGAGGGGGGGGGGGAGGAGGGGAGGGTTATAGAGGCAAAAGCCACGTCAAGCTACGTGGAGGGTGGTCGGGTTCACAGGAGGCCAAAATGGAGCTATGTAATTTACAGACGTTCCTTGGGGTGCTAGGTAGCTGCGAAGCCATTGCAGCTCCACTCTGTAGGTTCTCAAACAGGGAGGAGAGGGGGTTCGCAATCCGTGTGGACGATTCTCTAGCTCTACACCGTTGGAAAACTATTGCTCCTTCACCGCTTCTTAGAATTGAAATGCTTTATTCTAACATCGAATATTCACCGAGGTGGCTCAATCTGACTGTTTTTGAAGCATTTTTGCTTTCAGCTCTTTTTTCAATAAAAAGAAAGTATCGTAGCAACCTTGACATTGCCAATGATTTTCGTTGCGCACTTTCTAATATCCAACCAAGAATAGGGAAACTTGTGAAAAGAAATGCAAGATCATCTTTCCCATTATTTCATTTTCTCTTTGTTATTTTTTTACAGAAAATTTAAAGTTTGTAATTTTTCAGAAAACTTAAAATTTGAATTAAATAAATATTTAATTTCACACTTGAGTTTTTTTATATCTTTTTAATAATAAAATTGTGGGCATGTAAATATACTAGGTTTTCTCGGTCATCGGATTCTGGGGGACCGAGAACATCATGCGGGAATCTCTTCGTCCAAAACGCAAATATTTTCTTGGCACTTTGAACATCAATACGCTTCTCAAAGTTGGCAAACTCAAGGAACTAACAGAAACATTAGACAAATTCAGCATCCAAATTCTAGCCCTTCATGAACCAAGGTACACAGATGAAAATCGTTTCGAAACAGGAAATTACAGAGTCTTCAAAAGGCAAACCAGCAATCTCAGTCCCCAACAAACCAACACAATTTGGCACCGGGTTTGTAGTCAGAAGAGTTATTACAAACTCAATATTAAACTTTCATATCTGAAAGAATCTCAGTACTGTCAATCAAATCAGGAAATAAGGCCTATTCAATAATAAATGCACATGCACCAACAAACAACTACAATCAAAAAGACCCACGGTGTTTGGCCTTTGCAGATGACCTAACAATTCTCTCCAACAACAGGGAAGAGGCAATCTACGCCCTTGAAAAACTGCATGAAATTTCAGCTAAATGTGGTCTCCAAAACTCATATGCTAAAACCCACTATATGGAAGGATCTTCGCGGTACCAAGATGGACAACCCTTGAAAACGCGATTTGGTAATATCTCTCTTAGATATCTAAGAGAAATTATTCAACCTGCAGGACTAAACCGTAAAACAAACAAGGAGAGAATAACTAAATTACAAAAAGCCTGCAGAATCACCTGGAACAGATACAACAAAAAGTGAATATCCCGAAATGCCAAATTAAGACACTATAACACTGTAATCAAACCGGAAGCATTATACGTATCAGAAACTTTGATTATTGGGCGCAGATCATTGACTAAAGATATTGAAAAGCAAGAAAGGAAAATTTTAAGGAAAACCTTTGGCTCAGTTTGTACCGGAGGAATTTGAATGAAAAGGAAATTGCACAAACTGTATCAGCATTTGGAAAAAAATTCAGACACATTCAAGAAAAGACGAATTAAATTCTACGGCCATATTATCAGAATGAGTAACAACAGACTAGCCAAAACAATTCTAAACCTGGCCATTTCAATGAAAATAAGAAAAAACTGGCTTATTGAAATCGAAAAGGATCTCCAGGAAACTGGAATAACAGGAGATACCATACAGGACAGAAGTCGATTTATGTAGTAGCATGGCCAATAACCACAAATTTGTCAGCAACCAGTATATTAGGAAGAACACCTGGACGGAAGAACATAGGAAAAAGCTCAGCGAGAGGATGAAGAGATATTGGGAACAGAAGAAAAACACGTCTGCTAGATAAGATCATTCGCGCTCCTCGAAGGAAGAAGAAGAAGAAAATTGTTGGCATGGGAGCTGGGAGAGGGAAGAATTTTTCTTTCGATGAAAGAGGCGAGTGCTATAAAAACTTTAAAAAGTTCTGCTGTAGAGAATGTTATCTAACCAATGCAGAACTGGGACGATTCTGAAACCTGTTGCCTTCCATAGTTTCACCACTGTTACTTTGTAAGTAGATCAGTGTAGACGACTGCAAGTTTAGCGATGTGCGTTATTCATGAAACCCAGTTTCCTAAGGAAACTACTGTACTCATGACGATCAACATTATCGTACGTGGCCAAGTAACGGTTTCTTACGCCACAGACGTTCGAACCAGCTAACTTGTCGAGTGCCAGACTTTGTTATTACGTCATACCTGCTATGGCCAGGAAAAAATAGAAAGCTACGTCTAACACTTTCCACAGTTTTTGTGAACGAACTATGTTTAGAGTCTTCTTTGCCTTTCTTTTTTTAAAAAGAGAGAAAAAAACTCTCCTTTCTTCGTAATTTTTACAATTAATGTTAGCTGACAAGAAAATCGAAATAAATGTTATTTTTCACCATAATGGTCTTCGCCGATATTAATGTCACCTGCAAATACGAAAGAAAAAAGTAAATAATATTATTGATACAGTATGTTTTAGTATAACTGTTATCTAGATAATCTGTAAATTACCTACTAGGCACGCGTTAAAGTGAAAATATCTTTGCTGGAACAACAGCAACGTTTCTGTACGCTTAAATTAACATAACTTTATTTACTTACTTTTCAGTATCTAAAGAATCACGTTAATACAGTCAAAAATCAACAAATTAGTTGGTAGACTCAATCATCAATCAATTAAACTGTCATACAAAGAATCAAACGGTTTAAATTACTATTGCAATTAAAGAAACGAATTTGCAAAACATATGATAAAATTATGCTTATTTATTGGTTCAAACTAAGACTGGTGACACTTTGAATTACATAGCAGTTGGTTTTTGCGACAAATACACTTATTTGTGGTACATTTAAATTTGCAGTCACATTTTTTGAAATCCTGCCCACTGCCCAGTACCTAGGGATTGTTTCACCCATTCGATGCTTGTTTTCATATTAGGAGTTGAATAAATCACGACACAAATTCACGCACTAACCAGAAAAGACGAATTTGAAAACCAGATGTTGGAAAACAGAACTAGGTATGCTACGCACTCGCATTATTTTGCCGCGTCCCCTGGTCGTCGTGGTGCAGCTAAAAAAAAGTCGTTGCGACATAAATCGCCGCCCTTCAAACATGATTAGGGAAATGATATGAAAGAAGCAAACTTTTTAACTTCAACTATAGTGAAGCCGTTAATGTAAACATTACGTAGGTGAAATGTGGAAAACTCTTTATTCCGCACATTAACGGAGCAAATCAGTTAACCTGCAGATTGGCTAGGTAATGTGTACATTAACGGCTTTCTAACTTAAGCATTTAGTTAAGATATTCAGTTCGGAATTTTATACTGTATTGATTTTATCAGATGATTCACAAAACGATATTACCGATGTAAAATATCGAAAAACTAATATGGGTGTGTACAACTTTTTTCTGTTTCTCAGTGATTCAATTGTGGTATCTTAAGTTTTATAACCATGGTAAATCATCAGTAATTCTTATCTCCAAGATAAATATTACAGCGACAGAAACGATCCTTCGAGATTGATGAAATGTATGGAATTTCAGGACCATACGCGAGGGGAGGGGGGGGGGGAGAAATAAAGTGTAAATAACGTCAAAGCTGAGTGTGTCACCCAGATTCCGAAGGATAATTACATAACGGAGCTCGCTAGCTTCCTGCGCCTCTCGGGCAGCCTTGAGAGTGGGCGTTGCTTCTGTGACGCACCGACCACGAACTTGCCAGGCGTGTTTCTAAACAGACTCCACGCACAGAACGTCGCGGTGGCATTGCACAGGCGTGTCTTCTCATTCCTAGCGCACACAAGGTAATAGCAAGCACTTCTTCACACTTTTGTTCTGTATGAAAACCTTTTGTGATTCCCTGCTTCTAACATATAAGATGAACAAAAATCTAGAGAAAATTACGCAGTTAGACACTATTTGTTTGTTATATAACTAAATTCTACATTTTACTCAACGTTCACAAAAAAGAAATAAATAACCAATGAAAGAGATATGAAAAGTATACAAAACTAATGGTATGACAATGGCTTGTTTGACATTTCACAAGCGCTAAAATGACAGTTGTAACCGATGCTGTCATATCGACTATGTCGACATCACTGCTGAATAAACATTGAATAATCATTCAGTTAATAGAAATGACCAGACTGACTGATCTGGTTGACGTTTCGACTGAGAAACTTCTGTTTATTTTATATTTCGATGTCGAAAATCTGTTTACATGTACGCAAGAGTTCAATGACCTTACTGGAATTTAATTTACATTTAAAGCCAATCACTTCATACAGTATATTTATGCCCAAATACAGAATTTTCTGTTCTATTGTTAACCACTTAATGTTCTAATTAAGTATTTTATTTTATTTCTATCTTATGTATAAAATCGCGACTAAACACAACTGAAATCTTTAGCTCGAAATTTTTGTTCGAAACAAGAAGAAGATTTGCAAACAAGTTTCAATATGACAGCTAAATAGAACGAAATCCTAAGTGTAAGTCGTTGCAATGAGCAGTATCGAAATATAATTATGAAAAATCAGACTACTCTCATTAGCTTCGTATTTAATGCCTGCAGTTGTGTACTTATTAAGTGACGCGTGGGACCTTATATACATATCCCTGTTAAAAATTTGTTCTGACAAACACGGACAGTGACAAGCCGCTAATCTTTCAGCTGCAACAAACCGGCAAGTATGTATTGTACTCACGAAATAAATAAACATCTTTATACCGTCAAAAATAAAAGAATTACTATCCATTACATGACTATCGTTACATAATCAAAGATTTAAAATACAGGTTTTGTATTCTTCAGTTTATTAACAACAGTTTTATAACGAACAAAAGTTCATTAATTTATAATTTAAGAATCACAAGATCGATGGTCGATTTGCGTCTGGTCAGGTGATTTTGATCAATACATAAGCTATTTTTTGGGTTCGAACAGGGTTTTTTTTTTTTTTTTTTTTTTTTTTTTTTTTTTTTTTTTTTTTTTTTTTTTTTTTTTTTTTTTTACGGAAGAATAATAAATTCGCATAGTACACAGCATATATGATACTCAGAGAACTGATATTTCTGTTAGGATGTAATGTGGCAGACTTCATTCAAATTATTCTTTAAAATTACAAAATCTGACGATTTATAGAATGCGTAATGGAAAGAGGCGCGTGGTATGACACTGAAAGTATAAGCATTATGGTACAAGCATGTTGCCTTTAAACAAAATACTTATCATATTTCGATTACATCACTAAGTGTTTAGAACTATTTTTTCGTATAAAATAATCAAGAATACTAAATTTTATGGAACTCTTTCTTCGGTAAGATACACCAATCATTCAAAACGAATCTTTGGAACTTTCCGCCAAGGCTTAAGCAGACACTTTTCTCTAATCTGTTACGTGATGAAAATTACAGCAGCAATACCAATAAGTTTGACAGAGAATGTACGAAATTCTGTCTCAAAAACGTCTTAGGAACGGGTAAGGTTTTACCCAGCCTATTCAGGAAAATCTGCAGACAGCGAATTTTTTAGGTTCTGAGGAACATTGGCCCAAGTGATAATGAATAATATTTAGAGCTACAAGTCTTCCGCTTCTCAAACGACAGTCTCAAATCCATAATGGGAAACGGGCAAAAAATAAAACAAAAAACTAATCTAAATATCTATATATGAATCCATGTTTCTACAGGAAATTATAAATTCTGTCTCATATCGCTTCATAAACTTTCTGACGTAATTTCCAGTGGTACACGGAATGTCAAAGCAGTTAGCATTAACAATTCAATACTGGAATACTTGTGTTTTTTGTGTTTGACAATGGATGCAATTTTATAGACATGTACTAAGAAATAATGAGTAATTTCGTTATGCAATGTAGTTATAAAACGTAGTTACTTATTATTCCAGCAGTTTCATGCAATGGCAAAAAATAAATTTAAATATTTTGATGTGATAGTCTTAAAGAAGTGCCATATCTACTGACTACATAGATTCTAATCATCTTTCAAATACATACCTACCGAAAGAGGAGTATGTATTTGCGCACACCAATTAGCTGGTTGTTTGACACCTTACAGCGTACAGTTGTATGTAACCTACTACTCTGGATCATAGCATGCAGTTTGGAAAAATGAACCAGAAGTAGCAAAGCTATTTAAACCTACCTTATTCGAACCGGCTTCTTGATTAAAATTACTGAGCGGTTTTCCGTTTACGACCGATTAGGCGTTAGGACAGCCTTTAGAAAGCATCCCAATCTCAAAAACAGTAGATTTTTTGTAGCTCTTTTCACACTCTCTAAACGCGGAAGAGAGAGAGAAAGACAACATGAAAAATGGAATTCCACGAAACTGTTTTGTTTTTGTCACTTCATCAAACTCGCCAGAATATTTCTGAACGAAATTTATACTGTGGCATTTAGCCGCCCCATACTTTCTTCGTATTATCTTAAGTTTCACGTATTTTCCATACCCTGTTTCCATTTGCAAAAGAGGAAAGCCGAAACGAATCAGTTACCAAAAATAATGGTTTGTCGTTTTACAACAGATTCTGTCATGTCGCATCCACTCCTGGTTCTTTTTGTTTGACAGAGAATCAAATATATCTGCGTTACAGGTGACTATGAGGAACAATGTGTACAAAATTTTGCGGTTTTCTCTAAAAAAAATTTACTGAGTAAATTACAAATTTTCGATATCCGTGTGATATGTTATTACGAGACGATGAACTGATCTTACTAATATGAGGAGCAAATCCGCTCTAAATACTTGAAGTACGAATATATAAAAAACGTATTTTAACTGTGGTGTAACAGATTGAGTGTTAGTGAAGGAAAGTGTATTGCAATTGTACTACCATAAAAATAAAAACAGTTTTTGTAGTTGCACTACCCAAATATATTTATCTCTTGCTAGACCAACATTATTATACTCAACTATTATCAGGTCACGTTGTAAACAAACTTAAATTAGATGTTGAAAAACAGTAATACACATTTTCGTTTTTAAGAATTATAGCACCTTGATTGGGGTCTTCCTGACCCTTTTCTACACCTACATAACCTCTACTTCAAATATTTCTTCCTTCAAGTCAATTCGTAAATTTTGAGCAATCAGGGGTGAAATGAAAGGAAGCTGAAATTATTCTAACCTTTTATTTTTTTTAACTTTTTATCTGCCCTGATCTTCCGTGTGAATGTTGGTCACCATCTAAAAAGTCTTTTGTATTACGACAAAATAATTCACTGACAATATTACAAACTCGTGGCGAAAGTAGGTACGGCTAACACACAAAAATATTTGTAGAAATTTCATTTTCTCCAAATCTATTTACATTTGAGGGTTCAAATTTTGTAACTCCATAGAACTGTGATAGTTATATATAAAAATAGATTTTTAAAATAAAAATATTATTTAACAATCAGTTAATCTACCATCCAAACTGACAGTTAAAAATAAAGTTAAAAATAAGTGGTCATTAAGCTCTTTAATGATAGAAAGCATAATATTCAAAATTTTGCAGAAATCTTTTTTTAATCTTGTAAACTAATATCCAGGCAATTAGTTGTACCAATAATATAACACATTTAACTTTATATTTGTTGTTAATAAAAAACAATTTCAAGAAATTGTAATTTTTACTTCTATTTGTTTAAACATATAGGCGTATTTTCCATTTGTGAAAAGTTGGATAAACAGTAATGGCAGGGACTGTAGACATTAATATGCAGAACATGTCCTGCAAATTTGAAAAGGATCTATGCATGTGGAAAAAAGTTATCTTTAAAATCAATTGATGAATAGCTGTTTTGAGATATTTAAGGTTAAAATTTTGTATTACCTTCAAGTTCAATAAGATTTAAATGGCATTCAATCGTGCAGGAATTTGCTTAATCACGCATAATTCACACACACTGTCAAAGATGTTAAAATAATTTTTACACCAACATGAAGTCAAAAGTAAAAACTATTTTTGCGAATCGAAAGAAAAAAATATTTTTTTTAAAAAAAACTGATTACTGTACCTACCCCTTTAAACGATTATTCGCATATTTTAATCTAGAACATAAGATTTAGAAACTTGAAACACCATCCAAATTGATGCGGTAGTTTTTGCGTGATGCCATTTCAAACTTTCAGACACACGTACTCGCTAATAGTATAGATTACTTTATGATTAAGTGAGACATTCATCGCTACGAATTGTGGAATGAACGAAGCACTCCGAACTCCACAGTAAAACCCATATATCATAAAGACTTATTTCTACCGACGAAACGGAGCAAGAAAACAGTCATTTCGAAATGGGAGAAATATGCATTTGAAACGGGCATTCATTTCAAGTTATACTGGGTCACAATAATAACCTAAGGATTCTGTTTTATTTTTGACTTCAGTGTATTTATTTCTTCAGTTTTTGAAATGAAACATCTTGGGCCGCGCAATAGGGAGAAATTTTTTAGCGTTACGCGTTACACGATCGTGCACATGCACCGCAACGTTCTGCGGATGCGTAGAACGTTGATAATCACGTCAAGATTTCAGACAACAGAGAGAGAATATTTATATGCAGAGGAGTTGCCATTATTGATAGTGAAACGTGCACCAGTACTTTTCATTGATTTTTTTTGTTTATTAGTTGATCTTTGTTTATCGATATTCGTTCAAAATTAACGATTTCGTCATGTTCTCTGATCGCTGTTGTGATAAGAGCTTTCATTTCATGCATAAATATTAGCATTTTTCTTTACAATGTTTTAAACCTGCGTTCAACCCGACATTTTGTTGTGCTCAGAAGCTAGTTACAAACGGAAATTGACTGTTAGAAGGGTTATCAGATAATTTTGTCCAAGATGTTCGGGAATAGTTTACATCGCGACACAAGTCATGACTAACATGGTGCTCATGAAAGCAGCTTATTAAGTTACTAATAATGACTTAATTCCTCATTATTTATGCTGCAAGAAGAATATTTTAGTCCAGGTTCCATTTTCAATTACAATCTCCGTTAATATTGCCGTTACAAAATCAAACGACGCAGACACACCTTAACGCGTGAAAGGCATCGCAAACTACTGTACATTTCGTGAAATAACGACATTTTCTACATCAGGATTTCTAGCTTGCATAGCATAAATTAACACAATTAATATCATAACACACCTTCAGTATGAACTGCAACTAAACTATTAGCGCAACAATGTATTCACTGTGTCATGGAGTTAACTTCACCCAGATGTTCTCAGATATAAAAACTCTTAATACGACTTAGGCTAGATACAATACTCTATTATGTAGCGAAGTGTGGCTTAAATTTTTATTTGTTTAGGAGAATATCTTGAACAAACTTTCTATTTACTATACTAATGCAATATAGTATCATCGGTAGTCCATTCAAGTACGAAAGTAATATAAAAAAATACAGCGGAAAAAATCACACAGGAAAAATACATAAATATTTCACTTCTTGCGCGTGTACATGCTGATATATGCACCAGTTTCTTTAAATGTAGTATATTAAAAAAAAAAAGCGGAATACGTGAGTCAAACTTAATAAACGTAAGTAATATTTAAATTGTTATAAGCACAACCTCCGCTAACATTGACGTGGCATCGTAACAACTTGGTTACCATGCGAAATGTTTTAAATTAATAACATCTCTGGTAGACAGTTAAGCAATTTGTCTCTGGTGCTACATGTCTCAACAATGTACATTACAAAACGTTAATGTGCCTATAATTCTCTCCTTTATGTCATATGACTGCGAATATCAGTTTTTTATTTTTTTCTCTCCAAAAAGGATGCCTAAGAAACAGCTACAATAAATACCAACAGGTAACAATACATATTTCTTGCATAATAATTTGTGTGGTTCCACTACTTTAAAATTTTTAAATACAACACAATATCAACAATCAGTAAAAACAACTCCACAAGTCTTAGTAGCGCCAAGGACTCTGCCACACGCTCATCATCAGCAATATTCAATACACTACATATTATTACTTTTTTTTTTAAAGTTAGTGATTTTTTTTTCTTTTTACTGTGACAAGTACCACTGTGGGTGTGACAGTTATGTTAAAACCATCGTTGTAGGTGATTGTAATACAAGTACAATATCAGTGTCTGTAATATGTTAGGATATTTGTTCCATAAAGAACTTGCCGACAGCTGTAGTAAAAATTCAATTAAATCAACTATCGACATTCATAATTCCCTTATTCAATATGATGTATTACGAATGTAACATTTCCACTACGCAGATTCCACTCCCCGACACATTCAATGATGTTTGTTTGCGCAACAATCTAGTCAAGTCAATATGAATACATAACTAGATATATAAGCAAAGTCTTACAGAAATGTTTGTCAGGTGTGGGATTCGAGCCCTCAATCCTTTAGTTATCTTACCCTCCACTGGAAGCATGACAAACCTTGGCGCCTTGACAGCTCGGACTCCTGACATAATGGTTGTCTATATAATGTGGTTTCACGCAAGTTGCTAAAATTTAGGTTATACTATGTATAACTGTTATACTATGTTGGTATATCAATAAACGACAAGAGTGTGACCACTGAAGTATCCCCCATAGCAGTAAATGAAAGTGCAAGTTGATATATTTACCAAAAAATTCAATCGAAAACTCAAACCTGCATTACGAATAAATGAAAAGCACATGTACTATTTCTTAGCTTCTTAGTCTACCATAACATATATTTAACTTATATTAATGTAGGATGATACATTGTGATAGGCAAGATTAACGAACGCGCACACAAACGTTTGCAGTCTGGCCGCACGGGCGGAATACCCTAGAAGAGTTTCTTGAGCACCTAAGCAATACTCATTCTAAAATAAAATTTACAATGGAAATTAAGTAACAAGGTCAGATACAGTTCCTACATATTTTAGCATGAATGTAGGACACTGGGAACTTGAGGCATTCAGTATATCGCAATTACAAGACAGATAAGATTAGAGAAATAGATGTCATATTCATGCTTATATGAATTCGTTCTTGTTTCGTGCCATTCAGGACTGGATTGCACAAAGTAGTTCGGTGCAAAGCATCCTCTGCCACCCCAAATTTTGTGAATTCCAGAGTATAAATATATATATCGTAAATCAAATCACACAACTGAATACTGCGTCGCACTACCATCCCACGACAAAGAAATGCGTGAGACTGTGTGAATTGGAAAGTTTGCCAACGGAACTGGAAATACTAGAGCACAAGTTGAGGACTAGTGGGTAGAACTCTGAAATCAGTCGGACTATTTGCACAGTCACGTTCACGAAGAACACCAGTGCAAACGCAACATCCGCTAACCAAACTACAAACACATTGCACCAAGCAGTTTATCTTACCCTACACTGGAGGCATCATGGATTGCATTGGGAAGCTACTGAGCAGGGTCGACGTCAAACCAATTTACGAGGCCCACAGAAAGATCGGCACCTCCTTGATTCAAAGTAAACTACCAGAACCCCACTACAAATTGCGTATGTTTACGTGATTCCTTACAGCTGTCAGTTGGTCTATATTGCAGCGACAGTAGATGACAGATTGCAAAAACGTGATCGCTAGTACAAGTCAAACGACACGGACAATTGCATGCCATTAATTTACGGCCGATGATCCCATAGAATTTGAAAACACTAGACCTCTTTCGAAACATCAGTATTTGCCGAGGCTGATAAAAGAGGCGCTAGAGATTGCTGAACACTCCAGTAACATCAACGAAGACAGTGGCTTAAAATTACATACCGCATGGCTTGCCTTGTTGCAGAAACACGCCGCAACTCTCAACAAACAACTCAACCACATGACAGCAGCGCTTTCATGAATAACTGGACGTTCACACCTTCTAGTAGACCGTTAGTTGTGCTTGTTAGAACGTGGTAAAACAAATCTAAGGCTAATATCGCCGGAGAAGAAGGCCAAAGAAGTTAAACCGAAACGTCGGCAATTAATACTACGATGCAACACCATTTTGGAGCATGGAATCTATTAATATTCTGCACCACCATATAGAGAAAATTGTAAGATATGTTCATGTTGTTTTCAAAATCTTCAAACCCTTTTTTTTACTGTTCCCGACATTCTCTGTACCTCAGCGCCTGGTTGCAGTAAGTACTCGAAAGCTTTGGTTTACTTCGCCATGTGACAGAACAATTTCAACAGCAGTATCGCATGTCTTCATTACATGCACATTGCAAAAAGAATTGGAGTTTAAGCCAAGATTTTGGTACACAATCTTATGATTAGAAATCGTGCACGTCACCTCTGTAACTCTAGCCCGTGTTGCGAATATTGATAATTTATTCTCCAGCGGAACTCGAACAAGTTAACTGCGTCTCGAGTATCAAGCACTGTCCTTGTACCTTAGTGTCCTGGACAACACGGAGAGAATGGTGATAAAAATGGCATGTGCCCCATGCATTACATTTTTCCGTCCATGATTATTTTCTGTTTCCACACTAAGTTTGGTATTTGAAAGTATTTTCAACACTATGCAAGCGATAAAATCCTTTGGTTACATCAGCGTAAGTTTTGGCGCGGATGAAAATACAGGTAATATATTTGTTTTGAAAGGACTACTGCCGCTTTTTGTAAAACGATTTCAAGGCGCCGCGTCTTCAAGACCCGAACGGTATCTGTAATCTACACTTTGACGAACGTATCCTAACACCATGAGGTGGCTCACCAAGACAACTTGTCAATGTCCGGTTATGGTAATCGAATGCGACTGAGGAGTTCCCTATATTTTACGTATATGACAGCACCAGAGAACTGTTAATCATATCTCCTAATTGCTACGATGCAGGGTGGTACTTAAAAGTCATGTCAGTCACTTCGTTAGTTCTCAAACGTCTACAGGAAATGATAGAGAAGGCCAAGTGTGTGTACAGAAGAGATGAGAGGACTCGACCAAAGAGGTAACAGAGTGCTGGTGGAAAGAAAGAAGAAAATTGAGAGGCTGAAGCACGAAGCAGACTCAGCCAGTACATAGGTGGAAACTTTGTTGATGACAATGATGAATGCATAATCGGTGCTAATTTGGTCGGGAGGCGTCCATTTGATACCATCGACAGCAGTGGTTAAAATCTGCCGGTTTAACTGGCTACAATGTTACAAATTTTCAGCTCGTGTTGGTTGGAAGCCTTTGTCATTAATTAGGGTAGTAAATAATACGTAAATGGTCGACATCCAGGAAAAGCAATTATCTTCAGTCGTTATTTTGACACTAATCCACAAGATGCTTGGTAAATAAATAACAGAATTAGGAATAATCAATAATACTAACTATTATCGTAAAAATTCAGTAGAAACTGTGAAAATAAAGGTGTGGGAGAAGTTCTAGGCAAAGAAAAGTGAAATCTTATATATATAAATAGACGTGTGTTTTCATATATTTCACTTTTCAGCTATCACTACCAAGCACAGATCACTGGTCTCTGTGTGTGGAAGGGGCATGGAGTTTCCTGTCGCGAACAACGTTGGCCGAATGTCGATAGCTGTGGGGATGTGGGAGATATGATGATTAAAGTTGGCAAATGCAGGGCGTTTTCATATTTCGACCAAAAATTTGTGTCTTCTTATACTTCTCTTTACTGCCACAACTACATAGCATAGACCATTGGTGTTTTTGTGTGGCAGTAGAATCATGTCTCCTGTCGTCCATTATGGTTGTTAGATGTTGGTATGGGGGTGTGGGAGATATGGGGGTTGAAAGTGGTCGACCTGAGGCAATTTCATATATCTGACAAAGATGCATGTGTCATGGTTTATCATTTTTCAGTGAAAACTATCTATCGCAGATCACTAGCGTTTGTGTGTGGTAGTAACGCAGAGTCACCTTTCGATCACAACATCGGCCGAATTTCGGTAACTGTGGTAGGTGGTTGAAAGTGGTAGATCATAGATTATTTTCGTATTTCATCCTAAGACATGTGTGTCCGTAAATTTTACTTTGCTGCCTGAACTACATAGCGCAGATGACTGGCATTTGTGTGTGGTAATAGCATCGCGCCTCCCATCGTGCATTATGGTTGTTAGATGTCGGTAGCTGTCAATACTAATACCTAATTCGTGGGTACCAGCTAGTATGAAAGAAAAAGTCTCAACTGATAATGGAATCTTTTTTAATTTATATTTGGCACTTGGTTTTCCCATACAGCTAGCCAAACGATTTAAAGTAGTTACTTAATATTTAGTTCTAAATATTAGAACTCTTTTTCGTTAAGAAATGTATTACACATATGTGAACTTTAATGTCATCAGTTGCTATGATGAAGGGCAATGTTAATGATGGCAATTCCAACAGAAGAAGTCAACATGTTGTCCTAGCAATGAAAAAGAAGATGATTTGTTTTGGGCACGCTACATCCGTCGTAATCGCAAAGTGGGGAAAGAAGCACATGAAGTCAGTGTAGGTGAGCTTGAAATCGTCCGCGGCTGGACAACAAGCGTGATATCATGGTTATTAGTTTCTAGGATGCTGGCACAGTGGGATGATGGGGTGAATCAATTTATAGTGTCGTCCTTTCACCATCTGTAATTGAGTGCGCTGCATATTCCACGTCACTCTCACTTTGATCTTGTAAACCGAAAAAGGATCCAAGTCTAGGACGAGTGCAATTTCCTTCCGTCTTTGTCAAGTTTGCTAGTGCATCAAATTGATAGATCAAATTGATGTGAGCGAACTGTGGCGGAACTAACATCAGACTGCTGTGCAGAGTACAAGTGTGTCTGAACGCACAGTGCACCGAACACTTCTGACGATGGGCCTTCGCAGCCGACGACTCATGCATGTGCCAATGTTAACACCAGGATATCGGCAACTACGACTGAAATGGACACGTGACCATCGTCACTGAACGTTGGCGCAGTGGTAGAGCGTTGCATGGTCTGATGAATCACGATACCTTCTTCATCATGCCGATGGGAGGGTGCGAATCCGTCGTTTTCCAGGGGAACAGCTTCTTGACACCTGTACTGCGGGACGGAGACAAGCTGGCGGCGACTCAGTTATGCTTTGGGCAACATTCACGTGGGCATCCATGGGTCCAATGTAACTCGTACAAGGCACATGACGGTCAATAAGTATTGTACACTGGTTGCAGGATACGTACACCCCTTCATGACGACCATGTTTCCCAACGGCAGTGGCAATTTTCAACAAGATAATGCGCCATGTCACAAGGCCAGGAGTGTGATGGAGGGATTCGAGGAACAAAGTAGCGAGTTGCAATTGATGTGCTGCCCCCCCCCCCCAACTCGCCAGATCTGAACCCGATCTAACACATTTAGGTAGGATGTGATTGAACGTAGCTTCAGAGCTCACCCCCCCCCCCCTCCCCCGAATTTATAGGTATTAGGTGACTTGTGTGTGCAGATATGATGCCAATTCACTCCAGCGACATACCAAGGCCTCATTGCTTCAATGCAAAGACCCGTCGCCACTGTTATCCGTGCCGAAGGCGGACATTAGGTAGGTGGTCATAATATTCTGGCTGATCAGTGTATTCCATTACCTTTAGTAGTGTCGTCATTTATGCTGTGAACGCAGTGGTTGCACGTCCTAACTTGAATAGCGCTTGTGATTAAGAAAGCGCATCTTTCTAGCCCGACAACTTTAGAGCCATCAGTGAAAATTATTGCCGCGTTCCGCCAACTTGCTATCTGATATTTTATTCTGCAATAAAGAGTTTATTAAAAATGGTGAAAGAAAAAAAAAATGGACATGGTTGTTAATTACCTACAGGCCGCCCGTAAGGGGACGGCACATCGAAGGGGGGCTTCAAATCGAGTGATCGACAGTCGCCGCCCCGCGATAGTTGCCACCAGGGGCGTAGCTACTATGGGGCTAGGCGGTGCAGTGCACCGGGGCCCCTACGCTCAGGGGGCCCCCAAGCATACCTCTGGGGGCCCCAAAGCGCAGTTCAGAGGCCCACGAGCCTTCATGGCAAACTGGCGAACTTTTTTTTTTAGCTCTACAGTAGTCTAAGGGGGCCCCTGAGATACAGGAAACCCCTCACTAAGGACCCTCTCACTGCTCAGGGGGCCCCTAAGCACAACTCAAGGGCCCAGTCTTCAGCTCATCAGTTCAGGGGGCTCTTAACAGCAACACAAACCAAAAAAAAGGTCGCCCATCTGTCCTGAGGGCCCAAAATACATTTTTTGCACCGGGGCCCTTGTTGACCTAGCTACGCCACTGGTTGCCACTACATTAGGCCGGTTTACTCGTACGCGCCAAACTGCCGGTTTGGAACGGCGCTCCGGACGCCGGAGCGTGAGGTTGGAGCGTGCGACGAAAAATGGTCAACACTCCAGTCGCGCGCGCCAGGACTGCGGGTTGGAGCGTACGCGCCAAAAATGACCGTTATCGGGCGGCGCGTGGACTTTCCGCCAGGTTGGAAAGTTTTGTAGACGGTCCAGCTTGCATCATTCGGTTTTCAGGTCGTTATTTCTTTGATATTTGTGCTTGTGTTTATAAATGTATTTAAAATGTCCTCAAAAATAAATTAGTATATGCTGCTTTAAATATTTTTTGTCAGTACAGAAAGAATAATAATAATAATAATAATAATAAAAAACAAAGTGAATATGGGTGAAAATATGGCGGCAAAAGAGAGATCTATATAGACACATGCCTCTTTTGAGAAAGCTACCTTAAAATGACCCAGATGATTTCAAAAATTATCTACGAATGGATGATTCGACATTTGATTATATTTTATAGTTAGTATCTCCACAAATATCAAAACAAGACACAGTCATGAGGAAGAGTATAACTGCAGAGTAACGTTTGGCTGTTACTCTTCGTTTTTTGGCTACTGGAAGATCCCTTCATGATTTTAAATTGCTTGCATATATTTTTCTCAGTTCTTTTCGAAATGCCCCCCGAATTACTTGAATCTCTTTAATCACGAAATCTTTGTTTGCACTTTTACATACATTTCCCTGCTGAATTCTACCAACTAATTATATGCATGATTTTTTTTTTAAATTTAGTTTTGTATTCATTTCATGTAATGTTCCACAAACATGGAAAAATCTTATAAAGTTCTATAAATTCTTCAAAATTATCTCTTGACCACGTTTTTCAAGATTTAAATTTTTATCTGTTAAAGCAGGCTAAAGTTAATTAAAGTCACACAAAAATTCTAACCAACAACGAACATGTACTAACGCATCAAGACTGCAGACCGACAATACACGTGTAAACACTAGGCCCTGTTAGACCTGCGCACCAGATGTGCGCATTAGAAGCGCGCGCCAGGCATCTCTGACCACCGAGCTTTTACACGTAAAGGATTGATGCGCGCCGGAAAACCCGTGCGTGTAAACGGGCCTATTGTCGCCGCGACGAAACTTATGTGGCTTTTTTAGCTCAGCTGCTGCTTCAGGCGACCGGTGACACTCGGGGTGGCAACAATGGGGGCGGCAAATAATGTTGGAAGGAGCGGCAATCTCACAGTTTTTTGACCCGGTTCGGAAAACTCCTAGATCCACCACTGGCTTTAGTTAGACAGGGGGCGGTATAATCGGTATTGCACACGGGCGTTCAGACAGCTGGCGGTGGGCCTGATTACCTACAAGCATTTGATAAAGTCAATAGCAATATTCTCTTTGGCATCATGGTAGAGAGAGATTTTCCAAACCAAATTATAAGATCTATACAAAGCATTTACACTGAAAAACAGATTAGAGTCGAAAGTGGAAACAAAAAATTTATAGCAGGTATAAAAACAAACAGAGGTGATCATCCTCCTCCACTTTAACTGCAAGACAATGAAAATAAGTAACAAAAATACTACGTTTGTTCACGAGTACAAAGTTAACAATTCAGTTGTTGACACGGTGGATTCCCTGAAGTATCTAGGCGTAATAGTGCAAAGCAACATGAGATGGGACTTGCATATAACTTCCGTCGTAGGCAAAGCTAATCCTAGCTTACGATTCATATGTCGTATTTTGAGAAGTTGTAATGCTCATACAAAGGAAATACAGTAGCGTACAAAACACTAGTGCGTCCGCATTTCGATTACTGTTGTGGAGCTTGGGATCTGTATCGTAAGGGATTGATTGACGTGTTAGAGAAATTACACAAGAGAGCCGCTCAATTCGTGACTGCTAGTTACCAGGGCCCGCCGGATTAAGACAGCGCGGGGCCTCTAGCAAAACGTGAAGGGGTCCTTGGTTCACCGTCCGGGGTAATAGTAGAGCAGAAAAAAAAACAGGTCACACGCCTGACGGGGAGGCTCCGCTATAGAAGGCCCCCCCCCCCCCCGAAAGACGCGGAGCCCGTAGCACTCCTGCTATGTGGCTAATCCGGTACTGCTAGATACAGTCCTTACGAAAGTGTCACAGAATTGATACACACGTTGGCTGGGATCGTTTGGCAGACAGACGACGTGGTTTTCGTCTGAATTTATTGGAGAACTTGCGGAGTTCCCGGCGTTGCCCGGTATAGTTGGCGTAGATTTAACCGTACCCTATTTTTATTCCCTCAAAATACGCGCCAACTTTTTCGGAATTAAACCAAACTTACATTCACCCGCCCCCTACCAAGAAAATGGTGGGCTGAAGTTTATTTGCACGTATACTATTTTCATTCGTCCGAAAAGATTCATGTATATGAAGCTTCGATAATTTGGTTAAGAAATTTCATTACTACATTACTGAACAACCCTAGATTATGTTAAAAACTCACGTTTGATTCAATTGCGAAGTGAATGGATATACTTGTGGCTCGAAACGCCAGATCCTTTAACTCTGCAGATAAAATATCAAAAGTGAATCCGGAATAATATTATCGTAAACAGAAGACTAATGCTGAACATGGAGGAAGGAATTATACGGAGGAGAAGTGACGTTAAATCGGTGAAGCAAGCACTAAACTCTCCCGCATGGTGGCAGCACCGGCAGCGACCATATGGCGCTTCCCAACAATTAAGGTGTTCACATTGTGGTAGATGCAGTGATTATTTCATTTAGTATTGTGTATAAGTGTTTAAAAATGCCAGCTTGTGTTGCGTACGGTTGCACAAATAGGCCAGACAGGAAAGAGCCTGGAATATCATTTCATAAGTAAGTTGAATTGTAATTATCGTTGTTGAAGTGAGCGGTAGACACCGCAAACTTTGCAACACGTCTATAAATATTTAGTCATAACTCTCAATGGGATGACTTTGTTCTCAGATTTTTCTTGGTGTAGTGTAGAAAATCAGCAAACTTGCTATTTTGCACATAATAGTCTAGCATTATTTTTTAACGAGTGTTTAAAATGAGATTTAAAGGGGCGTGTTTTACTTCGCGATTCAGTGAATTTACTATTACGATTTCTTTCGTCACGTTGCTGATTATACTGACAATGGATGATGAAATTAACTGTTATATGAGAAGCTGTGAGTTTTATTAATTTTTTAAATAGCTGTTTCAGGCCATTGACTTAGGTTATTTTTAAAGCTTCATACAAGACTTGTTTCTGTTTGTAAATACGTCTATACCTATTTTTACCGATTTTGAAATCTTTCTCATCTATTTATGTCGAAACAGGTTCATGAAGAAATAAAAATGGGCTTCATAAATAAAGAAGTTATTGGCCTTTGAACAAAATCAATTTGGGGAATGTGTTTCTAATTTAGTCTCTTTTTTTTTGTACAACATTCTCCCCCCCCCCCCCCCGTATCTAAATCTAACTGAGAGATAATTTTTTTACAATTGTCCTAATAAGTAGGGCTATGAAATTAGACAACACATCTTGATCAAGAGAATGTACATTAAGGTGACTGAATAAACATTTTATTTCTGGTACCAGCCTACAAAATGTCTGGGTTGCTCATCCCCAGAGTGGGTCCTCTTACTTTTTTTCTGGTCTAGGACACATTTCAGACTAACCACAAGTGGTAGTAATAAAACTGAAATATCCATTCTGCATGTCAACCATGTAATCATTGTGGCTTTGACAGAATTAATTTTTGGTCCAGCCTGCATCCAGACCTATACCCCTCAATTTGGATGTTGTATATCCCCCAAACTAAGCAAGATATCGAAAACATTTATTCCTTATTATCGAGTTTTTTCGTCGTGTTACATAAGAATCCATCATTAAATTTGACTTTTGCGAAATTTTTCTTCTGCATTTCAACTCAAGACACCTCACTTTTGAGACAGTATATCTCGAGAACTAGGTGAAATATCGAAAAATTTTACTTTATTTTTTATTTGTCTCGTCTTTTTAAATAAAAATTCATCATAAAATTTGACTTTGAATAATTTTTTCTTCTGAATTTCAACCAAAACCATTTCACATTTGAGACAGGATATCTCGAAAACTAAGCAGGATATCAAAAAATTTTATTCTTCATTTTTTATTTGTCTCATCGAGTTACATAATAATCCATCACCAGATTGCGGCGTCACGTTTGTCCTAGAGTCCCCTTGAGGTGTTTGTACATATTCCCCGTGTTTGTTGGGAAGCGGTCAAGCCCCCACCACTCCGGCCATGCCCCCCCACTCCTCCGCCGGCCTGCTTCACTCCCATGCGTGGTAAAGGTCTCTTGCGTCGTCTCCATATTATTCCTTCCTCCATGATGCTGAAGGCCAGAGATATTGCCCAGAGAACGTGCTTAAAGAAAATCTCTGTTGTTTTTACGGCTATCTATATCGTTTAAAAATTGATATCCCGAATTAAAGGAGAGAATACTTCAAGCTATGGCTTTTAAAAATTGAATATATCGAATTAAAAGAAAGAATACTTGAAGTTTTGTTTAGTGTGCAAAATAGTTATTACTATAAGTTATCTTATTGCTTTAATTAAAGGCTATGGTAAGAGACATTGTGTTGTGTGTTTAGTGTGGAGTGTGCGGCATCTAGTGATTCCTCCTGTGGAATTTCTCACCATACGTTCAGAATTTCATTTAATGCTCCTACATTATTTAACGTTGAAACATAAGACATGAGGGAACAGTGACGATGTGACAATGTTATCTCCAACCGGAGGAGAAGCTTAGCAAAAGAACACACAAAAGGAGGTATAATGTAAAACCAATAACTTGGAAAATTAGTAAGTCCTATATTATTTTGAAAGCATATTTATCAGTCAGGCTATCGACTTGCTAGGCCTGTAGCTGTTTTGAAGCGAATTTGTTGCTATCTGTGTGCGAAACGTGTAACTGTGTGTGATTAGTGTATTTTTTGTTTGCGTAATGTGTAGTTTATGAGACGGCGACTAGGGACTGTTCCAGTAGTCGCCTTGATTGTGGAAACCCGCAATCAGGACGGCCGGTACGCGGGGCCCAGGAATCGAGCCAGACCCTATTGTATCAGCCTCGATCAGAGTGGTGGCGCCTTAACGCGCGCAGCAGCGGTGGCATATCACATTTTGACAACTGTCTTTTTGTATTTTTTTAAAAAAAATAAAGAGAGTTCGACCTGGAAGAGACGTGTCGCCTCGTGTTGTTGAAATAAGAGCCTACCATTATCATCCAGAAGCTAAAATTTAACATAAGTTGAACTTCACTGATCTACCAAAACATGATACCTATGTAGGGCCGGCGCTAGGAATTTCGGGCCCGGGATAAAGTGGGCGACCTTTTTTTTTAGCTCTACAAACTGGCCGGGTGACAATGGGCGGATTCTTGGCTTCATGGCCTTAGGGCCCCTGCAATCGGTGATCGGGGGCCCCCCCTTCTGCCGGCGGGCCCGGGTACTTTTGACCCGCTTACCCCCCCTAACGCCGGCCCTGTACCTATGCCTTTTGGAATTATTCATAATTTGTACAATAGTAGAATTTCGATGAAATGCAACAAATGAAATCTGTTTTAGAATGAAATTATCATGCGTTTTATGACAACATTTGACGTCATTAAATCAAGAGGTGTGTACAACAATGTTTTTGAAAGTTTTGTAATAGAAAGTGTTATAACAAGTTTGTTTTTCTCTAACATGCCTAATAACCAAACTAGATGATCTTTATACTATTATTGTGAGAAAACCTCTTATATCCGCTGTAAAACCTCTAAGCTCCATTAATTCAATTTCTGTAAAACGTGGAAAAATGCAATTTGCTTAACTTCAATGAATACTAAAAAAAATTAGCTTACTTGAAAAAAAAAAAAAAAAAAAAAACATATTGTGGGAACATTGACAGAAATAAAAATCAATTTTAGTTGGTTCGTGGAAAGTTTCTCATTTAGGAGTTACAAGGTTTGCTAATTAGTACGACGATAAGGAACAAGGATTTTAGTACCTATTTATTTTTAATTACGTTGGTTTCTTGAGCGCCATGTTTCTGACGTCATTACTTCATGTTGAATAAAGTTTCATGTATATCGCGGTCTGTTCAGACTGCACCAGAACTACAGTTGACATTCCACGGTAAGGCATGAAATAGGGTGATTTTACTGCCGTATTTAATTATTATTCCTTTTATGAGCGCCATTTTAACGTCATTACGTGAGTCGCATACATGTAGTTCCAGCTGTCGTGATTTTAGTTGCTCGAATTTTGGCCATTACTTGTCATAGCTCAGTGCTATATACACTATTTCGGCTTTTAGCAATAACTTCGAACTCGGAAGGAATTTTCCTTTCGGTCTGAAAGTTGGTACTTAAGCTTCTTATGCGGCAATATTGGAGGAAAAAGTGCGTATTAACAAAAAAGAAACGGGGTGTAGTTACGTCGCGATACATGACGTCACAACGTGACATAGTGCTTGTGACAGTTTCTTAAATAACTGATAACTAAATTCCTCGTGCGATTGGCTGTGACAAAAAGGTTCAGTTTTCATTATGGTCCAAGCTGAATTTCAACCTAACCACAATCTCCGCTAATATTGGCGTTACAATTTCAAAGCTTCACTCACAAGCGTATTGATACAATAATCTTATCCTAAGTTAGCAACATCGTGTATCGCGACGTAAACTTGAACTAAGAAACGTACCTTAGACATGTCACACGAAGGTTACCATAAAGCCGATCGCTAGCGACCATTTGTAAACATCTTTGACGCAAATGGTAGCTTCTTCAAATATGTTTTGATTTTCGGGCTGCAATAAACTAGCGGAAACTGTGGTTGGGTTGAAAATGCGGCCTGGACCAGAACGAAAACTCGCATACTATGGAAGTATGTATATAGACCCTACATATCACATCCATGAAAACTTGACCTCTGCTTCACATTTGCTGTTACGACTTAGGAATATATTTATATTGTATCAAGGAAACTTGGCAGCCATCTTACATTTGTTGCTTTTCAGTTTATATCAAAGATATTTGAAGCTGCTGCATTTGTCGTCAAAGACGTGATTACAGGTGGCCGTTGTTGAACAGCCGACATTGTGGCTTATACTAACTTTCGTGTGTATAAAGGTACATATGTTTCTGTTTGCTTTAATGTGCCCTTTTTCTCAGAGCACTTAAACAACGTTTCTACAAAATGAACAATTCCTTCTGTGTAGGCCTACCCCGCTATTGCACAGTTACCACTTTTTCTTCTACTCCCAGTTTAACGTTCTATAGTACCATGTTTTGTGTTCATGTGTTTGCGATACGGTACATGAATTTGTGTTACACCTTTTACGATACGACATCTGTAGATTGTGTATTGCCTTAACATATTTTCGAAAATACAGCGTAAATGGTGTTACTGATTGTAATATTTTATAAATATCATAAAATATTTGCCAATTTTCCCAGCAAACAGGACACAAGATGTTAGTACGTGTTCAAATCTTTTACTCAACGCGTCCTAGTACTCGCTGGTAGCTGCACATGTTGTGAGAGGAGTGTATGAGACAGGAATTTTTCTGAATTCGTCCCTATAGCAAAAGATTCAATATTTCTGCATCGCGTTTTTGTGTCAAGAGCCATTTATCTCCCTTGATATCTAATCGAAATCGAAAAATGAACTGTTATTTTAGAGATTAATTTTTCCGTTTGGTCAAGTCATATTTTTTAAAAAAGCTTTTTTTTTTTTTGGAATTCTGCTCGTAAAGGTAAAAGTATCAATATTTCTACAACGCATTTTTGTGTCATGAGCCATTTATCCTTTGATATCCAAACGATATAGAAAAATGAGAATAATATTAAAGAGTAAGGTCTCCGCCGTGGTCACATCATAATTTAAGGGCTGTATGGTACACACCAAATGCCAATAAAAATAAATAAAAAATAAAGGAATTTTTCAGAATTCAACCGTTAAAGGGCAAAATTATTATTATTTCCACAACGTAGTTTTTTTTTTCCACGAGCTATTTATCTCCCTTGATATGTAATTAATCGTAATCGAGAAATGAGGTATTTTAGAGATTACGGCAGGGGCGTACCAATCGGAAATGGCGCCTAGGGCAAGCATCGAAGTTTCGCCCTTCATAAATTATTTACATATAAAATAAAACTATCATAAATATTAATAAACTTTTATTTTCTGTTTTAGAACAAAATTATTTCATAATATTAAACTTAGAATTGCAACTGTCTTGCCTTCTGCGACGCAAATAGATAACATGATTCCGTGTGGTCGTAATGATCTGGAGACAGTTTTTCTATTGGCTACGCATTCGGCACCTGACGTAGCCCCCTTAACCTAACCTGGCTATTCTACCGGGTACAGGGGGCCTACAGTTTAACGTGGAATCCAAACCGCGGAAGCTTTTTGGCGTACTTCACATTACACAGCAAGCTCTGTCAGAAGTGAAGGTCGGGTTAGCGCCTTTGAAAATCTCCGCCCGGACATGGATTCTAACCGGGGACCTTTCGACCTCCAGTCAGACGCGTTAACCACTGAGTCATCAGGCCGCTACGCAAATAGATTAATAACAATTCTGAAACATATTTCTTCGATTTCTTCTCGCTCTACACTGAGCAAAGACATTCTTGACACATTGTAACCCTCAAATACGAAAGTAGTCCCTACTAGTTTTAGCTTACTGAAAGATCACTCGCAACTTGTCATGCATATTGCAGACGTAAGAAAAACCTATATTGATACTCGCAGATTCAAGAAGCTCTTCAGATCTTTTCATGTTTACCCTTTTTCTTGTGGATATTAGTATTCGAACATTCAATATTTCTTTGTATCTGTTCTTCGTTAACATCACAACCATTCAAGTATCAAAATTCTTTAGATTTCTTTTTTAAATGGTCGCAGTCGCCAGTGCCGTAATACAGTTTTTTAATATCTAGGAGAAATCCAAATCTGGTGTTAGTTCCATGCAGACGACTGAATTTTTCGCGCATTTCACACACACAATCCAGCGATCCCTTCATAAATCTTTCAGTTTCTTACTTAGCACCGAAACCAGCACATTTTCTCTACCCATTCGTTTTTTCCGCCTTTTGCATCTTTCAATCAGATCTCATTCCTGGCAAAGATTCTAACCTTTCTCGAGTGCATCACTAACCAACCTCTCTCTTTCACTAGTAAAATAGTCTCGGAGGACTGTTATATTAATGGCAGCATCATGAAAATTAATGCTAGTATCCTGGAGCCACTTTTGAAAATGGTCGATAGAACAAAGTCAGATAATCGTAGGACAACATGCGATTATACAGAAGCCTTGCCTCACTTCTTGTTTCACTAGTTTGATTGCCATCGTCTGTCATGTCTTGGAGAACTTTCAAGATATTTATTAACTGGCTTAACTGCTTCAATCCTTGCACTGCATCTTGTTTCAGACTCTGATTTTACAACCACAGGCATGGAGTTCTTGAGTTTTTCCAAGTACAGAGTGGAATGAGAAAAGTATCACCCTTGGCTCCATGGACTCCTACCAAATTGAGTAGATGATCATCGCAATTCACAAATGTCGGCAGATTATTATTTTTGCTTATTCTTTCTACCAGTCAGGTGCCCAGCCATCACAGCAGAGTTGTAATAACGTTGTGAACGACAATCCAGCACATCCATACAGCTTTTCTCTAGCTGTTTAAGGATTTCATCAACTAAGCTTTCAGCGTCCTTTTGGCTCATCTGAATCAAATTGACAAAGCACTCTCTAATCAAACTGATTTCCTTTCAAAATCAACTTCTATGTATGTCACTATTTCTGACATCTGCTCACAATATGCATGGTCAGGAGTAGAGTCAAACATGAGACCATAGTATTTTGATTTGCAAATGTTTCACAATAAACATTGGCGAAAAGTGCTCGCCATTAGATGAATGAACTCATTTTGAACACGAGGTGAAAAGCAAGATGTGGTGCCAGGATGATTTTTAACCTGAGCAAGATGGTTACTCATGATGGAGTCGAATATGCCTAGGTGCAGTGGTGGATCCATGATTTTGGTTTTGGGGTCTTGACTTGATTGCTTTATAGGATGGAGGGTGGGGAGGGTTGACGAAAAACATTGCCGCCCTTATAAAAACAGTATAGAAAGAATGGTCCCCAAAATTACGATGTCGTTGGGGGTGACCTAGATGCTTTAGGAAGAGGGACTTGAGATCCTTAGTCCCCCCACCCCCCATGGATTCGCCCCTGTCCAGGAGCTTTATTAATCCTAGGAAATTACCAACATTATCGGATTCGGGTCCATTGCATGTAGGTTACTAAGTGACTCTCTGTGACCTCAGAATGCAAGATTTTGAGTGCAAGAAATTTGATGCAGTGAGGGATTTTCTTTAATACATTATGCCACTTTTGTTTTTCAGTCTCGTTCTGGGTTTGAAGTTCAGCATCAGTAATACCTTTAGCTGCAGCAAAATTTCTTTCAATTTCTTTCCATTGGGTGAAGCACTCATTATGATTCTTAGCATTTTTATGGGCAGTGAGTCTTTCAGGTGCTTTCCAGAGGGTGAATCCATCTTCGTGCTCTAATGAAGATATATTACCTAATTGTGAAAAGATTAGATGACAGATATAAAAAAAAAAACAGATTTTTTAGACGGGGAATAGACTAGCCATGAGCAAGTCATGTTTCCACCACAATTTTCTAGTTTCTTCTTAAACCAACTTATGTCATACAACGATTATTTGTAGTTAGCAAAGGACCATCAGTATTTAGAAAATATTTTGAACCATTTTAATTATTTCGTTTTCAGATTATTTCGTTGTCAAATGACTGTCTTCACTAAACATTTCTTGGTCTCAGAACTGGTCGAGCTCATTCGGAACATTCATAGTTTTCCACTGAAATTCAGGCAGCCTTAAACTGTGTATACCATTCAAAATTGTGTACAGCTTAGTCTCCAAATGCTTCCTGAATCATTTCACATGTTTCACTTGCACTTTTCTTGAGTTTATAGCAAAATACTCTCAATTTTTGCACGTTTATCACAAAAACACGAGAAACACTATTAGACCTTGACACAAACTTAAATATGGAACAAATTGGACTGAGCATGGTGGGTGAATGGTTAATGATCTGGTCTCACCTTCGGGAGGACGTGGGTTCGAATCCACGTCCGGATTTGGATTTTCCATGGTTTTTTGAAATCATTCCAGATGAATACTAGGATGGTTCCTTCAGAAGGCCATGGCCGAATTCCTTCCCTTTTCTTGTCCCCAGTCCTTTCCCACCACTGACATTGATGAGGTCTAATACCACAAGGGAGAGGGAGGGGGGAGTGAAGGCACAAATTGAATGCGCTAGCAAGCTCAAACTTGTCACACAGCATTGTTAAGGGTTTACCTAACTTTCTGCTAAAGTGATTACCTTCTAGCATTCTTGTTATATTATGTCGATATGGTAATTTTTTGGATACCATCTCTTAAAAAGTAACTTAGTCCACAACCCAAAGGTTGGTTAAAACCTCCCAAAGGAGGCATACTAAGCCATTGTGTCAGAGGTAGGACAGCCAGTTCCTTTCCTCTGGGACCTACAGTTTAACTTGAAGTCCGAATCACTGAACGAACTGGCTTAGATCATATGATCAAACAACTCTCAAAAATTCCATCACCCAACGGGATTTGTACCCAGGATAGTAGCAGCACACTTTTGGAAGCAAGCACCTTAACCGCTGAGCTACCAGACCGCTCACCATCTCTTACCTCTAACCAAATATTTTATCTGTCTGGCTAGTTTCTGTACAGCCAGGCAAACAGGTAATTTATTTTAATATAAGTTTGATCACTGAGACACTCCTTTTTATCATTCAAAATTTTAGTCTTTTTGATGGAGAAGGTTTATAATCATTTTTATTTGTTTAGTCTGAACATGTAATGCTGTGGTTTTATTTTATTCAAACTGAAGAGAAACCAGGGTGCTTGGGTTTTAGGACATTAACTCCCTCAATTAAAAGCCCTAAAATCCCAACAAGCATAAAAATTTTATTGGAAAATTTCATCCATTGATTCAGTAATATTCTTTTGTTATTTCAACTACTGTTTCAAGTGGTTAGCTAATTCCGCAGTAATTATAAAATTTCAGGATTTCCATTGAGAAAGCAGTTATGGCAATCTGCCAATAAAAACTCCTCTTGTACAATGAAAGGCTACAGTTGCACTTTTATTGTAACTCCAATACATTTAAAATGTGCTCCAATTCTTATTGACATGAATGAAGTGACCATTAGAATACAGTTTTTCATGTTGAGATGGGTTTGTTTCTTCATTTACACAATAGACGCCACTGATTAAACAAATTTTAATGGAGATAATTACTGAATGTTATCAAGATGACTACAGAGCTTTCGTAACATCTGAATTCCTTCTATGTTACACTTTATAGTTCAATTTTACTACCCCTTTTTTTTTTTTTTAAAGAACAGGGTTTAACTTTTTGATGAATAATGCTTTCTTTAATATTATATACACAAGCAAAATATTAACCTAACAGCCAGGTTAGATAGGCATCTCAAAGCAACACCATATGGCCACAAGGGAAGCAAGACAGGCTCTGGTTTGAACCAATGTTTTTAAATAATCTAATGAGGGTAGGGTTTTCCCCCTTGCCTTCTCCATGGTTAACAGTGTTCATAAGTGTTAAGAGTGGATGACTAATGATGTCTCTCCAGTGCACTGTGTTGAATGAGAGAAAAGAGGAGAGAAACCAAACCAGGCCTTCTCTTCAATAGGGGATACACAGTGTAACTCCCAACAACTTACCATTAACCCTGTTATATGGTCTCTCAACATACACACTATAGAGATACAAAATTTCACAGTTTTCACAACACAGTGTTGTAAAATTGCACTTTATGAGTTTAGCACTGTGTCACTGATACTGGTGCTGCCAATGTTTTGGTCCCAATCTGGTGCCTTCCTCAGAATTGCTTCATTATTATATATCTGTTCTTTTGTTGTATTCCAGCACACTGATAGTACTGTTTTTATTTTCTGCAGAATGTATTGCATCTCCAGCAAAGAGTGTCAGAGAAGATTGAAGTAAGGTTTGTGCTCTGTTGAGCGATCCGGTTGCTGTTGCAACACGGTGCAAGCAGACATTTCCACGTAATATCTTGGTTCTCCGGGTGGAGCCGCGACGATTTTTTAAAACCTAACGTATCTGCCATCTTGCTGTGGCTTTCATCAGAGGACTGCTTGTGAGTTGTCGCTATCGCCTTATATAGTAGCAGGAAGCAAGCGCTAGACCGCCGCGGTGAAGTCACCGCGCCCTGTGTAGGCATTGGGATGGGGCCATTCGTGTTGGGTTTTCCTGAGCAAGTATGACCAAATATGGTCAAGTTTTCAAACCATTGTCGGCATTAATGTTGTTTGTATTTCTAACGCTTCACTTATGCGTCTCGGCCAACATCTGCTTTGAGTGGCTATAACGCTGGTCTTATCGAATAAAATTGATTGGCCGCTATCGGCTGAATGTAGAACTACAGCGGACTTGCTTGCGTCATTATTTTTAAAATGCCTAATGTGTTCATTGAGCCTCTCCTTAACAGTACGTCCTGTTTCCCCAATGTATACCTTGCCGCAGCTACAAGGAATTTCATATACCCCTGGTGTTTGCAAATGCTCTCTCTTGTCTTTAACGCTGGTCAGGATGCTGGATAATTTCCTAGGGGCTTTGTATACGGGATGGATATTCTTCTTTTTAAGCAGCCGACCAATTTTATCCGTAACTCCTTGGATGAATGGCAGGACTGCCACTACCTTGTCACAAGCAGCCGCGCTATAGCCATTGGCTAGAAATGTCTCCTTTAAATTTCTCTTTTCAGCGGCCATACTCGCGTCGTCACATACCACGGATGCGCGGAGCATTAATGTCTTTAAAATTCCACTTTTGATCGCTGGATGATGGTGAGAGTCGGCGTGGAGGTACCGATTATTATGCGTTGGTTTTTGGTAAACTCGGTGGCCCAAGGAGCCATCATCATTTCTTGTAACTAAAACATCCAGGAACGGGAGTTGGTTGTAGCTTTCAATCTTCATAGTAAACTTAATCTTATCATGGGCTCTGTTTAAATGATTGAAGAAGACATGAAACGATTCTATTCCATGGGGCCAGATGACAAATGTGTCATCCACAAATCTCACCCAAAGTGACGGTTTCAAGGGGGCATTCTGGATAGCTTCATCTTCGAAGGTTTCCATATATAATTCGGCAACTACTGGATACAGTGGAATTCCCATGGCGGCTCCTTCCTTCTGTTGGTAGAATTGATTCTTGTACTGGAAGAAGGTAGTTTTCAGGCAGAACTCCATAAGCGAAGCCCATTCCAGTGGCAAGTTGAGCAATTCTAATCGCTCTCTGATTATATTAATGACCTCATCTACTGGCACATTTGTAAAAAGCGACGTGACGTCAAAGCTGACAAGAATTTCATTTTCTTCTAGTAGTCTGTTCCTGATGATTTCAATGAAATGGGAGGAATTTTTGATGGTGGAGGAACAGTTCTTTAAGATCTTCAACTTCTCTGCTAAGTATCTGGCCAATCGATGCATAGGAGATTGGAGAGCGCTGACGATAGGTCTCAGAGGTACACCGCCTTTGTGTATTTTTGGAAGGCCACAAAATCTAGTAGGGAGATTGTTGGAAGTAGTTAATCTTCTCTTCGCCTCAGGTTCAATTGATGTTGCTTCGCATATTTTGGTGGCAAAAACGTTAGGTTTTTAACAAATCGACGCGGCTCCACCCGGAGAACCAAGTTATTACATATAGTGACCACGGAAGCCTTCGTAATCAGTAGACATTTCCACATTTGACTCAATCTATAGCCCTTTCAGTGTTGAAATTTTTGGGATGTTTAAAAATAATGATGGGTTACTTTCATTTGAGTTCTGAAAACAAACTTTGATTGTGCTACAATTCTAATCTTCTCCCAGTGAATCATATACCTTCCTTCTATGTGCTGCTCCTCCATTGTCAATTTGGTGGTTTGTTCGAGTCTCGCATGATGACAATGTTCTTCATTGTGACTCCTTGGGATACTTCACCAGTAAGAATAACGTGGGAAGCATATTAAGATAAGAGAAGGATTGCAGAAAGTTCAAGATTCCTGTGATTGTTGGCAAGTATATACTGGTGACATACTATTAGATTGAAAGAACATTATTGTCATGCAAGAGTTGAACAAACTATCCAGTGCTCGAGTACCATGTAGTAAGAGGGCACAGAATTCGATGGGAGAAGACTAGAATCATAGAGCAACCAAAGGGATTTTTAGAATGCAAAATTAGGAAATCTACTGAAATTTTTAAACATTCCATAAGCTTCAGACAGGGACTATTGAATCAAATGTGACAGTGTATGTTCAGATACAAATGTGTTGCAACAACGATAACCGGATCACTTCAGAGAGCACAAACCTCTATTGCACAGTCTCTCAAACAGAGCACACACACTCTTTGCTATAGAAGCAACACTGTTGGAAAATCAATTCTGTCCTGCAAAGGAGCGGATACATTAATCTGAAGCAGCACTGAGGAGGGACCGAAATTTTGGTAGCAGCTGTAACAGACACCTGACGCAAAACATGCAAAGTAAATTCAATTTCAAACACTACAGATATGTTTGGGATTTAGCCAGAGCTACAAACACAATCTGGTTATAAGGAATTGTACACCAATACCTATCCTGCCCTGATGTCCTAAATTTATTCACCACTGGAGCTTACATCAGCTAATACATGCTGAGCATTAAACATAGTGCCTATAGCTATGAACAATGCAGCCTACAAAGTTCATTGATGGATGAGGATTGGACTCCTCACACTCCTGTCCTTTTATGTATTGATTAAATCATATTGATACAGAGACTCGCACTGTAGAAATTACACGAGACATCCCAGGTATATTATTGTCCTCACCCTTTATGAGGAACACCATGATTGGGAGAGAGAAAACATTAATAGCGTGACAAAAAGGGCACGAGATATCACCACCGTATTGTCGTATCTTGCTTGGACTCTGAACTACTACAGTTACTTCCATCCTGTTGTGAGGATGGGAACTTTTTTACTTGCTTGGACTGTGAACTACTACAGTTACTTTCATCCTGTTGTAAAGATGGGCAATTTTTTAATGATTTGTACCAAAGTTACCACACACAACTAAGGACAAAAGTAAATTACTGAGTGCATAGTGATAAAATGGATTACAAAAGAATGATTAAATCATAAATATAATTTATAGCACTTTCAGTAATCTGAGAGGACACCACAAACACACACTCGGATATACCTCTTTCTTTCTATTTAATACAAGGAAGGTGATTTCTCAATCAGTCTTCCCACCTTGTTTCGTGTAGAACAAATCCCTCATTGAACAGGAATTTTACATTTAATAGCAAAGGATGTCTGGAGTGAAGCCTGGCTCTTTGAAGATGGTGGATGGGAAGATGAGGATCTACTTTACAGGAGTAAATGTGGTGAAACTATGCGACTTAAGACAGTGCAACTAGTAGGCGGGAGTATCAGAGGTTAGGAATTTGATTATCTTTAACTGTCTAATCTTGTTAATTGACATTTAGCCAAACAGGTGAGCAGTATCCTGCATTAAGTGTATAAATCTAAGAACTAAACACCTTAGCTTGGTAGCTGAAGACTCCCATAAAAAGCCACAATTTTTTTTTTATATCATTACTAGCTGTTACCCGCGACTTCGTACGCGTGGACTTGGAGTTTCAATTCCAGAATTGGATATAGAAAACTGTTAGTAACGTAAGATTTGTCCCAAACAACACCGAGTCGACATAATATGATGGAAAGCCATCATTATATCATCCTATCATCTAATCTGTCTCATGAAGAGAATCAATTTACAACATATTTAAAAACAGAAAAGTAAGCGAAGGTGCGGGGATGTGTGTGTGTGTGTGTGTGTGGGGGGGGGGGGGGGGGTTAACTGATGGCAGCTTTATTTCAGCTTGGTTTTTTCTTCTTTATTCAACATGAGCATCTGAATCTTATAATCTAATAGCAGCACATTGTCTTCTAGACCTGCACCTTAGGCCAGGTTTACGTCCGTAAGGCATGTCAAAAAGGAAGACAAATTGGTGCCAGAAACTTTTATACAGACACAAATGAATAGTACAGTGCAGAGCAAATTGACTTCTATACTAAATAATAAGTTTTGTTTCTTATCGAAATTTATTAATAAATCAAACACTAACAGATTGCGTGACTGAGCAACCAACGTAACATTACAGACTAACACACGAATCTGTCTGTCTTTCATCATTCGATAAGTTCTTAAAATTTCGTGACTAAAACTGTTATTCATGCCGAAAAAATGTCCTGTGTCCTTCCTACACTATTTCATTGTTAAATTCCATCAATATTGATATAGCCATTTAGTCGTCAAAACGTAACAAAAAGACAGAAACTTACTTCCACATTTATAATATAATAGCTGGTACCCACAACTTCGTTCGTGATTGTAAAGTATTCATATTGACAGCTGTAGACATCTAACCACCATAATGCACGATGGGAGACTCGATACTATTACCACACACAAATACCAGTCTTCTGCGCTATGTAGTTCCGGCAGCAAAGTAAAATTTACGGATACACACAAGTCTTTGGATGAAATACGAAAATATTCATGATCGACCAATTTCGAACACCATATCTCACACACTCCCACAGTTACCGAATTTCGGCCAACGTTGTGATCGATGGGTGACTCTGTGTTACTACCACACAAAAACGCCGGTAATCTGCGATTGATAGTTTTCACTTAAAAGTGATACAACGTGACACATGCGTCTTTGGCAGAAATATGAAATTGCCGCAGGTCGACCATTTTATCCCCCATTTCTCCCACACCCCCATAGCTACCGACATCTAACAACCATAGTGCACTACATGAGATACGATTCTACTACGAAAAACAAACAGCAATGCTCTATGCTATGTAGTTGTGGCAGAAAAGTGACATATGCGGAGACAGTCGAAATACGAAAATATCCTTGGTCGGCCACTTACAACCACCATATCTACCACAGTACCACAGTTTCTGAAATTCGGCCGCTGTTGTGATCGAAAGGTGACTCTGTGCTACTACTACACACAAACGCCAGTTATCTGTGATCTATAGTTTTCGCTGAAAAGTGATACACCATGACACTTTTGTCTTTGGCAGAAGTATGAAATTGCCACAGGTCGATCACTTTCAACCCCCATATCTCCCACACCCCCATAGCTACCGACATCTAACAACCATAGTGCACTACATGAGATACGATTCTACTACCAAACACAAACACCAATGCTCTATGCTATGTAGTTGTGGCAGAAAAGTGACATATGCGGAGACAGTCGAAATACGAAAATATCCTTGGTCGGCCACTTACAACCACCATATCTACCACAGTAACACAGTTTCTGAAATTCGGCCGCTGTTGTGATCGAAAGGTGACTCTGTGCTACTACTACACACAAACGCCAGTTATCTGTGATCTATAGTTTTCGCTGAAAAGTGATACACCATGACACTTTTGTCTTTGGCAGAAGTATGAAATTGCCACAGGTCGATCACTTTCAACCCCCATATCTCCCACACCCCCATAGCTACCGACATCTAACAACCATAGTGCACTACATGAGATACGATTCTACTACCAAACACAAACACCAATGCTCTATGCTATGTAGTTGTGGCAGAAAAGTGACATATGCGGAGACAGTCGAAATACGAAAATATCCTTGGTCGGCCACTTACAACCACCATATCTACCACAGTACCACAGTTTCTGAAATTCGGCCGCTGTTGTGATCGAAAGGTGACTCTGTGCTACTACTACACACAAACGCCAGTTATCTGTGATCTATAGTTTTCGCTGAAAAGTGATACACCATGACACTTTTGTCTTTGGCAGAAGTATGAAATTGCCACAGGTCGATCACTTTCAACCCCCATATCTCCCACACCCCCATAGCTACCGACATCTAACAACCATAGTGCACTACATGAGATACGATTCTACTACCAAACACAAACACCAATGCTCTATGCTATGTAGTTGTGGCAGAAAAGTGACATATGCGGAGACAGTCGAAATACGAAAATATCCTTGGTCGGCCACTTACAACCACCATATCTACCACAGTAACACAGTTTCTGAAATTCGGCCGCTGTTGTGATCGAAAGGTGACTCTGTGCTACTACTACACACAAACGCCAGTTATCTGTGATCTATAGTTTTCGCTGAAAAGTGATACACCATGACACTTTTGTCTTTGGCAGAAGTATGAAATTGCCACAGGTCGATCACTTTCAACCCCCATATCTCCCACACCCCCATAGCTACCGACATCTAACAACCATAGTGCACTACATGAGATACGATTCTACTACCAAACACAAACACCAATGCTCTATGCTATGTAGTTGTGGCAGAAAAGTGACATATGCGGAGACAGTCGAAATACGAAAATATCCTTGGTCGGCCACTTACAACCACCATATCTACCACAGTAACACAGTTTCTGAAATTCGGCCGCTGTTGTGATCGAAAGGTGACTCTGTGCTACTACTACACACAAACGCCAGTTATCTGTGATCTATAGTTTTCGCTGAAAAGTGATACACCATGACACTTTTGTCTTTGGCAGAAGTATGAAATTGCCACAGGTCGACCACTTTCAACCCCCATATCTCCCACATCCCCATAGCTACCGACATCTAACAACCATAGTGCACGACAGGAAAGACGATTCTACTACCACACACAAATACCAAAGGTCTATGTTATGTAGTTGTGGCAGGAAAGAGAAGTATACGGAGATACGAATTTTTGGTCGAAATATGAAAACGCCCTGCACTGACCAACTTTAATCATTATATCTCCCACATCCCCACAGCTATCGGCATTCGGCCAACGTTGTGCACGACAGGAAACTCCATGCTACTTCCACCAACAAACATCAGTGATCTGTGCAAGGTAGTGGTGGCTGAAAAGTGAAATATAGGAAAAAACACGTCTATTTTTATATATATATATAAGATTAAATACATACTGAAAGAATATATAAATTTAATTAAGCAAAAGTCAAGGAAGAATCAAACATGAATGCAGTATGAACTATTAGGCTGAGTTCAATTGTATTTTAATTGTGAACAAAAATTTCTGCCCTCATGCTACTTTTACACTGTGTCCTGAAATTCATTAAGGTCTGCTATGGTAAATTAAGATTAATCTCACTTTTTTAAAACCCATTCTCCCCCACTCTTTAGCATATAATCACTGAGCTGGCAATCTCCCTCTATTTTGGTAAGCATGGCCTAAATTTTTGCATTTATCATCATGAAGCTGTACATTCATAGTTAGCCAGAAGAAACTCCTGGTTACAATAGCCATCATATTTTTATGTAATATAGACAACATTATAAAATCATCTAATATGCTATTTTTTCTTTTTACAGATGGGTTCAGGAACTGGCGAATTTGTGAATGGCATCTTTTGGTTCTTAATCCTAATATTCCTTTCATGGTGGGTTGCATCATTCTGCTTTGTGCCTTATGTTATATGCAGTATATTGACACCTTGCTTTGGAGGCCTCAAGAGTCTCACAGATCTCTTACTTGCAGGGGTCATGTTCCCCTATAAGTGTTCTGACAACATGGTGAACAGAAGATCTTACAACTCTATTTAAACAAACACGTGATTAACTGGAAACTATTTTTTTTTTAATCATAGCACTGCTTTTAATTGTCCACAGAAACATTTCAGTATAAAACAGTTTCAATTAAATATGTATCATAACTAATGACAACCATAGCTGAGTATATTACAATGTAAATAAATTATTTGCATAGAATCAGTTGTCTCTTATTGTTGTCCACTTAGAATAACTGTTCACTTCAAACTTATTTTAATCATATATAAGATTCAAAAATATTTAAAATAAATAAAAAATTGTTTTTGCATACTCTGCTTCAACAGAAAAAAATATTCAGGCTTTGAATGTCAAAATGCTCTTGATGTTGACTAAACTGTTTAATGCAGCTACTCAAGAATTACATGTCACAGTATTAATATTGTAATTATCCTGAAGTGTGAATTTCAAATGTACTAAAATAAATTTTAGATGACAGCTCAAACAGTTCACCAGCTTCAAGCTGCAGTAAAAATATAAAGTTCAAATGTAACAACAGTACCACCTCTAAAGCACTTCTCTCTTGCTTATATGCGCTTATAAAGATACAGATAACCAAGTTCTTTGGGTGGATTCTCTGAACGTGCAACCTTGTTGTCATTATAGATCACCCAGTTGCCATCGCGAAGAATGTGGCACACATAATGACCAACCATTGAAGAGGTTCCCATGTGAGAGATGAAAGCAACCAGGCGATATCCTGAAACATGGAGTGTCATCTTATTATTAATTCAGTCTCTTACGCCATTACTATATCTACTATGGCATTAGACCATTAATGTGTTAAAGCCAATCAATAGACTACATAATGGAATCTTAGAGAAGTTTTATAACTAGCATTTTTATATGGACAAAATGGGGAAGATATCTGCCAGTAGTTTTATATAGGAAGCTGTTATCATCTTGTGTGTCCATTCATACATGGAAATGAGGAAATACAAAGTAGCAAATAGCATTCATGTTTTAAAGGGCTAATCACAAAGTTTTTTTTCTTATAACAAAGTGTATTCACACAGTAAATAAGAACATCCTATCATATTTCTAAGAACTTTAATAGTGTATAAAAAAAAATTCTTGGGCTTTCCATCAGGGAAGTGCATTAATCAGATGTGACATTTCAAAGCTGCTCTCCAGCTTCATCTTCTGGAGAAGTGTTTACACATTACAGGGCATAACCATATAACAGTGTTTTAAATACCAAATACACAAAACAATTTCTCCCTAATTTATGCAACCCTATTGAGACAACTCAATGCTTAGTTGTTATAGATAGTTAATTTAGTTAGTCTGTAGATTTAAAGGTTTTTGTGAGGTCGCCAGGTGATTTATAACTTTCACCAAAGTGCGATACTTAATTTCTATAACTTCTCAATTATAAGGTAGTTACTGAAATAACAACACCAATTTGTATATGTTTCATTTAACTTATTTATTCCACCAAAACCCCATAAACACATATACTTACAAGGCACCAGTTCATTTGCAATATTCTAAAGCACATTACGAATTCAACAGACACAGCGTCTTGCTCGCGTTCTCGGGAGCTTATATAGGCACTACAGCATTTTCGAGAGAACATTAAAAGAACCACATGTACCTTCCTCTGAAGAAGGCCACAGCACGATGGCAGAAATGTTAGGTTTAAATATATCGACGTGGCTCCACCCGGAGAACCAAGATAATACACATGTACCTTCTTGAGCACTAACAATAAAACTCATATGAAAACAATTAGAACATATGCAAAATTACTTATAAATATGAAAAAACATTTTTTAAATTAAAATAGAGAGTATTTACAGGTATTTAAAAATAAAAAATGATCTTTTAAACAACTCCACATAGCCAAAAATCATACTTAAAACACTATGGCCTACACAACATTCAAATTAGCCTTTTAATTAACAATTCAAATTATACTTCTTTTAATCATATCACACTTCATCTTAACAATATATATCTATCAAAAATACTCATTCACGTGAAAAATATACAAATTTACCATGAAATAATGTTTATCTCTCTCCAACACCAATATACATGGATATTGAAAGAAAAGAAACTGCCGCTAGGCACTGAAAATCAGATAGGATAGGAAAAAATCACCCGTCACTTACCACAGATGAAGGCAGGAGGGCGAGATGAACACACATAAAATCATAATATTTCGAATAACTTTAGTCATATAGGAGGTAAGACATATGGCAGGGGGAAAGATGTGACCACATTCTGATCTACCATTTGAATGAAACAAAGATAAATCATATGGGACATTGGGGTTTGAGCTGGTGGTAGAGGGAGAAAGTTGACCAATGATGTATGTGGAATAGAATAATCTCTGTGACAATCAGTCAAGGTAAAAGGAAATTTGTTTAAATAAATAAATTTTGATCTGTCATAAGAATAAATTAATAAAACTAGAAACATAAAAAAAATATAAACATGTTGAAAAATATATACGAAAATGAATGTAAAATTGCAAAACAGTAAGCAACAGATTTAGTGTAGGTTGAAGCCAGGGGTGAGTCTGGTGTCTAGAATGTGTTGATAGGCAAGTTCCCATGTACGGAGTTCCAAAGATGTAGTGGTATCCGGAAAAACTCTTACAGCTCTAACTGTGAAACAAGTGTTGAGATTATTGGAATCGTGTGAGCTGGCATGAATTACCTCTGGATGGTCTAGTTTGGAAGTATAAACTTTTTATCTGTGGTCTTTCATCCTGTAGGAGAGTTGTACAGTGGTGAGACCGATGTAGGAAGCAATGCAGTGAAAACAGTAATTTTGTAAATAAGGTGAATGATAGCGCAGGTGGCATGTCCAATGACAGGAAAGGATTCGCCTATGATGCAATTAGAGTAGGTAGTGGTGACTGGATGCATGCTGCATGTTTTGATCCCTGTGGAGGTGTAGGAGAGTCAGAAGGTAAGTACCTTTGTAAGAAGATGATAATGATGTTCAGATCAGGAGGTCTGCTAAAGCTAGTGCGGGGAGCAGGATTTTGGGAAGGACACCTCTTTCAGGGAAGGAATGTGGAAACTCTTACCCATGATGAAGAATCTGGTTAATCGATTCCAGGCTAGGAAAGAAGTAGGCGGTGAATACAGGTCCACAGTCAGCTTTAGGAGGAGCGGAAAGGGAGCTGTGGGTGATAGTATGGGGATTTTCTTTTCTACAAGGTCATGGGTGTCGCAGCAGGAAATTAGTGTTTGGGATAGATTTTGGGAATATCTGGATAGTGATTCATAACCAGAACAGATACATATGTCACAGATTGCAAGGCTGTTTGAATGGAAATGTTTGGTGTGGAAAGGGTGGCAACAGGGATGGGTAGATCCGGATAGATATGGTTCCGCGGATCCATATCACCTGTGCTAGTGATGGATGTAAATCTGAGCGGAAGTTGGATCCCAGCCAGAATGGAATGCACACTACAGGTCTTGCGTGGCCATATCAGGAAATGCAGCCGTGGCTGGAACCGTGGAGAAGCTGGAATTGGGTGCAGCACCTTGAGCTGTTCACTTCCCATACATTTCGTTCATTACAGTGCGGACTTGAAATCTATGTTTTGAAGAGTTTTAGTTTATTTATTGTGCGGTTGGATTACAGTTCCATTTAAAGAAAAGATTATTACTGAAAAATTGTTTCTTAATTACTAACTACTAGTAGATAATTACAAAACTACTAAATGTCTTTGGGTGCTTAAAATCCAGTAGTACTGTTTTATTGACCTAGTTCTAGCGTATTTTATCGCATGCTTTTAACCATTCTGAATAAGAATGAATTTATAAAGTTAATCAGAATTTTAATGCATTGTAACCTTAATAAACTTTCAATATTCAGTTTCATTATTACTCCCCTCTGGAGATTTTAACTTTCTCAATCTTGATGAAAAGTAGCTTTAAATGAGAAAGATGATGATACATTTAACATTATCTTTATTACAGAAACATGTTGTAGATCAGTCTCTTTTCTGATGGTTTCCAAGGCACATTTTTATATGCGGTCTCCTCAGTTGGTTGCTAGCTTCTGCGGGGCAGCCATCTCACCCTACAACCTGATGAAGAGCTAAGCTCGAAAATTTGTATTATGTTTGTGTTTGTGTGTTTCTACGTGTTTTGACGCCGCTGGAGCCCTCATCTTTGGTAAGCGGTGGTTTTTCTCCTATCCCAATGTCTAATATATCCGCTCTCAGCGCCTTTGTTTCCAAACAATATATATATTAAACATCTGGATAGGAGAAAAACCACCGTTTACCATAGAAGATGATTCCTGCATCGAGACATGGAAAAAACATGTATACACACAGAATAAAATTTTCGAGCCTATGGCCATTCACCTGTAGTAGTGCCAGCCTCCAACATGTAGCCATCTCACTACTACTGAAGAAGGGCCATAGGTTCGAAAATTTTACTCTATGTGTGTACGTGTTTTTTCCGTGTCTCAACGTCGGAGTCCTCTTCTATGGTAAGCAGCGGTTTTTCTCCTATCCAAATGTTTAATATATCCAATTTCAGTGCCTTTGTTTCCTAATAACATATATAACAACGAGCAGGAAAATACTTAAAGGCAATAAAATTAAGGAAGGATAGGGATATATAACCCAACACTTACTACAGATGAAGGCGGCTGGGAACGAAGAACACAAAAAAAGAACAAGCATAAGAAAAGCACAATATTTCAGCGTACAGCCTTTTTCTTGCAGAAGTGAAACACCAGGCGCAGTCAGACGCATACACGAAGACGGCTGTCTGGTGAATGGCAAGGGCGGCACAGATGGTAGTGCAAGAGGAGGAAGCTCAAATATTGGATCGATACTGTTGACGGTATATTATCATTGAAAGTGGTGGACCAACATAATAACTGAGTGCAAGAATGCATTCAGCTACTACCATTTACTCCAATCCTACCATGGGTGAAACATTCCCCGCAATTGGTCATGCTACTTGCAAGACAACTTATATGCCTCCATTGCTCCAGCTCATATATAGGCCTCACTACTGATCTACTTGTTATCAAAATGAATGGCCACAGGCAGACAGTATATACTAACAATGAGACCCATCCAGTTGCGAAACATGCCAGTTCCCACAAACTGCAAATAATTTTAACATCTGTTTCTCAGTTAGGGCGATCCAAGTTTTCCCTGATAACATAACCACCTCTGAACGTTATTGATGGGAACTAGCCTATCAGAATATCCTGGATACCAGACATCCTCCAGGCCTCAATCTCCAATATATTCCTCCCGTTTATTTTCTCTACTATTTTTCTTATATTTTATTTTTCACTTATAGTTTTTCAAAATTTGATTTATATGTGTATCCTCACTCAGTTATTATTCAATTATAATATACCGCCAACAGTATCGATCCAATATTTGAGATTCCCCCCCCCCCCCCTCTCCAACACTACCATCTGTGATGGCCTCACCATTAACCAGACAACCATCTTCGTGTACACGTCTGCCTGCGCCTAGTGTTTCACTTCTGCAAGAAAAAGGCTGTACGTCAAAATATTGCGCTTTTCTTGTGTTTGTTGTTTCCAGCCGCCAGTGGTAATTGTTGGGTCATATTTCCCTATCACTCCTTATATATATATATATATATAGATTGTTTGGAAACAAAGGCGCTGAGAGCGGATATATTAGACAATGGGATAGGAGAAAAACCACCGCTTACCAAAGATGAGGGCTCCAGCGGCGTCAAAACACGAAAAAACACACAAACACAAACATAATAAAAATTTTCGAGCTTAGCTCTTCATCAGGTTGTAGGATGAGGTGGTTGCCCTGCGGAAGCTAGCAACCAACTGAGGAGACCACACGGGGTGCACATGGTCGGCTGGTCGGGGTGGAGAGGGAGGGGGGAGAAACAACATGGCGGGAGGCGGGGGTGGGGGTGGAAGGACCTAAGCCCGAAAATGATAATTAGACTGCACAGTGAAAACGCGGTTGCGGTCATAAGGTCACTGGCATAAAACAAACCAAGGAAAACACGGGGGGGGGGGGGGGGTGGAATCTACTGAAAACGATCTATAAGTGCCCCCATAAAAAATTATTCCACACGCAAAATTATTGAAAATATTACACACGAAAAAATACTACACACAGAAAAAATATAATAATATAAAACAAACGAGAGAGAAAAAAAAATATTGCAATAGATCTAAGTACAAAAAGAGAAAGCTCTGGTGAGCGATGGTTTTGTGGGAAATGATGGCAGGTAAGGGGCAAAGGTCGGAGGAGAGAGGAAAATTGGAGCTATCTTAAATTTAGTCCAGGTGGTTGTCTGGTCCCCAGTTGGTACTGAAAGGCCAGTTCCCACCTTCTCAGTTCTGAGATGCTGCTTTTGTCTGGGAGTACTTTGATGGCGCGGACTGTGAAGCAGGTGTTGAAATTGTTGGTGTTATGAGTGGTGGCATGAAAAGAAACAGGGTGGTCAGGGTTCTCAGTCCAGACCGATTGTCTGTGTCCATTCATCCGGATGGCCAGTGGATTTGTGGTCAGACCTATGTAGGAGGCTGGGCAGTGGTTGCAGGTAAGTTGATAGATCAGGTGAGAAGTTACGCAGGTAGCCGATCCAGTGATATAGAAGCTTTCCCCTGTTACGGGATTGGTGTAGGTGGTCGAGGGCGGGTGCATCATGCAAAGTTTGCAACGGGGCCTGTTACATGGAAAGGATCCCTCCAAGGCCTCACTGCCCACTCAATCTCACTCCTTACCCCAAAAAAGCCCCGCACCCCTTACTTGTACCTACTTCCAAAAGTTCACAAACCGGGCAACCCTGGACGCCCCATAGTTGCTGCTTATGGTTCTCCGACCTAACGCATTTCCGCCCTGGTAGACCAACACCTACAGCCTATTGTAAGCCAGCTCCCCTCCCACATCAAAGACACCCGGCATTTTCTTTCCCGTTTATCCACAGTTCCCGTGCCTCTTCCACCTGACTCCCTTCTGATTACGATTGACGTGACCTATACACCAATATTCCCCACTGCCATGGCCTCAGCGCCATGAAACATTTTCTAGACCAGCGTCCCCCTAATAGCCTCCCGTCCAGATCATTCCTAGTCTACCTGGCCGAACTAATTTCAACTAACAACGTTTTCACCTTTGATGGCAAAATCTACCGACAAGTCAGCGGCACTGCCATAGGCACCCGCATGGCTCCCTCATACGCCAACTTATACTTAGGCCGCCTAGAAATGTCCTTCTTAGCTGCAGCCCTTTTGAAACCGCTGCTATGGGTCAGATTCATTGACGATATTTTCATGGTCTGGACCCACGGGGAAGACAACCTTCTCATTTTCCTCAATAACCTCAATAATGCCAGCACTTTGAAATTTACATGGAATTACTCCCACACCCAGGCCACTTTCCTGGATGTTGACCTGTCCCTCTCTGATGGCGGCACCAATTCTTCGGTACATATAAAACCCACCAATATACAACAATACCTCCACTACGACAGTTGCCATCCTAAGCACATCAAACGCGCCCTCCAATACAGCCTGGGAATCCGGGGCAGGCACATTTGCTCCAACGAACAGTCCCTTAAGCAGTACACTAATAACATTTCTGAAGCCCTAATATCCCGCAATTACACCCCAGATTTAGTTCATAAACAAGTTACACGAGCCACATCAGTACCGACACAATCCATCAACACCCCACAACCATCAAGAACCAACCAAAGCCCAGTTTTGGTCACCCGCTACTTCCCTGGCTTAGAATCCATCAACAGGATCCTAAGACAAGGATATGATCTCCTCCGAGCCTGCCCGGAAATGAAAACCCTCCTACCACAAATCCTTCCCCAGCCCCCCAGAACCTGTTTCAGTAGACCCCCCCAACTTGAACCAACTCTTGGTCCATTAACATGGAACCCCTCAGCCCACAAGACAGCCCCAAGGATCCTTTCCGTGTAACAGGCCCCGTTGCAAACTTTGCATGATGCACCCGCCCTCGACCACCTTCACCAATCCCGTAACAGGGGAAAGCTTCTATATCACTGGATCGGCTACCTGCGTAACTTCTCACCTGATCTATCAACTTACCTGCAACCACTGCCCAGCCTCCTACATAGGTCTGACCACAAATCCACTGGCCATCCGGATGAATGGACACAGACAATCGGTCTGGACTGAGAACCCTGACCACCCTGTTTCTTTTCATGCCACCACTCATAACACCAACAATTTCAACACCTGCTTCACAGTCCGCGCCATCAAAGTACTCCCAGACAAAAGCAGCATCTCAGAACTGAGAAGGTGGGAACTGGCCTTTCAGTACCAACTGGGGACCAGACAACCACCTGGACTAAATTTAAGATAGCTCCAATTTTCCTCTCTCCTCCGACCTTTGCCCCTTACCTGCCATCATTTCCCACAAAACCATCGCTCACCAGAGCTTTCTCTTTTTGTACTTAGATCTATTGCAATATTTTTTTTTTTCTCTCTCGTTTGTTTTATATTATTATATTTTTTCTGTGTGTAGTATTTTTTCGTGTGTAATATTTTCAATAATTTTGCGTGTGGAATAATTTTTTATGGGGGCACTTATAGATCGTTTTCAGTAGATTCCACCCCCCCCCCCCCCCCCCGTGTTTTCCTTGGTTTGTTTTATGCCAGTGACCTTATGACCGCAACCGCGTTTTCACTGTGCAGTCTAATTATCATTTTCGGGCTTAGGTCCTTCCACCCCCACCCCCGCCTCTCGCCATGTTGTTTCTCCCCCCTCCCTCTCCACCCCGACCATGTGCACCCCGTGTGGTCTCCTCAGTTGGTTGCTAGCTTCCGCGGGGCAACCACCTCATCCTACAACCTGATGAAGAGCTAAGCTCGAAAATTTTTATTATGTTTGTGTTTGTGTGTTTTTTCGTGTTTTGACGCCGCTGGAGCCCTCATCTTTGGTAAGCGGTGGTTTTTCTCCTATCCCAATGTCTAATATATATATATATATTGCTGCAAGCCTCCAACCTGCAGCCATCTCACCGCTACTGAAGAGGGATTAAAGGCTCTATGTGTGTACGTGTTTTTTCTGTGCCTCGACGCCGCAGGAATCCTCTTCTATGGCAAGCAGTAGTTTTCCTCCTATCCAAATGATTCATATATTCCAAGACACTCTGATGGCCGCTTTTAGAATTTATAATCCAACAACCAGCTATGTCTAGAACATCTTACAATGGCTCGAAGGATTGGTTATTATTACAAACAATTAAAGCTTACTTAAAAATACTTGCAACTAAATGGAAATAACCTTAAATGAAATTGCAAAAAATTAAAAAGTTTTTGACATTGCTCTGAATAAAATAATCTTCAAAGAACTGAAAACATATTCAAAACATTTAACGTTATTTAATTAAGATAACTGGTATAGCACTCAATTTAGCACACACAACATTTTATATATTAATTCAAAAGTTTCATATAATATACAGAACAAAATACCTTACATTTAAGTACCAGTTTCATGTAATTTCTCACTCACAACTGAAAATAATTAAGTTAGACATACAGTTTTGTTGTATATTTATAATAAACTGTTTCCTTGCTGGTAGGTTAGCTAATATGAGGCGTATTTTTCAAGTAAGTACCGTTTTGTCACACTGTGGCTGCAGCGCTATGGTTGGCGTTCCGCGCATGCGCACTGGGTACCTGCATCTCTTGCCTACGCTCTGACGCCATTACAGTCTAATTCTTTGGTGTTTACATTGTTCAACGAGTGTTTAAGATGCCTCCGATAATCATGAGTCCCACCGACTGTGAAGTACGGGCTGTTATAAGTAGGGTTCGGATCTTTAGGACAAGTCATATTTTTTTCCTGCCTTCTTCTTGAGCTGAAATGCTGAATTAAACTCTGATTCAATGTTTCTGATTGTATTTAAATGTATTTTATATAGCATATAATTGCATATTCGGACCATTTTCCTAGTTTTGGTCATATTTCGATAATATTTATGGTTATATGGCCATATTTTGAGGAAAAATCTGGCAGTTTTCTTAATAGTACCAGGAATTCACTATATATAGATGAGAAGAAATTAAGATAATTATTCACAGAACTGTACAGGTGCGGAAAAGAAACTAATTTTCACTGTGGTCAGAATTCACCGGCGAAGAATTATACATTATTGTCACTCTCTAAACGTAATGTTCCGCCCGCCTTTAAATCTCGACAATGCAGCTGAAGCATGCCTTTGTCGATCCGCGTCAATCAATATCTCAATGAAATATCCTCAGTCATTGTTAAATCTGCAGTGGATCAGTGAGTAGACCTACCACCATGCCGAAACTATAGTTTTTTGAAAGTGCGAAGTTATGTAAGGGAATTAAGAGAGGAGTATTTTAGTACAGATGAAAGAGTTCTATTATGTAAATTATCTGAAATTTAAGTGACATCTACAAAACGATTTAAAATTTAATTTATCAATGGTGCAGCGAGTGCACGGAAGCAAATTATGCTGTAAATTTAAATGTTTGGTCATATTTTGTTATTTTTAGGTCATGTTTACCCATTTTTAAGGTCATATTTGCCTGCATATTTCTCTAGTTTTTGTTCATAAATATCCGAACCCTAATTATAAGATTTCTTTGTGCTATAGGCCTAAAACCGATCGATATTCATCGTGAGATCTGTGCAGTTTACGGACAAAACATTATGAGTGATGGAATGGTGAGAAAGTGGGTGAGAGCATTTAAAGGTGGCCGCACAAATGTGCATGAACAACGGAGAGGGCGTCCTTCGGTCGTTAATGAAAGTTTGATGCAGAAAGTGGACAATAAGGTGAGAGAAAACAGACGCTTTACGATTTCCTCCTTGTGTGATGACTTTCCTAATGTTTCTAGTAGTGTTTTGTATGGCATTGTGACCGAGCACTTGAATTACCGAAAATTGTGCTCACGTTGGGGATGTGCACAAAACCAAACGTTTAGGCAGTGCATTGACTTTCCTTGAGCGGTACCACAACGATGTTGATGATTTCTTAAGCCAAACTGTTACGGGCGATGAGACATGGGTGGCCTACGTCACACCTGAATCAAATCAACAGTCCATGGAATGGCGGCATTCAGATTCACCCAAAAAAGTGAAGTTCAAGCAAACGATTTCTGCCCGGAAAATCGTGTGCACAGTTTTTCGGGACAGAAAAGGAGTATTGCTTGTGGAATTTCTGCCTCGTAATGAGAAAATCAATGCAGCAGCTTATTGTGAGACATTGAACAATCTGCGCCGTTCAATCCAGAACAGACGTGGCAAGTTGAGCAAGGGCATCGTTTTGCTGCATGACAATGCCCGTCCACATGTGGCTAATCAGACCAAAGATCTCATCACATCTTTTCGATGGGAAACTCTAGAGCATCCTCCGTACAGCCCTGATCTGGCGCCCAGTGACGACCATCTGTTCCTGCACTTGAAGAAACACCTGGGCGGTCAGCGTCTTGAAGACGATAACGAAGTCAAAACACTTGTGATGCAATGGTTAACAAGTCAGGTGGCAGACTTCTATGAGGAGGGTTTTCAAAAACTAGTACTACGTTATGACAAGTGCCTCAATATTGAATGGAATTATGTAGAAAAGTAGAGTAAGGTACAGGTTTTCATGTAAAATTAAAATTATTGAGATATATTTGCATGTCTTTTTTTTAATTTCAAAATGGTACTTACTTAAAAAACATGGTTCGTAATTATTTCAAAATGTTGATTCTATCATTTTTAATACAACTATATGATTTTAAAAAGGTTTTTGTTTTCAGTTTTTTTGTAGCAATAATTACAAAACTACTAAGCAATGATTTAGTTTTCTTCTTGTATAAGCTCACAGAAATCGTTGTTTTATTTTTATTATTAACAAGACTGGTTATACTGTCATTTCTGCACTCATTCACTTGCACCATACACTCCACTCATCCGATTGCAGAGCGAACTCATACAGGTCTGCTGGATACGGAACCTGGATGTAGGTCTGCAGAGCTGGATGTACATCTGGAACCATCTCTCTAGATGGCAACCGTCAAAGTGTAGAAATTGTTGTCAATTAGTTAGCTTCACGTGCACAGAGGTTTGGGGACACCCTGTCATTGGGTGATATCAACATCAAGGAAGTTGAAAAGTGTGGGAATATGACCATGTGAAACTGAAGGAGTGATTGTTTATCTAGGAGGTGGTCTTCCCTGTGGTTCCAGATCATAAATATATCATCTATGTATCTGAACCATATGAGGCGGCAGTTCTTCAGAAAATCTTCCTCTAGACGGCTCAGGAAGAGGTTGACATAAGATGGGGCCATGTGGGTACCCATCGCAGTACCGCGTATCTAGTGATAAATTTGGGCATTAAAGGAGTAGTAGCTTTGACAGAGGATGAAATTGGCTAGGGATGTGAAAAAGATTATCCTGGTGATACTGTTTGGGGAGGGGAGGGGAGGGGGTACATTTCAAGGAAGTGTTGAAGGGAACCGAGCACTTCCCCGTGGGGAATGTTGGTGAACAGGGTTTGTTATGTCAATGGACACAAGGAAGGAGACTGAAGGTAGGGAACTGGGGAATTTTGACAGATGTTCCAAGAAATTTAGAGTGTCTTTGATGAAGGAAAGAAGGTTCTGCACCAAAGGTTTGAGGGGCTAATCCACTACGGCTGAAATACCTTCAGTGGGAACCATATGCCACAACTATAGGTCATCCCGGATTGACAGCCTTGTGGATTTTGTAGACAAGAAATAAGGCAGGTGTGTGATGATTTTGAGGATGGAGAAGGGACAAGGATTGTTAAGAGAGGCCTTGTAAGGGACCCAGTAGGCCAAGGAAGGAGCAAATTTCATGGCAGATGGAAGAGGTGGGATCTATGGAGTGTGGAATAGGTATTGGTGTCTGAAAGCTGTCTAAGGGTCTCAGGATCATAGTCACTGCAGTCCATGACCACAGTGGTGGAATCTACATCTGCTGGATGGATGATATATATTGTAGTTCCTGGAGAGTTCTCTCATGGCTCAGATTTTGATGGGGGCTGAGGTGGTTGGAGTTTGGAGTAGAGTTGAGGAAAGATTTTTAGGACAGGGAAGATGTGAGGAACTCATGAAAAAGAAGGATGGAATGGTTTTTGGGAAGGGTAAGAGGATCCAGTCGGGATGGTGGTTTGAAATGCTTTTGGCTGGACTCAATCTCCCTCCGCTGGTTGTGGTTCAAACACAGAACTGGATGAGAGGTTGACCACTGGCCATTGCAGCATATCCACAGGTGGCTCAAGAGGTGAGTGGGAGAGGTGATGGGTGTGAGATATTAAAACTACGGGCAAGACAAGGAACTTTGGCAATCAGGGGAGGAGATAGTGTATGCTACATATAAGAGGCGTGTTGGTGGGGACGAGACAGGCCTAACTTTTCAATAGATTAGATAGCTCGTGCAATAGTTTTTGTCGACATTTCTGTTGCAACCGGATGCAATTGGTAAGAATTAGTTTAAGGCGTTGAATCAGAGTGGGGTATGACAGGCAAAGAATTTTTAAGAAGGAGGAAAGTTGAGTAGAATGTTGGTGGGATTTTAGTACACATTGCTGGAGAACAATATGAGTGAGAGTAAGAAATTGTGTAAAACGAAAGGCATGGGAGACTTGCAGGAGTTGTGGGTAGCAGCCAGACACTGATAGTTTTATGGTTGGACCATATGGGAGTATGTTAAAAAAGAAGCACGATTGAAGGAAAAGTATATGGCAGTGGAGTCTAGTTAGGTGGTGGCATGAAAACAGCATTGTTAAAAAAAAACAAAAAACAACAAAACAAAAAAAACGAACGGACAGAAATATATGTATACACAATATACTGAAGAGGAAAGATTAACCTGCAATATTATTTCTCAAAAAATGATCTACAGGAAAAACAGGAATGTCCAAACATTTTAATTTAAGCAGCCACAAGTACCCTGGAAATATACAAAAATGGTGAAGGACAGAAAATAAACTGTTAATATGCTGATGCAAGATTATGCCAGCCTGTAATGAAAACACTGGTGAAAGTGGAGAAGAGGTGTATGTAATATAATCAGCATCATCATCATCTTCAACATTTTCCAGCCTCTGGCCGGATCTGCTTTATGCACAAGCTTCTCCATTTGCTTCTTTCATCCCACCACCTCTCTGTCACCACTTTGTTCCAGTCCTCTCCTCTCTTCCGTACACCCTCCTCCACTCCTTTCAGCCATCCATCTCTAGGTCGTTTACCATGCATCTTAATTTCATGGATTTTTCTCGGGATTCTCTGAGCCTCCATTCTCTTGACATGTCCATAGCATCTCAGTCTGGTCTTCTCTACCCTTTCCTGTAGGGGTTCCTCTTTATTCCATATCAGGCTTCTAATGCTCCTTAGGAATGCCTCTGCTTGTCTTCCTCTTTCACTTATCTCACCATCATTTCCTCCATATTCCTCTAATACACTCCCCAAGTACTTGAACCTGTTTAGCTTCTTTAGTTGTTCCCCTGCCATCACAAATCCCTGGGCTTTTTCCTGGTTGTTAACATGTACTCACATTTCTTTACGTTAAATTTCAGACCATATTCCTGCACACTGTCTGTCCATACATCCAACTGGCCGATGCACTTCCTCTTCTTCACCTCCCAGATTATCAGATCATCTGCAAAAGCCATCACCTTCATGTTTTCCTCTCCCATCCTCGCTGCCACCTTCTGCATTATTTCATCCATGATTACAATGAAGAGTAGTGGTGATAGGGCACTTCCTTGTTTTAATCCACTCCTTTGTTCCAGCCAATCTGATCTTCCTTCCCCTGTTTTCACATAGCTCACACTTCCTTGGTACAGTTCCGTCACTCTCTTGATGGTTTCTTTGGGAACTCTTCTCCAAGGCCTTCCATACCTTACTCCTGTGTACACAATCATATGCTATCTCAATACTGAGAAATACCAACAGTAAATCCTTTCCATACTCATAATGTTTTTCCTGCAGCTGTCTCATAGCAAATATCAGATCTACTGCAATGTAGTCTTCACGGGTGTACCGCCGGATAGTGTTGAGGAAACACAATATTTCGACGGCTGGCTCTGCCGTCTTCAGGTGTAGAGACATCTGTAATGATCGGCTGACCCACAGATACTGAGATGGTTCGGGTGCCACTCTTCCTTATATACATGTCCGCGTGGCCTCGGCGAAGGCTTACTATGAGCCAGGCCCGCAACCAACTGACGGCTGGCTGCCCGTGGGCGTGGCTAAGGTTCTTGTTCCAGCCCGAGCTAATATGGAGCCCTCTACGGCGGCAGCTGGACGGAAGTACAACGTTCTCTGCGGATATTTGCCAAGGCGGGTTTCCATGCCTCACTGAGACATAGACCACTGTCTCTGTTAAATGTGTCGGCCAGTCGAATTTCGATCGCTTCTTTGATGACAGATTCCCAAAAATGTGATGTTCTAACCAATATCCTAACGTTATTGAACTCTACTTTGTGGCCACGGTCGTACACGTGCTCTGCGATCGCTGATTTGCTATACTGTCCCAAGCGGAGGTGGCGTTTATGTTCTTCACACCGGTTTTCTATGGTGCGGACTACCTCCGTTCAGTCAAGGATGATCTTGGCCTAAGAGTTCCGGGGATTTATAGCATACCGTGCGAGTGTGGAAAGACCTACATCGGTCAAACGATCCGCACCATAGAAAACCGGTGTGAAGAACATAAACGCCACCTCCGCTTGGGACAGTATAGCAAATCAGCAATCGCCGAGCACGTGTACGACCATGGCCACAAAGTAGAGTTCAATAACGTTAGGATATTGGTTAGAACATCACAGTTTTGGGAATCTGTCATCAAAGAAGCGATCGAAATTCAACTGGCCGACACATTTAACAGAGACAGTGGTCTATGTCTCAGTGACGCATGGAAACCCATCTTGGCAAATATCTGCAGAGAACATTGTACTTCCGTCCAGCTGCCGCCATAGAGGGCTCCATATTAGCTCGGGCTGGAACAAGAACCTTAGCCACGCCCACGGGCAGCCAGCCGCCAGTTGGTTGCGGGCCTGGCTCATAGTAAGCCTTCGCCGAGGCCACGCAGACATGTATATAAGGAAGAGCGGCACCCGAACCATCTCAGTATCTGTGGGTCATCCGACCATTACAGATGTCTCTACACCTGAAGAAGACGGCAGAGCCAGCCGTCGAAATATTGTGTTTCCACAACACTATCCGGCGGTATACCCGTGAAGACTACATTGCAGTCATACGCCGGGAAAGTCTTCGTTCTTAAATCAGATCTACTGTCGATCTCCCTGATTTAAAGCCATACTGCTCTTCCCTTAGCCTTTTTTCCACTCTGTCACGTATTCTTTTTTCAATGATCTCCTCATACACTTTGGCACAGTGGTACATCAGTGTAATACCTCTATAGTTTTTAAACTCCTTCCTGCTCCCTTTTTTGAATATAGGTACAATAATTCCTTTAAATATTTTTTTAAAACAAATTTCATTTTATCTCGACTGTTCGTCACAGAGATTATTCTGTTCCACAGGACATGTAGTATGAACTACTCATTTGCTGCAGCAATCCTGCACTTTAATTCATTTAGGCTGGTTCCGTTATATTTGTCAGCACACATAGTTGAGAGACCATCGCAACTTCAGAGAACTATCTAATCCCTCACTGTATAACAAAACTGTTAAATAGGCCAACAATTGTAAAATAAAAAAAATAAAAAAAATTTAAAAAATTGAGATGAGCATTTTTTTGTTTGCTACATTAATAAAAAAGTTCTAACCTATCGCTGAGAAAAAAGATTAATTCTGGACCATTTAATAATACAGAGAGCATTTCATGGTTCAAGAAAGTGCAGGAAAAAAAAAGTTAGTTTTAAGGACATGTGATTCCTCTGAGCCACTGATGCAACTAACATGCAAACTGAAAATTTGATTTCTTGTTCAGCATTAAATTACTAACTAATAATGTCTTTTACATTCCAGATCATAAATTTTGTTATATATCACAAAGTTTCTAAAGTAACATTTGCTATTGCTTTGAAAAGTATTTCACACTTACTGACCATATTCATAATATGTAACTAACACTTAAAAGATTTCCGAGAATTTTGCACAAAAGAGAGTATAATATGGTGACAATGATATAAAAAGCAGTAAGCAGTGAAAAGGCATTGCAAATTATTATAGGGAAATGGACCACCAATTACCTTAGATGACGGTTGTGGAGTGTGCACACACAAAACAGACAAAACCAAATTGTGTGTTCACACCCCACAACCATCATGAAAGAAAAGAGACAGAATAACATTGACTCGTCTTATATTCCATATATCCAGATGCTTTACTTTAAAGATGCATCCTCTGCCAGGAACTTGTGTTGTCAAAAAAACTTTTTTATGTACTATGAAGAAAATTTGCTTAAATGTTCTTCAGAAGTTGCAGAATTATTTAAACTTTTGCATCCATATACTTCAGGAATAATGTGAAAGGCAGAATGTAGTTGGCAAATTCAGAACATTTAACAATAAGTATTTCAAATGAAATACATCTATAACCACATACACAAAAACTTGACCATTATGTTTTTCCACCAAGTTTGAACATTTGGAAGGCATTGTAGTGTTCTAAAAATACACTACATTCAATACAGAATAGTGACCTTAATTTTGATGATATTGCATGTCATCTAGTGGTTTAATGGCCCGCCACAAGATAGATACATTAGGAGGTAGTTGTTAATTTTCCACATATGGCAAGAGGGTGGTGAGCACTGGCCAATGCGCTGAACCTCAGAGAAGGGGATAAACTAAAGTTCAGTGAACCTGTTTCACATAGCTGGACTGTGTGAAAGAGAACTTCAGCCTATCTTGTGCTGATGTGGCAAGACTCGCAATTTTTGATTTCATGGTCAACACCCAACCTCTGTGGGGAACAACTGGGTGAAGAAATCGGATTGACTCCTTTGGATCTGAAAGTTTAAAGTGGGAAAAGACATGGCAACTTGATACCAAGTGTTGGGAAGAAATGTTGGTGAGCGGTAGTTGCTAGAGATCTTAAGTTGGTTTGAGTGCACCAGTGGTTTTTAAGATGGTCACACTTTAAGGAGAATAACTGCTTGCGGGGTTGGGATTAAAAGCTAATATTTTTTTTTACAACGGCTAAGATCATTAGAGGTGGGATGGGACTGGGGACAAGGAATAGGAAGGAATTCGACCATGGCCTTTTTGAAGGAAGCTCCTCGGCATTCGCCTGGAGTGATTTGGGGAAACCATGGAAAACCGAAATCTGGATGCCCGGACGGGGATTCGAACCCGCGTCCTCCCAAATGTGAGGCCAGAATGTTAACCATTCACCCACCACGCTTGGTAACAGTTAATCACCTCAACTATAACCGTGTTTGTTATGCGCCTTTGGATATTAGATTGTTCTTAATTTTACAGCCACCACCATTCTGACTGCTTCAAAATGGAAAAGGAAGGTTCCTCAAGTAAATAAAATCAATGTTGCTAATTTAAAGTTCAAAGCTTCACTGTATTCTCAAGAAATTTTTTTACAAGTCCGAAGGAATCTATAGGCAATCAGAAATTCTTCACCAAAATAATTGACTGCAAGTTATGATAAGTAATCAGACAAAACCAAACCCCGTTGCTAAATGGAAGTCGCATTGAAAAGATTTGAAACTGTTCTTCCACACTATCGAATCTTAAGATGGCTGCCCCTAACCACACAGCACCATTCTTCCCGCCTTTCAGCATTAAGCGCTCCACAAACCGACAACCGACCTACTCCAGGGATTTCCAGCGATGGGGAGCAATTAGTTCCCATCGTTTGTATAAGTAATCTCGGTGCCATTGCGCAAAAATCCTTCTGCTGGGCCAGTCATGTGGCCTCCTGAAGTGTGAAACATATGTATCCTTGCGCCTTTATTTCATCATACTTTTTACCTTTTTGACTGCAGCTACATAACTCATATCATGATTTACTAGTTATTATTCAGCATACCTTGACAAATGAAGGAAATTTTAACTTTTACGAAATTATTCTGAAACCAATTACTAAATATGTTGATCTTATTTTCAGTCTTTCTATAGCTGTTTAGTTAGATTTATAATTTGAATTGACTGTTTAACTTGACTTATTGCCTGAATTGACTATGTAAATGACTCTCAAACTGATGTACCACGTTTTTTAATTGAGCCCCCTATTCTGTAAATAAAGTTCGTTACACAGTTTGCGAAATTCTAGCTTAGCTTACAACACCAAGTGGATTATGGCAGGTGTTTAGTAGTGCCAGTACATAGTCACTTTGACGATGCATGCACCACTTTGAATAACCAAACAACAGTGCAGCATTCAAGTACAAATATTACAGTAAACTAATCATGAGGAGTTTTACTGCATTGTGTTTCTCGCGATATGACTCTAAATGCCCTCCAAAGAGATAAGAGAATGAACTCATGTTTCTAATGAACTTTCATCGTTTCTGAGCCAACCTTAGTGGATGGACAAGGCAAAAACCTTTTTATTAAGCTATATAGAATATAACTGTGTTTGAAATACAGACGACTTGCAAATAATGACTCATCTCAGTAGATCTTTATTCAAGTTCGCATTTCAAATCTGTTTTCATTGTTGACATTATGTATGTTTACGTGTCTATAGTACTGTAATATTATCTTGTGAGTATTTCTTGCAGCAGTGACCAAGTGCATATTTTATTTCTGTTTAAATTAATAAAGGTGTGATATATGTGAACCATGAACCCAAGTGTAGAAATATAATTTTATCTCATCGCTATTACAAAAATTAATATTAAATAACTTGCAATTGATAATTACCAATAAAATGGAGAAAATAACCTCAAAAAAACAATAGTGATATGGCATGCATTTATGATATGCATGAACTATATTGTAAAAGTTAAGCATCTAGTTCAATAAAATAATCTTATTTTATAATACTGATAACTGTGCAAAAAGCAACTAAATTTGACTATGTAAACTATGGTGAAATTTATATGGAAAGGAAATAGAAATTATACCATACACTCACAAAAGTCTTTGCTGTTGCCCTCCCCCCTTCAACTTTGGTGACTGTTGGGCATAATTTATCTTTCCTTTCCATACAAATATTGCCTCACAGTATTTCTTCCTACTGTATCTATGATGAAGGTCAAGACAGATAATAGGGTGCATGAGAGTGGAGTATGGAGCAATTTAAGTCTTGGCATGTGGTGTTTAAGACAAAATAAGACGAAGGCCAAATACAAAAAAAAACTGAGAAATCTTGGAGACTGGACTAAGTCTAAGACACAAAAAATAGAAATAACTAGCGAACACAATATAAAGATAAATATGTGCATCTTCCTAAGAACAAATATCTTTTATAATATATTAATTTTCTTAAGTTATTCAACTTACGGCCGTCACCATCTCGGAACTCGGGTCCAGTGGTTGCACTTGAAGATGGAGTTTCATCTTCAGCATCTAATTCAGCCTGATGTGTAAATATCCAGTCTGCTGCACGCTCCACATTGTTATCAGTTGCCTGCAATGCTTTCACAGCCTGTGCTCTTGTGAATCCCATGGACATGATCATGGTGCAAGCTTCGTCATTTGGTTCAAAATTTGGTTTTCCTTTGAACATTAAGAACACCATTTACGATGAAGGTAGTCATGTTGGAAACAGAAGGCATAAATGAAATGATATGAAAAAGACTAAATATCAGAAAATATGGACCAAATTACTTGAAGATTTGTTAGACATGCAGTTGGATCAACTGGTCATAGAATAACAGCCAATTGATCTGGCCTCGTCCAAAAGAAATCTTCCAGTAGCAAATTCACCCGGAAAATCTACCATTACATATGGACCAAACTGACTAATATTCAAAGATGCAATGTAATCATTACATGAATTACTCACAATTTAATATTATAGCACACGTGTATTTTCATTTCACATTATTAAACATATTCTGTTGCCTCTCCTTAAATAAAGTTTTCATAATGGACTCTGATTTCATATGGATGTTTGTATAAATGAGTAAAAGACATATGCAAACTGAGTATACCTATACATCTTTCTCTATAGTTTTCCAGCTGTAATACTTCTTTAGATATACACGTGGAGCTGAAAGGGCAATGAGCTGTAAAATCTGAAGAAAGCAAAAAATTATAATGGCTAAATACAGTAGAACTCTAATTATTCAAATCAATTGGGACCGAACCCCAATTGGATGATAAAAAATTCGAATAACTGGATTTTTTCTGAAAAATTGTCAATTTTAAAAAATTACTGTATGTATGTTGAAAATGGGAGAAAAAACTATTTTTAAAGAAAAAGAACTTTTAATTAATTAAATGAAAAGGCAACATTTTTACACATTAAGCGTACTTACAAGTGCTGTACATTACTACGGTGTGTATGTACCATACTGTAAATAAAAGTCATTGCTTGCTGAACATCTCGGTCAAAGTAAGCTGTTTGACTGTATTCGTCCGTTTTCGGGCAGCCAAGTCGCTTATCCGCTTGACAATGAGAAGTTGCATGTGGTCACACTCGGGCTGACGCTACATTCACTTCAACGCAGTTTCAAGGCTGGCAAATACTCCACTAGCTGATGGTCCCGTGTCTGCTTCTACTTCGACATTAAGGTCATCCATCTTCCTCGACACTTTCTCCTCTCTCACTTTCAGTAAGTTCATTATCACACACCACCCACTCTCCTATATCTTCAGCACTAACTTCTGAACATCCAGGAATTTTAATTAGAAAAGCGATTCAGATAGTCGGAGTTCGGATAATTGGAGTTCTACTGTATTGAAATTTCATGGCAATAATAGTTTCCCAATCTGTTGTTAAAAAGATTGACATTTGTCACCAATCCATTTTGAACTAGAAGAGCTATTGTACTTATGAAAATGCCAATTAATTGCTAAAGTTGCCACATTTCAACAAAATAGAGACAAGAAAAAGTTTGTTAAATGTAGGGTTTCATGGGGAGGTACCATATCTCAAGAGAATCAACGACCTAACTAATAGAAAATTTTACAGAGCACCTTTATGCATTGTGTGTGCAGTGGCTTTCTCCATTACCTGATCTGTCATATCGTGACAATTATTGTTTGTGGGTGTTATTCGAGATTTAAGCTTAATACTGAAAACCATGCCCTCTTGATGCCTTTTTCAGATGCTATTGGCAGAGATATTTGAGCTATTTCATTTTTCATGGATGAGAGGTCTATGGAAAAATTGTTATGTCTGTAAGAATACTTGCACAACAATGGCTACCATTTAGATAATGTAACTTTTCAAATTTGACTTACTTTTTTCCTTTATAGCTTGTCAATGTCGAGGTAATTAGAACTGGGAATGGATGGATGACAGGGAATGGGAAGCTATTTGGCCATAGCTTAGTGTGAAATACACAAGTATATAAAATTTTCCAAAACAACACTGATTCCATAATTCAAATACCTGTTCTACTCAGTGGAGTATACAAAAACATCCCCATTACATATTTGGGGGAAATAATTTGATTTTTTTATGCTCACCTCTGTGCATCTGATTTGCAATCAATAAAACGTATCTTCCTGCGAAATTTCAATACAGATGGTGGAAAGTTGGCAGATTTATGTGGTTGTGACAAACAAATTATAAGGATTCTGTTTTTCATTTTATAATCAGTACTGATGCTAGGGAATGAAAATAAGGAAGGATATGGATAATAACCCACCAATTACCATAGATGAAGGCAGCAGGACCAGGACAAACAAAAAATCTTATAGGGGTGAGACATATGGCAATGGGAAAAATATGTGGCTAGATATAAAAAAAATTTAAGCTTAACAGTTTGATAAAAAATACTGTAGTGTGTTAATATTTTTTTCCCTATGAATTTTATAGTACTTTTATGACAAATTTTTGATGACATAAAGATCCCTAGAATAAATTAGTTTTAAGAGGGGAGAGAGGTATTAAAAAATCTTAAGTGGGGGAATGACAACTCAGTTGAAGGAATAAACTTTACAGGTCGTGCATCAACATTAAACAACAAAGAAGAATATATTCACAGAAATTCTTGTATTATTTAGTATTAGAATGACATATGTTTCAAAAATTAAACATTTTCATAATTATTTATTGTACAATGCTAGATTTAATGCACCTTCCATTAAAAAATGTGCAGGTAAATAGTTTCTCGTAAACCTCGCAGTTTCAAATATTGCAAATGGAGTAGTTACTTATCTATAGTATTATAAATCTGTAAGCAAGCTACGTGTGTCTCATTTGAACAGGAACTGCACAAGAATTACCACAGCAATTTGGGTGGTGTTTTCAATTTTTTTGGGATAACGATCACAGTTAAAATCTTCAGAAACTGCTAATGACTTATATGTACCAAGGTATGGAGGTAATAATTAAATACATTTTTTAACTTAAAATTATGAGACACAGATCACGCTGTAATTGAGATGCTCACTACTTGCACAAAAAACTGAAAAAAAATCACACAACTTAATTCTGTTTAATATTTTGACTTAGAATATCTAGTTTTTCAGTTTTCTTGAATGCAGTACATAAACGGAATACCTGAATCAGACGTAATAAGGATTACTACTACCAGTGTTTAATTTACTGAAAAAAATGATGCATTTGACTAAAGTTGAATATCTCTGGATTGTATATATTTGTCTTTGGTTAAAATTATCCAGTTTTATCAATTTTGATAAATATAATTACACAGAATTCATTACACAAACCACTACATAATATTTTAATTATTCAATAAGAGTTACAGAAGTGTAATATTTACGGTAAGTAATTTTATGTTTAATATCAACATTCAATCTTTGGGCCTGAAGCACACAAAGTAAACATATATATTACAAAGTTTTAAACATTTATACACCATATCATCATTTTATCATGAATGGGGGTCCTACTTTGCCATATGAAATGCCACTTTGCGAAGGCCCAAAGCTTTATTAGATTGCGGGTATACTAGCCAATATGCTTTGGGGTGCGGTTTATCAGCAACCCTAAATGGCCCATGATAAATATCAAAAAACTTTTTAATCTCCGAGTTCAAATCACATGATTTTCTGTGTGTTCTGACCAACACAAGATCTCCCAAATTGTACTCAGTCAGTATATTATATCTTTTCTTTCTCTCCTCGCCTTTTTTACACATTTCTTCTTTCACTTTTTTTATCAAGTATTCCCGTTGAAGTCCTACTTTTGGTGCAAATGTTACCGTTTCTGTGATTATATTAGGAGGCTCTTCATTAGTTAGTATTCTATGAGGTGTAAAGCCTGAACTCTCATTCTCCACAGAATTTATTATGGATTCAAAATCCTTTAAGTGTTCCACCCACTTGGTGCGTTTCTGACTACAGTATGTTCTACACAGCCGACCAAGCTCTCTCATATACTTCTCAGCAGGGTTATTAGCTAGATGGTATACAGATATTTTTATTTGTCTTATAAGCCTTTCTTCCATACACTTTTGCCACGCTTTCGATGTGAACTGACTTCTATTGTCTGACAACATGGCTTCAGGATAACCTGCTTCTAAAAAATAATCCTCTTCCAGCTTGTTTACTAGTACCTTCCCAGTAGCTCTCTTAATGCCAAATAACTTAATGAATTTGGAAAAAAACATTCACCAAAACAAATACATAAACTAACGCTGCCCTCACCCTGGGCAAATGTTCAAACAAGTCTACTGCTACCAACTTTAGGACATCATCCAGAATTATATTTTGCATTAAGTATTGCGGAGCAACATTTAGTACTTTTGTTAATTGAAATTGTTCACATCCCGCTAACCTACTTGTAGTCCTTCTCTCCATACTATTAAATACTATGTTTTCCCTCATTTTTTGTACACATTTCCAACTCCAAAATGACCATAACTTAGGTGAGTATAGTCTATAATCAAGTTTATATACTCCTCAGGCCAACACAACTTCCAGTTCTCTGTCATCTTGTTTCTTCTCCTGAACAATACACCATCAAAGATCCATTAAAACTTCGACAGTTTATTATTTCGGCTTCCTAAATTCATCCTTATTTAGGCAATCATCCTGCTTCTGTTTCCTTCTAATAACCTTGTATATTTCTTTTACCTTCTCCTCACCATCCACTCCTTTTTTGTAGAATATTCCGAATTTTTTCACTAGACTCTCATCACCGTCTACTTGATCTTTTCCAATAGGTAATCAGGAGAGAGCGTCTGACACTTTATTACCACTATATTTCACATGGCAAATTTCAAAATCAAAATGTTGTAAGAACAGGGCCCACGGGGTTAGTCTTCCATTCAATTATCTGCAGTCTTTCAGAAAAATTAATCCCTTATGATTCGTATATATAATGGTTTTGTAACCCCATAAAAATTTGAACTTCTCAAAACCCCACACAATTGCCAAAAGTTCTTTCTCCGAAATTCCATAGGACCCTCATGTCGATTGAGTGTTCTACTTGTGAAAGCAATGGACCTGTATTACATTTCTCCATTCACGCAGGCGCTCTGGAATAAATGTACACCCACACCATAATTACAACTGTCTGTAGACATGCCAAATGGTAGGTCGTGATCTGGGTGGTATAACAGCTTGCTGTTTAACAACTCCTGCTTAAGTTGGTTAAAGGCCCATTGACATTCACTTGTCCATGACCAGACAACGTTATTTTTTAGGAGCCCATTTAGATTTGGATTATTGAAAGATTTATCAGTTACAAATTTTCGATAGAAACCACAGAGACAAAGGAATGATTTCAACTGTTTCTTGTTCCTTGGAGTCAGAAAATCGGCGACAGCTTGTATTTTATCCAGATCAGGTTTTACCGCACTCAAATTTATAATGTAACCTAAAAACTTAATTTCTCTTTTTACAAAATCACATTTTTTTACAGTCATGCCCCCTTTTCATAGGGTCATAAGTACTTCTTGCAAAATTTCACAATGTTCTTCCCAATTCCTAATAGCAATTAATGTATCATCAACGTATATTGATAGTTTACTTAACAACCGGTCACCTAAAACCAAATCTAGCGCCTGTATGAAAACAGAGACGGAAATATTCAAGCCAAATGGGACAACTCTGTATTGGTAGCATGTGCCTCCATATAAAAATGCGGTATACTTCAGAGATTCTAGTGAGAGAGATATCTGCCAATATCCAGCTGTTAGACCCAAACTGGTCATAAATCTTACACCACAGAATTTCTGTAACATCTCTTCGAGATTTCCAGGTCTGTCAGTTTCTTGTTGTTCTATTTTGTTCAATGTCTTCGCATTCATCACCAGCCTTACATTTCCATCTTTCATTGGAACTACTATTAAAGGATTGTTGTATTGACTAATATTTCGTTCTATCACATCCCATTTAAGCATCTTATCAATTTCTTGCTCCACTGCACTCCTTTTTGCAAATGGTATGGGATAGGCCTTCAAAAAAAATGGTGTATGTGGTTTCATTTTTAATACACATTCAAAATCTCGTACAAATCCAGGACGTTCTGAAAATAAATCTGTATAATCTTCCAAAATACTTCTTAGATCCTCTCTCCACCTGAGATAAGTCATCAATGCCATTGATCTTCCCCATAAAGTCTTCCAAATTTTTCTTTCGCTCTTGCATTTCACTTATTGGAAATTTATCACCAGATATTTTTAAACCACCAACAACTTCATTTGCATTAACTAGTTCTTTACAGAAATACACACCATGATTTGTTTCATCCTTCGTAAATTTATTCTACCTTTACAACAATTAATTATCACTTGGAATTTTGTCAACCAATAGATTCCTAAAATACAATTTATATTCAGCCCAGGAATTACCAGACACAGATAGTCGAATATGACTCCATCAATATTAAATAACACCAAAATCACCTTTTTTGCTAGCTTAATCAGCTTTCCAGTAGCTCCAATAATTTTTAATCCACCTATTTCCATCTCTGTAACCGTAATTTCTTTGGTTATATGTTCATACAATGACGCAGAAACAGCTGAAATCTCGCTTCCTGTATCCAGCAACACATAATTACTAAAATTAAACACTTTCACGTGAATGAGTGGTTGACACATAATTTTTTCTGTAACTTCAAACGACTCTTCTCTTAGTAAATCCTTTTCAATGTTCTGATGAGACCATTCCACCATACCTCCTTTATTTTCATGTTCCACACATATTCATTTCTTTTAATGGTTCTCGATTACCAATTTCTCCCAACTTAACTGGTTTATATCGGTCTTAATTTTTATTTTCCACAAAATTTGACGAATAAGTGGAGAATTCTGGTTTTGCGAAGATTAAAACTTCACTCATAGTATTTCTTCTGCTGCTCCCATCAGACTCAAATCCTGTACCCATAATAAAATCCTCATTCCAATCGATTCCGATTTCTTTCTATATTAGAAAAAAACCCTACTACTTCTTCTTTGCTAACAAACCCTTTCTCAATTACGATATCGTCACTAATGGACACTCCTTCAGTCAGTACTATATAGCAATTCTCTTTCTTCATCCTCGGTAACACTGCTATATTCTGTTTTTTCTTCTTCATTTTCTGCTAAACTTCCTCTTTAACTGCATGTTTTTACAGTTACTAAATCCTTCATTAACTGGCTTACATTTACTGTGTTCGATTTGTCCTCATCTCCAATGTACACTTCCATTTGATTAACTCAGCAATTTCTCCTTCCAACCAGTTGCAAGTTTCTTTAGTCTGTTCTTCTGGTTTCTTTGTTTTATTCCTCACTAACTTCCAGCACTCCCACCATTTGAGCGGTTCATCTTACATTAGTACTTTCTCCTCTTATCTCATCACCTCTTTTTGAAACATTTTTCATCAAGATATTATGTCTTCCTTGTTCAAACTCATTTTTTGATGATAGAATTTTGTTCAATCACTTCCTCATATTCATTATTCCACCCTTTATTCGTACAGTATTCTTCACATTCATAATTTGGTCCTTTTCTTCCAGTTACTACTGCCACTGTTAGGACTTCTACATTCAAGATGGAAAGTTTACCCCCTCCTCCCCTTTTCCTTGTTGCATTTCTTCTCCACTACTCTTGAAAGCAGATCTCTCAGTTCTTAAGTGCCGAATTTCTCCATCTCTTTTTCTCAATTTTTCTCTCCAAAATGGTTCATACTTGTTCCAAAATTCCTTGGATCTACTCCTCGCTGTCAGAATACTATTATCCTTACCCTGTCAGTCTCTCTTGTCATCATGCTGTGCATTCTGTAATCATTTGCAGAACCGTTTCTTTTTTCATCATGATTACTATAACCACGCTTTTCTATTGCATTGTTTCCAGGCGGCGAGTTCCACTGGTCGAGATGTTCTACAGCGTCCAGGAATTCTTCAATATTTTCCCACTGGTTCACTAGTAGCTTTTCTTGTATTCCTCTAGGTAATTTCTGCTGCAATACCTCAATTTTTTCATCACTTGCAAAAGGTTCTTCCAGATATTCTAATTCTCGGAGCAGTCACACAAAAGTATCTCACAATCCCACCGCGTTTACTGTCTACCGTTTCTAAAATCACTATTCAATTTCGTTTGCCCTTTTTTAGAACAGTACTTATCTAGAAAAAGCTTCAGGAACTCTTCAAACTCTTGACATTTTTCATTGACCTCACATCCCCATGTAAGAGCATCTGCTTCTTGAAATATTTAATTTTATTCTTGTCCGACCAGTCTTCAGGTAAGCCATTTCTATAGGCTTTTACAAATACTGCAGGATGTATGCTTCCTCCAGGTGTAAATTTTATTTCCAGTAACTTTATTGCATGATCTATTACACTGTTATCGCTTGCCAGCACGTTGCGCTCCCAAGCTATATCTCTCACCGCACTATCGATGTTCTTCCACTTTCCTTCAGTACTATCTTTGATATTCTTGATTTGTTTCAGCACATTTTTAGTCATGGTGAGGTTTTCGTCTACTATTGTTATCCGTTGGTTGACCTCTTTAGTATATTCATTCAATTTCTCTCTGTCATCCTGGCTCTCCATTTGTCTGCTATAAATCGCCTTGCTAAAATTTTCAATTGCATAATATTTTCCTTTTAAATCAAAGATGTTTCCCATTATCTCATTCTTTGCATATTCTATGCTTCCATATATTTCCTGGTTGACAATTGCCTCTCTTTCATTTACATACTCATATACCTTTTGTATCTTTATTTTCATGTTATGTTTTATTTCATCCATTTCTTAATGTTAAGCCTGCCATAAATTTTCTACATTATGTTGTAATTGTTCAGCAATGTTTTTATTCATTTGTTAAAATCGTCCTGTTGTTTTCTGTTCTGATAATTTACATCATTCTGCCATTCTCTGTTCTGATGCTTCAAATCGTTTATTCATTTCTTCAATTGTTTTCTGCTGTGACAATTCAATTTTTTTATTCATTTCCTGTAATTGTCGTAAAAGAATATTTAATGTAGGAGAGGTGATACTGGCCCTGTTTTGAGTACAAGTTTGTTTGATCTGTGTTGGCGATGACATATTACTCTCTAATATATTTGCTTCTACACCAGAGCAAAAACTGATAACCCCAGAGCCATCTCTATCCATTGTTGTACATTCTTTATTTTCTCCATATATACAATTCTCAGAATTTGTGCTAACAGACAATTCATATTTAAAAAAAAATTATCATCTCTAACAATGGCTTTCTGACCAAAGATAAACGTTAGCCATTAAGTAAAAACAGCTAGAATCAAAACGACGAAAATCAAGCCAATGCCGCTTATTGTACACCAAAGCACTTGTACCAAGCAAAGAAACATATACAATACATTAAACAGTTTTAAAAGGGGGGGGGGGACACAACAGAAATCACTTGACAAAAATTTCATTCAAACGCATATACAAATTTTCCGAGTATAAAATTACTTAAATAAGCTTTGCACTTTATTCCTTACATAAGAAGTGCAGTGTACTCATCATTTGTAACTTAAGGTTAATTCTTGAAATAAAAAAATTAACTTTTCAATTTACATTTACCTTATAAAATAATAATAATTATTAAAAAAGTCACCGTTTGCTTTTCTTAAATAAAAACAAATGTCTCACAAATTGCACCGGTTTCTTGAATGAAGTTGGCCATGTTTATGTTACTGCCTTTCCCAAAAGAAAAATCTTTGTACCTGCCAAATCTATTGGAAGATCTCAAATTCAGTCCTGTCACGGTCGCCACATATCGTGTGGTAATTATAGTTTAAATTAATAACAAAATCCTTGTTACTTTATTTGGAAGACCATATATTTTGAACATTTCCTTTTTCATTAAAATACATAATTCTTTTTCATATTACATCCAGAAAACAATATGAACAACTGAACTCTATTTGGCGTCATAAAGTGACTGTGCCAAGAGTAAGTATGGATATTATTGTGCAAACTGACCAGTATTTGTGTATCAGTTTATACATGTATGTAAGTGTGTGTGTGTTTTATTCTAGTTACTAATTTATAAATCAAATTCAGTCTTTCACAATGTTAATTTAGTTATGTCGCTAACTTTTATAGAACTTAACAAGTTTTTAATAACATAAATTAGTCATACATCCTGACCAAAATTCAACTGCTATTGTCAAACTAGAAATTAATCATATCTACATTTTGTAATAAATCAGAAATATGGACTATTATGTAACAGGATATAAATATAAATAAGTAGTAGACACAGAAATAGACATGCCAAAGAAATTATAAATGATAAAAATCTGGTACAATTGGATAATGGAAACAAAGATACTGCCATGAGGCACTGAAAATATGATAGGATAAGGGGGGAAAAAACAGATACCCGTCACATACCACAAATGAAGGCAGAAGGGCGAGACGAACATGTAAAAACACAAATTGCACAATATTTCAATATGAGTCTTAATCATGTGCAAGGTGAGACATATGGCAGGGGGAAAGATGTGGTAACACCCCAATCCGCCACATGAATGAAGCACATGCGCAAAACCCGCGGTGGTGGTAGAATTACCGGGAGAGGGGGCGAGGGGGTTAACTTGACAAGTGATAAAAGTGAAACAAAATAATCTTTGTGTAGCATAATTCAAACAGTTATAATTTTATTTAGATTGGTTATAGATGAAAATAAAGGGAGATAGAAATATATATATATATATATATATATATATATATATATATATATATATATATATATATATCATATATATTATTTCTATAAGGTATTTTTTTGTCACAAGCCTATATCTTCTTTCATACTTAACTGAAAACAATGAATGAGGTGTCATTTTAAAGCTTATGGTCTCCACTTTGGTTAAATTGTATTTTAAGCAAGAAAGTTTTCGGAATTCGACCCTTAAAGGGCAAAAATGTTAATTTTTCTAAAATGCTGTTTTCTGTGTTACGAGTCAGTTATCTCCCTGGATACCTATCTGAAACCGTTTTATGAAGTATCGTTTTAAAGATTAAGATCTCCGCTTTAGTGACGTCATATATTAAGCCAGAAAGTTTTCGGAATTCAACCCTTAAAGGGCAAAAGTATCAATATTTTTGCAATGCGTTTTTGTGTCACGAGCGATTTATCTCCCTTAATATCTAACCGATATAGATAAATGAGGTATCATATTAAAGAATAAGGTCTCCGCCATGGTAACATTATATTTTAAGAAAGGAATTTTTCATAATTCGACCCTTATAGGGCAAAAATGTCGCTTTTTCTAAAATGCGTTTTTTGTATCTCGAGCCATTTATCTCCCTGGATATCTAACCAAAATCGATAAATGAGGTAGGATTATGAGGAGTAATGTCTCAGCTTTGTGAAATCATATTTTAAGAAAGAATGTTTTTGGAATTCAACCCTTAAAGGAAAAAAGTATAAATTTTTCTATAACCGATTTTTGTGTCACGAGCGATTTATCTCCCTTGATATCTAGCCGATATAGATAAATGAGGTATCATATTAAAGAATAAGGTCTCCGCCGTGGTAACATTATATTTTAAGAAAGGAATTTTTCGTAATTCGACCCATAAAAGGCAAAAAAGTCATTTTTCTAAAATACGTTTTTTGTGTCTCGAGCCACTTATCTCCCTCGATATCTATCCAAAATCGATAAATCAAGGACGATTGTGAGGAATAATGTTTCAGCTTTGCTGACATCATATTTTAAGAATGAAGTGTTTGGAATTCAACTATTAAAGAGAAAAAGTATAAATTGTTCTACAACGTATTTTTGTGTCACGAGCCTTATATTTCCCTTGATATCTAATCGATATAGATAAATGACATATCGTATTAAAGAAAGAAGGTTTCCGCCGTGGTAACATTATATTCTAAGAAAGGAATTTTTCGTAATTCGACCCATAAAGCGCAAAAATGTTAATATTTCTAAAATACTTTTTTGTGTTTCGAGCCATTTATCTCCCTGGATTTCTAACCAAAATCGATAAATGAAGTAGGAGTATGAAGAGTAATGACTGAAATTGGTGACATTATATTCAACCTCACTAACAATGAAAAAAAAGACGCTAAGTAGTGGAAAGGAATCAAATTAGGATAGGGAAATGAGCCACCACTTACCTTTAGATGATGGATGTGGGGCGCTAACACACATAAAAGACACAAACACAAACAATAAAGTAATTTTCGGGGAAAAAACCCTTCGTCAACAAGAGAACATTATGAGAGGTGGGTGCAGCCGGAGATTGCCTCACAGAAAGACCGCCGGTTCATATATATATATATATATATATATATATATATATATATAATGAATGGATGAAATGTACATTTATAGGTAACTGTAAAATGAAATGAGAGATAGCAAGTGATGGGTTTAACGTAGGTTTAGGCCAGGGGTGTGTCTGGTGTCAAGGATATGTTGGTAGGCTAGTTCCCATCTGAGGAATTCTGAAGGGGTGGTGGTACTTAGAAAAACTCTAAAAGCTCTAACTGTGAAACAGGTGATTCAAATTATGTAAGTTCACATGAATTGCCACTGGATAGTCTGGTTGGAAGTATACACTGTTTGCCTGTGGTCATTCATCCTGTAGGATAGTTGTTGAGTGGTGAGACCAATGTAAGTGGCAGTGCAATGGAGGTGGGTGAGTTGGTAATTAAGGTGAGTGAGTTGGTAATTAAGGTGAGTGATAGCACACATAGCATGTCCAATTATAGGGAAAGATTTGCCTGTGACATGATTAGAGTAAGTAGTGGTGGCAGGGTGCATGCTGCAAGTTTTGCAGTGGGGTCTGTTACAAGGGAAAGATCCCTGTGGAGGTCTAGGAGAGTCTGCAGGACGAAGATGTTATTCAGATTGGGTGGTCTGCTAAAGCAAGTGAGGGGGGCAGTGGGTAGGATTTTGGGAAGGAGGAGACGCATTTCAGGGAAGGACCGTAGGAAATCATGCCCACGGTGGAGTATATGGTTGACAGATTCCAGGCCAGGAAAGAATTGGGTGGCAAGTGTTGGTTGTTTTTTTTGTTTTTGTTTTTTTTTTTAATCTGCTTAATGTCTCTCTAACAGCGAGGTCTTTAGAGACAGGAAAGGATGGGGGGCAAGGAATGGGGAGGAATTCGGCCATGGCCTTTTTGAAGGAAGCATCCCGGTATTTGCCTGGAGTGATTTGGGAAACCATGGAAAACCCAAATCTGGATGCCCGGACGGGGATTCGAACCGCCGTTCTCCCGAATGCGAGGCCAGAACGCTAGCCGTTACACCACCACGCTCGGTGCAAGTGTTGGCCCACGGTCAGTTTTAGGAGGTGCAAAATGAGGGTTGTGGGTGATGGCATGGGAAATTTGTTTTTCCACGAGATCATGGGGGTATCGGAGGGGAAACAAAGGCTTGTGATAGTTTTTGGGAGTAACTGGAGATTGATTCATGATCAGAACAGATGCGTCTGCCATGGATTGCAAGGCTGTATGGGAGGGAATGTTTCATGTGGAAGGAGTGACAAGTGTCAAAGTGTAGGTATTGTTGTAGTTTGGTTGGTTTGATGTGTACTGAGGGATGGAGGGCCCCTTGTCGTAGGGTGATATCTATGTCAAGGAAGGTGATACAGGTGTGGGAATGACCATGTGAAATTGCTGGAGTGATTGTTATTGAGTGAGTTGAGGAGGTAGTCCTCCCCGTGGGTTCAGATCATAAATATATTATCTATGTATCTGAACCACACGAGGCGACTGAGGGGGCAGTTCTTCAAAAAAAAATTCTCCAGACGACCCAGGAAGCGGTTGGCATAGGACGGAGCCATGCGGGTTTGGAAAGGATAAAGTTGGCTAAGGATATGAGAAAGTGTGGTACAATTATAGGGAAACTGAAAGGACAGGAATTTCAAGATTTCACTCGAATCAGTCATGTACACATCCAGGCCTACCACACGAATGAGCCACAGGTGAACCAAGAGGAAAGAGTGTGGATTGCAACAGTGGATGGGGCAGAAATATGGGAAAGTACGATCGCCATGACAACCAGTTAAATGAAAATAAACAAATTTTCTAAAAATATATTTTCTGTCAGTTAAAAAAATATAGTAAAAATGTGTCAGATTTACTGATGGAGTCATAGTATTTTTGAGGCCAGGCGGATGACTGGTGTCTACAATCTGCTTGTAGGATAGTTCCCATCTACAGAGTAACAAAAAGGTAGTGGTGCCTGGAAAAACTCCATCAGATCTAATTGTAAAACTGGTGTTGAGGTTGCTAAAGTAATGAGATGTCATGGACTGCCACTGGATAATATGGTTTGGTAGTGTTAAGTTTTTGCCTGTGGCCATTCATGCTGCTGGACAGTTGTTTAATGGCGAGACCAGTGCAGTGCATTGAAGGCAGGTAAGTTGGTAAATTAGGTAAATGATAGAGCAAGTAGTGTGTCCAACAATAGGAAAAGATACCCCTGTGATAGGATTGGAATAGGTAGTGTTTGCTGGATGCATGAATTGCAGTGTGGTCTATTGCATGGTAAAGATCAATGTGGAAATCTAGGAGAGTCAGAAGGTAAATACTTGTGGACCAAGAAGGATTTTGGGGGAGGAGTGTAGAAAGTTACACCCAAGGCGATGTATCTGGTTAATGGATTTCAGGCCAGGAGAGAACTGGGTGATAATGTTGGGCTGCAGTCAGTTTTAGGAGGAGCAGAGCAGATGGTGATAGCATGAGAGATTCGTTTTTGCAGAAGATCAGGGGGTAGCAGCACATAATGAGGGCTTGTGACAGTTTTGGGGAATACCTGCACTGATTTGTGATTGGAACAAATGTGTCTGCCATGGATTGGAAGGCTGTGCAGATGGGGATACTTGGTGTGGAAGAGATGGTAACTGTCGAAGTGCAGGTACTATTGTAAATTTGTTGTCTTGATAATCACAGAGATGTGATGGCACCTAGTTGTAGGGAGAGGTCTACAACAAGGAAGGTGACAAGTGTGGGAATACTACCATGTGAAGTTGGTGGGATGGCTATTGATAAGTGAAATATGGAAGGTGGACTTCGCTGTGGATCCAGATTATATCATCTTAATCACATAAGGGTGCTCAGAGGGTATTTCTCCACGAACTGTTCCTAAAGATGACCCGGGGAGAAGTTGGCATAAGAAGCAGCTATGCGGGTACCAATTGAAATGCCATGTATATGGTGATAAACTTGATAACAGAAGGAGAAATAAATTTTTGAGAAGATGAAGTGGGTTTGAGATATTATAAAGGATTTTTTAGAGAGAGTGCATGAGGAGTACATATCCACTTTGTCCAAACTCCTATTTATTCTTTGTCTTGACACCAATCCTGCAGAACTCCACATTCTGGACATTGCTCCATGCTGACAATATCATAGTCAGCCTGAAAGTCTCATCAGGAACTGGAACAACAAATCCAATGATGGAAAACTTCCCCCAACAGAAATGGCATGTGAAAATGTAGGAAAACTGGGTACATGGAGTGTGGAGTTCCAAGTGATGGGACCGTTAACACCAACGGCTTTGAACTCTGCAAGTCGTCATCTGAGATCAAATGGTTGGGAACATCTGTTTAGATGGTCAGATGCACCCAGGCATCCGAAACAGTCGACATAGCCTGCATGAAGGGGCATTAGGTCAGTCCTTTTTGACTGGAAGATGCCACTGTACACTGTGGAACTGAACAGTCGTGAAAAGACATTACAAACAGCTGTATGATATCGAAATGAAGATGATCTGTTGTCTGCGTGGACTTATTAGATTGGACCACATCAAGAATGACAACTTTCTGGAAGAATTTGGTGTGGCTCCAATTCCTGAGAAAATGGGGAAAGTTGTCTTCGATGGTACAGCCATGTAGAGCACAGAAACAACTCTTCAGTTGTGAGAACTGCACTTGATGTAAGTACTGAGGACCGAACCAGAAAGTGCTGGCTGGATACCTTGTGGGAGAACGTGACTATTGGATGCCTCACCTGAAGAAGCACAAGATTGGCTTAAAAAGAAGAAGTTCAGTAAAGCAGACCCTACAATGCAGGATAAATGCTAGGAAGAAGAAGAAGTGGAAGTACTTTATCCCCCCCCCCCCCCACAACCATTGCAATCTCTACCCTTCCATCTTTATTCATCTTTGCCTCATTTATGTGATAGGTCTAGAGGTGTACACATCTTTCCCCTTACCATATGTCTCACCTCTATCATGAGTAAGGTTATTCAACGTACCAAAATACTGTAAATTGTGTTCATCCTGACCTTCATGACTTCATCTGTGGTTAGCGACGAGTTATTTTCCCTAACCTTCCTTATTTTGTTAAATACCTGCATCATCCTTTACACTAACAGTTTCGCTGAGTTCACCTAAGTATATGTTAAAAAGACATGTTGATCAGCCTTTTGTTACCTACCATAAACTTTCCTGCAAAAAGCCATGTAGATGTGGAATTTGCTATACCCATTCTTACACACACAATCTAATTCATCCGAAAGACTCACAGCATCACAAATGACTCTGGGGTTGCCAAGAACGGGAAGGAGACCACCACACTTTATAAAAATTGATTTTGATCTACTGAATATATGGCTAACTGCAAGCTAATCCTCTTCCCTACATGTCTGTATTACAGTCATCCAGTCAAAGTTCTATGGTATTGATATGCAAAAAATGCTCGTTAAATATTCTGCCTGCTGTATTCCAATCAGTGAATGACAGCATGATTCAGCTGGCAAAATTCTCAGCAAATTGTATAAAAACTTCTTGGGTTTATACCGCATTGCCACTGTTGAAATGTACAGTTATCTCAGCAAATTATCTGTGAACTAGGGTTGAATCTGGTCATTTTCTTTAACAAGTAATTATGTTTCAGTTTGTAAAATGCCTCTTTCATAACCATTGAGAATAAACAAAATTTGATTCATTGATAAATGTGTTAATATCAGGTCCAGCATGAGCATTTTACAATTCTTACAAGCACTGGCCACATCTTTCGTTTCCTCATTGAGCTGCATATTTTTGATCTCAAACGATACTTTCTTTCATTGGGCCACTAGAGATACTGGAATGTAAGTAATCAAATTGCCAACTGTGTATAATTTGTTTTTTTTTAATATTTTAAGAAATACTGATATGAAAATGATGACAAAATAAAATATAATAAAGCATTCATATCTTGGAAATGATTTTTTTTAATTAAAAAACTTTATACTTAGAGAATAAAACAGGAAAATGATTTATTGGGGGGGGGGGGGTATTGACAGTGACCAGATTAAACCAGAATCTGCAGTGTAACCTTCACTTGGCCTTACTGATTTCTGAATACCATCACTAATATTTAATGTGCCTGGGGATTTTTGCGCGTGAATATCTGAAAAACCCATTTGATGGAATGACTGTACTATTGGGACACTGGTCAGCATATTTTAACAAGTCTTACATTTCCCTGATTGTGTTGACTTGATCTAACTGGAGGTAGCATACATTCAACATACATTCTGAAGATCACAATCATTTTTAACAAGTCTTATGGCCTTTGTGTGTTGAAGCAAGCTGCCTGGAGGTAGTTGAGAACAGTGAGGTTGAAATCTGTGTGGTTAGTTACAGATCCACTCCATCTCCCAGCCTCGACCTGATTGTCTTTATGAATAATCCTAACGAATGATACTAAATTCTATAAAATAATAAAAATCTGGTCTTGATATCAATAAGAGAAGGCAACCAAACTTGCAGTCTAGTTTACAGCCAGCGATAACCATTTGTATTACTACTCCCTGTAAAGGCTGATAAAAGAAAAGGGTTTCCCAATGTGTAACATACATACAAAGTTATATTTGTTTGTCAGCATGATGATTGAGGAATATTTTCGAACTGAATCTGGAAGTTATGAATAAATACTTTAATCCCTATACATTCCAAAATAGAGCTGATGCAGCAAATAAACACAGATGTAACATTAGCAAATGGCAAAGCTTTCTGACTAGTCCAAAACTGTAAAGTTAGGCAAAATCTAACAACGTCAGACCATAACATCATCTATTTCTCCATACCTAATGCCCAAGAGCAAGATACAATAGAAGAATCTTGGTCATACTCTTATAAAACAGACCAGAACCTACTGAGGATCCTTCAAAATTCCAGCACCAGCACTGCCGGACATGTTAGATAATGTTGACTTAAAGGCGATAGAACTGATGAATGCGATACAACATGCCATAAAGGAGAAAGCTCAATGATAAAAGATGCATTATATGGAACAATACACTTCAGAGATTAAGGAAAAAGTAAGGAGAACTTGAAAGCACTAACACCATGCTAAAACTGCCATTAGACATAGCTGGACCCTGGAGCAGTATAGTTCAACAAAAGCAGAGTATCATCAGAAATTTCAGGATGTTAGATTAACTAGCTGGGAGATATACATAAGCAAAATCTTGGTTTTAAACCCATGGTGACTTCCCTACAAGCTAGCTGTGCACAAAGTGAAATCACCTACCATTTTTTCTACACTCAGGAAAGAAGATGGAACTGACAAGCAGTTGGCAGTAATCGGCAGAACTTCTGAAAACACTCTTGCCAGACGACCAGCAGGACTCTGATTCAAACTTGTAAAGCAACTAATGAACAATGGATACGATAATAATGTAGTGGTTCTACCATTCACTCAAGAGGAAGAAAGAACCGCAATAAGCATGCTGAAGAGGAAGAAAGCACCAGGACCTTATGGGATAACGGAAGAAGTGGTGCAAGCCCTAAGTCAGCAAATAGTTCCTTACCTTACTGAATTTCTGAACACGTGCCTGCTGAAAGGAAGTATACTCCATTGTTGGAAAACATTGAGCATAAAAATTATAAGGCAATGAGAAGATAAGGGCCCTTCACCACCAAAGTCTTACACTGGCTACTCAATACACTTAGTAATTGTTCTTGAATTTTTCTATGTAAAATAATTAAAGAATTCAGATTATTGAAAGGTATGAATCAGCAGCAATTCGGTTTCCAGAAAGGCAGGTCAACAAAGGATGCCATAAATGAAGTTCAGTGTATAGCCAATTTGACAAACAAAAAGTAAGGTGAAATTGTCATTTAAAACTCCCGGGCATTAGGGAGGCAGGTAATTTTTTTTCCTATGTTGGTAGGACTGTCTGTAACATTTGCCAAGCGTCTGTTTGTCAAAGGGTTTAATTATCTCTGAGTTAAATGTGCTTTTGTATACAACCAAAAGTGAATTTTTCGATTTTTACAATGGGTGATTTTGTTGAGCAAAGAACTTGCATAAAAATTTGTTTTCAGAACGAATATTCTTGTGCGGACACGTTGAAAATGTTGCGGAAGGCCTTTGGTGATCAAACAATGGCGCAAAAAAAACGTTTACAAGTGGTACAACGAGTTCAAAGCAGGCCGAGAACGTGTTGAAGACGAACCGCGCACTGGACGACCATCAACGTCTTCCGACGAGGGCCACATCCAAAAAATCAAAGATTTTGTACTTGAAAATTGTCGATTGACAATTAAAGAACTCACTGATAGTGTTGGAATATCATTTGGCTCAGCCCAAACGATTTGAAGAATGTTTTGTGTCTCAAACGTGTCAAGTCTCGATTGGTGCCAAAATCGCTCAATTTTTTGGAAAAAAAGCATCGCATTGATGTGTGTGAAACTTTGATGTCTGACTAACAGGACCACTTGAAATGCATCATTACTGGAGACGAGACTTGGATTTACGCATACGACCCTGAAACCAATGACCAATCCAGCGAATATCGTGCAAAAGGTGAAGCAAGACCGAAAAGACCACGGTAAAGTTGATCGAAAATCAAGGTCATGTTGACAGTTTTCTTTGATTATCGTGGTGTGGTGCACTACAAATTTCGGGCCAAACGGTCAACAAAGAATATGATTTGAGTGTTATGCGTCGTTTGCGTGAAGCTATTCGTCTGAAACGGCCGGAATTATGGGCGAACAACTCTTGGTTCCTTCATCACGATAATGCACCATGTCATTATGCATTGATTCTTCATGACTTTTTGCCAAAAACTCGACTCATATCTTTCTGCAACCACCGTATTCACCTGATTTGGCTCCGTGCGACTTGTGGCTATTCACCAAACTCGAAAGGCCAATGCGGGGACGCTGTTTTGACACGATTGAAGAGATAAAAACCGAATCGAAGAAGGTCTTGAAGGCTATACAGGAAAAAGACTATTCCAACTGTTTCGAGGACTGGAAAAAGCTTTGGAAAAAGTGCGTTTTATCGGACGGGGATTACTTTGAAGGGGATGAAATTGATTTGGAAGAATAAATAAAGAATTTACATTTTATAAACAATTTCACCTTACTTTTTGATCAGCGTATTATGTCATTGGCATTTGTATTGACATTTCTGGCACCTTTGATAATTTATGGTGGCCGAGTATGTTCGACCAACTAAGAGAGTTAGAATGCCCACGAGTGTTTTAAAAGAGCTTGAAAGACTACTGCCATGGAAAAACTAACAATTCACAGCTCTGGTCAGCAACTGACAAAAAAATCTCACAAAAGAATGTCCACAAGGATCAGTATGTGGCCCAGAATTCTGGGATATTGTCTTGAAATCTGTCCTTAACAGACTCATAGGTTTGGCAGAGCTTGAAGGAATCGTTGCCTTCGCAGATGACATTTTGCTGCTAGTTAGAGGAAATAATAGAAGAAATATTGAAACAAACACCAAAGAAATAATGAAAGTAGTGGAATTGATGAAAGAATACTGAAATGCAACCCTAATGTGAAGCTTGGAGTCAATTCTATTAATAGAAGCAAAACAGTAAGATACTTAGGGTTTATCCTGGATGAACACACGAATTTTAATGATCACATTGATCATATATGCCAAAAATGACTGCAGCAATGAATAAGATAATTAGCATCAGGCAAAGATGATTTCCAATCCCACTGCCAACTATAAGATTATATCATGGCACCATTACCACAGCTATTGCAAGTTATGAAGCAAGCACGTGGGTGCATAGATTAAGATTGGTTAAACCTGCAAGGGATATCAGGAGAACGCAAAGAGGAATTCACTTGAGTCTTACAGGTGCATTCGGAACTGCCCACAACTGATACACTTGTGGTCATTTGCAGAATATGTCCTTTAGATCTGGAAATAAGAAAGAGGGCAGCATGGTATTGGCTACGAAAAGGAAACTCTGACAAGGTAACAGATCCTGGGTCAACTGGCTTCCAAGAAGATAAGACATTAAAAACTGTATTTTAAATGACTGGCAACAGCAGTGGAACAATTCAGAAACAGGAAGGAGAATATGTGAAATACTTCCTGACGTCAGAGAGAGGATGCGGATGACACACTTCAATCCATCCTGAAGGTTGATACAGTTCCTCACCGGTCATAGACTGTATGAAACATCTCTACAGGATCAATAGGACAGAGAATTATCTATGCACCTGCCGATCCCCAGGAACACCTGATCATAAATTGTTTGAATGTGCATTTGATGATGATCAAATCAAACAGTACAGAGATCATGGGAAAAACCATCTTTGAAATACTGAAAGACAACCTCTTCTGGGAAGAACTGGACAGGCCGGCAGATGCTGTGTCAGATGCAGCTGGGGAGTGGTATTAGCTTCAGCATAGCCAGCAACCTGTCAGGACACAGCAAATCATATAAGGAATGAGTTAAGATATGCAAAATGAATTAGAAATGTTACAAACAACTAAGTGGAACGCTGATGCAGGAAGTGTGGCTTGTGGAATTTATCGAAGCTTATTCTTCAATGGATGCCAGCGTTACACGAACTTAACTTTTGAAAACTCAAGTTGTTTAGTTCTTTATTGGGTAATAGTTTTTAGTAACAGGTTGTGATAACTTACAGTGTAGGAATAATAGTAAATTATTTGTACCATTTTCGTTGTGTTTATCTTTTAAAATTTTGTTAAGTATAAAATGTTGTTATAGTTCATTGTAGACTCTAGTGAACAAACCATCTGAATGTACATATAGATAGGCAGGTAAATATATAAAAATTGTTAAAAAATCAATGTGGAGAAAGAAATGGGAGTAGATGTATCGAGTCTTATCCTGCGATTTGAAAAACTGTGTGGAAATCATCATGCTCACATGTTACATTAACTAAATTATCATTGAATGTTTTCACATTTTGTATTTTTATATTTTTCTGTTGATTATATTATAAAATTATTTTGGAAACAGTAGTTTTAATTTCTATACTTTCTTAGTGTAATTTCCAGTGTTGGTGCCAAATGGAAAATTAATGTGGTGGCAAATTTTGACAAGGGTGCCATGACAAAATACTAAAACTTTAAGTGTGGCGTGAAATGGCAGTGTTTGGGAACCACTGGTATAGGAACATAATTCATTATATAAATTATTTCCTTACACTTCATTCAGTATTACTTTTTCCACATCAGTTTTTTTATATACAAACACAATGGAGGAAAAAGATGGCATGAGGCAATTTTAATATGGAAAGGAAAGATAAAGAAGGGCTTGCGTTGACACACACACACACACACACACACACACACACACACACACACAATATATATATATATATATATATATAATAACAATGAAAAAAAGACGCTAAGTAGCGGAAAGGAATCAAATTAGGATAGGGAAATGAGCCACCACTTACCTTAGATGATGGATGTGGGGCGCGAACACACAGAAAAGACACAAACACAAATAATAAAGTAATTTTCGGGAAAAAACCCTTCTTCAACAAGAGAACATTATGAGAGGTGGGTGCACCCGGAGACTGCCTCACGGAAAGACCGGCGGTCTTTCCGTGAGGCAGTCTCCGGGTGCACCCACCTCTCATAATGTTCTCTTGTTGAAGAAGGGTTTTTTCCCGAAAATTACTTTATTATTTGTGTTTGTGTCTTTTCTGTGTGTTCGCGCCCCACATCCATCATCTAAAGGTAAGTGGTGGCTCATTTCCCTATCCTAATTTGATTCCTATATATATATATATATATATATATATACAAATTTGGCCATCCCTTATTCATAAATATATAGAGGATTAAGCCCAGCCACGCATACTCAACCCATTCATCCACTACAATCACGAGTAAGGACTGGAATCGTGTGTTCTTTGTGTACTGCTTTTTGTCACTGCAGGCATCCTTCGTTTCTTCATGCGTTTACTTTACCTTTCCTTTCCTCATAAAATCCTTAAAGTTTGATAGAAGGCATTCCAACAATTCTCTAACTGATTTTTACCAACCTTCAATTTATTTTTTTCCCAGCTAGATGAAACCATTTCAAGTTTTGTTCCTTCACTCCTTCCTATCTCTTTCCTTCGCTATTGCTTTGTTATTTCTTCTCTGCACTGATTTCTATGGCATCTTTCTCAAGTCTTATTAAACACCTACAGTTAGTTGCTCTTGTACTTTCATACTATATGCTACACATACCACAGTATCAACTGTAAATAACACTAGTTTCAAGTCTATGTCCCCACAAGTTTCCTTTATCCCCTGCATAGTTCCATCCATAACCATAAAATATAACAGTGGTAACAGCACACTTCCTTGCTATAACTCAGATTCATTACTGAACTATTCTGACCACCTCAACTTGGTCTGAACACTGCTGCAGCAGCTATCATACACTGGCCATTCACACTTGACGTGTTTACTGGTTCCCTCCATTGCCATTGTTTCCCGCACTTCCAGTCATTTTAAGTTTGAAGAAAACCCTCCCCCAATCATATTTCAGCGGCAGCCAAGAATAATGACAAAGTGTGTACTTTGTTGCTCTTCTGATATAAGTGGTTTTCCCTAAATATTTCTAAGTTTTTTTTTTATGGCTTTAAGCCTCATCATTGTAGAGGCCATTAGAGGTGGGAAAGGACTGGGGGAAAGGAATGGAAAATTCGGCCATGGCCTTTTGAGGTAACCGTCCCAACTTTTGCCCGGGATGATTTTGAGAAACCATTAAAAACTAAAATCAAGATCAGGTCCTCCAAATGTGAGGTAGTTTTGTGTGTGTGTTTACACCAACCTTCTGTCATCTTTGGTAAGTAATGTTTTTCTCTTCTTTCTTATTATTAGAGTCTTACAAACAACTTTAGTTTTCATCAAATCCTTAATTGTTGCTACATTGGCAAGATTTATTTTAATTAAACTTATTTTCTTATACTATTTGTAGGTAGTCATTGGGTAACGTTCGGTGTGCACACACGTTCCGAGCCTAATGGCCCGTTTTTTCTATTTGTGAGCAAGGCATATGCCGAAATATAGTGTAGTTGTTTGTCAGCATTAGTGTTCTCTCATCGCATCCGTCCACTTTGGTATGTGGTGGGTTAATTTCCCTTTCTTTTCTTATTTGTATCGCCTAGAAGCCGCTTCCATTTTCCTTAGTTGCATCATATTTGTAGGTTTATAATTTTTATTCCTGATATTTACTCTGCCCATCATTCTGAACCTTTCCAGTCTGGGTTTTCCTCCTATATTCACCTTTTAGAGACTTCAGGATTGCATCCTTCTCCCCTTCTTGGATCATTATCATCCACTGTTCAAGTATATCATTGAATTTATGCAATATTCTCCCAACTCCCTTGAAAATGGCAAAATTACATTTCCCTGTTATCCATGTTAGTATGTAACAATAACTTTCCTCCAACAGAGCCATTTAATTTCCATCTGTGTAATAAATGAGAAAAGATAAGTAGCTTTTCTGTGTAATAAATGAAAAGATAAGTAGCTTTTAGATAATACTTGTTTGGAAAAATTCAGTATGAAATAATAAAAAAGAGGTTAGGATAATATTCACAAAAAAAGACCTACAAACTAAAGCTATCAAATGTCAGTTATATATCCATTGAAAACTTGTAAACATTATAGTAATCTGTTTTAGTAAAGAATTAAATACCTTTTGCATTTCCTGAAGCAGTGCCAAGTGGTACAAAAGGATCAGAGAAGTCTGCATCCCCAATGTGGCTCATAAGCCAAGCAGTAGCTTGATCTAATCCTGCACCATCAGTGAAGTACACTGCTCTTTTGCAAGCATCTGGTGGAAACCCCATGTCAACAAGTTGTGATATCAAATTTTCATCAAGAGGTGGCAGGTTGACTGTAACAGGAGCTTCTGGGAGGGGCTCTTCATCTGGCTGGGGTCCACCACCACGCAAAGCAGAGAGGTCGAGAGTGTCTGGCATCTCGACAGCCACGTCTAATTTTATGGGAATCCAGTCATCCCTCAGAGTGAATTTCTTTAAATGAATCAGTAAATAGTCAGGAAATGATGCCAGTCGAGTTGACCTGCCAGGTAATTGAGAGCGAGTTGAAACATTCAAATTATGTTTGACATTTCAGATTGAAATATTACACAATTATGTACAGACAAAAAGAAAGAGCAGAAACATCACTTCACAAACATAAAGGAAGGTGACCCTGGCAATAAAAAATGACGACAAACACAACTATATAATACTTTAGTTGTTTTATTGAGAATGAATAAAAGCCCTTTAGACTAAATCACATGCTTATGCTGTTGCCCAAAATATGTATTCATGATTGCCTTTGTTGTTGTTGTTGTTGTCAGACTTCCTACCTTCAACTTTGGTAGTGATGGGTTTACTTCATCCTTAATGTAATTTACAGATTTACCATTGTTTCATGTTAAATTGCTATGGTAAATTCAAGTCACACAAACATGGAAAATAACTGATTAAAAGAATAAAGAAGCCAGGTTGATACAAGGAAGAGTGAAAACAAAAGATATGAAGTGACATATGCCTTCTACTGTTCCTGGTTAAATAGAGTTTTTCATTTGTATTTTATAAATATGAATGCAGTAAAGTTTTAAACACATTTCCTCTTAAATTTCTTTTTAAAATTTACAATGCTTTAAAACTTTTTAATTCCTCCCAATCTTCCTTCTAATACTAATTATGAGAATAGATCAATGTCATGCCAGTTTTTTCTGCACCTAATATGGATGTCTTTAATGTATCCCCTGTATTACTTTATATTCTTCAGTACAGTTTTCCAATTACTTCTCAAGAACACGATGGCATGGTACTTGCATCTGTCAGCCTAGCCTTAGAATTTAAAAATTATCTTGTTGGTACCACCGGGTGTTTTATACTGCTAATGTAAATTTGAATAACTTTTTCCAATTTGAAATCTTTAAACATTTGCCAGTACAACTGGATCAGTCATCTGCAACCATTACTATAAACATACAAGGTGTGCTCACAAAGTTTCAAGACTGATTTTTTTTTGTTTCATGAGTAGGGGAGGATATGAAGACTGGTTCCACCGATGGGGTGATGTAGTGGGGGTGTCAACTAACTGACTGCGCCAGTGTCAGTAGCCTCCAATATGCTGGAGTGAGCAGATCACCAGTAGCGTGAGTGTGTGCCAGTGACCCTGTAGAAAAATCAGAGTAAACAATGCAGCGTCATTTGGAGCAGCTTTATTCGATAAAGTACCGTGTTAAACTGAACAAAACCAAAGATGGCCACAAGTACATTGAAGACTATGACCACGATGGGAGACGTTCAACAAGCCAAACTCATAAAAATTTGGTGAAAGTGCGTGAAGTTTTAAACACCGACTGTCTTTTTAGTGTTAGATTACTTGTCGGTGAAAAGGGATTGGGTGGGACTATGGTGTTCAAGTTAGTGATGTAAGATTTGATGACGAGAAAAGTGTTCCCAAAGTTCGTACGGATGTACTGAAAGCACAGTGCCTGGCTGTTTGCAAAGGAATGGTTGAACATTTGCAAGTCAATCCCACTTTTTTAAATAAAGTAGTTACTGGTGATGAGACTGGGGTCTACAAGTACAATCCTGAAATGAAGCAGCAAAGTGTGGAGCTTTTGAAAGCCTAAGAAAGCTAGCATGAGCAAGTCACGTTTAAAAAGCATGCATACTGTTTTCTTTGATGCCAAACGAGTGATCCACAAAGAGTTTGTTTCCACTGGACAGATTCTCACAAATCAGTTTTACACTGAAGTGCTCCACCATTTGAAGGATCGCGTCTGCTGCATCTGCCTGGATTCTTTACCATAACAATGTGTCCTCTCACATGCCGCTCACCGCCAGTGATGTTTTGGCAAAGTTCAATATGGCAGCCCTGACCTAGTTCCCAGTGATTTCTTTTTGTTCCCATGAATCAAGAGAGACCTGAAAGGGAAGTTATTCGACACGATTCTAGCAGCCCAGGCAGCTTTGATGAGATCCCTAGACAGCATTCCACGCAGAAAGTTCCAGGGAACAATGGAAAAAATGCTGGCAGCGGTGTGTTGATGGCCAAGGATCATCGGAGACTTTTAGTTCACTGCACAAAAATATTTAGTAAATTTTTTGTTCCGAGACCGGTCTTGAAATTTTGTGACTATTTCATTTTGTTAAGCACAATACTTTCCCAGTTGATTGCAATAACAACCTTCTTTAAGAGAGCTGCTTCTTTTGATGTAACATGCAACTTTATTGTCAGTTCTAAGCTACTTTAGATTAGAATATTTACTCAGCAACAAGCAATCAATTGTCATAAAATTTTGAAGGTTTATGTTCTGTTGGGTCTTCCAAAGTCAAAACTCCTCCTCTGTGTGATGGGAGATGGGAGATGGCCAACGACATGAAACAGAGGACTGCCTGTGGAGGTGAGGTACAGTGGGAAACTATTGTGGCCTGTGACTGATACAGCAGCTGTGAATGCCCTACAGAAACCCTGAAAAATGATGGCCAATGTGGCTCTGGTGGAGCTATGACAGGTCTAGCAAGCAGGTAGTGGATTAAGCATGCTTGCAAAACACAAACAAGGACAGATCAAAGGATAAAAGACATGGATAAGGAAATGGTTTATGAATTGGATCTCTAAACATATGAACTCTGACTGTAAAAGTGGAGGAAATTGTAGACATGATGGAAAGAAAAAAGTTGGAAATCTTGGGGTTGGGAGAGACAATGTGGAAAGGACAGGGCAGGAGAGGACAGAGGAGATGCTTCGATTGTACTGGGGAAATGAGGAAGGGAGAAGAAATGGAGTAGGGGTAGTTGTGACAAAGACTAAAAGAGGAAGTAAAAGAGATAAATGACAGAATCATGAAGATCAAAGTTACAGTCAAAATAAGAAGTCTGGATACTACATGTACATGCCTCACAAGTAGGCCGCCCAATTCAAGATAAAGACAAGTCTGAACAAGAGCTGCAGAGACAGTTGAATGGGCAAAATGTTATAATTACGAGAGACCTGAATGCCCATTTAGGCACAGAAAAGCAGGGGTATAAGGAAATAATAGTTACAGAAGGATAGAGTAACCAGAATGAAGAAGGAGAAAGGCTATCAGACTTCTGTAATCAAAATGGGTTGAGAATATGAAATTCATGATACAAAAAGCAAGATATTCAAGGTAACCTGGTATAGTAGTGATTGGCAGAGGAAGTCAGTTGTTGACTACATGATATTTAATGAGGAATTGATGAGTGTAGCAGATGAAAAGGTAATAATACCATCAGAGGCATTAGATAGTGATCACCAGATATTGGAAAACAGGGTAGGAAATCATGAGTATGGAAACCGAAAGAGAGGGATAATGAGGAGGAATACCAGAGAATGGTAAGGAGCACAGTGGAAAGGGGACAGTGGGAGAGGAGTGGGAATGTTTTAAAAGGATATTAGTTGTACCAGCAGACAGTGTGCGGAAGGACTGGTAACACAGAAAGATGGAAAGAAATGGCATGGTGGAATAAGAGTATAATGATCATTGGAACTGAAGAACAGGGCCTTTAGAGAATGGTTCAAGAAGAGGACTCTGGAGACAAGAAATGGAATACGTGAAGAAAAAGGAGGAGGCCAAAAAATAGCAACAGAGGAAAGGGAAATGGACCAAGATGGTGGAAAAAGATAGCAAAGGTAATAACAAAGTACTGTATGGAATGGTAGAAAGGAAGGATCTGATTGAAAATGTCAACAAGCTGGATGAAAATGGAAAGCAAATACACAGCACAGAAACCTAAAAAGGATGCTGAAGCAGCCTTTTGATGCCTTGCTGAGCCAAGATTGAGCACAGGATAATACAATTATACAGAACAACAACCATGCAAGAGAGAAAGAAAAGGATCTAACTTGATAAGAAGTGGAAACAGCTCTGGGTAAGATGAAGAGTGGAAAGGCACAAGGCATTGATGAATTTAGTGTCGAAATGGTAAGGGCAGTAGGAGTAGCACGAAAGCAATGGATATATTATGTTATGAGGAAGGTTCCTATCTTCAAAAAAGGGAGCAGGAAGGAGTTTAAAAACTGTAGAGGGACCATGCAGATGTGCCAAAGTGTATGAGAAGATCCTCAAAAAAAGCATAAAAAACAGGATGGAAAAAGAACAATTTGGCTTCAGATCAGGGAGATCAACAGTAGACCTGATATTTGCGATGAGACAGTTACGGGATAAACATGAGTATGGATCTACTGTTGGTATTTCTTGATATTGAGAGAGCTTATGATCGCGTATACAAGAGTAAGGTACAGACCAGAGGAATCCCAAAAGAAGCCATCAGTAGAGTGATGGAACTATTCCAGGGAAGTGTGCGCTATGTGAAAATAGGGGAAGGAAGAACAAATTGGATGAAACAAAGAAACGGACTAAAACAACTAAGTGCCCTCTCATCACTACTCATCATGGAGAAGGTGACAGCAAGCATGGCAGAGGCTTTTGCGGACGATCTGCTAATCCAGGAAACTAATGAAGAGGAAGACCAATGGCAGTTGAATTTATAAGCACACTGTGTGGAGGAATACGGCATGAAATTTCAGTGAAGAAATGCGACTACATGGTAACAAGCAGAAAGAGGAACAGGATAACCATGGGAATTGTGATGGCACATGAACAGCTGAAGAAGGTAAACAGTCTGATGTACTTGAGGAGGAATGATAGCTTATATAATCAAGCACAACTCTTAAACTGGGGGTTTAGAGTCAGAACAGCTTATCTACAAAATTGGCCATTTTGACATATTTACACCACTATTATTGTGAAAAACCAATGTATTCAATTAAATAACACTGGGATTCCTATCTTTTACCGTTCCGGAGATAATGTGTAGCGTATCTATAATTTCACTTTACTGTTTATTGTGAAAATGACGTATTGCCTTTTGCGTCATCCAGATACATTCCCTCGGTAAATTATTGTTTATTTTTTCCAGATCGCCCTCTATAATTTATTCAGAAATATTTAAATATTCCACCTTGGCCAAATATTGAAGCACAAATAATCGATATTGACAATCAAAATGTTTTCTTACAATAAGAACCAATCAGTTCGGATTTTTAGGTGATGATGGATCTAAAACTGGCAATAATAGTACAGACCTGCTCATAAGTGAAAACATTGAAGTAGAGAATGAGATAAAAGTAAAACACTCAGCCTGAGAAATTGATGAAAATTGATAGAAAAATTAAATGGCAGTCTGGGGAACCATATTATTCTTGCAAAGGCAAATATGACCCTGGGTTGTCAGTTAAACCAAAAGATTGGTCAAAGTGCTCGAGAAAGTGCAGCTTTAATTTTACTAGGGTTGACAGATTAAAAATGCACCAATAATTTTTGAATCTAGTTGATGTAAACAGGCAGCATTTGTACGTCATTTCTCTTTTAGAAAAGATGGATAAGCAAAGTACTACGACTTCTGAGGGCTCGTCCAGGAGAAAATTTATGGATAAATACTGTCTAACCAAAGATGGTGTAAAGTTTCAGGTTTGCCAATCATTCTTTCTTACTACATTTGATTTGACTGAACCATTCATATGCCAGGTTCTGTTAAAAATGAATGAGCACAACATCATTTCCAAAGATGAAAGAGGACATCACAAACCAGCAGTAGCTAAATCAGATGATGTCAAAGAAAGAATTAGATCTCACATTAAAAGCTTTCCAAAACTCTGTTCACATTATGCTAGGAAGGATTCGGAAAAAGAGTACTTGCCACATGATTTAAATCTTTGAAAAATGTATGAAATGTATGTGGAAACTTGTAAAAATGATAACATAACCCCTGGAAAGGAATCTTATTATCGACTAATATTTAACCAATCTTTCCATATAACTAAAAATGATTTGTTTGATATGTGATACAGATTCTCTCATATGAATGTCAGAGAGAAAGAAATTCACCATTCAGAACCGGATGCTCACATAACTCGTAAGTGTTTAGCAAGGTCTCTGAAAGACCACATCAAGATGGAAGATGCAACAGGGAAAACTCATTTAGCTGAATTTGATCTAGAAGCTGTCTGCTACTGTCCAAAGACAAATGCTAAAGCGTTGTTTTATCATCAAAGACTTGCTGTCTACAACCTAACCATATACAATATAACTTAAAGAGAAGCTGCATGTTACATGTGGAGTGAACGGACTGCCACACGTGAACCTGCAGAAATTTCTTCATGCTTATTCAATTATTTAGAACAAAATGCAGATGGGAAAGATTGGAACTTCTTTTCTGATACGTGTGGAGAGCAAAATAGAAATACAAATGTGTCTGGTATGTTCCTGTATGCTGTTAAGCACCTTGATATCCCTGTTATAAACAACATGTTTTTTGAGCCAGGTAAATTGCAAATGGAGTGCGACTTTGTTCATGCCTCGATAGAGAAAAAAGCCAAACTGTTGGATATATTTGATCCATGATGGTTCACTGCCGTGAGAATGACAAATAAAAAATATCATGTCACTGAAGTTCAGCAGAATGATGTATTAAATTTCCCAGAACTGAGACGCTTCATGATAAAAAACAGAAAAGTTGATAGTGACAGAAATAATGTCAACTGGCTCAAGATGGCCTGCTTTCAATACCGTAAAGAAAACACTGAGTGCATTTACTTTAAATATAACCATACTACTGAAGAATTTAAAAGACTTAAAATATCCCGCAAAACTAAAACAAGGCTACAAGAACCTTTCACGTTTAAGCCAGTGTAATCCTCTCCAATTCCAATACAGAAAGATAAGCTAAAGACTTCCTAGATCTGTGCAATATGGGAATCATATCTGAGCAGTATCACCTCTTTTACAAGTCATTAATAGTAGGTAAGCCTAATGCAGCTGACGATAGAACAGAAATGAGTGCTGATGACGATAGTTACTAAAATGTAATAATATATGTAATTAAGGTTTTTACAACTCTCTCATTAACAATTTTATAAATACGTGTGCTGGGATTCTCAAGTTTTTTTGGTTTTTTTGCCATTTTATTATTGCAATTATCTTTTTGCATTGGTTAAAGACGAAATACAGCCTAATTATGTACCATGTAACTTGCGAAGCACTGTAAAATACTTTAAAATAAATTGTTTAATAGTATTAATAAAAATTAAAACAAAATAAATTCTTTTAAAGAGTGCACTGTATGGTTTTGTAATTACAACTCTATAGGAAGTAACTACCCCAACCACCTAGATGTTTAAAGCTAAAACAACGTATCTGCGACATTTTTCACTTTTTTGTTCTGCAGTACCTATTGTTACAGATTACAAATTGTTGTATTTATGTTAATACATTCTAAGGACCATGAGGTATCACAGCTACAAGCGGCAAAAGCTTAGATGGTAACAATGCTAGTGTTTCAATGGTTACAAAACTTCTTTTGCATTTTTCTCAAAACACACATTTTGTAGATACATCGTTATGACTCTGTAAGCCCCGAATCATTCCTGCACCCAACGGGATTTGAACCTGGGACCAGAGCAGTTAACTTTTTGAAAGCAAGTGCATTAACCACTGAGCTATGTCTAATAGCTCAGTGGTTAAAGCAATGAAATGATTATCTTGATAAAAATAAGATGGCATAGTAAATAGGTTTATGACCTTCAGATACCTTAATATTTCTAATGGTTCTGCAAAAGCAATCTATATAAAAATATTTTTTTTGGACATTGCAAGATCCTGACAATGGTCTATGGCTCAGTCAAATCTTCAAATAGATATAAGAGTTAAACAAATGAAACTCAACTGCTAAAAACTTGTGTAACATGCCAACATTGAAACAGTACAAAATAACCACTGTTTTTTTATCTGTCATTCTACTGCCGAAGTAAGCTGTTCAATGATCTTAACTATCCTTAAATACTGTCTTTTGAGTTATATAAAATAGAAAAAAATAAAAATGTAAACTGTGACTATCAGACTATCAAACTTCAAAAATTAAATATATTATAATAATTATAAAACAAACTCTCGTGCTCCACCTACGCTACACTTTTTTCTTTCTCACACTGACAAACTGAATTAACCACTTGCTAGAATACACAAAATGCATAGTACATACTTTCGAGCTGTTGTCTTCTCACTGAGAGCAGTACTGTAGAAGCCAGTTATTAGTTCAGGTTGCGAGAATGCTTCTAAACAGGAGAACAATTTTATTTTAGGACGAACTATCTGTCCTGGTTCACTGGAAATAATAAAGAAAAAAAATCACCATTAAAATCAAAATCAGCCTTCAGCCAAAAAGTATTTGTCTTCATATGTCCAGTAATAAGAGAAATATTTCCTATCATTTTTAGGAAATATTTGTTTCTATTTATTGCTCTAACTTAAAATACTATGGGGAAAAATTTCTGTCAATAGCATCTTTCACACACTATTAGTGGGATCTCGTCGAATCATCTGACAGTTCAAAAATAACTGATAGTGCTTTTTCTGTGAATGCATCCTAGAAAGCTGCACAATGTTTTTGGATCCTACACGTAAATAATTGGAACAGAAAAGTGACATGTATGAACAGTTACTTGGGGAAGTAATAGAATGTCAACAAAATTAATAAACTGGAGGGATTTAAAGATTACTTTCCAAATTTGTTTCTACATAAAAGAAAAAAATTTGTAACAAAAATGTGGAAACAATATTACTTGATTGTAACACAACAACTTACCCCAACCAGTCTCCAGACATGAAATCTTGTGCGTGTTGCTTAGAAAACCATGTTAGAAGTTTTGACAACGACATTACTAATTCAAAAATGAAAATATTCATCAAAAGTTTATCAAAATTTTACAACAAAACAATTAAATGATTTCAACCCTTGAAATATATAAGGTTCAGCACATCTTCCATTCAAATCAACTACCTACAATTACTATTTTTGAAAATAATCCTCTCACATGAGTTGTATATACAGGGTGTCCCAAAAATAAATGGCCAAACTTTAGGAGCGTATTTGGGGCTCAAAAATAAGCAAAAACTTCCTACAAAATTTTTCTTCATTTTCATTTCTTACGGAGATAATCGGGAAAATGAAGTTTGAAACGGTAAACAGTTTGTTTGAATTAAAGTTTATTTTGATTGACATTAAATGTAAGTAACCAAACACATGCAAGGATAAAAAAAAGACCGTGTAACATTAATAAACAATGAAATAAAAGACACAAATGAAACATACTATTAGATTAATGACGATGTTATTCGAAATGTTGACCTTCCGCGGCATAACAGGTGTACGCAATACATAAATAAACCTCAAGTGGCACATTAGTCTGTTTATTCGATACGCCATTCATCAGTGAGTAATGTGTTTTGAGTGAGCACTGTACACAATGCCTTGCACATTTTCTCAACAGGAATACACTGATATTGTCTTTGTGTATGGTTTTTGCAACGGTAACACACGTGCAGCCGTACGAGAATACGTGAATCGATTTCCTGGTAGGTTAGTACCACATCGCCAGGTATTTATTCAAACGTTTCGGAGACTTTGTGAGACTGGATCAGCCAGCCTGCAACGAGAAGGCAATAAATTTCAGGCAGCTTTGAGGAGAGATAATCTAGCAGGCAATCATATCCTACACCATTTTTATGATCGCCCTGCCAAGAGTATTCGGAAAGCGTCAGCCACGTTACGGATATCATATCAAATGGTCTGGCATACTTTAAGAGGCGATAATCGTCATGCGTATCATATCCAAAGAGTTCACGGATTATTGCCTCAGGATTTCCAGAATTGAGTAAATTTTTGTAATGGATTTCTTCAGAGGTGTGAGAATGATAATCAATTTCTCTCGAGTTTCTTATGGACAGACGCAGCTACATTCACAAGAAGAGGAAGTATCAATCAACGAAACTCCCACATCTGGACTCATTATAATCCACAAGCAGTTAGGGTGACCAATTACCAGCAAGAGCCTTGCGTTAATGTTTGGATGGCTAATCACAATAATTGTCTGGTAGGACCACATTTTTTATCACCAAGATTGAACGCACAGACTTTCACGGCTTTCCTGGAGAATGACCTCCAGGGTTATCTTGAGGAGTTCACATTACAGGAATGACTGAACATGTGGATCCTCATTATGGTAGAGTTACTCATGAATGGTTGAATGGAAATTATCCAGGTCGCTGGATTGGTTGAGGGGACCTGTACTGAGGTGCGCACGCTCACCCGACATTATACCACTCGACTTCTTTGCATGGGGTACATTACAACAGAATCATGGCTGCAGCTCAGCGAGTTACCCCAGAGCAATTTTTGGCAGCAACTCAAGCTGTAATATCACAGTGCAATGCCTGCATTGTCATGGGAGGACACTTTGAACAACATCTACATTAATGGAATAGTCTGTTTTATTTCTGCTTCTTCCTTTACATTGTATTATTAAAATGTGATAAATAATATGATTTGTTAATTATTTGCATTTTTTTGCTCTTACTAGGTTCGTTTATGTTACTTAGCATTTTGTAGATAATTACTTAAATCTATTGTCAATAAAAAGAAACATTCATTCAAACGAACTGTACTTGAGTTTACCATTTCAAACTTTATTTTCCCGATTAGCTCTGTAAGAAATGATAATGGAGAAAATTTTTGTTGGAACTTTTTGCTTATTTCTGAGTCCCAAATATGCTCCCAAAGTTTGACCATTTAATTTTGGGACACCCTGTATAGTTAGGCGCCATCTTTCATAAGGCAGCTACCTCTATCTATTGTTGAAGAACAGAGAGACCGAAAATTTTATCGCTCAGTGCATTTACGTGTTTTTTCCATTTGGCCCCATCGCAGCAATCTTCTACTTTGGTAAGCAGTGGTTAGTCTCCCAGTCAATGTTAGTAAACAAAGATGCTATAAAGCGGATACATTTGGATAGGAGTATAATAGTTGCTTACTAAAGTAAAGATTGATGTGGCGTTAACACACAGGTTAACAAGTAGACACACAGAGAATGAGGAAGCTCCCTTATGGAAGCTGACAGCTAACATGCAGAACATAGGCCAGCAGCTCATGGTGGGGGAAAATCAACATGATGGGAGGTTTGATAGGGAGGAACCAGTTGTGGAAATGTGGCAGAGGTCAGCAGAAAATATTTTCTTATCTTTTATAAGAATATAAAACATGTATACACAAAAACACATATTAAAATATATATATTACACACTACTAAAAGATTAGCTCTGGTAAGTGGTGGTTCTGTGGGAAAAGATAGAGGGTACAGGGAATGGGTGGAAATAAGGAAGAATACTGGTTAAATTAAGAGCTAGCAACTGTCTGGTGCCCAATTATGCTGATACGCCAGTTCCCATCTTCTGAGTTCAGAGATGCTACTTTCATCTGAGAGGACTCTGATAGCACGGACAGTGAAGGAAGCACTGAAATTTTTTTGTATCATGCATAGTGGCATGATAAGATACTGGGTGGTCAATATTCTGACTAAAAATCATTTGCCTGTGTGCATTCATGCTGTTGGTCAATCAATTCATATCATAACCTATGTCTGAGGTTGGGCAATGGTTGTATATGAGTTGATGTATTAGGTGGGAGAACACACAAGTAGCAAGTAGTGTGATTGGGAAGCTCTCCCTGGTTACTGGGTTGGTGAAGGTGTTGGAGGCAAGATGCATGTGGCACAATTTGCAGCAGGATCTGTTACAAGGAAAAGAACCTTAATGCTGTCTGTAAGAAGGGGAGGCCCATGTTTATGGAGTAGGACAATGTTTCTCAACCTATGGTCCACGAAGATGGTACAGGTAGTCCACAGGCAGAGTATCAAAAATTTAGATTCTAAGATCATACTATAATAGGCTATAAGCCAACTATTTAATAGCTGTGAATGTTTAAATTATCAGGCAACCAAAAAAAAAAAAAAAAAAGGCATTTATGGGTATATGAGGATAGGACAGCATTGTTCCTACAATAGCCTATTCACTAAATACATTTTTGTTTGGCATCAAAGAGAGAGCCATTCGTTAGTGATTATATTAATGATCGTTCTCTGAGGCTCTTGTAATAGGTGTGAGGGACTGTGGAAAATGATAGGATTCGTAACACGAGAGTAGTAAAGTATACAACAAAATAACTTTTAGGTCCCTCTCTCTCTATTTTTTTTTACATGTAGATCGGTGGTATAGTGTAGTACCAAACCCAAAGTAACATTATTATTCACTTGGTTATTAGATATTTAGAAACTGGCCAATCTGTAATTCACTTCTAATCTCATAACTGTGTTTATGTAGATATTCAAAACATGCTTTAACATTTATGATGTTAAAATGGTAAAATACAATACGCCCTAGATGCTAATAATATACACATATGTAGAAAACTGACGAGTATAAGTTAGTGGTCAGCAGCATTATTTTTGTCAATTTACTGGTCCAAAAGGTTAAGAAATGCTGGACTAGGAGTTGGCTGATGTTCAGAGGTCTACTGACGAAGGTTCTAGGTAGGTGACTGAGAATTTTTGGAAGACAATTTTCATTTCAGGACAGGCTAGAAGAAAATCTTAACATTGATAAAGGCTCTGTTGATTGATTCCAGACCTGAAAAGTACCAGGTTGGTTTTAGAGGGTTTTGGATGGTTGGTAAGTTAAGCTGACTGTGATGTGTAATGCAAAACTTGTTTAATAACTAAATTTGGTGGGTAATTACAGCATATCAGAGCTTGGGAGATGTTATTTGAATACAGTGTGAGGGCCTGCATCTTCGAAAGGCTATAGGGCGTTTGATGTGATAAGGATACCAGCTGTCATAATGAAGGTACTACTGCAGATTGGTCAGTTTGGTATGGACAAATGAGATGTGGTACATTAGAGAAGAATAAATCTACATCCAGGAAAGTGACACATGAGTGGAAATAAGTACAAGTGAAATTCATGGTGTTAAAGATGTTGAGGCAGTTAAGAAAATTGAGAAAGTTTTTCCCCTACGAGTCCAGATAATGAAGAGGTTGTCTACGAATCTGAGCCACAAGAGGGGTTTCTGGTGTGCTTCATCCAGAAACTACTGTTCCAGGAGGCCAAAGAAGAGGTTTGCCTAAAAGGAGGTCATGCAGGAACCCCATGGCAGTGCCACAAACTTATTGGTAAATTTTTCCCTTGAAGGGGGAAAAAGTTTATGTTCAGTATGAGGTGAGTAAAGGTGGTGAGAACGGATCTTGTTGCGACGCTGTTGAGGGGCACTGGTATAGAAAATGTTCCATGGCACTGAATCAATGCCAGTGGGGAACTTTGGTATATAGGGAGGTCACGTCAATCATTACTAAGGAGTGGAGGGGAAACAACAGCAACTAGTATAAAAAGTCTGAATCGAGGATTGAACCTAAGGATCCTAACCTTACTGCATCTTGCCTTAAACAACATATTACATACAACATAACTCTATGAAATTACAATGTAAATGAGCTTCACATAAAATGATAAGTGACTTTGTCACAATATCGTCTAGGTTTCTACCAGCAAGTTGCAGTGACTATTTTTCCGTATTTCATCTACTGTATGAACACTTGCGGTTTCTTTGGGAGTTTTTATTGTTACGATTGTAGATTGGTGTACTAAACACTATACAAACCCTATTTCCAACAATTTATAAACAAATTCAAAGAAACATACCAGAAGTTACTTATCTAGACAGAGCACTTGCTGGCACGTGACTTCACGAGTGTTATTCACTAGCGCCAGGCAGCAAAGGAGTGTTTTGGCAGGCTTTTAAATACTCTAAATTTTAATGTTGAATTTTACGTAAAATAAGCACTTTCATCTAAAAATAAATAGTTCTCGGTGAATAACGCGTATCAATAAATAATTTAAAACCATTTTCGAAAAATAGTCAAATAGCCTCTAAAATGAATATTGGCTGTGTTTAATTGCTTCACAATTCTGATAGATTACTGCCAACCAATTAAAATAAAGGTTCAACAAAAGTTCTTTTCTGAAGATGCATAGTTCATTAGTGTAAACAAAGCTCAAAGTGCACCAACAGTCAATTTATTTAGCTTGATAACCATATTACAATGTTTGAGCTCACTTTAAACAGCCACTGCATATTCATAATGAATCTTTTATGACTCAGAAATGTTGTAACCTCTTCACTGGACTTATACACTATCTGTATATTGTAAATGGTAGACGACATTTAAACGAAAATCTGCTTCTTTCTATGAGGTTAACACGTGACACTGCAGCTCACAATAAAATGTGTCTGCAAGTATTAGTTTGGAGAAAGCTCCCTTCAATGCTAACATACTGGCCTGTACTTCCAATTCTAGAAGCAGAGTGAAGATTAACTCTCTTCTACCACTGAAGGTGTGGATACAATTCACTAACTGAAATCCCTAAAAGGAGATTTAACTTTCTAAACTATAAAGCAATCCAACTAATTATCTAAAGCCTATGCATATTATTATTTGACACATTAGTTAATTATACTTAGGGGAAGTGTGCACAGGAAGGGAAAGGAATTTAACGTTGAAATTTGTAGAGGTGGGTACAGGAAAGGGGGAAAAGGTTGTGTAGGGAAATTGGCAGCAGAGCGTGCATTCCATCCCAATTAAATAAAATTGTTATTTTAATATCCCAGCACAGGATTAACCAATTAGTGAATTTTACCAAATTTAACTAGCAAGAAGAATACTTTGGCAGTCCACCATTGCAATGTTACCAAAGTAATTGTGAAAGCTGCAAAAATACATAACACATTAACTCTTCGGTAATTATCTTGTAGTTACTTCGATAAATAAACCCAAATATCATCTGAAAAATCACATAAATTTCCTGTTGTTGTTACATAGCTAAATGGGCAAAGTCCGATGTAATGTTACAATGTAATTACCAATAGATTTTTCAAATGAAACTAGGATTTCAAAAATCTAATTGTAAGAATTGGGTAAGATGAAAGCAACAACTAAGCAAACAAGAATTTTTAGTGCGTAAATTGTTCTTACAAGCGCTGCCCTTTGGCTTCCAATTCAGCTCTGCGAGTTTCATAAGCTGTTACTTCATCTTTATTTACAGCTGCATCCAAAGGGATTCCCAGAGGTAGACTGTACTCAGATCTGTAAGTGTACTTGACTTTCTTAGATTTGGTACACTGGAAGCGATCCTCAACAGAAAATTTGAAGCAATCAGCAGGGTTACTCAAATGTCGGCTGTTTCTCTGAGGAGAAAGTAAATTTTGTAATCAACTTGAACAATGAAGAGAATATGCTACAGGTGTTCCAGATTTTCAAACAACATACTGCAATAGTGAAAAGTAAAAACTTCTTACCTCTAAGGTATTTATAAGGTGCATGAAAAATTCCTGAGCATCTTGCTGGTGTTTTGTAGAGAATTCTGGATGACCCTTGCTAATAAGGTTTTTGAACATATGGGGAGAAATTCCAGGCTGAGCATCATCAGTAGCTTCATTTGTTTTAGGAGGCTGTGAATATTTACCAGATAGTAAACCAACGCCTAATTTTGCCCTGTAAATTAGAAGTCAACAATGAAGTAATACTAATAAAACATCATTTGATCTATAAATACTAAACTGCACCCTGGCATCTGCAGACTAAAACCGTAAAAATTGCACATCAAATGTGTATTGAAAAAGGAAATGTAAATGTTACGAACAGTTTAAATTTAGCAATATTAGAAAGTTGAATTCAAATAAAATTATGCACTATTACGCATGCTCTTAGATAAGTAATCACACACATGATTAGTTATGTATGTTTGTTTGGGTTAACTAGAATCACGTTAAGCCCTTGTTTAGCTTGAATCTTGTTGATGTATACACATCATGTTACAACTAGGGTTGTTAGCCCTAGTGGGGACCTACAGTTTAACATGGAATCCGAACCACAAAACGTCCTGGCATAACTCATATGATCAAACAACTATCAAATTCCAGAATCTTGAGCATAGCTGCGTTACAGCAACAGTAAAACTCGTATTCGGTATAGTAATAGCCAACCAGTTGCTTAAAATTTTAATTTATTGATCTTAACTACGGTTTCGACAAACATAAGCTTGTCTTCTTAAGAAGTACATTTATGGATTCATAAAAGGATGAAATATACAACTTCTGTCATTTTAGTGCGAACCTACACTATGTCAACAATTTCAAACAGGGTTACTACTTGCATCATTACATCCACTGTCCGCATAGAGCGGGAGATTTTCGCCGACTGCCAAATTCCTGTGCCTACCGGGACTCGTACACGGGGCCAGAGCAACGATTGTTTTGGAAGCAAGCGCCTTAACCAGCCTTAACCACTGAGCTACCAGATCACTCTACATGATTAGTTATAATTTTTAATAATTATTTCTTCTCTTGTACCCAATTACAACCCCAATCACCTCCTCTGTCGCCCTCTCCTTGGCTGGGTTCTGGCGGGGGCGCATTATATGTCAAATCTCTGAGTGACGTGGAATGACCCCATCAGTAATTATTACATACTCAAAAATATGCATTCAATGAATTTTAAGAGAGACTGGCAAAAATATCATATTTGACATTGTTAAACAATAATTTTTAATTACCTGCTACAAGCCAAAATTAACATTTGTTTCACCATTGATTTTTAACAATAGATGGAACTAAAAAAAGAATAATTCATTCAACAATTTATACTCTGGCCAATTACTTTTGTAATACTGTCAAAGTAAAACATTTAAAAACAGAGGGTATATATATTTTGGACAGTATGTTTATACTTTCTAGCAATCGCTGCTTGGTATTTAGAACAATGTGTAATGCCCCATGCATATTTAAAATAGTTTGCCAAGTAACATTGAAAGAAATACGAAGTTGGGAAGATGTACAAAACTCAGTACATTTTGTTAAGAAAAATAATCATTCAGTTGTAATCGTGAAACTATTTTGTTCGGTGAATGCATATATGTCAAGTAATACGAGACACCACAAATACTAGCCAGATAACGGTTGGGCCAAGAATCACCTGACCAACGCTGGTGCAAATTATCAACTACTCCAATATTTTAAGAATATTTTAATGGTGCATATTAAGAGAATTAGAGTTTTTTAATGTCATAATATACTAACCGAATCTGATTTTCAGTTTGAACTTTGGTGCCTGGTAACATAACCCCACTTTTGAATAAGATTCCAATTTTTCATAGAGCGAAAACATCATCAAAAGTAGTCGAGTAATTTTTCAATTTTTACCAAATTATAGATTAAATAGTTTCAGCAACAATGTACTAAGAGGAAATGATGTGTGAGGTGATATTTACATGAAAAGGTTGAAGGATAGCAGTAACAAAAACCATTCCCCAAACCACCCCCCCCCAAAAAAAAACACCATTTTTTGGGCTATGCTCTTCTTCGAGAAAATATATTTATGTGACTGAAGTTACATGGGCACCAATGTGCCACACCACTACATGAATGATTCATGTGGCAGTGTTGATAATGGGTATAATTCATAATTACTTGATTCATTACTCACATCTGAACATTAAAATCTGAAGCAGGATCAGCAGGTGCATTTTCAAATATTTTTGGAGCTTCATCCACGAATCTGTATGAGAAAAAAATAAAACCATATTGTAATTAAAATTGTCAGTATATCCACATGATTAGTTTTGGTAAATTCATTTTACATTCTGCATGAGCACTGAAATATAGAAAGTGTTTAGTTTCAATTACTTATTTTATAATGAACTGTCATAATAAAACATGTACTGTTTAAGTAAACTGCTTTTCCGGCTGCTAAAGAATGATGCCAACAGGACTGTACTTTATTTTTAGGTTAGAGGTGCCCAAATGTTTGAATACACATGCAAGAAGGAAGAAATTAATATTAAAGAAGTAGCTGAAGTATTAAGCTGACGAAACAATAAAAAGTTGGGGTGTCACTACAAAGAGGGTACAGGGAATGTAATAAACGCAGTTATGATTGTAATGAATAAAGGAATAGGGCTCGGTAAGTTGGTAGAAATACACCAATCAAAAATAGTTGCACAGTCTTGATTACAGGAAGGAATGCTAGACCCTAACGGTTATAATAAATGTTGCAGAGATGCTTTGGCAGGAATACTGTTCTTAAACTACAGAATAGCTTCTCCCTCAATAAATTGAATTTCCAATTTTCTTCCCACTGTTACATTGCCTCCCTTCTAATCAGTGAGAAGAAATCTGACGAGATAACAATTCTGCCATTTCATTTCCTGCTGTTCCAATGTGTTTAGTTTGAATCCTGTTCATTCATTCTATTTTATTTCCTCTCTACAACATCAAAAATAATGGGTGCACTTCTTTGATTTTTTTTTTTTTTTTTTAACAGTTTAACGTCCCTTTTTAACAACGTGGTCTTTAGAGACGGGAAAGGATGGGGGCAAGGAATGGGAAGGAATTCGGCCATGGCCTTTTGAAGGAAGCATCCCGGCATTCACCTGGAGTGATTTGGGGAAACCATGGAAAACCCAAATCTGGATGCCCGGACGGGGATTCGAACCGCCGTCCTCCCGAATGCGAGGCCAGAACGCTATCCGTTACACCACCACGCTCGGTGACACTTCTTTGATGAGCTTTGGTGAGGACAGCAGAAAACTTCAAGGGTCACTGAAGATGAGAGCCTGTAGCTGCTATAGGTCTACTGTATTTTCGAGACTACCTTATCATAAATGTTTCAGCTATAAAGATGGAAGCAGCAGATGGTAGATTGAACTTTATCTCTCCAGTTGTCTTGCAAAAATAAGAACTCGCACTGCTTACATTCATCAGCATAAAACAGTAACTTTTTTTTGTGTGGGTGACAACACTTCACACAAATTTCCTGTATTCATTAGGGCTTCCCTCTAGAATTATGAGGCTTGAGAAAATTTCTGTAAAATACATAAATGTATGTTGTTATTGGAGGAATGGGACGAAGTTGCCAGCTGTTTGCCAGTTCGCTAGTAAAATAATAAATTGTTCACAGTCTGACTGATTGCTTCCTCTCCAGCCAGCACTTCTAGTGTTTCAGACAGAGGACGTGTTAGTATATTAGTCTGTCAATATTTTCTTCCTGATGCTAAGTGGAGGATCGGCTTCAACCAGCATGTTAGGATCCTTACCCATACCGGGGTCTAGTATCGGCTTGTACACCTAAACTTGAGTACTTCCAAAATGCTATGAAAAGTCGGAGAAAAGTTCTATAACCGTGAAAAACCTTGGAGAATGCTAACTGTATGTTAAAGACGGTCGCCACTTACAGAATTAATCCCCTGTAAGAAAGGTACTAAATTAGAAATGAAAGTTGAAGTCAGAATCACTAAAGGATATATTCTTGAAAATTCACAGAAGTTACATAATGTCACAGTTAGCTATGGCAATCAGAGTAAATCATCACTCTGAAGATCATAAGTCATGAAACAGAACAGACCGCTCCACCCCGAAACAAAAATGAAAGGTTCTATAGTAGAGTCACATGGCGAAGAATTTCAAAGTCCGACAGTTGGCCTCCTTGTTTAGTCAGCCATCATGATTTCCAGTTACCCATGAACGCCCGCGCCAAGAGCGCACAAATTCGTTTGACACTGTACGTGTCCACCCGACCCGAGACTTCCTAGTTGTGTGTCTTGAGCAACTCCAGGACCTTCCTTTATGTGAAATGCCTAGACTGCGATGATCAAGAGGTGTACTTAATTATTTTTTCGAGCTGAGGGCTTCCAGAAAATCACTAGATGTAAAGCGTTCTGTACCAAGTGGGGTGCTGTGCATGGTTTTATTCTCAGAGCTTCCAGACCGGTGTAAATGATTTATGAAGTTTGATGAATCGGAAAGCTCGCCGACTTCAAAACTGCGAAACGTGATGTCCAGAATATGAATTTGCTAAAGTTTAAAATATCAAGTTTCGACTATTTTCAAACTATTCTCCTGGTCCTGCTGATTCCCAGGAGGTAAAAATTTTCCAAATCGGTTGAGTATATCGAAAGTTATGGAATTTCTAAAATTTGGTAGTTTTTCCAGCATTACTCAATTTTGTTCACTTTTTATTTACAGCTTATTTCTGTCTGAGACTATTTTTAAAGTGTTCCTTTATTTATTTTAAGTGTTTTAGAAAAGTTTTTAGTTCGTGAAATATGTTTGCCAGTCCGAAATTCTGTTTACTAGTGAGCCGTTGCTGCGTAGTAGGATTACAATTTTTTAACTTATTTGTATCTTTTATTTATTGGTTGATGGTTATTGGAAACTTAAAGAATATTGAAGTATATGTTATTAAGTGTAGTTAAATTTACTTTTGAAGCTCTGAAATTACTTGGCTGGACTGAAACATTTTATTGAAATTAGCACATGGTTCGATGTTTTAAAAATCATATTCACTGTTCTAAACCTGTCAGAAACTGCGAGTTACTAGTGAATTTAATGTAAAACCGTGAAATTATTATTATGAACGTGCTTTACTGTGTCGAGATGTGTGGAATATTAGTGATATGGTTGCTTAACCAAATCTGTTTACTTGCAATTCTGGAAACCTATGGATTACACTCATTTAGGTAAGTTTTATAATTTATATTTTATTAGAAACAGTTTAATTATTATTATTATTATGTTCTGTTTATTTACTTTCCGAACTCTAAAGTGTTGTTGTCTCGATTTTATACTGTGGTATCATGTATCCAATATTAACCCAAACTTCGTCGGATTTTAACCAAATATTGCAAATAAGGAGTAAGGTAGCTTACAAGCAGCACATTTGTTGATTGAATTGCTTTAAGATATGTCCGTATACAGCAATATTGCAGCTAATATAACTATGTAAGAACTTGCAGATTTCCCCTCGCATAAAAGACAGAGCCAAAATCCATGTGAGATCTAATTGTTGATTGGTACATCAGAATTAGAATTTGTAGATGTGCCTCCCACCATATTCACGAGACAATCCGTAGCACATTTATACATTTTCCTGCTCTGATTATAATTTTGCAAATATGAGTTACCCATAAAGTCATTTCCAGAAAATAGAATAAAGATTGAAGTCAGGTCTAGCTGCCATTTCGGTGTAAAAATGATGACTGAAGACTTCACAGCAGGTATGTTTTTTGGTTAATAGCTCAAGTGTTCAAGTACAGGAACCATTCAATCTTTTGTGAGATAAACTGTATTCACTGTACCAACAGATATTGTAGACATATTGAATTAACTTTAATTTTTAAGGATTATTTTCATACAGTTCAATCGTATGTAGGTTAAACACAATCATATTCATCACTGAATGTTGTCACTGTCACTTTTTAACCAATCTTCGCCACTCTAATTTTTTTTATAAATGTATTTGCTTAATGTCTCTCTAACAGCGAGGTCTTTAGAGACGGGAAAGGATGGGGAGCAAGGAATGGGAAGGAATTCGGTCATGGCATTTTAAGGAAGCATCCCGACATTTGCCTGGAGTGATTTGGGAAACATGGAAAACCCAAATCTGGATGCCCGGACGGGGATTCGAACCGTCGTCCTCCCGAATACGAGGCCAGAACGCTAGCCGTTACACCACCACGCTCAGTGGCCACTCTAATAATTATTATGTCACACATATATGATCCTATCAGTCAGTGAAGCATATCTGCCACACATGAAATTCTTTGGAATGCCAATCCTTAGCTTTTGCAGCAGCACAGCAAACTTGACATTTACATAGGTCTCCCAAATATTTCAGACGTTTGTCAAGTATTTTTTATTCACAAAAATGCTTTGCAGACATCAGTGGACAAAGTTGTCAAATGTTCCTCTTTCCTTCCAAAATCCCTTCTGAGAGCTTAGCAATAAACCTTAATGGACCATGCATAAATAATGTCACACAAATTTCTTTTTAAGCCTTTCTGCTATCACCCAGTTGTGACCAAGGATTGCAATCCCGCAGTGTTTTCAATCCCATGGGATTTTTTCGGGATTTGTGACAATCCTGCGGGATTGGCGTATCAGTTTTTCCAACACAAATTTTTAAAACATAGTTATTTAAAGCGTTAACAAGTTAAATAGTAAATGAATGTTAATTAAATTAATAAATCAATTTTAATATTTAATGATGAAAATTAACAGTTAACAATATTTTAATTGACAAAATGAGATTAAATTTTTTTTATCCTGTCTTAAGAATATTTCAAGCTTTACCTTTTTTTTAAAAAAAATAAACCAATTTTTAAATAAATCATATAAAACTGCAAAATATTCAGTCTTAGGTCATATTATGTATCTTACAATAAATCATATCAGTTTGAAAACATGGTATGCATAATGGCAAAGTCATCAGAGTTTTTTTTTTTATTCTAAATATACGATCTATAACATCGAGAGAAAGCATTCTATTTCACAAAGTGAAGTAAATGTACGAGAGTTGCTATTTATATTTCTGGCCTTGGCAACAATAAGTGTTTCCAGGTGCCATCTGACATTTCCATTGGAAACATTGATATTGTTGAACATAGCCTTATTCATAACAATGTGTCATTTGAGTGCAATCTGTTGTTTACAGTAACTTTAAAAATTCATCTCGGGTGAAAAATGGAATTAACTCCTGAACATTTTCGTGTGACTATTTTTCACAACTTTTAACATGGATTATTAAGACAAGAGTGCATCGATGAACTTAATTCTTTATACGGTGATAAAGCACCATCATATAGCACTGAAAAAAACTGGTATAACAAATTAAATCGTGGCCGAAGTACGCTTCAGCATGAATTCCCTCGGGGTCTTCCAAAATTGGTTGTTGTGCCAGAAAACATCGATGCTGTGAACTGATAAAGCAAGATCGTCATGTGAAATACCGTGAGATTGAGGCATTAGTATGAAAAGCATCAATAAAATACTGCATGATCATTTGGATCCTGCATAATCTGACAAACGCCTAAAAGGAAGCTCATGTCGATTGGTGCAAGGAAATGTTAAAAAAATACGTTCAAAGTGCATCAAAGGCTGTGTATAACATCTACACAGGCGACGAATCATGGAGCCCATAACAAACCAGCAATCGACTGTATGGGTCTTCCAAGACGAGCCAAATCCGACAAAAGTTGTTAGCGGAAGAAGCACATTGAAGCAAATGGTTGCCTGTTTCTTCGGCATTACCGGTCATGTGGCAACAGTGGTGTTCGAACAACGTATGTTGGTCAACTCTGAATGGTACACGACCATTTGTTTACCAGAAGTCTTTGGAGAAATTCGGAAAAAGCTGAAGTAGAGGCCAATATTTCTTCATCATGACAATGTGAGCTGTCACACATCGGCTCAAACAAAGGAATTTTTGATCAGTCAAAACAACGAATTGATGGGTCATCCATCATACAGCCCTGATTTGGCACCCAATGACTACTTTTTATTCCCGCACATAAAAACAAATTACGTGGCCAATGATTTTCGACACACGAAGAAGTGGTTGATGCATTCAAGACGCATGGCCTGGAGTTACCTCCATCGGAGTGGAAAAAGTGCTTCGAAAATTGGTTCAAACACATTGATATTCACGGAGAATATTTTGAGAAACAATATAACCAATTTCGATGATAAATGTTTGTTTTTTAATTATTAGGCCAGAAATATAAATAGCAACCCTCGTACTATGTAAGATGGCACAGAACAAGATCTCATAACTTTTTGTCATTGCACAAGCACGAGACTAGGTTATTTTTACCAGAATTGTTTACGAGAGATTCATTATTATGTCTCCCGATTTCTTGATTGATCTTATAGTTGATTCATTGTTATTAAAAGAAACTACTCATCAAGGCATAAACTGTCAAGTATTTTAGTTTTACTTTAAGTTGCGTAATGACTTTTCTAGAGTGGAAATTAATTTTTTATGTAAGAAAGGAGACGTTCTCGGTGTATAATTGGAATGAAGTCCTCACGGGTGTATCGCCGGATTACGTTGTAAAAACATGAAATTTCACACATGAGGAAAACGGCGGAGGCACGGTGTTTTTACAACACAATTCAGCGATACACCCGTAAATACTTCATTATAACTTTTGTTGCCTTTAGTCAAAATAATAACAAGGAGCTGGAAGGACGCATGCTATTCACTCAAAAATAATGTGTTGTGGCAATTGAACAAATCATCCCAAGAGGGATTAATTGAAAGCCAGAGCGGAACATGTAAGCAGGCATCTTTCTTCAATGTGTTTCAAACGCATTGACATGACGGTCAAGACACCAATAAGACAAAGGATATACAATTACCTTTTGATAACTGTTAAATAAATAGGTATGCAATCGAGTGGAATTACAGTATTATTAGTTTTGTTTCAACAAATAAACAAATTTTCAGCCACAAATACAAGAAGTTTTCACAATAGCTTTATCTGCAAATACAGAAAATGGGAATAAAGAAACCATCAATAAAAAGTGTGTATTTCAGATGACATGTCCAACACACAAAAAATAATTATATAGTAAGAAAGTCGTACTAAATAAGCAAAATAACTTAAAATTATAGAAATGTGTACTCAAACTTAAGTTTTAATAAATACATAAAAGTGAATCTATTTACTTACGAATGATGAGGGTATAAAAACCAAACATTTGTTCACACATGTCAAATACAAACTGCAAGGGTACATACAAACAGTATAGTACATCCAATAGAGACCGAGCGGGGCAGCGAGTCACGCAGACTGACACGCGTTTTCGTGGCATTTTGTGGATTGCGGATCTGCTTAATTTTGTGTGGAATCCGTCAGACTGTCTAATGATGCAGGGATCCCGCGGGATTGTGGGATCCTGCTTTGCTGGATTGCAATCCCTAGTAGTGACATCACACATTTTGCAATTTTAAATTTAGAACTTGATTAAAACTGCATGTCCAACATGTCACAAATCTTTTGATCCCTCATGCCCCCACCTCACACTATGTCAGACAATGATCTTCACCCCCCCCCCCCCATCGCCAGTTGATACATTACTTAATGTATGATCCATCACTTATCACAGATGAAGGCAGGAGGGCGAGACACGTAAAAGCACAAAAACAAACGAATTGCACAATATTTCGACTTTAGTCTTAGTCATGTGGAAGGCGAGACATATGGCAGGGGGAAAGATATGGTCACATCCCAACCCGCCACATGAATGAAGCACAGGCGGAAAACGCGTGGTAGTGGTAGAATTGCCGGGAGGGAGGGAATAGGCTTGAACAGCGATAAAAGTGAAACAAATCAATATAATCTTTGTGTTGCATAATTCAAAAAGTTATAATTGAAAATAAAGGGAGATAGAGGAATTTAAATATATATATATATTTAAAAAATGTATAGATTATGCAACACAAAGATTATATTAAATTGTTTCACTTTTATCGCTGGTCAAGCCTATTGCCCCCCTCCCGGCAATTCTACCACTACCACGCGTTTTCTGCCTGTGCTTCATTCATGTGGCGGGTTGGGATGTGACCACATCTTTCCCCCTGCCATATGTCTCGCCTCCCACATGACTAAGACTAAAGTCGAAATATTGTGCAATTCGTTTGTTTTTGTGTTTTTACATGTCTCGCCCTCCTGCCTTCATCTGTGGTAAGTGACGGGTAACTGTTTATTTACCCTATCCTATCTTATTTTCAGTGCCTCGCGGCAGTTTCTTTGTTTCCTTTAACCAATTAATGTATGATCCCTAATGCTAAAGCCACATTTCAAGTCTACTGATATATCCAATGTTTTACATACACATGAGAGGAGTGTTATGGGTCTGAAGATGCCAGATTTAGGTCCTCACTAGGTTTCAAGATCTTCCATTCCTTTGGTATTTTCTTTTTCCACCATATTGAGTACTAAATTTTTCCAGGTGCAGGATTTGTTGATTTCTTCATTGTCTCTTCTAACTCTTTTGGTAAGAGTGGTTTTCAGATAAAATGATCCAATATGCTGTTTGACAGGCACATATCTCAGGGAAAAGATTTTTATGTAGACGAAGAGTACCAGTGCATTTCAAAGGGTGTGGGAAGAATTTGAGGGTGGAAAAATGTTTACTTCAAAACAGAGAATAAAGATAAGAATGGCATCTACATACTTTAATAGCAAGGTGAGGCTTGGGTGGGTTTAGGAAACTAGCGGGTCATAAATCTCAGTGAGTGGGCTATATGAAAAATATTTAGGATGAAGTGGACGAGGGAAGCCAAGTTAACAGTATAAAACTAGATCTTTCCAATGCATTTTTTTGGCTTACAGCTTTATGCCCAAACATCAGGGTCATTAGAGATGAGAAAGAATGGGGGGCAATGAACGGGAAAGAACTCGGCCATGGCCTTTTTAAAGGAAGCATCCCGGCATTTGCCTGGAGTGATTTGGAAGAAACCATGGAGAACCCAAACCTGAATGCCCAGACGGGGATTCGAACCCGTGTCCTCCTGAATGTGAGCGAGGCCAGAGCATTACCGCTCACCCACCACACTCAGTTCCGATGTATCTGACAGTGACTTATAAAATAGTGGTGAATGAGATAAAAACCATTAAATTTGGTGAAAATATGACTTGTTGGGTGAAGGAAAACTTAAAAGGTAGAAAGCAAGAAGAGTATGAAATGCAGTATGAAAGCACAAGGAAGTGAAAATGGGAGTGTTACAGAGTTGTGTATTAGGACCATTGCTGTTCATTAGTCTAATAAATGATTGAGTTAATGGTTTACAGTCAGAAGTTAGGTTGTATAATGTAATACAAGGGCAGATCATGAAGTAGGTTCCCTTATTTCTTAAAAACAGACAGCAACATTTATTTTCAAAACAAAATACTTCATTAGAGAAATTTAACACTGTTCTATTTTTTTGATCCCAGCATTTTTGTACATGCTGCTCCACCTTCCGTATGCCAATATGGTAACATTCTACCGTCAACCCACTGAGATAGAGATTCACCTCTTGATTAATGTCAGTACTGAAGTACTGTCCACCCATGTGTTCCTTCAATTTTGGGAACAAGTGGTAATCTTTAGGTGACAGGTCCGGACTATAAGGAAGGTGAGGTATTACAGTCCGTGAAAATTGTTTCAGCAGGTCCTGGGTTTGACATGGGATCATACATTTGCTCAACCACTTTCCAGTGGTTCTGGAGCACCCGTCTGATTTTTCTTAGTGTGATGCAATATCTTTCTGAATTTATTGTCATCCCAAAAGGCATAATGTCAATCAACAATATCCTCTTTAGATCCCAAAACACAGTCGTCATGACTTCGAAGCAGACTGCATTCGTTTTGCTTGGGTAAAGTTGAATGGCACCACTTGCAAGATTTCTCCCCCCCCCCCCCCAAGAGTTAAATGGCACACCAACATTGCCAGCAGCAACATGATCCAACAATTCCTCCTCCTTGTCTCCACATTGTTGAAGAAAATAGTGGGAACAGTCAGCAAGTTACTTTCCATACCCCAACTTTTCAGTGAATATCTTCTGAATTGTGGTAGGAGAAAACTCAGAAACCAAAAGTTCATGGACACTAGTGAGCCTACAATCTTCCAACAATATTCTCCCAAACTTTTAATCCTCTCATAAGAAATAGCAGTTCTTCTGCCCATTCTTCATCATGAATGTCTGAATGAATACCTGTAAACTACCTACACCGTTTTCAATGTGTTGAACGGTCATACACTTCAGTAAATAGGGAACAATTTTGGGAAAGCAGTTAGTATTGTAGCTATACATCTACTGTTACAAAAAGAGGGGTTGAAAAAGGGGGAGGAGAAATGCAAAATTTTGCATTTTTATACATCGATTTGAATATTAGCACCAAAATACTTGTCGCTGTCATTTCATCTTTTGTTATGTCACGTCTCAGCTCATGCCACTGCAAACAAAGTGGCAGATTGCTTATTTTTTTTTGTTGATAAAATGAGTTCTACAGTTTGCAAGTGGTGTCTCAATGTCTAAGAACATGAATTAAAACACCAACAAAATGGTTTATTTATGTTCTAAACAAGGAAAGATATGGAAAAAGTGTCAAAAACTTGCATCGCAGAACCCAGCTTATTTGTCTACAAAATCTTCAACACATTTTTGAGAGACCATTTGGATGTAAGGGTTAATAAATTATCATGTTCAATAAACTGTGTACCTTAATATTTTTTCTGTGATACAAGTAAATATCCATTGATAAATGAATTATTAATTTTGAAGTTGGGTGTAGTGTGCTCCCATAAACAACGTATTTATAACCTGTTGAAATCAGTCATATCTGGTCTAATTCAGGTTTTAAATGAATAAAAGTACAAAAATCTAGTGAACTGGCAATTCTTTTCAAAATATGTCAGTAATTTTCATAATGTCATTGCTGTTAAGAATGTGCTGTTCACCAATAACAATGTCTGATTTATTTATTTTTTATTTTCAGATTGGCTAAGGCTAATACAAATAGTCACATTTTGATAGATTTAACTGTATTTTTATCACCATAATTAATATATCATCTCATCTGAATACTGATATACTGTCATGATGAATGCTTGCTGTCCGTTCATAATCTACCTATGTGCGCAGCAATTGAGCAATATTTTCAACTCAACTACTGCCTCAGCTATTATTGGTCATATAAAGCAATATTTATCTTATAATAATTCTTTCTAGCCTATATGTTTCTGAAATCTATCTTCTAAGGCCTAATACTCAAATACAATGTCGAAAAAGACTTCATTCTTATATAACTTTTCTTAAATATATGACAATAAGTGCACTTTTCAACACAGAACTACACTTACAATTTTTGAGTATGTATACTTTAAGAAAAGATTTGATGTTCTGGAATTTTGATATGCAAAATCACCGTTTTGTGTGAAAAAATTTCCAAACACCATCAAATCAATTTTGAGCAAATTAGCTTTGGTAAATCCAGATTCCCCTGCAAATAATACTGGTTTTATGGAACCAAAACTAATCTGTAAACAATGGATTGATTTAAAAACCCTAAATATAGGGTGCACAGATTCTCGATAGTCACTTAACACATGTAGCAAAACTGGTGCATGCCGAGATGTGACATGCGCTCTGATCGATGTTTCCTGTCAGATGACTAATGACAGTAGCATTCTTGTATTTTTTTTTTTTTAAATAATATTTTTTAAGGCTTATCAAACAAAGTTGATTTTTGATATTGTTACAACCGACTATCATTTTCAATTAAAGTTTCCTTTTTACTGTCAATGAATGGTAACAGATGGAACCTTTTTCGCATATAAAAAATGAATTACTGCAAAAATTTTGCATTTGGAGGTAGCGGCAAAAGTGAATATGCATGAAATTCAAATTTACATCTTTTTTTCAATTTGGAAGCTTTATTACTGTAGAATTACCACTACAATGATTTTTTCCTACTTAACCACTTTGTATTTATTGAATCTAATTAATCAAAAGTGTTAAAAATTCAAAGGAAATGTAACTTTGCAAAATGCAACGTTACTGATCGAATCGAATAGTGACATCAAAATACACATACTGTAAACAAAGACGTGGTTAATGGGCGTTTTTTACAATTTTGTGATTTTGTTTAAGTTTCATCGTAATTTATCAGCGTAACTGTTTAAGTTCTTGTGAGAATACTCATACAATAAGCAGTGAATGGAAGCAGTTTTATAAAATAATCACCCAAAAAAATTATGTCTTCATTAGGATTTTGAATAAAATCTGGAATCTACAGTTACTGACATTGGAGGAGTGAACTGCCGAATTGTGTTTTCACAACACAATCCGGAGGTACTTATAACACATCTTAGAATTTCGAATAACGAAATTAGTTTCCAAGATAGAGGGTTCAATTGAAGTATATGGTACCACCATCTTAAAGCCATTTTTACAATTCATTTTGATAATAATCCCAAGTAATATGTTCAATATTAGCAGTAATTCAAGTATGAACAGTAAATTCAATAGTTAAATTCATTTAAAAAGCTGTTGAGAAACTTAACCTCAGATTTGAACATGTAATATCTGACTTTCATATAACTTTGCTAAATGAATATATTTCTTTAGTTCAAAAGATGTTTAGGTAAATAAATAGCCAGAAGATGAGAAAATTGGTTGTTGGAAAATCTTACTTAGAGTCTAAATATGTTTAAAAGTGATTTGCCGGTTTAAATTATTGTCAAGTAATTTTTCACTCTAAAATCGAAGTATTCAGTCATTAGAAAACAATTAAGAAGTCAATTGATGGATAGAAAGTAGCGCAATTTTGGTTGAAAAAACATATTAAAATTTTGGAAAGTTTTATGCATTCTTAAAGGTCGTTTTTAGATATAATTTGGTATAACAAGATATGTGCTTCATGAAAAAGTTAAATATTTCAGTCTTATTCGGGAATTCATGAGATGAAATTATGTTCAGAGTAAAGTTTAATTAAATATAAAGGTTTTTGAAAAAGTTTTATTTCAAGATATCAAAGCATTTTATTGTAACAAAGTAAAATAGGTTTTGATGCTAGAAACGCTTGGACAAAATAGCTCGAAATCGGACCGCATTCGGGAGGAACGATATTTCTAAAATTTGTAATAAATCAGGTAATATACTTATAGATTCCAAATTTTTACAGCAACCGTTTTTCAATATGGAAATTTGTTTGCAGTTTTTTTAAGTCGATATTCTGAATATTTCAAGTCATCCAATTTTGTTTTCACACTTTATACCACTTTCAAAATTAGGTAAAATACTTTATTTTATATCAGATGATAGATGAGCAATAGGAGAATAGAATGAAATTTGTTTCAACTTGATAGGAGTAATATTTCGATAGTTATGGCAATCACATCTTAATGACTCTTTTCTGGCGAAACTATTAAAGTTACACATTTTTTTATAATAACGTTTGTAATAATATCTTGCAACTCCCAAAATTTCAGAGAGATAGGATTATTTTTGTTGTCAAGGTCAAATTGTATGGCAAAAGTATCATCAGAAACTGATCAATTATCTGATAAGTTTTGTGGGAACTGCAGGAAAAGGTTTTTCTCACGATTGATTCGATAAATACCCCCTCCAGAAGCTAGCCTCCCCCCAGCCGACAAACAGCAGTCTAGTTGTGACGAACCACTATGCAGGGAGGTAGCTGATTTTCGGCTCGTGGCACGGCAAAGTACCAACTTATGCAGTAACGGTTGATTCTGGCAATCATGGGTAAAATCACTTTAAATACCTCATGTAGTTAAGTAGCTGTGGGAGCGTGAGGTTGGTCAGCTCGAATGGTTGGTCGGATCTGCAAAATCTTCTTCGGAAAAATTGTTTGATTGCCTGTGCAGTTTTCTGACTTGTAAAATTTGAAGAATATATTTATCTAACAAGAATGAACTAGTCATCATCATGAACTTTAAACTTTCCATAGTTTTTGGGTTAAAAGCTATGTGGCGGCCAAGTCATCAAATAAGTCAGAACTGTAACTTCCTAGGCTACACACGGCTATAGCTGAGACCAACGGTTTACTTAACCCCCCCAAGGTAAAGCTTGTTCCTCACATACTTCACTGCAACCATACACCAGGAAAGTCTACATTCTTACATAATGTTTTCATGTTTTGTTAATAAGTTTATTGTTTTCTTAATTGAAGGAGTATTTTTTTTTTTTACTTTATTTCATTTTCTTTTTTTCTATACTTGTACGTCGTCAAGAAGAATTTTAAATGAATTTTAAATGTAACATCGAGAAGAACGATTTTTTTCTTTTTCTGCGATCAATATGTTTAATTCCATGATGGAGTGTAAAAGGTTGAAAATAAAATAATGTATGTGACAAAAACAGATTTGCCTCCTAACCAAATTTCAATGACTATTGGCGAGGCATATTAGGAAGTCATTGTTAATATGTTGGCCAAATTGCATTTGTTGTATGTTACAAGTAATGAGATCTGTATTGAAGATGAAATAAAATAAAAAAATTCATGCTAAAAAATTTCTGCAGATAAAATTAATAAAAATATCTGATACGGCAGGGATTTAAATCCGGGTCTTAAAATTAGGGAGCGGACATCTTACTGCCTACACCACACTGATTCTAGGTACTCCATGCCAAACTTTGTAATTAAAAGACATTGGAATTATTTTGTAAGTCTCATTAGCAGCTAATTCAGTCAATAAATGATGTGGGCCCCTAAAGTCATGAGTTAAAATACACATATATCCTTCAACATATATTCAAGAGATTGAAACCTGTTTTTAAAATGTCTGGTGCAAGCTTTAAAAGGTTCGTAGTTTTGGATTAAGCTTGAATAAGAAATTATTTAATAAATATTTTGATTAATTTTTTAAGCTACGTTATGGTTAGAGTTTGAATAGGTAACAAATTGTTATGCAGGCTATTATAAAAAATTTAATAAACATTAAACATTATGTACTTATATTCAAATAATCTTCGCAACAATATAAACAACTAGTTGAAGATTCTTTACATATACTCATAGCTATACTCCACTTTTTTCTTACATTTTCATCTTGAGGGACATAAAAAACCAATTTATGAGGTGCATTTCTTACATATTTTTGCACATAGGTACAATACAACATTTATAAAATGGTTTTCAACCATCTTCCATATTGAAATTAGTTATAAAACATAAAAGTTTTGATATATAACAATCCACAACATACAATAACGTCAATGTAGTCATGTACAATGATGTCACAGTACAGTACCCCAAACTGGCGACGTTTAAATCGTCGGAACTGGATTGCAGTTTTAAAATATTTCTTAATGATAAATTTTAATATTTTCATCAATATTATATTTTTATGGTTATATAACAGTGTAAATAATTGATTAAAAATATTAGATGCATAAACCCTATTGTATCAAGGATGGTTGCTGAATCAACACTGCCCAGTGTAATGAAGCTGAGCAGCGAGTTATCGAATATGGGGAAACTACTACACTTGGCAGTGTTGCCGGATTTTACCTAAAACCTCTCCTGCAGACTGATAACCTAAGTTTACAATCTGCCCTCATATAATTTGATTAAAACTGGAGAGAACTGAACAGCTAGAGGATGATCTGTACAGGGTACCACTAGCTGGATAGATCAACATGGTTTGAAAATAAAGAGTCAGCTTATGAAGTATACAGATAAAAAAGTAAAGGTTCTCTACAATTATAAGGTGATGGAGAAAATGCTATTTGAAGACCTTATAAGTAAATATCTTGACATTACGTGATTGTATACTCAATTGAGCAGATGGTAAGAAGAGGTTGCAAACTGATTTTTTACTAGAGATGGTGATGAAGGGATGTACCATTAAAGTGGGGGAACTAAGTTACAAACAGCTAGTCAGACCATTGCTTAAATGGGCAACCATGTTTTGCGTATGAAATTCAGGAATTTGAGGGAGTCCAATGGAGATTACTGCAGAAGAAAATTAGTAAATGATCTGATAAAGGTGCTGGATTGGAAAATAGGAAGTGAGTGATGAGAGTTCTTTGAGTGTACAAGGCATTTATTGGAGATGGATGGATTGATATTGCTGGAAAAATTTAGAGAAGCACATGGAAAGTATGAGGTGACTATAACCACAATCTGTGACTTGATTTCAGGAATAAGTAATTGAGAATTTTCTTTTTATGGCAAGGTAGTCAGGAACTGAAATAAATTTCCATGGGAAATGGTGAAGAATTTTCCAAAAACACTGAAGGGTAAAAAAGTAGGTGGGTGGTAACATTGCAGTGAAAGAAGCTTTTTTGTTACCTGCTATCGGGGATTGCACCACCCAGTATCTGGAGAGAAGTGGCTGTGAACAAGGAGAGGACAAAAGTAGAATGAGAAAGCACTCATTCACTGCACAGCCATAAACCACCAGCCCAGAGACTCAAGTCCAGAAAAAGCTTCCCGAGAACATTGCGAGAACTAATTGGGTCAGCTGAAAAGGCAAAAGTACAGTTGTGGATAGTGAAGGTCCCTAACATCTTGGGACCACTGATAGTTTCAGAGCATTTGCCAACTGGTAACGCAGAGGATTGGCATGTCTGGTAGTCCTTAAATCAATTGGGAACAGGAGTGGGCAGGTCCAAAGAAAACCTAGTGAAATGGGGTTATACTGATGCTACCAGTATTAAGTGCGAATGTGGTGAGGACCAAACCATGAACCAAATGCTCGAGAGTCCCATGTGCCCATCATCCTGCAACAACGATGATCGGTTTCAAACAACACCGAATGCACTTGAAACTGCGAAGTACTTGGCGAAATCTGTTTAAAGTTGTTAATTTGCACAATGTTTTAACTGTGTATTTGATGTTTATGATTCGAGAATAATAATAATAGCCAAAGCATATGCAATTAAACTGAATAAAAATACTTCAAAACAAGTCATTTCAGTAATAAATCAATAATCTACACATTCCACAATAGATAATTTTTTAGTTCTGTTAAAGAGCTTCAGTTATAAAATAAAAAAATACCACTTACTACTCTTTATGCTGGTATGCTCAGGAAGTTTAAAAATACTTGAAGTTATATTAAGGATGGAAGGGAACCATCATTTACCAAAGTCAACAGGTGACACAGACTTCAATAAATATTTAACCTCTATTTTCAAAGTTGGTGCTTTATACATCTTCCTTGCTGATGAGGATTTTAATACAATTTTATTTCATTTTTACTGTTACTCAAGTCTGTGGTTTCATTGCATTTCTATCTTTATACATAAAATTCTAGGTGTGTATCATCACAGACAAACTAGTGGCAAAATTCAGGCCATATTCATGTGAAATGTTAATGAGGTGGCGTGAAAGGTTTATTTTTATAATTCATTCTGACAAGTTATGCGTAAGTATAATCCTTGTATTTAAAATTAAGTTATGTTGACTGCAATTCCACAGATAACCCTGTGTTTGAGAATCTTTGCTCACAGAAATTTATTTTGTTTTGATTCTGTTTTATTTTTTTGAGAGTGGGTATTTATTTTATAAGTTTTGTTAAATGTAGTAGGCCTATTAAAATAAAACTGAAAAGCAATAAGAGTAAGAAATATATAATTATCTAAACCTAACAGTAGCACTCATGTGTTCAAGTATGTGATAATTTTTATTTTGCAAAGATATTAATTATCTTTGGTTCGAAGTAGATGCCAGAAAATAAGATAATGGAAGGTATGAGTTGTTCGCTACAGTTACACTTTAAGTAAATCGCTTTGTGTGTTGTGGCACACAGTTCATAACTAAAGTATAAGTAGTATAGTAAAGTTTACAATTAGTGAAATTGGTTGCATTTAGCAAATATTTATTATTTAAATTCAATGTAATATTTTGTTGCATGCAAAACAGAAATATACCAGTTATCCAATATCAAATGGCTTAAGTCTGCTGTGAAGTTGGAAATTAAAGATAAAAGCTTCCACAAATTAACAAATATTTTTTGTTGAACATGATTCACGCATAATATTAGTTTTTTTGCTCCACTAGCATTGTTGTTAATTGTTAGATAATCAGTTTAAAAGGGAGGTCCTTACTTTAACACCGTATGTGAATTAACAGCATAAATTTCAAATTCCACACGGACAAAGTTGCGGATACAGCTACGTAATATATGAATGTAATTCTTTAGTTTTAACCAAATTTTGCCGCAGTAATACAGATCAATGAAAATTAAAACCTCTTCTATAAACATAAGAACTATTTTCAATTATTAAAATGGTTAACATTTTCAAACTATAGACATGATACCTTTTTATGAAGTCAGGAATGAAGAAAATCACCTGCATGACACTATTTAAGTAACATGAATTTCCCAGATTGACAAGGCCTGTGTAGCCAGGCCCATACAAAGGTTGTAGTTTGCTGCCAGACTCCTGCAAGGCATTCCACTCGCCAACTCGCTGATTTAAATCAAGTTCCAGTTCAACCATTGACTTATCTGTCTGTATCAAAAACAGAATACTTAGAATTTATCAAAACAGTTAATATTATGTGAATATGACAAAGAGTATGCTAGAAAAAGGAAACAGTCCAAGAAAATAACAGCAACCCTTATGGTGGTGTTAATGGAATACATTCTAAAAAGAATAGTTTCTACATCCATGTGAATTTTGTAAACACTGTTAATATTAAGATTAATAGCAATCTGTTTTTCTACTATGCTACTCACCCATTTACTCATACTTGCATTAAAAGTGTGTTGGACTACAAACAATAATAGATTTTGATACAATTTTGTTTATTATTCGTGGTGTTGAGGTCATTAGAAGCAGGAAAGGATGGGTCAAGGAATGGGAAGGAATTCGGCCATGGCCTTTTTTAAAGGAAGCATTTTGGTTTTCACCTGGAGTGATCTGGAAAACTCAAATCTGTATGCCCGGACAGGGATTCAAAGCCATGTCCTCCCAAATGCGAGGCTAGAGCGTTACTGCTCACCCACCATGCTCAATCCCTGTGATGGCTATCTTTCGCTGGTTACTGGGTTGGTGAAGGTCCTGGCTTAGTGCATGGTGCACAATTTGTTGGATCTGTTGAACAGAAATGAACCTTGGGGCTGTCTTGTAAGCTTGGGAGGTCCATGTTTATAGACTAGAGCAGGGGTGGAAAACCGGTTGATCGCGGCTATTAATCCAGTCGATCGTGACGTGGTAGCTCTCTTTTGTTTTCAACTCGCGATGGACAATAAGTGGGAAGCTTGTGGGACGCTGTCAGTCCGTCAGTTGACAACAGGGACTAGTGGAGTTACGTCATCAACCTAAATGTAAATCAAGATTAGACTCTTCATCGCGCGTCATTCGCCATGGATAAGTGGTTGAAGAGAAATGCTGAAGGAACATCAAATGAAGAAAGAAATGCTTCTAAAGGTTCATCAAATAAAGTAAGATAATATTTTCGATATTGCTAGTATAGCAAATGAACCCTTCAATAAAGTTCACTCGCTAACTTTGTGCTATAATTACGAAAATAAATTTAATTCGCATTTAGTGGTAGGATATTTCTACTTTTATTATTATGCAAATTATGATATTAATATCATAATTTTATTTTCATATATTCTTGAAAAATGTGCTCCAAAGAAATCAAAAACTTACCATCTTCACCAAAAATGGGAACGGGACTACTTCTTTACTGTGGTGAAAGAAAACTGTGGCAATTCGTGGCAATACCGAAAAAACTAAATTTAGAACGACATTTTAACACAATGCATAGTAAATATACAGACTTTCCACCTAACAGAGAAATAAGAAAATGTAAATTCAAAGCATTGAAACCACAATTAACAGTCCAAAAAACATGTTTTCTAAGCCTATTGAGCAAATTAAGGCTGCAACTGAAGCTTCTTTCCAAGTACACTACAGAATTGCACAAAAGTGTAAACCTTTATCTGATGGAGAATACATCAAGGAAATTTTCAAAGCACTGTCAGATTCGTTGTTTGTGAATTTTAAAAATAAAAATGATATTAAAGTAGCTATTCATGGTTTACAGCTGTGTCGAAATACTGTGATGCACTGTATAGAAATGACGAGTGAAAACTTAAAACAACAACTACGTTTTTTTTTTTTTTTTTTTTTTTTTTTAAATTCTTAACGTATCTTAACAGCGAGGTATTTAGAGACGGGAAAGGATGGGGGGCAAGGAATGGGAAGGAATTGGCCTTGGCCTTTTTGAAGGAAGCATCCCAGCATTTGCCTGGAGTGATTTGGGAAACCATGGAAAACCCAAATCTGGATGCCCAGACGGGGATTCAAACTGCCATCCTCCCGAATGAACAACTACAAAGAAATATCGTCCGCTGCATGGCTTTTTTGCTACAACTTTACGAGTCAACAGATGTCACTGATACTGAACAATTACTTACCAGTATTTTTATTCGAATGGTCTTTGAAGAGTTCTTGACGAAAGAAGAACTGCCAAGTATGATTTCCTTGAAAGGAAAAACTCGTGGTCTTGATATATTAACGAAATTCAAAGCATATATTAGAAAGTTTACGCTACCTTTGTATAAACTCGTATCAATGACAACTGATGGGCCTTCTGCAATGACAGGTATTCATAATGTTTTTATTTATATATTTATTTTTTTATCACAAAGATGAAGAATTTCCAGACTTCATTAGCTTACCAATGCATAATTCGTCAATAAGGACTGGCTAGTCAGAGACTACACACAAATCATGCAATGCACATTTCTTTCAAGATTGTAAATTCCATAAAAGGAAAATCTTTCCAAAGATGGCTCTTTAAACAGCAGTTAGATGAGAATGAACCAGATTTGGCATTGCACACTGACGTAAGGTGGTTAAGTCGAAGCAAGTTTTTGCAAAAATTTCAAGATCTATTGGACAAAATAATAAAATTTCTTGAAGATAGGGGTGATGATTACCAGCACTTGCATAATTTAGACTGGCAATATGATTTAGCATTTTTAACAGATTTTACTGGAAAACTCAGCACATTAATTCTTGAACTACAAGCCAAGAATAAAACATTAAAATAAATTATGAGGTCTTTTGCAGCATTCCAGATTCAAACAGTGTCTATAATAATTGACATCTGAAAGATTTTTTTTAAAAATTCTTAAACATCAAGGATCATATGGAAAAACATCCTACCTACAATTTCATTCCTGACAAGTACACGGCAGAAATTAAGGTAGTGATATCAGAAATTCGCTTTAGTGATTTCAAAAAAGGAGAAAAGTTAGTGGAATTCATCAGTTATCCATTTAATAATTTCATTGATCATAGTGATTCATATGAAATGGATAAAAAAAAATTTGCAGATACATTTCAAATGGACCACATCATATCTCAAAACGAAATTATTACTCTGCGCTGTGACATATTTCTAAAACAAGATCATCCTCAGGTCTAGATTTCAGGCCAATGGTTCCCAACGAGAAATATCCAAATTTGAAGAAATATGTTGAACAATTTCATTCGTGTTTTGGTTCAACATATTTATGTGAATCACCATTTACTTTCTTGAAACAAGCTAAAAATAAACACCGTTCTTGCTTTACAGACACTCATATTTTGGATTCGACAAAGTTGGCAATTTCCAACTACAAACCTGATTTTGCTAATCTAGCTTAAGATGCTCAGGCGCAATGCTCACAATAATGTAAATAAGTAGTTAATAAGAATAATTTTCAGTTTAATGTATTCCCTATTAATAAAATAAAAATACAACAAAATTGTGTACTGAACTATACTGTTTAATGGGAGAAAGGAGTGAATGAGATACACTAAGGACTGAGCCTTTGAGTGTGTTCTTTGAACTATTTATGATTTATATTTTTGTTTACCACTGGTATGGGGTCATAATTGAGGGGCCAGTAGGTGTTAATGTCAAACAACTGACGAAGAGTCTCATTCACGTAATCACAACGATTCATCACCACTGAGCCTTTATTTGTCAGGATGATTAGGTTTGGGTTTGAGGAAAACCCCATGGAGGCCCGTGTTTCATATGGATTGCAAGAAACTGGGAAGTCAAACTGGTGGAAACAAGATCTTGAAACAATGAAGAGAATGGTTATGATAGCTCAAGAGTGGATGGTGGTTTGAAACTTTAGAGACGGGGTGTGAGGTCCCACTTCATCAGACATTGAGAAATAATAATAATAATAATAATAGGAATATGGATTGTTAGGAAACAAAGGCGCTAAAAGCGGATATATTGAACATTGGATAGGATAAAAAACCACCGCTTACCGCTGGCAGCCAACGCTTGCGTGCAGCCATCTCACTTCTACTGAGGAAGAGCCATGCTCGAAAATTTTATTCTTTGTGTGTTCGTGTTTTTTTCGTGTACCAACGCCGCTGGAATCCCCTTCTTTAATAATAGGAATAATAATACAATTTTGTATGCAATGTATGGATGTCTTTTTTCTTGCAAGGCCGTACAGTATAGTAGTTTGTGTAGAAAAGAGGTAAATTTAAGTTTTCATTATATGTTTTGTCTTGTTGAAGTTGGTAGACTGTAATGGTATTGTTCGTCTGGCCAAGCAGATGTGGATTGATATAAAAAAATTGTAGATGAAAAGATGGCGGTGAGAGTGAAGGATGTTTAAAACACCAGTACTTTATATTTGATTTCAAGGATGTGAGAAAGTGTATTGTTTGAGCTGATTCTAAAGAATTAATAAATAGTAGTTGTCTTAAACAAGCTACAGATACTTTGATTTCATAGAGAGTTATATAAATAAATTAATTAAACAAGGTGATAGCTTATAAACATGTGTGATGATAATCTGGGGCCTCAGCGTGCTATCATTTACAGAAATGATTGTAAAGGAGTGATGAGACCTTCCAGGATTTCTTTAATTATCGACAGTAAAAAGTTAAATGAGAAGATAACAGTAAAAGGAGACCTTGCAAAAATGGCGAGACCTGCCAGGATTAATGTTCGAAAGTAAGAACCCTGCAAAAATGGCGACCCAGTAAGCCAGTATTTAGCAGTGCAAATTAACACACTGTTTAATGAATTGTGGAGTCATTAAGCAGTCGGCAAGCATCAGAAGGCGAGGGCACTTATTGTCAGGTATCTATAGCAGGAGAAGATATCGCGGAGATTGGCAAGTACATTAACAATATATTTTGTGGGGTGGAATTGCAGTTCACCAAAATAACAACAGCAAAGATAATACTTTGTCATTTTTATTCGGAATATTTCTTACGGTAATTTTGAAAAGTGACTGAACATTTCATAGTAAGCAGTTAAATTAAAAATAAAATTGATTGAAAACAGTAAAAAATTAATGTAGTAGGTAATCAAATAGTTAATGAAAAAGTTGTTAAAACTGTCGGCAAGAACGTGATTATGAAAAAGTATTTGTAAGTAGTAAAAAAGCTGTTTACATTGCTCATTAATACTGTGATGACCTTTAGATAAGTAAATAAAGATAATTGACATCATTCGAAAAGGTGGATTTAAACAGATTAAGTACCTGAAAAGCCATTTGTATATGTATATGCATGCCTGTTATTTTAGTAAGTTTTCAGTTCAGCCATATTGAGACTGTTACATGTTATTGAATGCATGTCGCAGTACTGCAATCAAGGAGTGGGACAGTAAGTAATGTCTGGATGAGTTTCTGAGCTCATTTCACATTTTTAACAGCGTTGAATACTGCGTTGTATGGTTTTGTGTTAAAACTATAAGTGCTGCATCGTCGTTTGCTTTGCCAGGACTATATTGAGTAGCACTGTAATTTGTGAGAATTTTTTTTGTTAGTTTGTTTAGTTAATTGATCATCATAATGGAACGACAGTGCGAAAAAGTAGTTAAAATGGATGCTGAAATATTTGCCGGTGGGGAAATGAGTGATAATTTCAATGGCAGTAATGAAAGTTCGGGAATAGTTAGTGCCGATCAATACATGGGAGGGGGAGTTGGCTGCACACAAGAACATAGTGTCTGTGAAAGGATGAGGGGGGGGGGGGGGAGTGGAGTTAGTCAATCAATTGGTCAGAGGTAGTGATAGTGTAAACGACCGAAGTGGTGATATCTGTGACGTCGCATTACGACTCTTTCGTCTATACCGGTGCCAGTCAGACAGACTAATATTCGAGAGACAGAAAAGGGGAATGAACAAACTGAAGCTCACACACAGAAAGGGAGCGAATTTTCAATGCTGCTTGCCTTAATGGAAGAAATGAGGGAATCTAGACGAGCAACAGAAGAAAATGGGAAAGAAAATGACAGAAAATTTTAAGTCAAGTGAACAGTAGGCAGAAGAAATGGGAAGGAAAATAACAGAGTCAAATGAACATAAAGTGGAAGATATGGGAAGAAGAATTACTGAGGAAATGAGAATGATGAGGCAGGATATTATGTTAAAGATGGACGAATGTATTCAACAGGTGGAGGATAGAAACAACCAGAAGATATAGGATTTAAGGCAGATATTGAAAGAAGACGTAAAAACAAGTATGGAAACGGAAGTAACAATGGTCTACAAATATGTTGAAAGGCAAGAAGAGGCTAATCGACAGGGTATGGCTTGCTTAGTGCAACGAAGAGTTGAAGAAGAAGTGAAGAAAAATTATGGAGTGATACAGGAAGCCATGAAAAAAAAAAATTAAATTATTTATAAAAATCAGAGAGATTGTGTGAACGGGATTGAACAGTTGAAAGAAAAGACTGAAACGGCAAAAAAAAAAAGGATTTCAAGATTAGGCGATAGATTAATGGTCATGGATAAGGATATAAATGAAGTGACTTGTAAAATTGCAGAAGTGGTTAGCCAGCTGAAAGTAGTCAACGAAGATGTACGAGGAGAGGTAGCCCAGTTGAACCAGAGGGTTGAGGAGGTAGAACGGCGAGATGTTGCTACTCTGAGAGGAGGCAACATTATTACTAGTCATTTTAAATTGCCAAAAGTAAAGTTTGACCCAGAAAAAGGTGTGCACGCAGTGGAATTTTTCAGAGTTTATAAAAGTGGATTGCCATGTGAATGGTCGGATACCGATAAAATAAGGTACGTCAAAAGCATATTGCGAGGATATGCATTTGCGTGGAGTTGTGAGAATGATGAAGTGTGTGAAGATAATGCAGAATTTTTGCAACTATTTCTGAGCAAATATTGGTCACCAAGAAAGCAAAGAAGAGTCAAGAAAGATTTCTGGAACTGTCGTTACTATGGCAGGCGAGATGGGAGTATGAAGAATTTTTGTGAAGAAGTGATGAAAGAGCTTCGTTACCCGGACCAGGCGATAGAGGATGATGAAAAGGTCAAAATTTTGTTGCAGACATTGCCCAGACCAGCGCAGGAGAAGTTGATAGTAAATCAATGGAGTAATGTAGAAGATTTTCTGGAAGCTATTGAGAGATAGGATCGGTGGAGTAATACTAATGAACATCAGGCAAGGGACGACTTTCGAAACAATAATAGGTCAAATCAGATGCCACCACGGGATAATTTTGCAAGAGATAGTGGATGTGCTTTTGGATTCAACAGAGAGGAACAGTTCAACAGAAATTCCGGTAGAAATGGAAGGAGAGAATATGAGGACCAATGGCAAAATCACTGATGGGGGCATCACAACAATGCTTTGATGGACAGAAGGGAAGAAATAAGGCAGCATGATTCAGGAAGAGCGATGGGAAACTTTGTGCCACAAATGGGGCGGTCCAAACAGTAGCGGAGATAATAGAAACAGGACCGAAGAAACAAAAAAGCAGGACCTATCCAAAGGACAATGACATTAACAATGGAGTAGAGACTATACAAGAGAAGACCGATAAGGGACATACACAGAGTATGAGCTGCAATATGCTAATTGTGCATCAATTGTCAGAGGGGATGCACAAAATTTAAGAGAAGAACCACTCAGATGGTGGGAATGTCTTAAGTCTATTGTTCCAAGGAGTTGTGAATATAGCTGGCAGGAAGGAGAAGTTGGACGGTTGGCTAAAATTGACGTGGAGAACGACGACAACCAAGAGAAGTGTTGTGAAAAGACAGAAAATTATGCTGAAGCATGTTAACAGATAAGCTTATACCAAGACAAATTGAAGAAGAATTTGAGAGTTTGTCAGAAGATAGCGATGTCATAGATGAGCACAAAGAAGGGGAAAATTTGAATTTGTGCAGCGATGAATATAATAGTAACAGAAACGACGACAGGAAGAAGAAGAAGAAAATGGAATATTACGAAAGGAAGAAGAAAATGGAATATTACGAAAGGAAGAAGAAGAAGAAAATGGAATATTACGAAAGGAGGAAGAAGAAGAAAATGGAATATTAAGAGATTAAGAAGAAGAAAATGTAGTGCCAGAGGGGGGAGGGGGGGAATGTGCAAGATTTAGATAACAAGTTTCATGGTATGAGTTCAACTGTGAAAGATGAAGAATCTCAGGTATTAAATTGTCTGTCTGATCACGAGGAAGGAGGAGAGAGAATGATAGGAAATAATGGTGATGAATGTAGTACATATGATAGTCACCGTAACAACAGAAATATACACTTACACCAGTTATATCTAAGCGATGGAAGTAGAATGGAGTTGTTAAAATGGTCTTGCGGAGAAACTGAAAAAGAAGGAATTTTTGAAAGATTGGAAAAAACAGAACATCATGGGGGCATAACATTGAGCTGACAAAATGTGATAAACAAAAGATAAAAGCAGAGGAAAGAAGGAAAAGGCATGACTGAGGACGAAAACCCTTTATGGTAAAACCGCAAGAACAATCAAGTCAACATTTACTGGAGCTTCCTTATTCAATGTATTACCAACAGAAATTAAATGTTATCTACAAAAACCCAACTACTTTAAGTCCAAACTGAAAGAGTTTCTGCTTCAGAACCCATTTTACTCTGTAAAAGAATTTTCTTCTTGGAATTTGGTAACTAAGAATGACTGATAAAATAGTATATATGGTGTATGGAAGGGGAAGGTGACAAAATTATCCACAATTACTAAAATGATATATGGTTTTTCTTTCTGTTGAAACTTGACAAATGAACTAATTACACTGTTTACAAAATTTCACTTATATATAGTAACTAACATGGGATAGCATGCACTCAAAAACTGCTGTGAAAAATTATCATATTAACAGGTTTTTAAGTAATTGACTGCTTATGAGTTGTTGGTAATATAATTGATATTGCTAATAGGTGTGTGTACTGTTCCACATAAATAGCAACATAATATAATATGTAGTCACAAATTACAGTGAAACCTTACATGGTAACTGGTTGGTAAGAAAATAACTGTTTATTAGATGCTGGTAACAAGTGTATACACTGTTCCACATAATAAGTATTAATTAACTCGGGATTGTATTTGTAGATTACAGGAGATATTGGTTATACTAATGGGTTGTTGCTAACTTGTTGTCAATATATAATAATATTATCAATTATATAGTAATATTGACATTACTAATAAGTGTATGTACTGTTCCACATCCCCGAGATTATTCTCACATGGGATCAAAGTGAACATATCTATCTATCTATCTATCTATCTATAAATAAACGAGGAAATAAGAAAATTCTTTGACATTTATCATTGGCCATTTAGGGTAGAAGGGGAGCCACATAAGAATGTATATTGGTTAACTTACCCAAAATCAGGAAGAAAATTTGGACTACATAATGAAGCGAATCTTAAATTGTATAAAATGAGAGATAAGGTGAAATTATGAGTGACTTGTGTAAATAAGTGAAAAATAAATTGATAATCTGACAGTGATGGTGAGTTATTTTTTATGTATGTGAAGGAGAAAATGTGTGTTCAAAAGATTGTTATGTAAAGGAGCAATATCTGCTGAAAAGGGTTGTACTTTACAACAAATAATCAATTTTTTTGAATAAAAAATGTGCTGATTTATTGCAAAGTGGGGGCATGTATGAGGTCCCACTTCATCAGACATTGAGAAATAATAATTATTATAATACAATTTTGTATGCAATGTATGAATGTATCTTTTCTTGCAAGGCTGTACATTATAGTAGTTTGTGTAGAAAAGAGGTAAATTTAAGTTTTCGTTATATGTTTTGTCTTGTTGAAGTTGGTAGACTGTAATGGTATTGTTCGTCTAGGCAAGAAGACGCGGATTGATATAAAAAAAATTTAGATGAAAAGATGGTGGTGAAGGATGTTTCAAATGCCAGTACTTAGCTATTTGATTTCAAGGATGTGAGAAAGTGTATTGTTTGAGCTGATTCTAAAGTGTTAATAAATAGTAGTTGTCATAAACAAGCTACAGATACTTCAATTTCATAGAGAGTTATATAAATAAATTAAGCGAGGTGATAGCTTATAAACATGTGCGATGATATTCTGGGGCCACATGTATCATCCTCAGCATGCTATCATTTACAGAAAAGATTGTAAAGAACCTGGAAGAAGATTTCTTTAATTATTGACGGTAAAAAGGTAATTGAGAAGATAACAGTAAAAGGAGACCTTGCAGGCGCACCAGATCATCCTGAGTATCAGGTTTACTGCTTTGAGAAGCAAAGAGGTACCTCCAGCAGAGGTGTGGGAGAATGCTAGGAAGTCACGAATTAAGGTGGTCTGATCAAATTTGGGAGTAGGTGAGATAGTTAGACCCATCGAAAGTCCTGAAACCTGAGATTCTGAGAGTGGAGAAGAGAATTGATTAATAACAGATAATTTGGGTCTAGTAGCTCAATTCAGGTTGTAAGGTCGAGGTGTGGGTTTTTAAGAGGGGGGGTATGTTGAGGAGCTAGGCAGCAGATGGTTGTGAAGAGAGATGGGGAGGTTGAAAATTGTGTTGGTGACCTGGTAACTTACAAGGAAGAGACTGTCATGCTCTGAGATGGGATTGGTCAGTGTGGACAATTTCTGTAGATGGTTTTTAGCATACCTATTCATGTTATCTATGGTCTGCTGCAAGATCTGTTGAAGGTGTGGAATGACATGGGGTTAAAAGCAGCAGTATTTTGTGGAGACATACAAGGTGTCTGGAGCGTTGACCCACCAGATCGGTGTACTGTTGGAGAACAAGGGCTGTTAAGGCTAAAGACTATTTTTACTGGAAAACAAATAGCAAAGAGTGAACTTGGGAGGAAGGAGAGGTAGGACACAAATATGAGAAACTTTATTGTGAGGCCATTAGGGATAATATTGAGGTTCAGACAAGATTGCTAGTCCTCCATTGGACACTTCCCTAGTTTGTGGGCATCAGACTTGGCGACAAGTAGGCGGAAATTTAAACATCACATCATGACAGACCAAGAAATATTATGATAATTGCTAAGGCATCTACCACTGTAAGCAATGCACATCAGTATCACCCGAATGGTGTGAGAAAAGGGCTAGGGCTACCCACTCAATTACAGGGTGAGCTGAAGAAGCGAGTCCAACAGATCAGAGTGGCTACTACTAAATTCGGTACTTTCAAGGCCCAAAGCCAAGAACTCGCCGATGCATTGAGGACCGGCAAGTACAAATTGCCTGCATCCAAGAAAGCGAGTGGACTGGCTCAAAACCCAAGGATATTGGTGATGCATACAAGTTGTTCTATCATGGAAAGACCAAAGAAAGAAACAATGTAGCTATCACTGTGAGTACAAAGTTCTGAGACCATTTCACTGAGATGAGCTGTCTTTTTGACCAATGGTGTCTATCAAGATCGCTTGTAGTACCAAACCTTTATACACAGTTTCCTGTTATGTCCACAAATTGGGTGCTCAAATGATCTAAAGGAGGAATTCTGGAACAACCTTGAAACCTGTATGCAGTCTGTTGAACAAAATGAACTATTCTTCATTGGTGGTGACCTGAATGGACATGTCGGAAGGAATAGATACAATTTTGATAGAATACATGGTAGGCAGGTGTAACAGCCCTCATACCTGAATTTTGAATAGCATTGTACTGTATGAAGTATTTGTAGTGAGCTAAAGTTTGCTTAAAAGTGATTTGGTATGTTTTTTTTGTAATTTCTTGTAAATCAGTGTATATGGACTTTGTTTTAGGTAAGAAAATTATTTAAAGTCCATTTAATATGTTCAAGAACCGAATGGTGCAAGAGAATTTCTTAAATGTTTGTAATTCCATGTATTACTGTAAGTTACGATTTCTACAGGACAATTTTCTACCGTTTGAAAGGATTTCTGTAAATAATTTTGTATTTAAGTATCTCTAATTACAATTTCTGATCATTTTGTAATGTTGTCAAGTAATTTTGTATTAATTCCGATTGTTTTTAATATGTTTGATTGTTTGAGTGATTGTTAATGATCGAGAAATATCGGGCAGATGCCTTTGAAGAATTCTCGTAATTTCGATAGAGACTATATAAACAGATCGCCTGGACAGAGAAGTCAGTAAGTAAGTGAGTTAGTTAGTTAGTTGACATCATTCAGTGTTACAGAGAGTTTCATTCAGAGATTATCTTTGCGACTATTCAGAAGTGCATCTCTGTATTGTATCTATGCTTGTGAATATTGCTGACTTGTTGTTTTGATGAAAATAAAACAAACATCTTCAAACATAACCTGTTTTGGTGGACTTTTTAATTAATAAATCAGTAATTAAACCACCGAAGAACCGAGGAAACAAAATCCTGGAATGAGCTGAGGCATTGAACTCAGCTGTGGTTAACACCTTTTTCAGAAAACATTCAATTTTTCCTTATAGCTTTACACCTTGTTATGTCAAGGTCATTAGAGGCAGGAAAGGACTGGAGGCAAGGAACAGGAAGAATTCAGCCATGGCCTTTTGAAGGAAACATCCCAGCATTCATCTGGAGTAATTTCGGGAAGTCACAGAAAATCCAAATCTGGATGCCTGGATGGGGATCCGATCACACATCCTCCTGAATGCGAGGCCAGAGCGTTACCGCAGTGATAACTGTCCATATCTCCGCATTACCTTTAGCAGTGGTCACCCGAGAGCATTATTTGTAATATGCAAATTGATTATTGGTTAATTCGAATGGGCAGCCTTAAGTTTGTAACTGATGCAAAAGTTATACCTTCGGACAGCATCATATCTCAGCATTTTCTGGTCATCCTTAGTTATAGGAATTGCTTTGAGTTCTACAAGAAAAATCTTTAGTCTACATTAGAGTGAATTAAATGGTGGAAATTGAAGGAGCATCACAGTCAGCTAGAAATATCAATAGGCTCCCTAACATGGACACCATGTTGATGAAGTTGACAATAGTCACCAAACACTAAGACCTGTGTTACCTATATCATGGGCACAACAAAACCTGAAGTCATTTTATCAACAAAAAAAGTGTGGAGATGGAATGATCAGATGCAAGCCTACAAAACCTAGGAAAAAACGGGACTTGATTCTGATCAGCAAGAATATAGATGCCTGAAGTCAGTGGCTAAACAGAAAATGGCAAAAGCAAAAGAAGACTATTATAGGAACATGTACAATGAGCTAAATACCCCAGAAGGAGCAAAACATCATCAACCGACTAGAGAAGAGTTGTCACCGTTCCATTAAAGATGTTGGGCATCTTGATGGTGAAAACCAGAAACTGCTACAGAAACTTTCTGAAATCCTCAGCAGATGGAAACATAAAAAATATCAGCAATGAAGAATTTCCACATCTGCCAATGCCACCCTCAGATCTAGTGCAGAGCCCAGCTCCAGCCACTATGGCTGTGGAAGTAGAGACCGTGTAATCTACAGAACACACGTTGTGGCGGCATTGTTGCTCAAATAGAAGAGAGAGTGGCCTTGGTTTATTGTTGCCGACGGGAGGTTTGTATTCAATTGTTGTTAAGTTGCGATAATGCAGTGGACACGTGAGGAGCGCTCTTTTTGTGTTGAAGTGTATTTCTCGAATTCCCACTCGATCATTGCAGTGCAGCGTGCTTTTCATTTGCGTTTTGCAGTACCCCCACGCGGATGTGTTCCTGGACGACAATCAATCTTAAATTGGGTAACTGCATTCAGAACATCAGGGAATGTGTCAACTGTACGAAGAGGACCTGAGAGAAGCGTTACAACACCACAAAATGTCAAACGAGTTAGAGCAGCAGTACTGCAATCTCCAAAACGCTCAGCTCGGAAACAGGCACTTGCTCTCGGCATTTCAAGACGTTCTCTCCACAGGATTCTTCATAATGAACTGAATTTTCACCTGTATAAAATGTGCGTGGTCTAGCAATTGTCAGTAGGGGATTATGTAACACGAAGACAGTCTTGTGAAGACATGCTTGCAACCATACCCTGTGACGCAAATGTGTTCTTTTCTGATGAGGCACATTTTCACCTCAGTGTAAATAAACAGAATATGCGGTACTGGAGTGACACGAACCCCAGGCAAATTCACCAGAGACCCCTGCACTCAGACCACATCACTGTGTGTTGTGCCATATCACGAGTAGGCATCATTGGCCTTTACTTTTTCCAGGAAAATCGTCGTGCTGTAACTGTGAATTCAGATCGTTATTTAACTATGGTGCAAGAGTTTTTCCAGCCGGCTTTCGAGGAAATGCAATTACAGGATACCTGGTTTCAACAAGATGGTGCCACTGCACACACAGCGGGCATCACCATGAATTTTTTGAGGCAAATGTTTCCTGGAAGTCTCATCTCTCGGATGGGGGATCTCAACTGGCCCGCACGATCACCGGACTTAGCGCCATGCGATTTTTTTCTTTGGGGTTACCTGAAGTCAAAGGTGTATTGTAATCGTCCCAACAGCCTGGAAGAGCTACAGAAAAATATTGAGGCTGGAATTGCAAGAATACCAGAAGACATGCTTGAAAGGGTGCACGAGAACTTCAGAAAATGATTACGGCAGTATGTGGATTGTGAAGGTAGACATTTGCCAGATATATTGTTTAAACCATGTAATTAATAACTTCCATTATTGTCCAACATGAGAAAAATAAAAATGTAAAATTCTAAGTGTTCGTTATTTTTTTATTTCATTCCCAAATCAGCAACTTACCGCGCTCCACCCTGTACTAAATGTTCTGATGTTTAGACTGGTCTACTTCAGATCTTCACATAGTCAACGTACTGATTTGAAAGAAGATGCTACTCGTTTGTCACTGAACATGGGGCCATTAAACACAGTAACGGGTTGCTAATACTACATCTGGAGTATTATTTAACAAACTCGATTGATACGGTGAAGGGCACAGGCATAGTAACGCAACACAACTGGTCACAGCATCCACAGTACGTGTGCATTTATTCATGGAGAAAAGAATATTCTCTTTTAAAATTCACCAGAATAGACCACCAATTCATAAGAAAATAACTGACCGGACTTCATCACAAGAGACTTCAGAAATCCCTCAACATAAAAAACAGGAAACATATGTGTGCTCACAAGCAGATAAATATTCAACTTGCCAAGAGACCAAGTTGATTAATCCTGGGTGCGCAGACTTCCGCGGTCGTTGTCGATGTTATCTTGGTTGTCCGGGTTGAACCGCGTCAATTTATGAAAACCTAACGTTTCGGCCATCATTTTGCGGCCTTCTTAGGACTGAAGAAGGCCGCAAAATGATGGCCGAAACATTAGGCTTTCATAAATTGATGCGGTTCAACCCGGACAACCAAGATAACATTGATTAATCCTGCTGCCAAATAAGGCAGACACTTTTACTTGGTCAAGCTTACTTGAAATGAAAGTTTTAACACCAGTGGTCATAGGAAAAGAAAATTAAAATAACAGAAACTTCAGGGGGTACGCGCGGTAGTCTCTTGGCTAAGGTGATCACTAAAATAATTGAAAAAAAATCCACTTTTATCAGCCAAAAGAAACATTACTATCACCCAAATATATTTTAAGATAAACTGTGTTTGTGTCGATTATATTATTGTAATCTTGTGGTTGTGAGAAGCACTCTACTGGGATAAACGAATTCATTTATTTGTCATTTCAGCTGTAAGGGGTACGCGCGGTTGAGCTCCTTCTTGCAGTGGTACTCGGGAAAAAATAATTGGGAACCACTGCTCTAGGATAATTGTTGAGTGGTGAGACTGATATAGGAAGCAGTACAGTGAAGACAGGTAAGTTGGTAAATTAGCTGTTTGGCAGCAGAGGTGGTGTGTCAGATAATAGGAAAGGATTCATCTGCGTAGGTACTGGTATCTGGATGCATGCTACAAGTTTTGCAATGGGCTCTACTGCAAGGGAAAGATCGAAGTGGAGGTGTAGGGGAGTCAGAAGGTAAGTGCTTGTGGACCAAGATGATGTTCACATTAGGTGGGTTGCTAAACCAACTGCAGGGAGGAGGGGGAGAACAGTGGGTAGGATTTTGGAAATAACATGTATTTCAGAGGAGGAAATAAGAAAGTCATCCCCATAGTGAAGGATCTGGTTAATGGATTCCATGCCAGGAGAGAACTGTGATGAATATTGGTCAGAGTCTGTAGGTAGGGGATTGGGAACATAATGTGTAATTTTATTACAAAATTGTGTTGTGGATGAGTGAAAGAACCATACCTTTTCCATATGGGCGATATTGATGCCAAAATGTGCTAAATGTTGAGTCAAATTAGGATCTTCAACCATATCATCCTCATCATAGCTGAAAACATCCGCCTTCCCATCTTTTGTAATTGTCCCCAACTTTACAGCAAGAGGATAATCTGTTAACAGAAAGACCAAACAATTGGTATATCAGCTCTAATCCCACTGAATTTCAAATAACTGACAAACCAACTCACAGTCCAAAGATAAAACTCTGAACTCACCAAACCTCTAGGTGAAAGCACAAAGCATTTAGAAATCATGTGTTCACATTGATAATAAAAAAATTATTTTCACATTACTTGTTTCCCGATAATGTCCGACAGCATGATCATTTCCACCAGAACCATCAAAGAACTTTCGACCACATAGGATAGCACCATCTGTCAAATTAAGCCACAGATTTTGGGTGAGATCACATTTTTCACATTTCCATCCACTTGGAGGTACCTTCTTCCCATTATTTAACTGCAAAAGGTTGTTTGCATGCCTTTAAAGAAAATTTTTAAATTAGCATACATTTATTTTCTCTTTTATAATAAAAAGAAACTGTAGTAATACCTACTTTGATACAACACGAGCTTCACCATCCCATGAGCCAGCTAAAGCTTCCAATTCAGCAAGTTTTGTAGCCGATTCTGCTGCCAAAACTGCTTTTACAGATTCCTGAACCTGAAAATCAAATGTAACAGCTATTTTAATTTTCAGTCAAAGAGAAAAATAAAATTTAATATGTCAATCACCCCTGGTTAAACGTTAAATAGTATTTGTAAAATTGTAACAGTTCCCAAGTTGAAAAACTATTTTAAAGAACAAGAGAGGAAACAGTTATCGTTAATACTTAAGAAAAAACACAGAACAAAGGGTTTTGTAAATAATTTTTCTCAGCATATCTTACTATAACAAAACATGCTGACCATGATGCAAAAATGAAAGATAACAAAACTAAAGAGATTTTATTTAATCCGATTTGTAGTATTTTGAAAACTTTTATTCTTGAACAGGTATTAAAAATCTATTCACATAGTATGAAATACCGAAAGACAGCACATTATATAAATTAATCATCTTACTAAAATGCCAAGTCAACAAGAAAAGGGGGTTGCGAATGTTTCGCTCAGTAATTCTCATCCATTGTCAACAATTGTGGCTCTATTTTTTACCTCTTCAAGGCCTTTCAAGAATTCTTTATGACAGGCAAACACACAGGGCATTAACAGTGTACTTACTTTTATGAGTAAGAAATTTACTAATTATGCATTGCTCAATCCAATGGTGCACATCTTGCTCTGACATGTTAACTGTACTACTCACTGTATGTTGCAAGGCCAGCGGTCGCTCTTCCTGCTATTGACATTCCTAACCAATACATCTAGAAGTGGGCGTATTTTGTGCTCAGTTCAAGGAGTGCCATTTATATTTGATCCACCCATGTAGCTTTATGAAAGCTAATGCAGTAACTACATAATCTAAAGTCATTTAAGACATGACAAATCACAGAAAGCTTTTATGTTTAAAATGCTAATGCATAATTGTATTAAGTGCCTTTGATTAATTACATGTGACTTAATGTAAACACCAGTTGTTCAACAGAATTAAAAATTGGTACAGGAAGCAAATTAATATCTTTTTTTGAAATCAACTGTGAAGTCACCCGAACATTTTCCTGTGGTGAAGACAATCCATTATAGAGGCAATGGATGTGCTTCAATAATATTGAAGATTGCCAACATATCTGATTGGCAAGGGTGTTTTGCACACACCACAGCTTAACGCATGACTTCCTAGATCATGGAGAACAGGGTGGGAGTGGTCAAGTAAGTGGGGGTAAATTATTTTGAAATGGACTATTGATAACTCTCGGGAAATGCCTTAAAAGATTCTTACCAAAGTAGAAGATTGTTGCGGCGGGGACACACAGAAAAACATGTAGATGCATAGATCGTGCACTCTGTCCCTTTGACAATAGAATGAGGTAGCTGCCTTCTGAAAGCTGGCACTTAACTGAATGTGCATAATGTAGGTAAGTGGTTCATGATGGGAAAGAATCAGCAGGTTGGGAGGCATGTATAGGAGTCGAAAGGCATAAAGCCGAAAATATGAACCAAATCACAGGAACCAGTTCCATGAATGTGGTAGAGGTCAGCAGAAAATATTTTCTATCTTTTATATGAAAATAAATCATATAATGCAAAAATAAACATTAAAAAAAAAAGATATTGCACACTACCAAAAGATTAGCTCTGGTAAGTGGTGGTAAGAACATAAAAATACAAACTCAAGTGACGCGATATTTCCGTGATTAACCTTATTCTCGTAAGACACCAGGCGGGGTTATATGTGTACACAATGATGTCCTCCTGGTGAATGAAGGTGGCATGGCATTGGTGGTGCTGGTGGAAGAGGCAGAAGAAAGTACTGAATCAATAATCGATAATGCTAGAGGTATATTATTTTTTCAAGTGGTAGAACATCACTAACATATGTAATGTATTATATAAATATTAAAAGAAAACTTAATAAACTTTAAAATAAATTAAGTATGAAAGATAATATGAACAGTAGTTATAACAATTGTTGGGTCTACTTGGAGGGACATATTCGAGATTGGGGCCTTGTGTTGAGGATATTCTGGTGGGCTAGTTCCCATCAGTGGAGTTCAGTGGAGGTTGTGGTGTCAGGAAAAGCTCTGATGACTAAATGTAAAACAATTGTTGAAATTGTTTAACTTCTGGCAATTGGCATGTTTTGCCTCTAGATGCGTTACATTACTGGTGAACACTTTTTGCCTGTGATGGTTCATTCTGATGGCGAGTAGGTTAATGGTGATGCCTATATATGAGCTAGTACAATGAAGGCATGTGAGTTGATATAAGGTGTGTTGTGGTGCAAGTCACATATCCAATGATAGGGAAAGATTTCCCCTGTGGTTAGATTGCATTAGATGGTGGTAAGGGACATGTTACATATTTTGCAGTTTGGTCTGTTACATGGGAATGATCCATGTGATATTTTGGGGGAATTACAGGGTGAATATTTATGAAATAAGAAGATATTCTAGAGATAGGATCGTCAGCTGAAAAATATGCATGGAAAAATGGGTAGGATTTTGTGGAAAATCGTGAGAATCCTATGGAACGGATATATGAAGTCATGCCCATGACAAAGGAATAGGTGTGCACATCTACCTAAGCCTGGTGTCTCACTCCTTGAAAGAATATAATGCTTCACTTCCGATTGTCTTTTTGTGTCAGTCTTTCCCAGCTGCAGTCATCTGTGGTAAGTGTTGGGTATATTTCCATATCATGCCTTAACGCATATTCCTGTTAATCATATAAATGTAAACAATAAATTGTATTGACGGAGAAGAGAGAGAAGAAAAAAATATAAATAAATATAGAAGAATTTTGTTAAAAAAGATAATTAATAATAATAATAAATGATGTGTTTACTGGCAGGATCTTATCAGTGATTTAAGTCAGCAGAATGTCTGGTATCAAGGATAATTTAGTACACAAGTTCCAATCTCTGAAGTTCAGATGCAATGGTGGTTTCTGGGAAAACAATGATTTCTCTTGATGTAAAGCAGTTGTTGAGGTTTTTAAAGTTATGGGTATTATGTATTGCTAATGGAAGGTATAAGCTGTAGATGTGGATTGTTTGCATGTGGTCATTCATTCTGTCTCATATATGTTTTATAATGAGGCATATGTACGGACTAGTACAGAGGCGGAAAGTAATTTGATATATGAGGTGTGTTGTGAAACAAGTAGCATATGCAATGATGGGGAAGGTTTGCCCTGTAGTATGACTGAAATAAGTTGTCATAGCTGAATGAATGTTGTGATTTTGGAGAATCTGGGGGAGAGTATTTTGTGGACCAAGAAAATTTACAATGTCCCCAACTCTAACCTACCACAGAGAAAATCTTCCCAATAATTGGATATGCTACTTGTTCCACAGTGCATTTCATATACCAACTATCCTGCCACCACTACAGTAGTTTGTACACAGGCCTCAATAAGAACAAATAGTAACGAGATGGCATGAATAAAAAAAGGCAGGTGGATATCTATTGATAGTATGTAACATTGGAACAACAAGAACATCACAGGGCGGTTGTGGAAGATGGGTACGTGCAGGAAAATGGGAGACTACACTGTCTTTCAATGTAAAACGGTACAAAAGCCAGGCTTTTGCGAATAAACATTCAATTAAATCCATGGATTAAATCACTTGTTAAGTGTATGGATACTAGAAGAGAAGAAAAGAACATTTGGAGTTGGCCAGTATGGTTTGTTAGCATGGATGTCGGCTGTGTTCAGTATCCAAAAGTGTTGTTTATGTAATGTGCACCTGTCTATGCTCCCCAATATGGACCTTGAAACTTTGGGTACAGAGTCTGATTAGTTTATAGAGTCAGGCAGTTATTCCTGGCATACTTTCATAGAATGTTCAGAGTGAATAAATGGCTATAAAGTTGTGAACTGTGCAACCTAAGAATTGTGTGTCATAGTGGTTGAATAACATTGTGGCATCCCTCATCCTGCTCCAAACACCAGTGAGTAGCTTTCCAGGCTGGCTGCCTATTTAATTTATTTATTTATTTATTTATCGTATGGCAAGCAACTAATACAATAATAAATATATACAATGACAAGAACGTTGGTAGCGTTCACAAGCTGATGTCTAATTCTTCCAGCCATTCTAAGAAGGAACTTGTAGCTCCAAAAACATCTTCATATGGTCCATCATACTTCCGTAGAGGGCATTCCCTGATAATATGCTCCACACTCTGGGAAGGAGCACCGCAGTCACATGCAGGAGAATCCTGAAGACCCCACTTATACAGCATGGCGTTGCATTTCGCATGGCCTGTTCTTAGGCGATTTAGTTTGACCCACTGGTCTCTATTTAGATGGAATCCTGGAAGTCCAGTTGTGGGATCTTTAATATCTGAATGTTTTACAGATGTGGAGTTCCAGCTTTGTCGCCATTTTTCCATGACATCAAAGTCAAATACATCTTGCCATACCGGATTTCGTGATTTAAGACGAGTGGGTGGTAAGTTATTTAGAACCTCGTGGATTGGGAGATCCTGTGGATGATCAGGATGGTGTAGTTTTATCCACTCACGTGCCGTTGCTTCTTGGCGTCTTATCTCTGGAGGTGGTATTTTGCTGATCAGGTGCAACCAGGGGACTGGGGTGGATTTTAGGGTGCCAGTTATTACTCTCATACACTCATTCAGGTGGACGTCGATTTTTCTAGTATGAGTACTACGTTGCCACACTGGAGCACAGTACTCAGCAACAGGGTAAACCATGGTGAGAGCGGTTGTTCGTAGTGTGTTCGCATCAGCTCCCCAAGAAGTACCAGCTAGCTTCTTCATGATGTTGTTTCGTGTTTTCAGTTTCTGACTTGTGTTTTCGAGGTGTTTTTTGAATGTTAAGGAGCGGTCTAAGGTGATACCAAGATACTTAGGATGGAAATTATGTTTCACCCTCTGGTGGCAGAAGTTCACTTTGAGCTGCTGATGTGCTATTCTATTGCTCAAGTGGAATGCGCATACTTCTGTTTTCATTGGGTTCGGACAAAGTCTCCACTTTCTATAATATGTGTTCAAGGTTTCTAAGTCGTTAGAGAGAATGCTCTCACCTTCCTCTAATGTGGCAGTTTGGACGGCGATAGCTAAGTCGTCAGCGTAGCAGAATTTATTGCCGGTTGTTTCTGGCATGTCACTGGTGTACAAGTTGAAGAGCAATGGAGCTAGTACTGACCCTTGAGGTAATCCATTTTTTATTGTAAATGACTTACTTGTCTTATGTCCGATGGTGACCTTAAAATATCTGTTGGTCAGCATATTCCTCAGGAGTGATGTTAGTTTCCTGCAGGGTATATGTTTTTTAAGTTTAAGTAGCAGTCCATCAAGCCAAACTGTATCATATGCCGCTGTTAAATCGACAAAGGCTACTGATGTTTTTAACTTCTTCTGAAATCCAGCCTCAATGTATGATGTCAGTGCTAATACTTGCTCACAACAGCTCCGTTTTAGTCTGAAACCTGCCTGATATGTTGGTGTTATGATATTTATTATTCCTTGTATGAGGTTAAGGATGAGGCGTTCTAGAAGCTTATAGCAAACACTGAGTAGAGCAATAGGTCGATAGCTTGAAGCATCATCTGCTGGTTTGCCTGGTTTGAGAATCGTCAAGGTGTGAGCCATCTTAAATTCTGGGGGGACTATCCCAGTGTCCAGGATATCACTGAAGAAGTTCTTGATCCAAGTTCTTCCCTGCTTGCCGAGATATCTTATGAATTCTGGGAAAATGCCATCTAATCCTGCAGCCTTCCTCATTTTTAGCATTTTGATGGCTTTCTCAACTTCTTCATGACTAAATGGATTAGAAAGGATAGGATTATTTCTAAGGTTGTTATCCATTTCAATCATCTCTTTCTCCATCTGTTTCTTCATGGCAGGATCTATTGGGACTTTGTCAGCTCTTGTTTTTATGTGCAATGCCATTTCAGCTGGTGTAATTCCTGGCTCCTCTTTGCACATGTTTGAGGCTGCACCCAGTTTTCTAAGGAGAGTCCATGCATTTCTACTGGAGTGAGTAAAGCTCATTTGAGAAGTTAGCTCTTTCCATTTCTGTTTCCTCCCTTCATTCAGTTTTTCTAATATTCTTTTTCCTGTTTCAGGGTCACCAGTTTTTTGAAAATTTTCATATAAAGTTTGCGTAGATTTGTCCCAGCATGGAATGTATTGTTTCCTGTACCCTCGAGGGATGTTTCGTTTAGCTGCAGCAATAACAATACCTACAAATCTATTAAATTATCTATTTAATTATTAACTGTAATTAATGAAATGATCATCATTAGCATTGCATGGTTTATGCCCGTGATAGGACACCATTAATAATTATATTATGTGACTTAACAAGAATTGTTTTACGACTTTTCCAATGTTGCTGCGTTGAACGCAAGTCTTGCGCAAGCCCAACCACTTACATCTGTTAACTTGAAAAAGGGTTTTAACCCTAAATATTGTATTTTCTTTGTTTATGTGTTGTTTTGCGTTGCTGCTGCCCTCCTCCCTTCAACTTTGGTGAGTATTGGGTGTATTTCATCTGTCCTTTCCATATCAATATTGCCTGGCGGCATTTCTTTCATTTCATTGTTAGCTATATTCAAATAAATTGTTACATGAAGGACAGTATTGGAATATGAATCTTCTGATTGATTTACAGTATATTAATAGTGATTAACAAAACAGCTATTAATAAATGAAGAACAACTTTAAAATGAGTGTTACAAACTCTCAGACAGAATTAATGGCCACAGACAAACAGTCCACACATACAACCTATATCTTCCAGTAGCACAACACATTAATACCCATAACTCTAACAACCTCAATGACTGTTTTGCCAGAAACCACCATCACATCTTAACTTCAGAGATGGTAATTTGGGTACCAAAATATCTTTGACGCCAGACATCAGCGATAAGACCATATCAATGAACCCATCACTTATTATTTATTAATAATGATAAAATACTTCTATATTTACTTATCATTTCCCCCCACTGTTCCCTTATTACAATTTACATTTTTAGATTTATGCATACATACTTTGACATTTCACCACTACCTGCAGGTATTTTGAGTTGGCTGCCAGCCTACAACATGCAGCCATCTCACTACTGAAGAAGGGCCATAGGCTTGAAAATTTTACTCTAGGTGTTGTAAGACAACAAGCTTTCGTACTGGGGTTAATGCAAAACCTTATGTCTCAGCTGTAACCGTGGATAACTTCAGCTCTAGCTTTGCTAATCTTAATGTGGTCACCACTTAGCTTGATAAAAGCCCAAACTAAGGAAGAGTAGTAGATAATAATGTTCACAAGTCTATTGCTGGTAAATATTCAATATATTCTTGAAAGTTAGCAAAGTCACAAACTGAACCGGCATCAGAAAATGTTTCTGAAGATAAAGTTGCAAATTCGATTAACTGATTCAAGCCAGACCAAACCCCATAGTTCCATGTTCAACTATCACATGGAAGCATTTCAAAGTTTGTTACACACTTCTCCAGTTAGACTTGTTTGCTGACGACCAACACTTAAGTTATACCAACGCACCACATGGTGTAACATTGCTGCTTCAAAGCTACATAGCGACACAAACTAACAGTCACTGTTCAACTGTACCCGGCCGACAGAGGTCTACATCGCGACACACGGTAGTGTACTAGTGTAAAAAAAAAAAATCTTGCTGGCCGACTGCGGGAGGACAAGGAAAATTCTGGCCTAATATTTATAGAAGCGGACCGTGGGAACACAAAGACTTCCGTGTTTCCCACGAGAAACATCTGATAACTGATCAGATAGCCATTGCCAGGCTTGAGATTTTATCAGATTTCTTGACCTTGATGACTAAAAATATTCCTATTGTTCTGAAATTTTGAGAGTCGAAGATCTTCTAAAAAAACGTCAATTTTTCTACTTATAATTTTTTTTTTGTAGGTTTAATAGTTTCGCTGTGTAAAAAAAAAAAAAAAAAAAAAAAAAAAAAAAAAAAAAAAAAAAAATATTTTGCGATTCTCCAAAACCTGTTAATAACTTTCATCACTTTGCAGCTATGAACTCAAAATAACACTCAATTTTATCTGTTCTTTTATCTGATATCAAATAAAATGTGTTTACCATTTTTAAATGGATGAAATAAATTCGCAAATCAAAAATATAAACTGACTAATTAATATTTTATAAGTTATTAAAGTTACATACTTGAAAGCAGCTTTAAACAATTCTAGATATTCAAAAATGATTACTGCGTAATTTTGAAGAGTCTAGCTGCTTTCTTTGAATTATTATTAATTTTTCTTGTAAATTGCTCCAGGCGAATGCTTTCTACTGATGCAATAGCAACTGCTGACTTGTTCGGATACTTTCCCAAAACTATAAAAATCTGATTTCTATCTTGAATAAACTTAGTAACTGACTTTAAAAATGATATGCAATACTGTTCAATTTAACTCGCAGTTCTAAAAAACAAATTTTGTCCCGCAGTTACAAAAATTGTTTAAGTTACCTTAGAGTGTGTATGTGTTTCTTCCATGTCTCGATGCCGTAGGAATACTCTTCTATGGTAAGCAGTGGTTTTTTCCTCCTATCCAAATGTTTAATAACAGGCGCATGGAGGCATGGCCACTGGCCACTGCGTATATTGAACCACCACATACCAGAAGTGATGTTTGACTGCATAGATTGTTCTATTTTTATTATTATTATTTTAGTTTTTATTTTGTTTACTCAAATTTATGTTATGAAAATTTTAATGTATTATTCTGTGCTTTTTACAACATTTTGCATTGCTCGGGTACTAGCTCCCATTCACTGTCCCCCCTCTCCCTGTCCTCTGTTTGAATTTACCCCCAGCATGTTCCTGACTAAGTCATTCTATGAGACTGTCTCCTACACCACCCTCCCTCCATAATGTTCTCCTGTTGACAAAGTCCTGAAATTGTTTTTTCTGTTCTTGTGCTTTTTTTGTGTGTTCACCTCATGAAACCATCATCTAAGGTAAGTGGTGGTTTATTTCGCTATCCTTTTTTTGTAAATCCACTCGCTACTTAGCTCATATTTTATATCCTAACAACCCTTTAATTTTCAATATTATTGAATAACATATACATACTTATGACATTATAGTCAATCTGGCAGAATTTACCTTTGCTGGAATCTCAGGGTTTGGCCAAGGGATGGTTTCAAATGATGGGAGCACCACTATAGAATAAGAATCATCATACTCAAATTTTTTCTTGCCACTATCTGGATCAAATCCACCTTCCACACCAATGGCCAGCCGTGTAATTTTCTTTTCTGGGCCATCTCCTTGGTGATCAGAAGGAATCTAAAAATAATAAATCTGATAGGATTAACTACATTGGTAAATAATAAACATGCTTATCGCACATCTACATACTAACTAAAGTAAGACTGCTTTCATCTCCCGATGGTTGCAGCTAAGGGGGCATCCATAAATTACGTGAGGTGAAATAGGGGGGGCGAGGAGGGTGGTCGGGTGAAATCTCACCAAAAACGGGGGGGGGGGGGGGAATCTCACGTGAGGTTTTTGAAATTCTTGTTGGATTGTAGAGTTAAAAAAAAAAAGGTCTACCAATGACACGGAAGTCAATTTTTGGGGGTATTTCGTAGAAAAGTAAGTCTCAAAAAGTTGCGAGGGTGATTTCTAGGGGGGGGGGGGTCTCACGGACCACATCTCACCAGAGGGGGGGAGGGAGGGAGGGAGGCCAAGATCTCACAAAATCTCACCAAGGGGGGGGGGGGAGGGGGGAAGGAGTCCAGAAATCTGGAAAAACACCTCACGTAATTTATGGATGCCCCCTAAGCTCTAGAAATATGTATCAGCAGCATTGATATAAATATGAACAATTGCATATCTAATGATATTTCATTCTCAATTAAGATAGTGTTATTAAATTCTCAAATGAATAATTCTCTCACTTCAGTTACACTCACAGGTTTCAAAAGTTCACAACTGTTGTATACTTGCCAATTCAAATTCTAGCTCTCATTAACTTTCATGATCTGTAAATAGAAGCCAATTTACAATTTATACTAATTATCTTTAAATCCATTGATCTTAATAATAACTTAAGATTCATAATAAATATTTTAACTTGTACCTAATAACTTCAGGCCCGAAAATACATTGTTCAGGACTTCAAATTTACTGTCCCAAAAACCATTTCTCATTTTTAAAGTTTTATTATTATAACTTGCAGTGCCTCTACTTCGTCCATGAGTGCCAGAGAAGCACTTGGTCACTTTACCTTCACCTCATAAATTGCCACCATTTAATTTACTATGATTCTGTCAGGCAACAGCTTTAAGAATAAAGATCAGTAAACTAAGGTTTTAGAAAGGAATAAAAGCAATCTACATAACTGCTATTAAATTCTATTATGGAACAATTAAATTAGTAGTTTTTTTATTTTTCAGCTAATAAGCTATCATTAAGAACAACTGGATTAAAATGATTGGTTTTTCTTGATCTCTATACATATAAATAAAATTTCCAATTTTTGTCTCTGTTTCATGGATGAAATATGATTTTAATTGGGATAAAAATTAACTGGTGATTCAAGATATCAGTGTGTGTAGTTTTGCTCAAATATACCACTCATTGTGTTTTGTGTGAGTTGTGCAAACACAGGCAAAGATTCCAAAATTTATTGTTTTGGCCTGCAATTTGTGCCTGATCTCTATATCAAAGACAACTTTGTTACTAATTTGGATAAAAAGTACCCTAAATGATAATTATCTTGTGTGCACTTTTATTAAAATTGTGTCCATTAGTTTTTGCATGCAGCATGGGTATACAGAACAAATGACATTAAGGTTTTGGCTCCTACAAAATCAGAAACTATTTTGAAATAAATAACTCTCGGGTTTTCTGCCGGTTAATTGATTTACTTAGTTCTTTTTCTTATACCAAACTGGCTCCAAAGGAACAGTACTTGGGCTCTAATTGGTTCAGATGTTCTAGCACCTGTTCTAATCATCATAATTCTAGTATGATGACTACTACCAACAAATTGGTAGAACAACCATGGGCAGCCTTTTATCACCTGTCGTAGCAAAGTTGCATGGAAGACTTCGAAGAGAAAGTGTTAGCAAATGATCCCATGAAGCTCAGTGCCTTTTACCAGTACATGGATGGCACTTTCATCATTTGCCTCCATGAAAATAATCTGGCTAACTCCTTCCATCATGAGGAGGAAGGCTGGCTACATTTCTTGATATTCTTATATAGAAAACCTGATGAATAGGAATGAAAAAAAGTTGGAATAGAAAACAAGAATTACGAGTCTGGGATGAGGAGATCAAGAGAGTTATTAGGATAAGAGAAATGCTTATAAGAGAATTTGGCAACAACTGAATTAGAAGATCTTACTAAATACAACATGAAAAGAGCAATTACTAAAAGAGAAACTCTGATAAGGCACAGAGAACAATGGGACCGTTTTTTCAACAATTGAGAAAGAGATATAACAAGACTATCACCACAGCATTAAAAATTATTAAAAAGTTAATCAGAGCTGCTGAACTTTACATATCATCAATTTGAAACATATACAGCCACAATGCGATTGCAAATAAAACCAGACAACTGTCAGAATGGAAACCCTTTGATCAAAGAGTGAGCCAAGGATGTTGCCTACCACCAATTCTATTTATATATCAATGAAGTAAAAGACACTACACAGCGAAAAGGAATTACAGATTAGGATAGGGAAATGAAGCGACATTTACCTTTAGATGATGTATGTGGGACATGAATACACAATAAAAGACGGGTAATAAAGTAATTTTCGGGTCTAGCTCTTTTCCAACAGGAGAACATTATGGAGAGTGGGTGTTGTGAGAGGTTACCTCAAAGAATCTGTGAGGCAGCCTTTCACTACACCCACTCTCCATAATGTTCTCCTATTGAAACAGGGTTAGTCCTGAAAAATTAGTTTATTGTCTGTGTTTTTGTCTTAATATGTGTTCACGTGCCACATCAATCATATAAAGGTAAATGGCAGTTCATTTCGCTATCCTAATCTGTAACTCCATATATCATTAGTGACTGGCGACAAAACTCCCTGGTAGAATCAAAATATACTGACAGACCAACATAGAGACATTACTGTTTGCAGATGACCAACAGAGTTTGATATACAACCTTTATAATACAGCAAAAGGGTACAACATGGAGATTTCGCTCAGTAAAAGCAAATTATGGCCTCCATCAGAAAAGATCACAACAGAACCAAAATTTCAATTGGAAACACTCGTATAGAACAAGTATCAGCACTTAAATACCTAGGATACAACCTCAGCTACACCCTAGAAAACGATATACAAAAAATCACAAACTTCATGAAAATTACAGGAATAATTAATAGCACTTTCCAACCATCACTTGTTCAATGTCATGCAACAATCATGCTATATTACATCCGGCAAAAGCTACCAACCCACAGGCAGGAGAGATGTGGGAAGTCCAGCAAGAAGACGGATTGAGGCCATAACAAGCCTAACACTAGATAGGAAGAAGTAAACCTGATGGGACAGAAAACCAACACACACGGACCTGTACCTTAATGCATGCAGTCATCACAGTCTAACACAACAAAATGTTCACTACACTAACTAGTCCATATGGCACGAGCAATTTGTAACAAGGACAGCCACCTGGGTGATATGCAACATTTACGTCAGACCTTCAGACAAATTAGGTGGACAGATCATCAAAAAGTAATCAGCCAAATGATACAGTGTTGGAACATGTCCAGCAGTTTGTTTGGGGCAAAAGGTGAAATATGCAGTGGTGGAATGTTACCTAGAATTGGAACATGGCTATTGTTTTGGCTTTTAATCCACCAGGGTGCAGGTACATACCACTAGCTTCTAGGACAGTTTTCACTCAGGCAATAGAAATTCATCTTGTGTCCAATTTTGTTAACCAGGATTGTGGTTACTAACTTAGTTAAACCAGTTACTGAACTTAGGCAACATCAGTGTCCCAAGTTACGTACTCCGCCACTTTCTAAAAACAACTGCTAGTCAATGACCTAGCTGTTGCAATGTCAACGCTCACTCTAGGCAGACTACAAGTATAAGGTCTGGACAGCACTTTACTTGAAGATGACAGTGGAGATTACGATCATCAAAATATTTATTTAGATGCCACGTTTTCTATCCCAACTTTTTGATTTCTACCATTTCAGAATCCCTATAGCCAACATATCACTTTTTTCACCCACTCTGAAGAATTTACCTTATTTACAAACGATGGCCGAAGCAGGAATGATGTTAAAACCAGAATAGCACTAGCAAAAAGAGCCTTGATGAAAACGAGAAACCTTTTAGTTTCAAATATTGATCTAAGAATTAGAAAGAACTTTTTAAAACTCTTTGTGTGGAGCACAGCTCTTTATGATAGCGAAACATGGACTTTAGGAATACCGGAAATAAAGAAAACTGAAGCATTTGAAATGTGGTGCTACAGAAGAATGCTGAAAATTAAGTGGACAGACAAAGTAAGAAATGAACGAGTTTTGGAAATGATGGGTGAGAAAAGAAGTTTGTGGAAGAAGCTTACAGAAAAAAGAGACAGGATGGTTGGTCATATTTTGAGACATGCTGGATTGGTTAATTTGTTAGTGGAGGGAACAGTTGAAGGTAAGAACTGCAGAGGAAGACAGAGATTAGAATATATGAAGCAGATAATTGAGGACGTGGGCTGTAAGGGGCATGTAGAAATGAAGAGGTTTGCACAGCATAGGAAGGAATGGAGGATTGCATCAAACCAGTCGAAAGACTGATGACAGCAAAACCCCATTTTATAGCTTAGAAAGATGTAGTATTAGGCCTACACCATCAAACTGGCCTACCTTATCAATTTCATACAAAATATCTTGCTTATTGTCCACTGAGATTCACATAAATGTCCATACATAAGATCATGTTGTCGATTTGAAAATCAGTTTTTTTTTTAAATTTTTAATATGGTTGCATATCAAACATTCCATTAATTTATGTACCACTGATGTCGAAATTATCAGATTTTAAACCGTATATGTAACCCCTCTTTTATGCACAAGTACTATCTCACTTTTCCTGTCCTCTGGTAGACAGATAGTAACCAGACTCAAGCAAAATAACATTTCAAGATAAGGTGCAAAGTCATATCCTGTCAGTTTTACGACATCTGTAATAATATTATAATCTACACCAGTCCCTTTATGCTTTTTTAGCTCTCTTAGTTTCTTCATAATATCCTCATGATAAATTTCAAATTTTTTGGTCTGCTCATTTCTAACTGTGCTAAGCTCATTCTCAGATTTCTTCTCCATCCTTATCTATAATTATCTGAATACTTTTCCTTCCACCCAGTTTTCTAACACAGCCGTAGAATTGTAAATAAAAACACCGTCTATTAGCAACTGGTTTTATTGATCCAATCACCCTCAAAACCATAAACAGGCAGCATGTGTAATAAGCAACTGCGGAAGGATGGCCAATATACCATATATTATACAGCCGTAGAAATTTCTAGATGCAAAGTTCAGTGCTTGTACATTGATAACATTCTTCATAAACCTATCTTTAGCTTCCTTCTTTGCTGCTTTTGTTTCCTTGTTTAGTTTTTCCCCATACTGCATTGCTGTATCTTAACTCTGACGTGTTTTCTTCTACCATCCTTTTTAACCTCCTAACTTCCCTATTATAATATGTAGGTTGTGTGCTATTCTTTATTTGTTGTGGTTTGTGTGTGTCTATGAAGTTATGAAACTTATTACTTTGTTTATTGCACACCTACAATTTACAAGTAAATGTCTTATAAGCGATTTTCTACTCACATTCCTACCGTCTTCAAATTTGAGCACTGGTTTACTGAACCCCAGAATATACTTCATAACCGCTTCACTATCACTTATCCCTTTGGTTACTTGAAACCCCACAAGATTATTATCAGGCTTTATAGGAATATAGCTAACACATTGGGTCCCATTGTTCCCTGCTTTACAACCGTAAGAAGCCTCCTTCATTTACTAAGGTATTTGCAGACTCTGTTCCCTTATGTTAGTAATCTTACTTACTCTCCAATTAAGATGTGGTAAGTTATGTGAAAGGTGTGAGAGCGTTATTAGTAGCACAGAAGCAGATATTGTATTAGGTACTGAAAGCTGGTTAAAACCGGAAGTTCAGCAGAAATTTTTAACAATAGCATGAATGTATTCCATAAGGATAGGTTGCATTCTAATGGAGGTGGTGTATTTATAGCAGTGCTCAAAACTGACCGGGCGTTAGGCGTAATTACGCCTAAATAATTTCGTTTTACGCCTGCAATCTCCTTCAAAGGCGTGGAAAATACGCCTAAGCATCAAAACATAAAAAATTACATTTCGGAACTTGTTTTCAGTTTTGCGTGTTCGAGGTTAAATTCTAAAAATTAATTTCGTGTCGTTTTGATCTATTTCAAAGTTTCCAGTAATACGTTTCTGAAGTTCAGAAGTGGCAATACTGTAGGGGGAAGTACCGCGAAGTGAAAAAAAAAAAGACAATTCTAGCTCGATCGTTATTCCTCTCTGTTATTCGCTTAACAAAGGAAGTAAAAAGATGTCTCGTAAAATAACTGAATTTATACCATTTGTAAAGACAAGTATTGGTGATAGAAGTGTTACAACTACCGGTAAACGAGGAATGCCAGAAAATGAAGAAACATCAGCCGCTGACAAATCATCAGGTCCTTCAGCTACTACCAGTAGGCCTGCTCCGACTTCACGCAATCCAGGAGGTCAACAAGCAAATAAACGATCAAAAATAGTTCAAAATTTATCAGCTACTATGCCTGCTTTTACCACCAGTACATCGACAACTAATGCCGTGGGTAAACAAACATTAAGTAAGTGGCAAAAAAGTTTTCATTGGTTATCAATAGAACAAGGCAGCGAAAATAGTACGTTTTGCGTCGTTTGTAGGCTGTTTGCGAATTTATCTTTAACGAGTTTCGTAAATGCAAAGGTCATATCTAGATTAGAAATAGGTAAAAATCATGACGAAAGTGAAGTCCATCAGAATTCGTGTGCAGCAGATGTGGCGAAAAAAAAATTCATTGCATACACCGTTTGCTCTTATGTTGAGTGCCATGAGTGACAAAGTACACCAAAAAAATGTGTGTTTTTACAGTTTTAAATTGTGTTGGAAAAGGTTGTAAGCTATAACATTTGTATTTTCATAATTATAATATAATTACGCCTAACATTTTCATTTTACGCCTGAGTCTGAAAGTTAGGCGTAACAAATACGCCTAGATTTATAAACGAATTTCTAGCCCTGATTTATAGCTGTTAGTAAACACCTGTCATGTAACGAAATAGATAACAATAAGGTCTGTGAAATCCTATGGATTAGGCTAAACACAGCTAGGACAAAACTTGTAATAGGGTCTTTCTATCGCCCACCAGATGCAGATGTAACTATTGCTGGGAGCTTAAGGAATGATGTAAGTAATATAGGTCCTCAATTTCCAGGTCATGCAATAATACTAGGAGATGACTTCAACTTTCCGTATACCGACTGGACTACTCACGATCACATTACTGGTGGTTGGGATAAAAAATCCTGTGAAATTATTCCTGACCTTTCTCAGATCTTCATCTTGAGCAGCTCGTCACTGAACCAACGCGGTGCCACAATGATAACGAAAACATTTTAGATATTCTCGTTACAAATAGGCCTGAATTATTCTCAGACATTTCTACCACGATGGGAAAATGTGATCATAAAGCTGTAATTGCTACAGTAAAACTAACAGCTGCGCAAAAAGAAAAAAGAAAGTATCATTTACAGGTTCAAAAAGGTCACAAAGGAGTGTTTAAGAACGTTTTTGAGGGATAATTACCTTACCTTTATATAAGCGGTTGAAGAGATGTGGCTACAATTCATGCGTATAGCCAGCGAAGGTAAGGACTTACGTACACCAAAAAGGACAATCAAGTTTGGGAACGATCCCCTGTGGTATAAACGTGAAGTTAAACGGTTGCTTAAAAAGCAAAGGAAGATACATGTATGCTGAAGAAGGATGATGTATAGGAGTGATTTAGAAAAGTTAACTGAGACAAGAGGACATGTTAAGAATGTGATGTGCGAGGCGTTTACTTACTTTCGTTGCAATTCACTTTCCAAGAGCCTCAACCAAAACCAAAAGAAATTTTGATTGTATGTAAAACAAGTTAGTGGTAGTGACAACAATATGCCAGTTCTACTATAAGATGGTCGGGAAGTTGATGACAGCCGCGACAAGGCTACCGTATTTAAGACCAAATTTAAAAAATATTTTACTGACAAAAACATGGAAAAAATTCCTGCTTTTCCATGATGTGTAGAATTTGAGATGGATCCAGTACAAATTGAGAGTGTAGGTATTATAAAGCAATTAAAGCTCCTGAAAAAAAGGGGGGGGGGGAAGTACCGGGTCCCGATGGTATACCAGCAATAGTATTTTCAGAATACGTGTCAGATATATTATGTAAATTTTTATAAGAAAGAAAAGTAACTTCTGACTGGAAAATAGTGCAGGTGTTTCCTGTTTTCAGGAAAGGAGATCGGAGTGATCCTAGGAATTGTCGACCCATATCTCTAACATCTGTTTGCTGTAAAATTCTGGAGCATGTTATATGCTCTAAAGTTATGAAGTTTCTAGAGAAAAACCAACACGGATTTTGGAAGAACAGATGGTGTGAAATGCAACTGGCCCTATTTTCGCATGACTTAATGAAAGTTATCGATGGAGGCTCACAAGTTGATGCAATTTTCTTGAATTTTCAGAAAGCTTTTGACTCTGTACCACACAACCAACTTTTAGTGAAGATACGAGCATACGGTATATCAGATCAGATTTGCGAATGGATACGTGATTTTCTAACTGGTCGTTCACAGTATGTCGTTGACGGGGAAGCCTCTTCTAAGCTAGATGTTACTTCAGGCGTTCCTCAAGGAAGTGTAGTAGGATCACTTCTTTTTCTAATTTTTATAAACGATCTTGGTGACACCGTTAATTGCAGGATGCGATTGTTTGCTGATGATGCACTTATCTATAGGGAAGTGAGGTGCTCTGACAATTGCTTAGAAATTCAGCGCGATCTGGAAGTTATTTCGGAATAGTGCCACAAGAGGCAGCTTAAACTTAACTGCAAAAAGTGCAAGGCAATGCAAATAAGTAATAAAAAGACTCAGTTTGCTCACGAATACAAAGTGAATAATCCAGTTGTTGACACGGTGGATTCCCTGAAGTACCTAGGCGTAACAGTACAGAGCAACATGAAATGGGACTTGCACATAACTTCAGTACATAAGCAAAGATAATTCTAAACTACGATTCATATGTTGTATTTTGAGAAGTTGTAATGCTCATACAAAGGGAAAAGGGTACAAAACATTAGTGCGTCCGCATTTAAATTACTGTTGTGGAATTTGGGATCCATATCTCAAGTGATCGATTGACACATTAGAGAAAGCACAGAAGAGAGCCGCTCAATTCGTGACTGCTAGTTACAGTCCTTACGAAAGTGTCACAGAGTTGATACATGAATTGGTCTGGGATCGTTTGGCGAACAGACAACGTCGTTTTCATTTGAATTTGTTGGAGAGTATGCGAAAATCTTTAATTTACGAGCGCAATGAAATACTTCTCCCGGCAATGACAGGAGGTATAAAATTAGAGAAATAAGAGGCAGCACTGATATTTATGTATTCTTTTTTTCCTTGTTCTGTACAGGATTGGAAAACACAGAATTAGGATTGGTGTTTAGCGCCCTCTGCCACTCACAATATTTGTGAATTGCAGAGTATAGATGTAGATTGTTTAAATCCCCACAAAAAATGACCAGTCTAACCTCACCTCTAAACTCTGAAAATTTATTTAGTTTCTCCCTAAGAGCCTCGTTCTTCCACTGTGGTAAGCAACCGACAGCATATTTTTTTTTTTTGCTGTCGTCAGTATTTCGACTGGTTTGATGCAATCCTCCAGCCCTTCCTATCTTGTGCTAACCTCTTCATCTTTACATACCCCTTACAACCCACATCCGGAATTATCTGCTTCATATAATCTCTGTCTTCCTCTACAGTTCTTACCTTCAACTGTTCCCTCCACCAGAAAATTAACCAATCCAGCATGTCTTAAAATATGACCTACCCACCTGTCTCTTCTTTCTGTAAGCTTCTTCCACAAACTTCTTTCCTCGCTCACCATTTCCAAAACTCGTTCATTTCTTACTATAACAGTCCACTTAATTTTCAGCATTCTTCTGTAGCACCACATTTCAAATGCTTCAATTTTCTTTCTTTCCGGTATTCCTAAAGTCCATGTTTTGCTACCATAAAGTGTTGTGCTCAACACACAGAGTTTTAAAAAGTTCTTTCTAATTCCAAGATCAATATTTGAAACTAAAAGGTTTCTCTTTTTCATGAAGGCTCTTTTTTGCTAGTGCTATTCTGTAAGAACGGAGACTTTCCTGGCGTATGCTTGAAATGAAGTTTTCATGGGTTTACAGCTGGATAGTGTTTTTAAAACACGATTTTTTGACAACTAGCTCCGTTGTCTTCATCAGGTGTCGAGACATCTGCACAGGTCGGCTGACCGTCGGATACTGAGACAGCCCAGGTGCCGCAACTCCTAATATAGGCCAACGGCTCTCTCCGACACCCGCGCTAGACGGCTGGCAGTGAGTGGGCGGGGCTACAGTTGTTCGTTGCGGGCCGAGGAAGTTAATATTGGGCCGTTTGTGGTGGTTGCTGAACATGCATGCCACGCTCTCTGCGTAAAGTTGCCAAGGTTGGTTTCCATGCCTCGCTAAGACTCAGAACACTATCTCTGTTGTAGGTTTCAGCCAATCGAATTCCCAAAAGTATGAGGTCCTAGCCAATATCGTGTCGTTGTTGAAGTCAACCCTGTGGTCATGGTTGTACACATGTTCGGTGATCGCTGACTTGCTATACTGTTCCAGGCGAAGATAGTGTTTGTGTTCTTCACACCGGTTTTGTACAGTGCGGATGGTTTGACCAATGTAGCGCTTTCCGCACTCACACGGTATGCTGTAAATTCCAGGAACTCTGAGGCCAAGATCGTCCTTAACTGAGCAGAGGTAGTCCCGAATTTTAGCAGGTGGTCGGTAAAAACGTTTAATTCCATGCCATGCGAGAATTCTGCCAATTTTCCCCGAGCTGTTTCCGGCGAAAGGCAGAAAAGCGGTGGCCTCAGGCGTTTCTTCCTGTTGGATTGGATTTTTCTCAGGGTTGTGATCGCAATCTGGAGAAAAATCCAGTCCACCTTTTCCTGAAAGCTTTGTCAAGAGTCATTTACAGATTTGCCAACGGGCAAACTTCAGTTCCGCAATTGAAAAATGAGGCACCCATTGTGCAGACACTTTACGAAATCCTAGGACCTTTGTGATGGTTTGAGTGCTTCCATAACTTATTCTGACCTCTCAAGAAATTTTGAAAATCGTTAAACACCGGCTGATCTCAATAAAGTCACAAATTGTGTGAATGTTCTGCTCTATAATGCTCGTCCATGGACGACGATCGTGGCTCTCATTTTTAACCTCTTCATGGCCTTTTAGGAATTCCTTATGCCAGGCAAACACACGAGTCCTTGACAGTGTACGATCCACGAACTGTGCCTTTAATCTCTGCAGAATTTCAATTGGTTTCTCATTTTCACAAGTGAGAAATTTAATAATTAAATGTTGCACAATTGAGGGGTGCACATCTTACTCCGACATTGTTATCTGTACTGCTGACTACATGTGATAGGGTCAACAATCACGACATCCCAAAAATGTGTTGAAGCACGTGACCATTAGTACCATTACTGTGCGCTCAGTTAAAAAAGTCCCCTTTATATCTGATCCACCCTCATATACTACATGGCGATCGAAAACAAGACCCCTTTAAGAAGCCGAATAGGTCTTGCTGTCATTTATTTTTTTGGTAGAGACATAATTTGTTACTTCTGCAGTTTGATTGTTATCCTCTTATTTTCATTTGTATGCATCAAAATCCCAGATCAAACTTACAGAACAAAGTTCTAGTCAGAGCATCAAATTCTCAGCTGAAAACAGCAGTCCACAACTGGTCGCAATCCATCATTTTCTTGTACTCGCCAGGAGTTTTAGAAAAAAATCTGTATGACCCACCCCGTACCACCAAAATCTATTGTGCACTCGTTACCCAGTTCTCTCCTGATCTTGAATCCATTAACAAAATCCTTCATTACAAGTAAGAGTTCCCATGTTCATTTCTGAAACATTACTTCTTCTCTTCACACATCTTTCCTACTGCATCTCAAGTGCTACAGCATGTAACCTTGAAGATATGTTAGTCCATAAATATTTACAGCCTAATTCTTCTAAACTTCACATGAATCTTCCACTTAAAACAGAGCATACTGTAAAACTTGTGGCATGCAATCATAACCAATCCAATCCTGCTATTGGGCTAAATTGGCCTCACTACTGGAAATGTCACCAGGGCTAGATGATACCTTGCACATAACAGCCCCAGTTAAAACCTGGTCTTCACCACAAACTCTATTCACCAGACTGAATGATCACAGGCAGTTTACACCAACAAAATTACACTTTCTTTTCACTTCACAAATGCCATAAACCCATCACTTTTTGAGCACATTACATTTTGCTCATTACTTATCACCATTTGTAAAGATATTAAATTTCCAACATTCTCACTTCATAGTTTCCTCATCTACTACTGTTGATTTGAACCCACTGATTAACAGAAAATTAATATAATTTATAGGGCAGGTCTTACTGTGAGCTCACCTGTCATACTTGCATGTAATTCTTCCCTCTTAAATGACCAAGCGGTTAACCATAATACTGAATGTATTAATTTTGATTTAAAAAAATCTCGAGCTTAGCTCTGTGTCAGTGTTGTACCCCTGGGATGTTTCAAAGGTCTAATACTCTTTTAAATAACTGAAGTAAAATGGTGAAGTGACACCATGGCCATTGGACCCTCGAAACATTCTGGGAGAGGGATATTTTAATGCAGCTAGAAGATACAGCATTTTTTAAATATACAATGTGTACCAATTAAATGTTCATGGGGATCTGTAATGTGTGCTAGCTGGGTGTGCTTCCAAACTTATAACATTGCCGACACACACAAGTTATCGTTATTCTGCCACAGTCTTCAGAAAGCCCTCTTCTGTACCTTGTTATTGTTTGGAAACTTAACAGAGATGATAGGGATAATTTGGACCGTGAAAGGAATGCACTGGTATACTGCTATGCACTGGGTAGGATTTCTCACAGATTCGTAAGTCAGCAGTAGTCGCCACCTGGGATTCGGGAAATTCAATTTTAAACCATTTATTTCAAAACACAAATGTCCAGGCCAGTACCAGCTCTGCATTACAATGGAAGTTTAGGCAGGTTAGCAATCAGAAACTCGGCACCCTAAATAGCACACAATGTCATTACTGGGCTACCCCACGAATTCGACAGTCTTCGCGGTTCACAATACGGTTAATTGAGATACTAGACAATGCCAGCAACCCGGCAGATCACTGCACATGATCCACACGTGGCCCCCCACAAGCAATACACACTTCAAATCACCATAGCGACTTCTAAAAGACTAACAACATGGCTGCTCTGCCCCTTCTTAGTCTTGCAGCAAATCACAATTCTTTTTGTCGTCACATGACCTGACCAGCCAATCGTGTTTTCTTACCTTCTTGTACACCAGAGATTACTTTTTGATCTAGTCAGACCACTCTTTTTCTCTCTACTTAACTCTGCAATTTACTGTTCTATCTTGCCAGCTAACGTACTGTTTGCCAACTCGGCCCCTGTACCAAAACAGTTCACTAACTCTGCTCTCTTAACACTCGTGTTACAAATGCTGTGAAAATCTTTGATGATATATTAATCTTCTGGTAGAAAGTAATAGACTTACTTCCACTATTCTTGTTTGTTTTCTCTTTTCTAAACCAATAGCTTCAAATTATAACTAAGAAGTTTTTTTTCTTCTCATAGCTACAGTACTACAAAATCGCTACAACAGAATTTTAGAAAAAAAGATGAATAATATAATTTACCTCCTTTTTCAAACGGTGCAAGTGCAAATAAACGGAGTTTCCAGTTTTGCGATAGTACTGCTCTACATATTCCTTTCCAAATCCCAAGAATGAGTTGAGGCTCACAAAGAGGCCGGTGTCAGTTTCCTGAAATAAAACGTTTCAAATAAAATGTTTACAGTCATTATATAATAGTGACAATGAAACTGCTATTACACAATGAACGTATGGTAGGATAGTGAAAAATAAAAACCCACTGCCTACCACAGACACAAACTCAAAAAATGAACACACTTTACAATATTTCAGTAAAAACAACTTAAAATAAGATAGAATAGTGAAAATAAACTGTCACTTACCACAGGTGAAGACAAGAGGGAGAGACACAAAAAGTTTGTGGGGTGTTCTTTTTTAGTTTGTCTGACCCTGTTTCTTTCATCTATGGTAAGAGATGTGCTATTTTCCCTACCCTACCTTATGTTCAGAGCCTACTGGCAGTTTTGCTGTCACCACTATCCAGTAAAATACCTTATGTATATAAGAGAAGGAACATGTGTCAAGGGGAAAGATGTATAATGTTTTTTTGCCAAATTGTTATAAACTGTGTTCGTCCTGGCCCTCTTGCCTTCATCTGTGCTATGCGACAGGTTATGTTTCCTAGCCTTTCTTGTGTTTATAGCAATTCTACAGTTATAAAATATCACATACTGATAATGTTTAATTAACTAAAAAACCTCTTGTTCAATCAAAACAAAGAGTATGCATATTTTGAATCGTCCAGAAAACTACACTGTACGGTTGGTTAAGTTGTTTTAGTTATTATTACTATTCTGCCTTGTGCCCAGTTTATATTGGTAGGCAAGTTCCCACATTCTGAGTTCAGAATGCTATTTGGGAGGGCTCTGATAGTACCAACCATGAAACAAAGAATTGAAATTATTTGTGTGATGGAGATGACATGGACAAGTACTGGGTTCTTTTGGTTCCGTGTGAATAATGTCTCTCGGTGGCCATTCATTTTTGTGGCTTGTGAGTTGGTAGTCAAACCTATATATGAAGCCAGGCAGTGGTTGCATGTTAACTGGTATTTTACATGAGTAGTTTCACAAGTGGCATGATATATGATTGGAAAGCTTTCCCCAGTGACAGAGTTTGTGAAAGTAATATTGAGATAGTGAATGCTGCATATCTTGCAGCGGGGTCCATAGCATGGGAACGAGCCTTGCAGCAGTCTGTTGTGGACTAGGAGTTGACTGAGGTTGCCTGCTGAAACAAGTTCTGAGTGGGGCAGGGAGGATTTTGGGAATAATGGATCTTATTTCTGGGTAGATTTTCAGGAAATCATAACCCTTGTCGTATATAAATGCTTGATGGGGATTCAAACATTTCTACCGAACTTGATTGTGTTGGTTGGTACCTATAAAGGATGCTTGCATAGGTTCTTTATTCGGTCGCCAATCCCTCGTAATTACCCCCAAGAGATAAAGGCTTATGGAGTAAAACAGTTCTTGTTTAGACAAAGTTTATATTCTTGCTAGTACCAGAAAGATAAGGCATCGATACACCTGAATTCTATCCATCCTAACATAAAGTTCACCATGGAGGTTGAAAGAGATTGCACGCTCCCTTTCTTGGACGTACTTATTAAACGCAAGCCAGATGGTTCTTTGGTGCATCGTGTCTATAGGAAACCTACCTACATGGACCTCTATTTGGGGGCTACCAGTTTTTACCACCCAGCTCAGCGGAAAACTGTCTTGAGAACACTGGTAAATCGTGCGCGAGCCATCTCGGACAGTGATAGTCTGCAAGAAGAACTTAGACACCTACGACAGGTATTCAGAGAAAATGGCTATTCAGAAGAACAAATCAAACAGGCTTTTCTTCCCCAGGAACCAAGACTACTGACATCTGAACAAGAAGAGTCTCCAAAATCCGTTGCCGTTTTGCCTTATGCCAGCAATACCACCGGGAAAATTGGAAGAATTTTAACACGGTATGGCGTAAGGAGTATCTTCCATCCACCGTCGGAGATATGAGATATGCTACGTACGGTGAAGGATGACCTGGGCCTTCGAGTCCCGAGAGTATATTCAATTCCTTGTGAATGCAGCAAAGTATACATTGGCCAAACCATAAGAACGAACAAGGAACGCCGCACCGAGCACCAACATATCTACGGTTGCTACAATTGGAAAAAGCCCCACTGGCCAGACATGCGGTAAAAAATTTTCATAACATAAATTTTGAAAATACTGAAGTTTTGGCTCATATATCATACTTCTGGGATTCGGTAATTAGAGAATCTCTGGAGACTTGAATAAGTATTAACAACATTAACAGAGATTCCGGTCTTTTCCTGAGCGAAGCATGGGAGCCAATTGTCCAAGATCTGAAATTACAACGTGCTGGACACAACTGTCTGGGAGGACGCAGTCTTGACGTGTCGACCAATGGGAAAGCTGATACGCCGCCTCAGAGCCAATCAGGAGATCGGTCGCTGTGATTGGACAGCTTGGTTAATGCCACTCGTGCAGCAGCTTTGAGCATGATGCTACTGCTGGTTAAGCAGTGTTGAGCTTTGTGATCACTTGGATGGGTGACCGCCTGAGATGCTGCTATGGAGTCTCGAAATGCAATTTTTACTTATTGCCGCCTGTTTTAATGGCGAAGAGAACGACTGTTGACTTCCGTGAAGCCACGTGATGCACCATCATCCATCATCATCATTGGTGTCATTTGCCAGTCAGCCGGGACATCTGGTTCCACCCCGTCTGGGGTCGATTGAAGCACCGAGCAGCGGGAAGTTCTCTCCGGCAGCGGGCTATTTATAGAAGTTCCTGACGTCCGTGAGGCAGTTACTGTCTTAGCTTCGGTATGACACAGTACCTGATGAAGGCAGCGGAGGTTGCTGCTGAAACGTTGTATGCTGAGTTATATGAAGAGTTAAATAAAAATATTATCCGGCAGAAAACCCGAGAAATTTTCATTTCATCAATACGCCGTGAAAAACTTAATTCCCACATCGATACTATCGTCTCCTTGAATTCAGATTGCAAGTTGACGTCACTCACACACACTAAATGCAAACTTTCAGAAAATTCCCCACCAAATTTGAAAGATCATCCTATGGCGTCCCAGAATAGCATCAGAGTCCACTGTCCTGATCGTTAATATAAAGTTTATAACAACTTGAAATTTTCTAAGTTCCCTGTTTCATCACTACCAAAAATCTTCAAAGTTCCTAGCCTCATAGTTCGCTGCCCATCATGAAGCTCTTCTCGCCTCAACTGCCTGCTTGAAAAACTTTTTCCCAAGGGAGCTCTGGTTGGCTTTTTATAGCCTTGGGCAATTTTATATTGCCATGGAAAATCGGTATATTCACGTGGGGAAACGATATTCCTTGGTGAATTACCAAAATCACCCATTCCTGTGGAACACTAATTTTACTCGGATTTTCCCGAAATTTTAATATGTTATAATTTAATTAAAGTTAATTTAAGCCATGACAAATTTTCTAGTAATTATTCTCGTTTAAGAGCTATTCATTTCTGGTCACACATGGTGATGCCATCACATGACGATACTAGAATTTCATTTTTCTTACTTTAAATTTCAAGTTACCTTTGAACTGTTATATTATTGTTATTAAATGAATTTTTATCTCTTATTTAAGCCTACTTTTATCTTCCTAGCTCTTTTATTTGAAAAGATCGAATTATTTAAATTTGAAATATCTCCTTACATAAATTTTAAAAGCACACTAAAACCACCTTAAAGTGATCATCATTCTCTGCTTCCTTAATGGAAATGAATGCAACAAAATTCATTATGACTGAAAAACAACCTTATTTGAGTCTTATGTCTTTTACAAAAATGGTTTGGATTTGATTTATAAAATGCTTTCTTGTTAAGAAAAATGTTATAAAAGTTCTTTACTATACAACTATATGAGATTTGCCCCTTTTTAAATGGTTTTAGCAAGATAATGGACATATAACAAGGTTATGTTCTGAGATTAAAAGTGGTTTACTATTGAAAATGATTATAAAAGTTATTCGCTATATGAATTATATGTAATAGGCCTCCTGCTGAATGGTTAGGTAAGATAATAGATATAACACCGTGCCAAAGGATTCTGTTGATGAATTCGAGGCCTGGGTAGTATTGCGACCAGGATTGGATTATGGTTGGTTTCAGAAAAAAAAGAGGGGAGGGGGGATGGTTAGAATGGTTGATGGGCTGAGCAGGTTGTAATGTGGCCTGTGAAAGCTGCTTGTGAACCAAAGCCAGAAGGCAGTAGCAAGATATTAATGCTTGTGAAATGTTTGAATACTGCATGAGGGGCTGTTGGTTGGAGCATATACGAGGGGGTACCCTAAAATAACAGGAATAGCACTGCCATGGGTGGAGCTTGTGTTGTACGCATTTATAGCACTACTCATTGTCAGTTCAGTGCTGCCTGTGCTGTCTATCTGGCTTGTTCTGTTAATACGCAGCGATTGTTCTTGCTAGTACTGTTTTGCTATTGTTTCGTTTTTTATGATGGCTAGTTCAGTGAACAACATTCAGCTGTGAAATTTTGTTTTCTATTCAGTAAAAATGCTTCTGAAACTATTTAATGTTGAAAACAGCTTACAAAGATGACGCTATGGGAAAATCTCAAGTGTACAAGTGGTTCACTCGGTTAAAAAATGGTGAAATGTCGACAAACCTCATTCTGGATGTACATCAACTGCCTGAATCGATGAAAATGTTGAAAAAATTCGAAAGCTTGTGCTCTCAAACCATCGACAGCCAATTGATTAACCGTCAGAGATTAAGGGGTTATCTTGGAGCTCTGTTCACCAAATTTTAACTGAAGATTTGGGAATGAAAAAGTTTGCTGCCAAGTTTGTTCCTCAGACTCTGGTAGAAACATGTCATGCTTTGAAACAACAGCTTGAAACTGATCCAGATTTTCAGTCAAAGCTCATAACTGGTGATGAGTCATGGTGCTATGGTTATGCACAACCCAGAAATAAACCAACAGTCAAGCCAATGGAAGACGTCATTGTCACCCCGCCCAAAAAAACGTCAAATCAAATATCAAAACAATGCTCATTTGCTTTTTTGATGCCAAGGGCGTAGTTCATTTAGAGATGGTTTTCTCACATCAGACCGTCAATCAAACCCTTTATTTGAAAGTTTTAAGAAGATTACGCAACAGTGTTCGTCAAAAGAGACCCGATTTGTGGCAGACAGGAGACAGGTTCATCCACCATTACAATGCACCTGCACACACAGCTGTCTCTGTTACGCAGTTTTTGGCTTAAAATGGTGCCGCTGCCCTACGCATCTTGCTCGCCTTACCTGACTCCATGTGACTTTTTCTTATTTCCACACATGAAAAGGGTCATGAAAGGACATATTTGACAACATTGAACTGGTCAAGAAAAATACGAGGGAGGAGCTGTCGGCCATTTCTGAAGATGACTACAGAAAATGATTTGAACAGTGGAAGCACCAGTGGGACAAATGTATTAATTGTAATGGAGAGTATTTTGAATAGGATAAGGTTGTTCTGTAAAAAAATTGAAAATAGAGCTTTTAAAAAATATACCCCCTCATATGACTACCACGAATGCCTAGACTGTAGGTGAGAGAAAGTTTGGTATGGAGCAGTGGAGATACTGTTGAAGATTGGTGGGTTTGGTATGGAGTGAGAAATTGAGGCAGCCATCAGAGAGTAACAAATCCACATCCTAGAATGTGGCCTCGATGTGGAAATAGGTCCATGTGAATTTCAGCATTTTTAAGGTAGTAAGATTGTTAAGAAAATTTAAATATGCCCGGGTCATAATAATATCATCTATGAATCTGAGCCATTTGTGGGGTCTGTTCCAGGTGGCCCATGAACAGGTTAGCATGAGGGGGCCCCACACAGACGCCCATAGGTTTGGTGGTAGGTATTGCCTTTGAAGGAGAAGTAGTGATTGTTGAGGACCATGTGAGCCAATTTGATGAGGAAAGATGTCATAAGGAGGCTATTGGAAGGTTGATAATCCAGAACTGGAACTGAGGCCATCCCAAAGTGGAATGAGCTTGCACAAGGACGTGGCATCAATTGTTACCAGGATGGATTTGGAAAGAAAAGTGTGGGTATAGTAGAAAAGTGGAAGTGTTGCTTGTCTTTGCTATAGCAAGGAAGCTGACAGCCTTGGTCCACCAAGGCAGAGATGTGTTCAGCTCGCGATCCTTAAGCTGCAACAGTAGGACATTCATTGACTGCCAGGTGTATGGATTTTTGAAAGGAGGTAAAGGGTAGGAGTGCATGGAAACTGGGGAGTAAGAAATGAAATGGACTGCTGAGCGAGACCTTGGACGGGCCCACTGAACTGTACATTTTCCTGTATTTTCTTTGGCTGGGCTAATATTACTGGTGTTTTCCAAGGATTTTTGGAAAGTGTGTCGAGCCTAACTGGTAGATAACAATTATTAAAAAATTTGGATGGGATTGTTCTGGGGAAGAGGTGATGGGTCAAGTATGGATAATGGTTTGAATTTCTGAAGGATGGGCTCCAAGTTATCCTGAGGCACGGGTTCACTGACATGAGTGGCAAAGTGAAACCACAAGCAGAGTGTTCGGCATTGTATTGATTGTTAGAAACCTTGCACTTGTTGTATATGTGCACCTTCAAGCTTTTTTTATTTTTATTTTCTTACTTATGGCTTTATGCCTTGTCAACATCGAGGTTATTAGAGGCGGGTTTGGGACTGGAAACAAGGAATGGGAAGGAATTTGGCAAACTGAGCTATTTTTGTAGTTCATTTCTTCCAATCTTAGTGGCCTGTTACATGCCTCAAATTTCTATTACATAAAAATATAAGCTACCTTACAGGAACACATTTTTTTTTTTTATTCCTGTTCTTAGCTGCATTTATATGCAAATTTCATCAATTTCATCACTTGCTCACTCAATGACCGGCTGACTGATGATCATTGAAACTGAGATACTTCCACAGTTGTAGAAAGCCGAAATTTTGTACACAGATAAAGTTTTAGCCCCCAATTACAAGAAAAGTATAAAATTTGTATATCTACCGCTCATCTACCCCAAAAATTAAATTGCTTTCTACCCTTCGATTTACATCATATATGGAGCATTTTAAGTTTACTTTTCTCTCTCCTTACTTTGGAAGTTAGTGAAGTTTCAATTTTTTTATCATTGTAACACCCTGTCATCATAAACACTATCCAGTAATCCACGAAAGAGGTAATTCGTAAACATATATAGTTTTACCCCAAAATCCTACAGCAGCATGGTTGTTCAGCGGTTACAGCATCTGACTGCAAATCAAAAGGTCCCTGGTTCGAATTATTATTATTATTATTACCCCACGATTCACTGAAAGTGCGTGGCGGAGGAAGCATTGCATCTATCCGAATGGGTAATAGTTTGGAAGGGATATACAGGATATGGCAGGAGGCGCCCATGGGCTATTGTGAGGAACCATCCCAGCATTCGCCTCGAGTGATCCAGGAAAACCATGGAATACCCAGATCAGAATGGCCAGAGTTCTTTGTCAAAAGCTACTCCTGTCAGATTTTAAAGTTCACTCGTCAGGTAAATCCTTTCTATTCCATTCCCTAATCGCTCGTGGGGAAAAATGAGTACAGAAATTAATCGGTTCTGGCCCTGATTTCTCTTATCTTATTTTCGCGGTCATTCAGAGATATGAATGTTGCTTGCTGTCATTCCGAAATACATCAGTCGTGAATTTTTCAATTAGCTTCTGTCGAGTGCAACGCCTTCGGTGTTCCAGGTCTTCCCAACCGAACTCCTTCAACATCGCACTTACGCTTTCCCTCCAAGTATATATACCTGTCACGAATCGGGCAGCTCTTCTCTGAACCTTCTCTAATGCCTCCATTAACCCCTTTTGATGGGGACACAATACGGAACAACAATATTCTAAGTGAGGACACACTAGTGACTTGTATACAACCGATTTAACTTCCGGAGGGCATTGATTTAAATTCAGACCTAGAAATCAGAGCATACGAGTTGCTTTCCCAATTACATTCTCGATATCCTCATTCCACGACAAATTATTACGAATTGTTACCCCTAGGTATTTAGCGGAATCTACCGTTCTAAGGACAGTACCACTAATTGTATATTCAGGGCTAAATGGTGTCACCTTTTTACTTACACGCATGACTTAGCACTTTTTAGCGTTTAACTCCAACTGCCAATCTTTACACCACACAATTATTTTCATAATATCGTCTTGTAACAAAGCACAGTTGTCCTGGGTTTTGATTTTGTGATAAATAATAGCATCATTGGCAAATAATATTTTTACCCTCCTTATTATGTTGCACAAATCATTAATGTATATGAGAAACAACAGAGGCCCTATCACACTTCCCTGGGGTACCCCTGACCTCACCTCGGTAAGTGATGAACGCTCACTGTTGAGAACTACACACTGTGTTCTTCCCTTCAGAAAGTCTGCAACCCAGTCTAGATATGCCATAACCACGAAGTTTCCTAAGTAACCTAGTGTGAGGCACTAGGTAGAACTAAATCAACCTAGGATTTCTCATCTATAATACGGCACAAGTCGTGAATTAGAAGTGCAAGTTGTGTTTCGCAGCATCGGCCTTTTCTGTAGCCATGTTGATTCGGGTGGTTTAAAAGCTTCCCTTCATCCAAGAACTGCAAGACATTTGAATAGATGATATGTTCTAAAGGCCTGCAAAATATTGAGGTTAACGAGATCGGCCTATAATTTTGAGGATCATTAACATTCCCATTTTTATACACTGGACTTACGATAGCGGTCTTCTATTCGGCTAGTATTTGTCCTTGATCCAAGGAAACAGTAAATAATTTCATCAAATACGGCACAATTTCCTTTGCGTACCTAGAGTAGAATCTTATAGGAATACCGTCTGCTCCTGGAGCCTTATTGGTTTTTACATTCATAAGGAAGTTAGTTATTCCCTCGACATCAAGAACGAGATGATTCATAATTTTGTCGGTACGATTGTTAAATATCGGAATCTCCTCCGAGTTTTCTGTCGTTAATGATTTTTTAAACATATTATTCAAAATTTCTGCTTTTTCGATGTTTGTTTCTGATCATTCACCATTCTCCTTAATCAGCGGTGGCATAACCTTACAAGAGCCTCTTATTACTTTGATATAAGACCAGAACTTTTTTTTGATTAGTAATCAGATCTTCGGATAAATTATTCACTTGGAATTCTTTAAACGGATCACGAATTGGCTTACGCACTTCCACTTGCAACTGGACTAATTTTTCTGCAATTTGATGAGTCCCCCAATTTCTTCACCGTGGCATGTGAACGCCTTTGCATCCTGAGCAAACATTTCACTTTCCTATTGAACCAAGGGAAGTTCTTACTAAACTTAATACACTTCTTAGGAACAAATTGATTTAAACCGGTCCATATTAGATGTTTTAAATTAAATCAAAGTTCCTCAACACTTGTATTGAGCGTGTATGTTTCAAAAATGTTCTCAAAGTGATCAACCATACCCGCATCGTTTGCCTTATCAAAGCAATATACGAGTTTGTCTTTGTCATGCTTCAAATTCAGACTAGACTTTAAAGTTACCACAACCACCTTGTGATCACTTAAATCGTCTTCAGTACAAACTGTATCTAAAATATCAGGATTGCTAATGAGAAAAAGATCCAGAATGGACGAGGAATCTTTGTCGCACCGCGTTGGCTCTTCACCATCTATTCAAGAGATCTTTCTGCAAATGATTCTAGGAATGTTTCACTTATTACTCTATCTCTTCTGCCCAACCTGAACGTGTATGTGTCCCACTTAACCGACAGTAGCTTAAAGTCACCACCCACGATCAATATATGTCCTTGAATTTTTTTGTAAATATTATTAAGCGACTGAATCCTGTTCTCTGGTGGATTTATCAAAATCCCTTAACCCGAACTCCAACTCTAGCATAGCATCCTGTGTAACGTCAAGTACAGTATAATGCTCCTGAGATATGAATTCCATGCTAAACAGTAGGTCCCCTATACCCAATAGGATACTGACCATTATGGGTGAGCGGTCAACATTCTGGCCTCATGTTTGGGGCGAGTGGGTATGAAATCACATCCAGGCATTCAGATTTGGGTTTCCCCAAATCACTCCAGGCGAATACCAGGATGCTTCCTTTAAAAAGGCCATTGCTGAATTCATTCCTGTTCCATGTCCCAGTACTTACCCACTTCTAATGACCTCGATATCATTGAGGTGTAAAACTATAAGGAAAAAAACTAATAGAATTTTTAGGTTAGGTTAAGGTGGCTATGATGGGCAGATTGCGGGAAAAACCCTGTCACCATGTCATTATGACCACACAAATCCTAAGAAAAGTAGAATTGTTGTGGCTTTCCCTGTGTTTATTCAATGGAAACCTCAAACATGAAAAGTTTCTGTGCATATTTGCAGGTTAATTACTTTGATCTATATGATGCAATATGCCTCAAATTTCTTTTATATATAGAGATCAGAACGCTTGGCTAATACCTTAAATTTTACATTGTTCCTATGCTCATTTGGAATTTACTTATGGTGGCAGTTAAATCTACAGTAATCGGCATTGCATACCCAGCTGAGAGCTAGGGCATTGTTGATTTCAGAAACACGTATCTTAATATCTGGAATTCTGAAATGACCTTATCCACCAAAATTATGAGATCGTCATCTGACCCACATCTACTCATTACTGTTGTATTCATTTCACTTTTTGAAACAGAATGGTGACTTTCGGGGTAGTGTGTCAATTTAAAATAAAAGTAAATTTTAGTGACTTGACCATTACATGTGCCACAAATACCTCAAATGAGATGCTGTATCCGTCTTACACGTACACAAAAACCAAGATTTTCCTTGCAAATGCTTTGGGTTTAAGTCTTAGAATGAATCGTATACATTTTGTCTTTTATTTAAGTAAGAATTAAGACATTCATAATGACTAAGTTACCAAATCACTATGACAAAACTATTCTGTTTTAGAAAGTGAAGTTAACACACAATGTAAAGCACAGACAAGATCTCATAACTTGTGGGTGGCAGAGGGAGCTCCTACACTAATGTGTAATCGCTTATGCACCAGAAGGGAATTAGGGATATGGCAAGAGGCACCAATAGGCTATTTTGAAGAACCATCCCAGCATTTGGCTGTGGCAATCTGGGAAAACCCACATTAAGATATGACTATAAACTGCAATTAACTTCAGAATAAAGTTACCATAACTTTAAATAATAACGGATTGTTAGATGTTACCTTCAGATGTCTGCAACATCCAACGATAGATATTATGTATAATTAAATGCACTGTATTGTGAAACTGTTGTATGACTGAAGAAAAATTGGTAATACTAGATGATACCACAATAACTACTTTCTTCTGTGCCAATTCTTCTGGACCAATATAATAATCTAGATGACAGCCAACCAAGTAGACAAAATATGTTGCACGACATTTTTCATACAAAAATTCTTATGAATATTAGTGGTCCAGGCAGTGGTGTATCTAGATGAACAAGGGCCCCAGTGGAAAAAAAAAGGGGTCCTCGGGTTCCCTGTGCCTCCTTGGGGCCCCTCAAAAGTGTATAGCTAAAAAAAAAAAAAAGTCACCCACCCATCTGAGAGTGGGGAGCCCTGGTGCACTGCACCGCCTAACCCTATGGTAGCTACGCCCCTGGGTCCAGGGTTCATACTACCTAATTACTTCCACTTAAATATTGCAGTTTGTCATGATTTTTTTTGCAAGGAGGAAGCCAAAACAAGTATATATTTGTATAGAAAGGAAAGGTAAAATATACCCACCACTCACCAAAGTTGAAGGGAGAGGAATGCTACTATATATCTGATGGTTTTAATATACACATATTCTTAAATAATATCGCCCAAGGAACTAGCACACCAAATTTCGGACCAAAATACCAATTCTTCCAAGAGAAATTCTCATTTTAGAACTGCCCACATGGTTTTAACATTGTACCAATAAACTGGTTCACCTGCATAGTCCGGAATCTACTAGGAACTGCACTACTGGTCTGAAATTTGGGACATGTTCTTAAGCATCTATTAATAAGAAAATTACAAACCAAAATTCAAGAAGTGCAAAGTGTAGCAATAATTTGATGCTTGTGTTACCTACATGTGCAATTACCTCCTGTTGGCAACCATCTTGCAATACATCGACATGTTTCATCTGAAAATATGGTTGCCAACCTACACGAACAACTGGTATTATGCAATATACCTAGTACACATGCTCACACGAAGTAATACTTAATACTACTTATACAAATGCCGAAATAACATTAATTAAAACGAAATTCTTTTTGCCTTATGTTATAAGAAGGATCAATTGTTATTATGGTCCAGCCAACATTTCGATGTAACCACAACCTCTGCTATTATACAGCCTTTCTAAACACAAATAATCATAATCCATTACTAAAACCTAAATTCCTTGTGGTTTGTGCTGTAAGAAAAAGTGTTAGTTGCCATTCTCATCCACACGGCATTTCGACCTAACCACAACGTGTGCCAAAATCATGCTGCTTGCTAATCAAACCAGCTTAAATTATTAACAGAAACAATTCCTCATTCCTTATGCTGTAATTTTTTTTTTTTTTTTTTTTTTTTTTTTGTAACAGTTTAACGTCCCTTTTTAACAACGTGGTCTTTAGAGACGGGAAAGGATGGGGGCAAGGAATGGGAAGGAATTCGGCCATGGCCTTTTGAAGGAAGCATCCTGGCATTCACCTGGAGTGATTTGGGGAAACCATGGAAAACCCAAATCTGGATGCCCGGACGGGGATTCGAACCGCCGTCCTCCCGAATGCGACCTTATGCTGTAAATAGGACAGTTTTAATTCTGGACAACCGCCTTCATCGTAAAATGTTGTCTCGTCATGCCATAGAATATTAACATCTCAATCAATACGTTTGCCATACATCACTAAAAAAGTTTCATATGCTGGTACTTATTCCTTGCCAGCAAAATGGATACAGAATTCTCTCCAAGAATTAAACCTGATATATGCTTCCAAAAAAAACATCAAAAGGTAATCCAGAATAATAACTTTTATTGTTCTATCCACATTTTGAATTTCACTTCATTAATTTTTGATGGCTTTTGTGTCACCATGTTCTTTAATAATACACCCTAAGGAAAGTAGAGCCCAGTGTTACATAATGGCACAATTCAATGAACGTCTATATGAAGATTTGGAAAACTGAAAGAACAAAGCCTGCTTGAGATTGAAACGCTGTAGTAATTAAATGAAACAAGTAACAGTTCCAGCAAAAAAATGATTCTCCTTCAAAAGTCAATTTCATATGAACATGTTTCTTTGGTTTGTTTTAATGTGCTACCAATATAAGTAAATCAAAAGACACAAAAAATGCAGATGAATGGCACAAAAATTAGCTATGAAGTAATGGTACATGGTGCTCCATAAAAAAAAAGCTCATACAGGTACATCAGCAGTTTCTTCATCATTCTGTATTATGTTGAGTCTGCAAGATAGTGTTGTCACAGATACTGGCAAACTAAAAGGAACAAACAGAAAAATCAAGTTATTACAGTTGTGCCATAACCAATGGGACTCAAGAAGGTACTGAAGTTTTGGTCTAAAAATTAGCACATGCCTTCCTTGAACATTGTAATTTAATATATGTAGCTATTACAGCTATCGAATGTATAATAGGACTACTGCATGAATTTGAGGCAAAAACTGCAATAGTGTACAATTTCCAGCAGCCATATAGTGACCTATGACAATTAATGCACATATTCTTTAAACAATTCGGGTAATATCAAGATGGGGATACCGCTGCGGCCTCGCGTAGTAAATACACAGTTCACGTGGTATATATGAGTTTGACATCATTGTGACGTATCCAGTCTGCACGTACCAACACAGTAACGGCTATAGATATGATCTGAAAATTGGATATCTGCAATACCGTGAGTTATGGTTACATTTCACTTTGTCCAGGCTGCATTACGACCGAAACACACATTTATAAAATATGATTTCATCAAACATCATTTGAGTTTATGTTGCAATGCAGCCTGAACCATACGTCACAATGATATCATATATACCACGTGATCTGTGTGTTTACAACACGAGGCCGCAGCGGTATCCCCATCTTGATATTACCCAACAATTCTACATAAGACTAAGTTTCTATCACAGCCATCAAATATACTATACATACTATCTAACATCATATTATAACAACTGTAAAATATCCAACGGTAAGCAATCGGTGTGACCTCCAACAACACTGCATCTATGACTGGTAACATTGCTAAATATTATTTAGAATGAATATGCTATAATGTATAAGTAATTGATAATGAAAGGAAATTTTCAATGAATCACACTTTAACAACAATCACTGTCATTTTTTGTGCAGGGTTCATTTAACCTATCCACAAATTCTGCTAATAATGTCCCCAGAAAATCAAACTAGCTAAAACTTTTCAGTAAAAATCAAATTCCAAGTCCAATTTGAGAGCTTTAAATGGCCTCCTAGTTCTGGCTGTATTTCAAACTATCCATAGGTGCTGTTAATAATGCTGCTTGGAAATCAAGATGACAAAATACAGATTTTAGTCCAGGCTGTATTTCAACCTATTCACAGGTATCACTAATAATGCTCCTCAAAAATCAAAGTCAACTTAAATTTTTTGCAAATTGTGCTTTAACAAGAGTCAATTCTCATTTTTGAACAAATCTGCAGTTTAACTTCAGCTTAAATTATTTGTAGAAACTAAATGCTTCACTCCTCCTGCTGAAAAATAGGGTTCAGGCTGAATTTCACCCTCAGCTTAAATTTTTATAGAAATTAAATTTGCAAACATCAAAAGTCAAATATTCATTCTGGAACTCATTGCATTTCAATATCAGCTTAAATAATTTATAAGGACTAAATTACTCGAAGCTGCTGGAGATTGAACACCGTTTAATGTTACAGCAGTTTTTGGGTAAATTTTGTTAAGTTTTTATATATTTGATTGTACATGGAACATGTATATGAATTACTGAACCAAAACTACAATTCTTTTGAATCTCAATAATTATGGCTGGGATCACTGGAGATCAGGATTCCACAAGGAAATGACATGGTAATACTGCATATAGTCCAACACAAGACACCACTAAAAATACTTTATGAAGCACATTTAATGGTGTCATGCTGGTCCAGGGTTTATTTCAACCTATTTTCTACTTGACAATAATGGTCCATGTAGTATTTCAGCCGAATTACTGCTTGAAAATAATGCTACTTGCGACTGACCAAAGCAGTATTATGATGTCATTAGTGAATGTTGTAATGAAAAAATTTCTAATCAGCATTAAAACAGAATGATCCTCCAATTACATACAGATAACAGCTTACACCAAGTTAACACAAAGTATTTTTTTTAAAGTATACTGACATAAGATTAAACACTAAAACCACACTATCAGATAAAGATTTTGTTTTCACTTCTAGAAAGCAAGAACATGTGTTGATGACAGCATCACTTACTGGAGTATCAAACGAAAACACGCACTCATCTTTATATATCTTCTCTCCACCAGCTGGAATGCGAATATTATGAAGATGAGGTGTTAATAATTCGGCTGCTGCCATGTTACAAATTCTTATAGTCCTCTTCGTGGTGAAAATTATATATTTAAATGTATTTTAAACACCGGCTACTACAAACCATCTGAAAATTTGTACATCCAAAGAATAACTTCGAAGATGTTCAAACTTAGAAAGTTGGAACTTTGCATCGCTGTAACGTCCTTATAAGCCAAGATGTTATTTGAAAAAAAGTGTAATTTTAGTGTTTACCATTTATTACTGCGACCCTGAATACAACTATATGAAAACAACACAATCATTTAAGATCCGACTTTTTGTTATTTACATCTACATTAGCATCAGTGTGTTGGATTAATTTTATTTTACATTTTTAAAGTCTAAATCGTTTGATTCTTCAACAGAAAAAGAAGATTAGTCAGATTATGTATTTGACCGATTGTAATTAACACTGATTGTAGTACAGCTCTCTAATTGTTACCGCAGAGACAAGTAACCAGAGAAAAATAATAAGTACTTCGTCTGTATAAGTGGATAGTCTCTGCGGTCGTGGTGCCAACATTTGAAAAGTCTATAAAGTATAATGATATCAAAATAGGTGAAATTCGTAACTGGTAATCTTTGATGTATCTTGAAGTGTGTAGAATAGAAAAGTGATATATAATTAATGTTTGCTGTCGTAGTTTCGAAGTTCATCGTTAGAAAGAAACAATTAATGTAAATATGGCAGAAACGTGTGGCGAGTACATCAAATCACAGTTCCCATCAATTGACGATGATTTATATCAATACGTTGAAGGTAACATGATGACACCTATTAAATATTATTTTTAATTTGTAGTGCTTCTTATTAAAAAACCGCTGCAACTTTCTTGGACTAACTGATTTTCAGTTTTAATTGTTGACGGCTATCCATGAGCTTTATGGCACTTGCAACGTTTCATTAAATTACTTATTCCTAAAACTTCGTCTAAATGTCGACTTTTCACACAGAAGAGCGAATCACAGCTATGGTAATTACTTGCGCTACATTAGTTCCGAAAAAGATTTTGCAGTGGTGTAAATACTTATTTTCTTTGGCACGATCTTGAGGAGGAAATTGGCCTGTTTTGGACCGGTGGAGAAAGTCCCCCTCCCACCGCATATTCTATATTTGCATTAAGTGAGGATTTTGTACAAAATTTTATGTAAATTTGTGATTAGTATTTTTAAAATCGGCATGGAATGTGGCTTAGTTGTAATTGGCGATTCCGCTTTAGCTACATTGATCCGCTGGCACCAATATCATAACACCGCAGCACTCAGTCGCAAGTTCAAGTGTTTTCAACCAGCACTTTGGTTGTAATACACCCAGAACCGCACAGGAAACGGTCCGGAGTTATTCTCAACCTAGTTTCTGCTTGAAAATAATACATAACATACTGCTACAGAATGTATTCCCTCCAAATAATATGTCTTTCAGTTAACTAATTTATGTGAAGGGATGTATTTATAACGGAATCTCCTGTTAACCTTGAAATGTTTCTAAAAGCTTAGGTTAGGCCAATATATTATTGAGGGTTCTTAGAGATTGCGATTCCACCAGGAATTGGCATCATAATATATATATTTTTTTAAATTTAATTACAATGGAGCACACGCTCTGGAGGCAATTTCGCTACAAACCCATCTTCCCCCTTTCCTGCTCCCACCTACATTTGCCCTCTACAGATTTTAACGTTAATTTTTTTCAACATTTTCGGTAAATTATTTATCATTTCCCTTGGTACCTTTTTCCAATTCCTGATACCCTTACCTAAAAAAGAGAATCTTCCCACACACTTGTGCCTGAAATCGAGTGTCAGTTTGTGGTCATGGTCATGTTTTCCCTTCCATGCACTACTTTTCTTACCTACACAAATATCTTTCCTTGCCTCATCACCAGTATACGCCTTGTACACTCCCATGACCCTCTTCATCCTCCTCCTGTCTTGCAATGAATCCCATTCCAGCTCCTTACTGATTGCATTCTGCAATAATTTCCAGAAACAAATCTAGCAGCCCTTTTTTTGCTACTTCTCCAACTCCCATGGTCTGACCAAAGTTTTGTAACCCAATTCCTTTACTTCTCTCGAACATCCCCTCATCGCTCTCTCCAACAAGTGCAGAATTTTGAAACCTTTTCCTACCACCTGTCCAATGTGTCCTGCACAGTTAAGCTTGTTATCAAATGAAATGCAAGATATTTACATTTCAAGTCTTCAGCGAGCAATTCTTTCCCCACCTTATAATCATAATCAATCTTTTGTTTTTTATTTGTGTATCTAATAAGCTGATTCTTCTTTGCATTTATCTTCATCCCATGTTTACCAACCCAACTAGATATCCTGTCCAGATCACCCTGCAACTGTTTACAGTCCTCTATCGTTTTGATCCTTTTATGTAGCATTATGTCATCTGCAAACAATCTAATTTCAGATAGTAAATAATCAACACATTTATTCATTAGAATAATGAATAGCAATGGTCCCAATGCGCTACCCTGCGGCACTCCCACTTTTACTTCCATTTCCTTTGATGCTGCATTTCCTCACCTGACTTTCTGTTTTCTACCTTTTAAAAATTCTTCTACCCAACAAATCACTTTCTCATCCAGTCCAATAGTTTGTGCCCTATTTACTACCATTTTATGGCTCACTCTGTCAAACGCCTGTGACAGATCTCGTGCTACACTATCAATTTGGCCCCCCTGTACATTTCATCTGAAATATCTTTCATATATCCTACCAATTGAGATTCACATGAATATCCTTGCCAGAACCCATGTTGCCTACTTGAAAACCACTTACGTTCCTCACATACGTTTCTGATATGGTTGCATATCACTCTTTCAGTGGTCAAACGCAAGACACTGCTAGAAACACTTTTGGAAGTGCGTTTAACGGTTTCTTGCTGGTCCAGGCTGTGTTACAACAGAATTACTGCTTGAAATTAATACATCTTGCGATTGACTACAGCAGTATTCTGATGTCATTACTGAATGTTGTTTTAGCGGAATCGCAATCTCCAGTAGACCCGATTATTGGATAAATAAGCTGACATTAATTAACATTGAAAAGAAAGGGGGGGGGGGGAACATCCAACACTCGCCAAAGTTGAAGGGAGGAGGGCAGCAGCAACACAAAACAACACACAAACAAAAAACAAAACAAAAATAACGAAGTGGCTGCGTTCAACGCAAGTCTTGCGAGGGCCCAGCCACCTACCTCCAACTTGAAAAAGTTTTTTTTTTTACCCCAAATATTGTATTTTTTGTTTGTGAGTTGTTTTGTGTTGCTGCTGCCCTCCTTCCTTCAACTTTGGTGAGCGTTGGGTGTTTTTCTCCCCTTCATTTTCCATGTAAATATTGTCTCGCGGCATTTTTTTCATTTCATTGTTACCTTTATTGCTGACATTCATTAAGCATAATAACAGTGCCATTTTAGATTTTAAGAATTATATTTTCCTTGAATCAGATGTGTGTTACCAAGTTACAGCTCATTGAATGATATCTCATTGAGCAATGGGATGTACATAATATGAACTGGCAGTAGGTGTAAAATGATCGTCATCTGCAACTACTTGTGATGGTAAAATCAGAGCTCCTAATTTGACCCTGCCAATGATGACTAAATCTCATGAAAAGGTAGGCAACCCCTATTGTTGCAAAAAAAAAAAAAAAAAAAGGTGGTGAAGAAGAAGTGGAATCTTGTATACAAAAACAATAAGACTGCCCATATATTCAAATGAATTGTACAAAATTGTTATCTAGGGTCCATACAAGCCGATTTTAAAAATGTTTTGTAGGTAAATCAAATCATCGCTATGATACAAAAGCAATGTATTTTGAAGGAATTTTCAGGCATAGCACAGTTTTTGCCAGCTACTGGAGAATGGTACTAACTTGTTGAAATTTTGATTAACTGCTTTGATACAATGTCTTCCTCACTTTTCCTCCTGTGTTTTTCAGCAAATTGACCATAAATTAAAATTTCTGTAATAGGGCCATGAGATACTGCAAAATGTCCTCAACAGTACAAAAAAGATAGGCCTACAATAACTATCAGCATAGGGATCATATCAACTTAAACATTTGGGTTTTGTAATAGAAGTTGTGGTTAGGTTGAAGTGCGGCCTGGACCTAGAGAACATATTTTTTTCTCTCTCTCTTCTTGTCTTTTACCCACTTCAAGTTCTGCAGTCATAAATATAGATCTTCTCCTTCCTTATTCCTTGGCTCTACGCCATGACTTCCCACGATATCTTTATACCCTGCTTTGTCTTTACCTACTATGGCATTTAAATCTTGTCATGACAGCATTTCCTGGCTTGATTTCTGGATCCACATCTTGTATAAATTCAGGGCCGCATTTAGGCTCTGTGGGCCCCTAGGCTATACATGTGGTGCGGGCCCCCTGTCGGCAGTGGCTGGATTCTTAAATTTTGAAATTAGACCTAAAAAATTTATGGGTGACCTTTTTTTTTTTTAGCTCTATTGTGGGTGGTGAGGGGCCCCTAGGCTACAGCCTATGTAGCCTATGCTTAAATGCGGCCCTGTATAAATTCTTCTTTCTCCTGTGCACCCAACTTCAGGACCATACTGTTAGATGATATCTACTACCTCTCAAATGACTGTTTCAACATCCTTCCATTGGTGTAGTATAAAAAAAAAACAAATTTTTTACTATAAATTGCAATGCTTAATCAAATGCAATTTAGAAAGTTAGTTATTTTTAAAGACTTTTTATGTTTTAATTGTTTGCAGTAAAATTTTAAAACATGCGCATGGATTCAATTTTTCAGTGCGCGGTGTTAAATCTGATGGTTCTTTTTTTTAACCATTAGGTCAGCCAATTAGTGTTTCTTCCTGAACACTGTGTAAAACAGCCAATTAAATTGAGATTTGTTAGTGTACCAATGAGAGTTATATTCCAGTTCTTTTTGGGATAAGGATTTAATTGATAAATGTTGATATTTTATATTACATTAACAGCAAACACTCAAAATTTGGAAGATTGGTTTTCAGAGCAGGTTGTCGCTTCATCCAGTGCCGGAATTAGGAAAAAAAGGGGGAGGGGGGGTAAGCGGGATAAATCCAGCTAAATATCCTGTCCAAATCACCCTGCAGTTGTTCAGTCTTCTACCATTTTGATCGTATTATATAGCACACAGCTGGGCAGAAAACCGTTAATCATCAATTAATGAAGTTAACAAAATTGGAAAAAAAAATAACTTTTAATTAACCTAACAAATTGTTAAGTCTTCTTAACTTCCATTAAACTGGACTACCATTAACTTCAATCCGTTACATTGATAGTTCATGTAGTTGGTTTGTTTGAATTGCACACCGCGCTCGACTGTTCAGCGAGTCGGATGGCGAACAAATTAGGTAATACGAAGTGCGAGTGAGATGGATATACAACTGTTATGCTAGGCATGACATGGGTGTGAGCAGGAAAGCATCGTCGATTGATTTTGACATTTTCATAGTCTTAACTTTTTTTACTGCCTGGGAAATGTCACTTTTTGGTACGTGTTGATTTGGTGTTCATTAGTGAAATAAATTAAACTGTCACTCGTTACATAATTACGTCATGGAAACTGAACCCTTCAATCCGTTAGTGAAAGCAGCAACACTAACAATAGCAATGGGAATATTAAAGATCCTTGGCCACATTTATGCGATTATCTTGCATCTAAATCAAGACTGGGAGAACAGTTGATTTATGAATGCAAACTGTGTTTGTCCAAGCTTCTACAGTCAGGGCTCACCTGTCTAGCCTTAATAATCTTACACAACTTATGAACAGTTTGAAGAAAAAGTAAAAGCAGGGCCAACTCGTGCGGAAAAAATAAAAATAATTTAAAGCCTTCTTCAAGTGCTGTGGCTTCTTCTGATGTAGATAGCAACATAATTGATTCATTTTCATCTCCATCTGCTAATAAACATTTACGCCAATAAAACATTTTGGCATTGTAGTTACCGGTACCTTCTTATTCCAAGCTGGCGTTGACTGATGTATAAGTAAACCTTTTCGTTGCCAACACGATTCCACTACATATTGGAGAATCCGATATATTTGCAAAGATGGGTAAAATGCTGAACGCCGATAAAAACTCAATTTCTAAGATGACATTGGGCAGACGCATTATTGATTCACATCACCTTAGTACTGCTTGCAGTAATACCTGTTGCCATATATAAACATCAGTTCCACTTTTGGATGGTAAACTTTTAATGGTTAACTTGTGTTAAATTTGCAAAAATGTAATGCTTAAGGATTAACTTTTTAAGTAGCAGATTAACGAATAACGAAGTTAACTTTTCAATTAACTGTGCCCACCTATGCTATAGCAGTATAGCATCTGTAAACAATCTAACTTCTGAAAGTAACTGTTGACACAATCAGTGGTCAATACACTACTCAGTCACACTCCCATTTTCACTTCTGCTTCTTTTGATGCTGCATTTCCTACCCTAATTTTGTTTTCTACTTTTTAAGGATTCTTCTACCCAGAAAATCACTTTCTATCCATTCCACAAGGGATTATCTTATTTAAAACCATTTTATGGCCCATTATGTCAAAAGCCTTTGAAAGATCTATTGATACACTATCAATTTGTCCTTCCTGGTCCCTTTCATCCAAAATATCTCGCATACATCCTACTAATAAATAAGAAAAGAAAGGGAAATTAACCCACCACATACCAAAGTGGATGGATGCGATGAGAGAACACTAATGCTGACAAACAACTACACAATATTTCGGCATATGCCTTGCTCACAAATAGAAAAAACGGGCCATTAGGCTCGGAACGTGTGTGCACACCGAACGTTACCTAATGACCTGTCATTAGGTAACGTTCGGTGTGCACACACGTTCCGAGCCTAATGGCCCGTTTTTTCTATTTGTGAGCAAGGCATATGCCGAAATATTGTGTAGTTGTTTGTCAGCATTAGTGTTCTCTCATCGCATCCGTCCACTTTGGTATGTGGTGGGTTAATTTCCCTTTCTTTTCTTATTTATATCGCCTAGAAGCCACTTCCATTTTCCTTAGTTGCATACATCCTACTAATTGAGATTCGTATGCATATCCTAGCCTATAGCCAGTTTAACAACTTGAAAGCCACTTACGTTCCACACATACATTTCAGATGTGGTTGCATATCAGTCTTTCCATTAATGTACCTTCCACTGATGTCAAACTGATTGGCCTGTCGATCCTATTTGTCATCCCTCCTCTATGTACCGGTACTACTATCGCACTTTCCCATTACTCTGGTAAGCAGCAAGTATTGAGACTCAAATGTTTCAAGATAAGGTACAGTGTCATCCTGCTATCTTTAAGACATATGTAGTAATATTATCTATAGCAGCTCATTTATGCTTTTCCAGCTTTCTTAGTTCCTTAATATATCCCCAGGATGAATTTAAAATTTTTAGTGTGATCATTTCTAGTTGTGTGGATAAGGTCATTCTCCAATTTACACTCTCCCTTCCCCTCAATTTTCTAGAATAGCTATAGAAATTTCTAGACAAATCTGTTAGTGGTCCCCCTGCACCCATAATATTCTTCATAAACTCATCTTTAGCCAGCTTCTTTGCTATTATTAATTCCTTGTTCAGTTATTCTAAGTATTCCCTACTGCTTTGCTCTCTTACTTCTGTTATGTTTTCTCACCAACCTCTTTAACTCCCTCACCTCTCTATTACAGTACGCAAGTTCTGTACTTTATTTTCTGTTCGGAATAAATATTTCTTCTCCCTTTTTTATTATCTTCTTGAAGTCTTCCCACTTTGACTCCTCTGTAATTGAGCCATCCTTCCATTTGCTGAAACTTTCCCTGAAATAACTCTTCAGTTTTGAAATCAGTGCCTTTTTATAATTGGACCTACTTCTCCCTTCAGTTTTGGCCACTGTTTTATTGAATTGTCTATTATCCATATGAACTGCTACGTAATCACTTGACTCTCCACTTGGTTATCATTAGGTTTTAATAGGAAGGTATCCTACATGTTTTGTCCCCATGTGTTCTGATCTACCACTTGTGTAAAGCCTACTTCTCTTAAGGTATTTGCAAATTCCTGTTCCCTTATGTTATTAATTTTATATCCTACCCAGTTGACACCTCTTAGATTTAATTCTCTACCAATTACGATCATTCTACTCTCACTTCTAACCTTTGTTCTGTAGTAGTCTTTACTAATCAGTATGAAAAACCCTCCATGAATTAATTGCTCCTCTATATCTGCAGTACACTCTGTAACGATTGTGAAAAACCTCATAGTTACAGTGTTGTCATGATTGTCGAAGGCTCTTGATGTTAGCCCAGCAAAGGATGTTGCAAACATAGTTGATTGTGTGATGGATTTCTGAATCGATTCTTGCAGTTTGTGTGAGGGCACTGACTAGATGTTTGACAGGGTGTTTTCGACTTGTAGCCTTGCCCCTACAATGATGATATTGCTGCATGCAGTTGGTTGCTATAGAATCTTGGTTTTACTGGTATTCAGTAGCAAAAGCAAAAGTCCTTGTTCTGTATGTGCTGCAACCGCATTATCATCTGCTTACTGTAACTTAACTGCAGAAGATGTTTTAGTCCTTGTCTTAAGTCTGCTCAGATAAAAAAGTTTCCTGTACATTATATAATTAATTTGTATTACAGGAGGAAAATTGTCTGCATGAGTAGCTATGTAAAGGGAGAACATGGATTTGGCTTAACTCTTTTTCTACAATGGTTTCTCTCCTTTAAGGTCTTTCTTTAGTACTGACATCACTGAGTGTTCTTAGGTTGCAAAATTAAATTTTCTACTTTTTTCAACTGCTTTGTGGTGACACCATTGGGTGCAGTTATCCAGTCAAATAAAAAGTGGCTGACTGTTTAGCCCTTTCCCAAGTGAGATGAACAAAATAGACCCTAACTAGGACTGCTTGATCATAGATGTAGCAGCCAAATTGTTCTACAGCTATAGTCCTCGAGCAAGATGATCGACCACACAAGTGCTGCCTATGTGCCATGTTATCACCAGAGGCTTCCAGATGTTACAATCCTGCCCCCATCGCAACTCAGTGGCTATTAGAAGGTAGAAAATAGTTGGAAGACAGCTGTATATGAATTCTTTTAAGCTGAGGGTATTGTTCCTCTTCAGCAGAGACATTTCTTGGTGACTTATGAACTATCTTCAATGGAAACCAAATGCTAGGCGATTGCAGGGTTCCTGGTCACTGCAGCCTTTGTCAACCACCCTAGCCGAGAAGCAACTGACTGTTCCTTGCCTCGTCTGCATTGTGCATAGATGGCTCTAACATATCTCGAGTAGTTTCCCAAATCAAGGGCAAGAGAGTTCCTTAAACCACTACCAGCTCATCTGCCTCCCTAGAGAACTGTTGGCATGGTGGCTTATCCTGGGAGTCACTCGATCATCAGTGCCTCGTTAGTCGAAAGCATGGTACACCATGTGCTGGTGAGGTTGGCATTTGGATAAGACCCCTTGAACCATTTTCATCATTGTTGTGATATTAATATGAATGTGAAAGATAAAATACACCCACCATTCAACACACACAATGCCACAAACAAAGTGACAATTGGACTTTAATAACCCCAGAACTTTAAAAGTTTTGTTTGTTTTTATCAGATCTTATTTTTATATCGTTCATCATTGAAAATTTTGTTTTCATTCACAGATCTCTTTTAGTACATTTGGTTTGTTTGACTTAAAATTAGATGTTTTTCTCTTCTGCAATGTGCCTGTTTTGGTTAGGCTCTTTCCCTATCCAAAGTTTTTTTTTATCCTTCAATATCTTACCCCATCTTCAGTTCCCCTCACCCCCTCCCCCCTTTTACTGTGTATCTGACTATGACTAAGGGTTTGCCTATGCTATGCTGATAAAAGATGAAACTTAAAATTTTGGAAATTGTATGCATTTAGGCAAGGTGAACAATGTAATTTGATCATCATGGTGTTAATACCAGAGTTATTCATTCCAATGAGTTAAAAAGAATCCTCCTAAGATGTAGGTATAGTCCATATTAATTCAGACAGGGGAAGAAAAAATTTTACCTTCATAGTCTCAGAAGTTTTTGAATTTAACATATGTTAAAATTAAGGTAAAAGTAAGATAACTATATATCTTTGTTTCGTCCAAAAAAATTCCTCGCCCAAGATACAGTTGATAAAAGATGGCACACAATTTCTCACTTTTGATTTTGGTATACGTTTTTTTTTCAATTATTTTAATTTTAAATGTGTGTGTGTTTTTTTTTGCTGTAGCCTTCTGTTTTTTTACTGTTGGTCAGTACCATTGAGTACTGCATTACCTGAAAAATACAACTTCCATTTCTTAGGTTTTAGAAACAATATAAAATTTTGCCATACATTTACCAGTTTCCATTACATCATAGTCACCTACTGGTCTCATGAAATCAAAATATAGCCTTCAACATTAGATTTTAATTCTTAATAAATATAAGAAACAGACAAATTTAAGAAACTTGTGGAAACGTATTACAAGCAAAAACATATTACAACTTACAAAATATACCACTTCCTGGGTACCCTGCTTAAAACTGAAATTAGAAATTCAATGAACTAAAATTTTGTTGTTCCTTTGATATTGAGTGTTGCCTTCCTGTTAAACCAATAGGAAATGGAGTATCTACAATCTTTAAAACATTGTCAGTTGGAAGTGAATACTGGTTGTGGTGTGTCTTGCAGTTGGAAATCTGTATCCAGCAACCTGTCCGCGTGGGAGCATAAAATTCATCATGACCTCATTTAACTCATAACTGATATCTATGACCTCCGCAACCCACTAGTCACAGTCATATATACAGACCACAAACATCCATTTTTGTAAAGTGTAAATCTGAGTGTTCACCTTTCATTTCAGAGATCTTGGTTGGAATTCAGTGTCAAATGAAATTTCTTCTTTCTGCTGTTTAAAGTTCATGCAATATAGGCTTACCTATCGCTTCGAGTACATAAATGTGTCTTCTGAATGCCTTTCACAGGTGCAGTTTTGTTGGACCATTCTTCTATTTTCTGCTGGCAGAAATCTTCATCTTCCTGTTTTGGTAACAGGATAAGGGCTGTTTGTTGATGTGCATGACTTCACCACTCTTGTAAAATCCTTGGCATTTTGAATTGCCTCTGTACTTGACCTGGAATGATTGTTTTGTAGCATGTTGTTTCCACAGGCCTGCTACACCATAACAAGGCCCTTTCTCATGCCCAGTAGCACTGTATACTCACTCAATTGGCACAAATAGCCTACTTACTTCAAACAGTTGGTAATGATTTTAGAAGTGACTAGGAGCACTATCAAAAATACTGATGATCTTTCCTGGCTGTGATTGCAACTGTTGTTGAATTTTACATATTGCCACCAGTGTATGTGCTGAGTCATGTCCTCTGTCATCACTTATAACTGCAACCCTTGTGATCTTGTTTTGAGAATATGTGACTCTTGTGAAAATTGAATTTTGGTTATTACTCCAGTGAGATCCCTGTACTTCTTTTGGCTGAATCACTTACCAGATCTCATCAAAATCACAGTGAAGCACAAAACAGTTGTTCAACCTCTGAAAGTCTCTTCACTTCTGCAGTGTGTTGTTGAAAATTCTTCATATGTTGGTGTGTTGTTTACTTTCACTGTCCATTTCCCAAGTTCATCAATGAAGGTATCAATGGCAATAATTTTCTTAATGAGTTTATTTTCTTCCCATGTTGCATATATAACTTCAGAATAGTCATTTTCTGTTTTTTCTAGACCAAGTGTCTGTAACAAAAATCTTCCCTTTCCAGGGCAGTCACCACATTCCTGAAACAAACAGGTCTCTCACTGTATATCACAGACAACTAAAGACTTCATGTGGCTAACCAAGGTGTCATATATCATGCCTGCAAGTAAGTTCTTCAAAGTTACCATGCAGAGCTCAAAGTCTGCAAAATACACACATAAACAGGTATCCCTTTGTCGGTGTGGAACCAACCACTTAGGTCGTAGTGCATAAAATTTTGATCTTCCAATGCATAATACAGTATGTTCTTTCTTATAAATAGCAAAAGTTTCCTTAATACTGTGGATCATGTATCTTTCCACTTTCACCTCTTTTTTTCTCCTGCATCTCTTACTGATAGTCTTTTTTGCTGGCGCTCTGGCAAGAACAGTCCCATTAATCTTCCAGATAAAATGACTGTGCAATTATGAAGATCAGTTTCATTCATAGGGTGACCATAATAGGGATCCACTTTTCTAAACACTCTTTCCTCAGCCTTCAATGTTCTTGTTTTTTCTACCATATGTTTTGTTGCAGATGGAACGTGATGCAAAATTTGTACAGTCTTTGAAAAGGACGTTTGGAAAAATTGATAGAAGTTGCATGTTTTGTTTGTAGGATTCACATGATTCAATAGCTGAATTGATGATTGATAAAAATTCCTGGCAAATTTCACATGTTTTTTAGGTTCACTTTCTTCTGAAGATGGAATTTCAACATTGTAGAGTTTGGTCAGTTTTTGTTTGGTGTACTCAGCCATAACTTCAATGATTTCTATGTGTTTTCTTGATGCATAGAGCTTATGGCTTGACTTCACTGACCATGGTTTATTAATGGGACTAACACCAACCTCTGCAGCTGACTGAATCAGGGAATTTAATTCTTCTGCGGCAGATACAAAATAATCAACACCATGGGAGACTTCTTGAAGTTCAGTTAGTGTTATGTTTGATATTCTGTCAAAGCATTTAGAACACAGAAAGTCACTGGTGGAAACGTCTTCACTTTGAAACAAAACCTGCAAATGAGCACTCCTATTCCCAACCTGAACAAAGTGTGATTTTTTTTTTTTTTTTTTTTACTAGCTTTATAAATAATTTTTTTTTATGGATATGCAAATAGTCAGCACACTTCATTCTCCTATGACTCCAATCAGAAGACATTTCAAACTCAGTTTTTTTCCACAAAACACTGCAAAAATTTGAACCAAAGCTTATAAACATACTTTTTTACCACAAAATTTGGTGAACTTGCTCTCTTTGTTTGTCTATTGACAACTGAAGTGTGAATTAATGTGCCCCTTTAATATGCTAGGTCAAACACACAGAATCATGTGAATTGTTCCTCATTGTTCTAAAAGATTCTGTTACATTTTGGAATTACCAAGATGCCACCACATTGATCTAGAAGATTCTAAGATGGTTCCACATTGTTCTTGGAGGTTTTGTTACATTCAGGAATTATAAAGACGATTCAATTAAGAATTTAAAAAATTTCAACATTTGCAACTTAATTTCGTTTATTATTTTTATTCACTCATATTGAGCACATTGTTCCAATAATGGACTTTTAGTAAATAAATTATGAAAAACTTTAGTGAAAAACAAAGTGCCACGTTGTACTTTCAGGATATATAGTAGCCTAACCTGACATGTATGATATACATGTGGATAAAAATTCTCAGAATTTTTTTAATGTTTCTAAAATTTGTTAAACTTAAAAGTGGAAGGTCTTCTTTACAAGGAATGCAGTACTCAGTGGTATTGATTAACAGTAAAAAAATAAAAATTTTGGGATTGACAGTTTTTATTTTTAATTTAGAAGAATGCAGCAAAAAAGTTGAACACATTTTTCTTTTTTTTTTTTTTTTTTTTTTTTTTTTTTTTTTTTTTTTTGCAGTATATCATTTTAAACAGAAAATTATTATCTTTAAAATAAAATAAAGATAACAAAATATCTTTCACTATTCCTTAGCTAGAGCACTTTAAAAATTTTATCAAAAATCGCAAGTGGTAAATGGGTCCGGGATGCTACCTTTGGCAGCCTGTATGTCGGACCAGGATTTTTTTTTTGGCGAAACAAAAGTATCCAATTACCTTACTTTTATCTGAATTTATTATATGTTAAATTCAAAAACTTCTGAAACTATGAAAGTAACCCTCCTGTCTGAATTGATACGGATTCAATCTGTAAAAAGTAAAAATTCTTATCCAGTAAACCTATTAAACCTTTAGTTGGTAGCAATTTTCTTTAGAATGATAATATTTGTTATAGTTATATAGTCACACACTGCAATAATGATGATCTTTGCTGTTAAAATTTTACAGGAATTTTGTCTAGTAGTGGAGATGATTTTGAGGACAGTGAAGAACTGTATGAAGCAATTGGAGAGGTTCTGCATGAGGTGGGAAATGATAAAAGTGAAATTGAGATAAGGTAAATGTGAATTATCTTAAACAAAATAGGTTATTATTTTTATGTGTTTAGGGCTATGTTAAAGCTTGTTGAATTTTTTTTAAGAAACATGTCTATTAACATCACAGTATGAATTGCTTGAAGGTTATTTTATCTTGTTATTCTTTTTAAGCTTGGTATGTAATAACAGTAATAGTAAGTTCTAGAAAATTTTAAGTCTGCATTGAACTACAATTTTGTGGTTGCAGTGTATGTAATAGTGGCATGCATCCTTAGCTATTCTTTACTTCACTCAAGTATATCCATAAGAATTATTTTCTATGAAAATAAAAGTTGCTGGTTAACAAGTTAAAATACAGCTGTAGGAATAAAACATCACTTACAAAGATGGCAGCGGGGTTTTGTTGACACGTGAAAAATATCAGTTGTTTGTGTCTGTTGATGCCATCCTATCTTCATTGTTATTATATGGCCAGGGATAATCATTAGAAATAAATGCTTCTTGTTTGTTGTTAATAGTATCCAGTTCTGAATTTTTGCTCTTCTTTGCTTTGCGAATTCAACATTGCTTCCCCTCACCTGATTCCTCCCCCCCCCCCCCCCCAAACCTCAACCAAACTGAACTGTCTGGAAGTTTTTCATTGTTCTTTTTTTTTTTACATTATATCACAAGCAACATCTTTGCAAAGTGAAATATGTGCAACCAGTAAGGCAGTGGTTTATTTATTTATCGTATGATTATTTATGAGGTACACAATAGGAAATGTACATATCACAAGCTTGTACAATTTCATATCTCGAGATCTAATGTTTTAATCCAGTCAACAGCATTGATCGACGCATCATGGATTTCCGCCATTGTTCCCTTGTAGGCCCGAAGAGGACAGTCAGAAACGATGTGATTGATTGTCTGTAAGGTGGCTCCACAGTCACAATTTGGAGAATCTACCCAGCCCCATTTGTGTAATAAGTAGCCGCATCTGCCTTGTCCTGTTCGAATCGATTGATGATTCTCCACTGCCGAATGGGGAGATCGAAACCTTGTAACCTTATTGAGGAGTCCTCAACTAGATTTTTATTGGCTACTGATGACTGCTCCCATTGAGTTGTCCACAGCTTATTGGTGTTGAAAGAGGACTCTGTAAGGTTGATTGCTGTGCGCCATGGTGGTTTTCTTGATTTCAAGCGTTGATGTTTGTTTGAATCATGTCTTGATGTATAGGCAGCTGAGGGTTCTTCAGGATATTTTTCCAGATTTTTAAGAGATCTTCTGATCTTCTTAGTGCTGGGGGTGAGATGTTGCATAGCACTGGAAGCCATATGGTGTTCGTACTGTGAATACATCCTGTAATTATCCTCATTGCCTGATTGAGTTGTACATCTATCTTCTTTGTATGGGCACTATTGATCCAGGATGGGCAGCAATACTCAGCAACAGAGTATGACAGAGCTAAGGCTGTGGATCTTAGAATGTGAGCACAGGCTCCCCATGAAGTACCTGCAAGCTTATGGAGAATATTATTTCTTGTTTTGACTTTGGCAGCCACGTTTGAGAGATGCTGTTTGAAAGTTAGAGTTCTGTCCAGTGTTATACCCAGATATTTTGGTGTGCCGCAAAAAGGCAAGAGTTGGTCTCTGAATTTAACTTTTGGTTTATAGTGTGCTTGTCTGTTGCATAAATGAAATGCTGAAATAACTGTTTTCTGAGGATTTAGATGGAGGCACCATTTCTTGAAGTAGTCATCTAACTTTTCCAGATCAGCTGATAAAGTTGTTTCTGCATCAGAAAAGTTGGGGTTCTGGTTAACCAAACAAATCTCATCAGCATAAGTAAATTTTCTTGAAGATGTTTCTTGTAAATCATGAGTATACAAATTGAATAGGAGGGGCGCTAAAACAGATCCTTGGGGTAAACCATCATTTAGTATAAATATTCTGCTTCTGTCATTATCAGAGTATATCTGAAAGTATCTATTGCTCAACATGTTGTTAAGTAGTTCTGTGAGTTTTTGACATGGGATAATACTTAAAAATTTCAGAAGAAGTCCTTCTCGCCAAACAGTGTCATAAGCAGCTGACAGATCCAAAAAGGCAGCCACACCTACTGATTTCTTCTCATACCCATTTTCAATATGAGAGGTGAGAGTGAAAACCTGGTCACTACAACTTCTCCCTGGCCTAAATCCTGCTTGTTCTATGGGAATGTGTTTATTGATCACTTCAGAAATTCTATTGTAGATCAGGCGCTCAAGGAGTTTGTATGTTACACTTAGATAATTTGGTCGATAATTTGCCACTTTCGTGGGGTCCTTATTTGGTTTCAATATGGCTAATATTTTTGTTTTCTTCATTATCAGTGGGAGGTTTCCAGTTTGTTGGATATTTGATAAGAAGTTGGTAAGCCATCTTACTGTAGCTGGTCCACAGTGGGCCAAAAGTTCAGGATATATACCATCAAATCCAGCTGCTTTTCCCAGTTTCATTTGTTTGATTGCATCTTTGGTTTCTTCTTCTTGGTGGATCCAGGACTTTGGATTTTTTTTGTGGGGGGGGGGGGGGACTTGAGCGGACTTTGGTTAGGGGGGACGCTTGGCCGTTTTTCATTTGGGAGGGGCCTTGAGTCGGGCGGGGCTAGGGTTTATAGTCATGCCGCTGTTAATAGATCAGTAGAGCTAAAAAAAAATTAAAAATTTCCAAAATTACAATGTCGGAGGTGGACCCAAATACTTTTTTTGGGGGGGGGGGCTTGAGCCCCCTAGCTCCCCCCTCCCCAAAGTATCTGGGTTATCTGGTGGAATTGATGGATATAAGCAAAACCTGTTGGTGTACTTACACATTCTTGTAATACTAACTGTAATTCTGCCTTTTGGTATGTGAGGTAAAGATCCTATTCAAAACAATCCCAACATTACATTGATGCACACACTGAGCCTGAAATGACTGTTGCTTTGCAGCTTGCCGTTGTTAATACTTTGGATTCTTTCATGCTCTTTTAGTTTAAGTTTCCTTTCCTACAAGCCGTTGGGTTTCATCTCTTCTATGCCACCCCAAATGTTAAATTTCAAAAAATTGATATAGTTGCACCCTGAGAACCATTGTTCATTCTCGTTGCATATATTTCATTATGTTATAAAACATTGGGCTTTTGTTCTTAGGTTGACGAAGGGTGTATACTCATAAATGTGTGTGGTTTTATCTTTTCATCGTCGTTTATTTGTAACGCTCAGTATGTGTATTAGTCTATCCCATCTTTCGATGCTACAGCAGCCTTCAATGAAGACTGCTGAAAATGATGAATATAAAAGGTGACCAAAAACAAGAAACGCGTTATTTCAGTAGTTCTGCTGAAAAAATGCATTTCTTCTGTTTGTCTCTTTTATGTTCATCCTTCCCACCTGCCTTCATCTGTGGTAACTGTTGGGTCGTATTTTCCTATCTAACCTTGGTTTTATATATATATATATATATATATTATATACATACACACACAGATAGGTCATGAAGAAACTTAACAGCAGGATAAATTAAACATTTAGATAGAAGAATATCTGTCTCTTACTACAGTTGAAGGCAGGATAGCATAGAAACACACATATACATACATAGAGTGCTGAAATTTTTGATTTTAAGGCCTTCTCTATTGGCCACCTTAGCTCCTCTGTCTAAACCCAACCTACAACAGTATCTTCATTTCAGCAGTTGCCATCTTTATCACACTAAACATTGCCTCCCCTATATCCTTTGCATTTGTGGGAGTCGTATATGCTCTAACCACAAAGCCCTCTCATACCATATTCCAACATCTCACAAGCTCTGATACTTTGTGATAACTACCAAATTTAGTTCACAATATAACCACCCAGAACCCTCAAAAACCAAGCATATTCCAGTCCTCGTTACTTAGTGTTTCCCAGAGCTTGAATTCATCAACTGAGTTGTATGACAAAATTATGATTTTCTTCGAAATGAGAGCCCCTTCCCTATCCCTCCCAGACTCCCTAACCTCCTCCAACTTGAGTTTATAGACATGTTCTTCCTCATCCTGCTAATACAATCCCATTGCTCATCTCTGTGTAACAGATCCTGCTGCAAAATTTGCAACATACATGATGCCTCTGTCACATTCGCCAACCCAGTCACCGTGGAAAGCTCTCCCATCATATGTTGTACCTCCCATGTAACATACCAACTAACCATAAGCTATTTTTCAGCCTCCTACATAGGTCCGACCTAGATCTGACTCCCCATTAGAATGAATGGCCACAGACGAATGGCATTCACTCAGAATCCTGACCACACAGTACCCAATCATGCTACTATGCATGATATCAACAATTTTAATTCTTGCTTCGCCCTCCACTATATCAGAGTCCTCCCAAATAGCAGCAGCTCATCTGAACTAAGATGGCGGAAACCCATTTTTCAGTATAAAATGGGAACCAATTAGCTAGCAGATCTCAACTTGAGATAACGCATTGCTTATTTTCCATCCCTATCCCCATCCCTACTCTCTCTTCCCTACATGAACCAATGCTCACCAGGGATGTTACATTACTGTGTAATATCTTTTATTCATTTGTTCAAGTTTCTTTGTATTTTATATTCTTTATGTACACAAGAAAAACTTTACTGGACAAGTTTTGCCGCCGATGCCTTCTGCTTACCCGTAACTTGTTTCCTCAACATAGTTACAAATTTTACAATACTGAGTTCTATGCTCTTCAAATACACTCTTTAGACCTGCCATGTTGATTTTACCCCCACCCAAAAGCTCCAACCAACAGAGTTCCCAGTTAGTTGCCAGCCATCATACAGCTACCTCATTCTGTTGAAAATGATTCATTAACCTGAAAATTTCAGTACCCAATGAGTGTTTTGATGCTGTCATGCCTTCAACTGTGGTAAGTGAATAGCAATGAAATAATGGCACTAAGTAGTGAAAAGGAATTACAAATTAGGATAGGAAAATATACCACAACTCAATAATCTTAATACATTTAATATGCTGAAGTTCACATGAACCTACTCCCACAACCAGGCCACATTCTTCGTTATGGATTTGTTCTTCTCCAACGGCTACCTCAACTCCACAGTCCACACCAAATCCACCAACCAACAATGGCATCTCCATTCTGACAGTTGCCAGCCGTATCATACCAAACGGTCATGCCCCCACAGTCTTGGCATTCAGTATAGTCATATATGCTCGAATATACAGTCCCTCAACTAGTATTAAAACAAGCATTGATGTTCTGCAACTACACTTCAGCTTCACTGACAGCTCTCACGGGTCACATTACAACCTGCTCAGCCAATCAACCATCCTAAACCCTACAAACCAACCATAGTCCAGTCCTGGTCACACAATATTATCCAGGCCTCCAATCCATTAGCAGAATCCTTGGGGAGGGTTATGTTTAGCTGCAAACATTCCCAGAAGTGAGATCCATTATTTCCAAAATCCTCCCTGCCACTCCCAAAACTTGTTTCAGCAGGCCTCCTAAACTCTGCTAACTCCTAGTCCATAAACATAATCTTAACAATCTAATCAGAGACTTTCAAGGTTCTTTCCCAAACAATAGAAACTGCTGCAAGATTTACAGATACCATACCTCCACCACTTTCACTAACGATCACTGGGAAAGCTTTCCAGAGGTCACACCACCTGCAAAACCTTCCATGTAATATACCAGCTAATGTGCAATCACTGCCTGGCTTTATATATAGATTTGACCACTAATCCACTAGTCGTGAAAATGAATGGCCACCAACAGACAGCATTCACACGGAGCGCAAAGAGTTCTGTAGCTGTCCAAGCCATCTTCCATGATTTTTAGCTCATTTCCCGGTCTATGCTTTGAGTCCTCACAAATAGCAGTAGCTCCTCTAAATCAGTAGGTGGTTACTAGCCTATGAGTACAAACTGGGCACAATACAACTACTTGGTCTCAATTTAAGATAATACCCAGTCATCCTCTCCTTGCCTCCATCCCCGCTATCTAAATTGAAGCATAACTAACCAAAGGTGATGTTTAACTTCCTAGATTCTTTGATTTAATTTGTTTTCACTATTTTTACTTGCGTTGTTAAGATTTTAGTATATTATTTTGCTTTTTTTATGCACCAGACATTAGTTGTGATATTTTTCAATCTTTGGGTATTAGCTTTAATTCACTAACACCCCTCTCTCTCATTGGTTGTAATCTACCCCCACAATGTTCCTGGCTAACAGTTAGGCCTAAAACAGACGAAGCAGCTTGCCACCTCGACTGCCGCCATGTGGCAGTCGATGTGGTGGCTGCCGCAACTGTTCACACGAGGCGACTATAGGAGCGGCGACCGACACGTTGACCATCGTTTTGGCACATACAGCTCAATTTCTTGTGAAACAATGGATATTGAAGATGGGAGCAAAATGCTTCTGTGGTTACTGCACTGTAGGTGGAACAGGAGGAAAAAAAAACTGCTGATATGATTGTGAATCAATTTCATTAATTTTTTTGGACTAAAATGAAAAAGATGTTAACAAAAGTCACAAAAAATGATTGCCACATTCCTTGGAACCAATCAGACTCTCAAGCTGTATTTTATGGTTCAAAAGTAGATATTAAGATAAAAGTTATGATAAAGATTTGATAATGGATCAATAGAAAAATATCAACATGTTGATATTCAGACCTTCTGTCCTTAGCTGCTTTAATAGTAAGGTTTCTAATGGTTTTTCCGTCTATTGCAGCTAAAAAAAATATTTAGTTGGACTAGATGAAAAACAACTGAAAACCACTAGAAACCTCATTATTGAAAAATGCTAAATTTGAGTCTAAAAAATGTGTTGTTAAAACCATATGAAATCAGGAAATGGTTACAAGAAAATAAAATATAAATAATTAAATTGTAATTTTCATTTGTTGCGTGTATATTGTGCGGCATCATCTGTTTTGTGCCATTGAATTACATTGGGCCATGCGTCGACTCGACTGGCACACAACAGAAACTGCCTCATTTGTTTTAGACGTTTCTCTTTGAAGAACTTTCCTTCATCACCTGCCACTATGTTCTCTAGTTTCAAAGGGCTAAGACCCAAAAATTACTATAGCGTGTGTCTTTCCGTCTGTAACTTGTGTTCACGTCCCACAAACATCAGCTAAGGTAAATGGTGGCTCATTTCCCTATCCTCGTATGTAATTTTTATATTTATTTATTTACTTATGGCCACAGCACATAATCAATAACACAATTATATATGATTGTTTCACACTAATAAAAATGTAACATTAAATTATAATTAAAATTCAAAGTCGACATAATGCAGCCAATGTAGAGCTTCATTTGAGGTTTCTATAAAGTCTGTTGGTGATCCCCTGAAGGTTTTAAGAGGGCAGTCAAAGGCCACATGACAGTTGGTTTGTTTTCCTCACAACAGTCACAATTCGGCGAATCTCTCATTCTTCAGAGATGAAGCAGATCTGCCACGGCCAGACCTAACTCTGTTAAGAACTGCCCAGGTCTTGCAAGTAAGATAGAGTCCCTTTAGTGCCTGTTGATTATCAAACAGGGAATGCCATTCTGGTGGGTTTGAGATTATCAACTCCAATTTCCATACTTCTCTTCTGTTAAAATTATTAGATATAATCTGTTTTGCAGTTTTTATGTTCGGACTTCTTGATTTAAGTCTCTGAAATTGGGTTACCATGTTGTTGTGGATGGGCAGATCCAAGTTATGACAGATCTTATTATATTGAGCAATTAGGCGATTGCGTCGTCTTATCGTAGGCGGTTTGATGTTATACAAAACAGGTAGCCAGTACAGTGGAGTGGACTTGATACATCCACTAATTATCCTCATTGTCTGGTTCAAAACTATGACGATCTTTTTGATATTGGTGCTATTCATCCAGACAGATGAGCAGTACTCAGCTGCAGAATGCACAAGGCTCAGTGCTGATGTGCGAAGTGTGGAGGAGGATGCTCCTCAGGAGGTGCCAGTTAATTTCTGCAGAATACTGTTTCTGGTTCTTAATTTTGCTGCAAGGTTGTTTAGATATTTATTGTACGACAAGGTGCGATCCATTACGGCTCCCAAATACTTGAGGAAGGGGTTGTGTCGGAGGGGAGTGCCATCAAGAAAAACGTCAAGTGAGAGATTCGCCGCCCGATTGTTAAGGTGGAAGACACTAGTCTCTGTCTTGCTGAAACTGGGTATGAGATGCCATTTCTTAAAATAGTTGCTCAGGGTTTTGAGGTCTGCTGTTAAACTATTTTCAGTTTGCCGAATGTTATGGGATTGTTGTACTAGTGCGAGATCGTCAGCATAAGAGAATTATCTGGATTCTGTTTGAGGAATGTTGGAAATGTATACATTAAAAAGAAGTGGGGCAAGAACTGAGCCTTGAGGCAGACCATTATTCACTCTTCTTACTTTGCTTATCTTACTATCTGAGACTACCTGGAAAGTTCAGTATTGATTAGACAAGTGATTTTTTTGCACTTCAAAATGTTCAGAGTTTGTATACCATGTCCTCTTGCCACACTGTATCGTAGGCTGTGGCAAGGTCAACAAATACAGCACCAGTCTTCAATCGTCTTTCGAATCCTGCTTCTATGTGAGTTGCCAAGGCCAGGACCTGATTCTCGCAGTTTCTTGCTGGTCTAAAACCTGCCTGTTCAACCAGGAGGTTTTAGAAAATAATTGAACTGATTATATTGTAGATGATTGTGATGAAACTGTGAACATTATGGATATTTTTTAAGTTGATAATGTGATCTGAGATGTGTATATAACTTCTTTGGCGTTGGGTGGTCGCCGAGCACGCAGTCTACTATTGTCGACAGGCAAGTGGAGTACTTTATGGTTAATGGTAGCTAGCCTGTCGCAGCGCTAGTGTTTGTTCCGTGTGGATGTTGTAATAGCCTGCTATCGCAGTATCACCGATGGATAGAATATAATGTGAACAGTGCAGAAGTATTTTGTAGACTGTGTATGTGTTTCTAAGCAATATGGTTTGCTATAGACTGTTTATGGCGAACTGCTATGGTACTATACCACGTAAATTGTTTAATGAATAATTAGGGGGCTTCTACTCGAAGCTGCATTCTTTGATGACGAATGTTTTAGTATCTGGTGGCTTGCTTTTGGATTATGTAACTTCAGAAGAATAAAACTTTGTGAACTGTGAAAGCTGACGTGTGTGTGTTTCTCATTATCTTATTGCATGTTCCCTTTGACTGTTATTCAGTTAACTTATCCCATTAGCAACGCAAAATAGACTGGCGACCGTATGGCAGTCGAATCATTTAATTAGAAGTAATAAGTGGTAAATGAAAGCATTGAACATTGTGTTAAGCAACATAGCTGCAACGAAGAGTAAATATACAAAAAGTAAACTAAGGACTGCCCAAAGAGCTATGGAGAGGTCAATGCTAGGCTTAACTAGAAAAGACAAGAAGAGAGCAACAGACATTAGGTCAGTTACTATGGTCACAGACATCTTAGAGAAGACAGCATCCCTGAAGTGTTAATGGGCTGGCCATATTGCATGGAGAAAAGAACAGAGAGTGGACAAAAACAGTGTTAGAATGGAGCACAAGAGATAACCCCACACTGAGAGGAAGACAACCATACCGATGGTTCCCAAGTTAGTCAAAGATGAACTTGGTGGGGAAAAGGGGGAGGGGGAGAGAATTGATCAGCAAGCAATTATATTCCCTGTAGCATCCAGTAAAAGTAAAACAAATTGAATTAAAATATTTTTTTTAACAAAACAAAGTATATGTAAAATATCATACATATAATTTCTAAAAGGCTTTTTGTCACAAGCCATTATCTTCCTTCATGCCTAACCGAAATCGATAAATGAGGCATCATCTTAAATATTAAGGCCTCCGAAATGGTCACATTATGTCTTAAGAATGGAATTTTTAATAGTAAAGAATCTTTAAACTAACCGGGAATAGGGCAATCCATTATTATCTAACTTGTAAACAATTGATTTTTGTTACGTGATCACTTCACTAATTCTTAACACTTTTAGAGGCAATAAATAATTCTAAAATAATAATAATTCAAAAGAAAGATAAATTAACTAAAATTCCGTAGTTTCAGGTCGTGTAAATAGCTTAAATAAAATTTTAAACACCTCGTGGAAAGCACTTTCACTTCTAACATTTTTTATCATATGCTTTCGGTAGTTTCTCAAACTAAAAAGTAAATTTCCTAAAAGATCATAAAATTTGGTATAACGTATTAAAATTTCAGAACATTTCATGCAGTAGAATAGATTTTATATAAATTTGTAAGTTATTTCATCACTAATCACAACGCGGCAATTTCGAAATAAATTTGCAATTAAACCAAGCCACTTCCGTCAATAAAATAACTGTTAAAACATCTAACTAAATTCAAAGAACATTCAGATAACTCCACTTTTTCAATATAAACAACACTTTAATAATTATGAACCAGAAACCAATGGTTTGCTGAACAGTTTTCAAACCCGATCTTGTTAGACTCATAACTTTGCCATTTCACTACTGATCATAATCAAATTTACATCACTGGAATCTGGAATTAATATAGAACACTTTGGCATTAATTTTATTACACTAAAATGTAATCCAACAGGGTTGCCTAAAAATTGAATAAATCCAGATAGAAGTAGGGGAATCACCACTGAACTTTCGGAATCTTTTTATTAATACGCCGGTTAAACTAAATTAGTTTACAAGCAAGCTAATCATTTGAGAATTCTTACTAAACACTTTTTATGTACCTTGAAGACAAGACTACATGTAGTTAATGTTTGAACACCTTCTATAATCACAATCATTTGATACTATTTTGGGTAAGTAGTTGAATACTCAATGTCACGTGGATGGGGGTATATAGGCAGTAGCCCAGGAGAGGGGTATGTCTTTTGTCTTTCGTCTTTACGGTTTCGTCTTTATTCTTTTGGTCTTTACTCCGGGAACATTGCGTGAAAGTAGTCTGCGCTAGGTATGGTGCGTGTGTCGGGAATATGTGAAATTTGAGAGATCGCATGAGTGGTGTACCAACATGCTAAATTTTCTGACGAGTGGCTAGTAATGATGTTGAACTTTTAAATTTTCTAAAGGGGTTTTTGGTCGGTTCTCTTCTCTCCATAACTTTGCAATTTTTGGAAACGTATGATTCGATAGCCTATTTGACTGTAATTGCTGTTTTTCTAAATGTGATTTGAATAAACTTTAAATTTTTCAACAAGTGGACTTTCAAATGTGTTAAACTTGAACAGTAACCCTTTTCTAAGCTTTTGGGTCAAAGAAACTTAGTGGCGGCCTATAAGCATTACAGTTAAATATTCCAGGCAGGCACATGGTCAATTTCAAAGTATAGATGCAGATTTATAGAACTTTTCACTTCAAGTAAATATTCAGTTGAGGTACTAGGCCTATACTTTACCCTTAGTATAGCCCTTAGTCCGTACAAAATGCAACCTCCTATAATCACTCCAGCACATATTTTCTGATTTCCTTGACACACCTCATTTTGTCAGAACCCATGCAATCCTATTCCTGGGCAGTCTGGAGCAACAGTTCAGAACAATATCTCTCACAAATCTCTCAGATATATAGATTTATATATGATCTAGTGAAAACCACCTACTGGGCTTTCTCAACACCCTAAATAATAGCCACTCCATCAATTTTGTGTTGTAAGGGAAAAGTGTAGTACGGGGGGTGGAGTACCTTATTTGAAAGTTCACTTGATTAGAAAAATGTTCTTTGACTTTACGTTAATAATTTTAAATGACCATGTTACCTGCCTGGAATTCTCAACTGAGATGCTTAAAGGTCGCCACCAAATTTGTTTAAACCATAAACTTAGAAAAGGTTTCAGTCTGCTACGAAATCACAAAAAGTTCACTTGCATAAAAATTTGAAGTTTATTTTCCAAGTCACATTTTTTTTAAAATTTTGCATTCTACAGTTGAGAAGGCTATCGAACAAAAGATCCCAAAAATTGCAAAGTAATGGAGAGGATAGAATACCGACCAAACGCCCCTTTTAGAAAATTCACAAGTTCATGGTAGTTGCAAAGAAAATCATCATGGCCGACAAACGTTCCTAGCCTGGCTCAGCCAGTTCCAGCTACAAACCAACACACACCGCAACTACCGACGTAGATTTACCTCACAAAGCGTTCCTGGAGTATAGACCAAACGACGAAATCGAAAGACCAAAAGACGAAATCGAAAGACCAAACCGTGAAACAGCCCCCTCCCCGGGGCTACCGCTTAAATAACCCATCCGTGCGACATCAGGTATTCACCTACTTTCCCAAAATAGTATAAAATGATTGAGATTATGGAAGGTGTTCAAACTTTAACTGTATATAGTCTTGTCCTCAAGGTACATAAAAAGTGCTTAGTGAGAATTCTCGAATGAATAGTTTGCTAAAAAATTAATTTAGTTTAAATGACGTAGTGATAGAGTCTCCGACAGTAATAGGGATTTCCCTATCTCTATGTTGAATTTAAGCCAATTTTTAGTAATCCTGCTGGATTGCAAATTATTGCATTAAAATTAGTACCAAAGTGTTCTATGTTAATTCCTGATTCCAGTGATGTAAATTTTGTGAATATCTGTGGTTAGATAGCAAAGTTATTAGTTTATGAAGATTAGGTTTGAAATGTTTCAGAAGCCAACTCGGTTTATGCTAAATAACTATACTTGTGTTGTTTATATCAAAAAAGTAAAGTTATCGGAATTTTCTTTGAATTTAGTTACGTGTTTTGACAGTGGTTTTATTTACATAAGTGGCTTGGTTCACTCGCAAATAAATCTCAAGTGGAACCGTGTGTGTTTAATGATGAAAAAATTTTAAAAATGTATATAAAACCTTTTCTACTGCATGGAATGTTCTGAAATTTAAATATGTTATACTAGATTTTTGGTTCTTTTAGGAAATCTACTTTTTAGCTCGAGAAATTACTGGAAACATATGATAAAAAATGTTGGAAGTGAATGTGTGTTTATCAAAGTGTTTAAAAATTTATTTACACTGTCTAAAACTACGGGATTTTAGTGAATTTAACTCTCTTTCTAGTTATTATTATTTTCAAATTACTTCATTTAAAAGTGTTCAGAAATAGTGAAATGCTCACGTAGCAAAAATTTAAGTGTTTTGGGTCTCTACTCCTTTTGAATCGGTTTATTTAATGAATTTGCTTGTGGTATCAGCTTCTATATGAAACGTTCCTCCCATAACCTGTACTTGCAATGAAACCTTATATTTAGAGGAAAGCTTTCTCCCTCCCTTATGCTTGAAGCTAAGAAAACTAGAATTTATCGAAATTCTAAGGTGCTTACAGTGTATGTCAGCTTTCTTGTTGTTGGCATTTGCTTGCAGAACTCTGTTCACATTGAACCTACAAATCTACAACAATAACTTTACTTCAACAGTTGTCATACCTTCCACACCAAACATTCCCTTCCTTACAGCTTGACCATTCATAACAAATGCATCTTGCACCTGTTCTGATAAAGAATCTCTCTCCGGGTACACCCAAAACATGTTGAAAACTCTCATTTCCTGCAGTCCCCCTGTTCCAGTACAAAAACAAATCTATAATGCTATAAACCATCCTTTACACAACTACTCCAATCCTCTATCTCTTAGGCCCGGTGCACACGAGCGTCATTTCACACGGCGTGCATGCTGAGATGCTGCGCTAGCGGCTTGGAGTACACAGGAACAGATACGGCAGTGCATATGTGCCAGTGGCGATGCTGCGGTCAAGCCGCGGCGACCCAGTGGTCGTTTTTCCCTGTTCTCGCCCACCGCGCCGCAGTGTCGCCGCGCACCCTACTGTGGTCTCCTAGTACATTGTGTCCAATGGAGCAATGCACACGGGCGGCAGAACACCCTAGCGCGGCAAGCATGGCAGACAAGTTATTAGTGTTAGAAAATATTGACATCAAACATTTTATTGGTGTAATTAAGACCTATCCAGAAATTTGGGACATCCGTCAGAAAATTATCATGATCGAATCAAGAGGAGAGCTTGGACCAGTATATGTCGGATATTCATTGAGGGATTCGAGGAGGACGACAAGGGCGAAAATGAAATATTTAAGCAAAATATTTCGTGTTTATTATAATTCCAGTTTTACGTAAAGTATTTACAATCTAGATTTTATGTATCATACCTATAAAATTTATAGTAAATTGCTGTTGCAAACACAAAAGTTCTTAAATAAAATTCCTTTACCAGGGTAAGGTGGCAACATCAGAAACAAAATATGCTGCTATCATGTTCCTTACTTGGATAGACTGCTAAGTAGTTCCTGTTGTTGGAACTGAGGCATCCTTTCCGATATCGACGAAACCTTCTATACTCATTTCGTCTTGAATGTTGTACCCATCTCTCATTCTTACAAAATTATGAAGTGAACAAAAGTCTTTATCAATAGGATAGATAAATCCAAATTTACATTAATTGTTTTATGAAAAATTTTCCATTTATTTTACAGAATGCCAAATGTACTTTCTACTTTTCTCCTGGCGTGTGACAATCTGTAGCTGAAAATCCTTGTTTTTTTTTTCTGATAAAACGTTACCACTGTAAGGCCTCACATATTTGGTGAAAAGGAAAATGCCACATCACCAAGTAAACAAAAGGGCATTTTTGGACCTGCAGTGCTGGCTGAGGTTGTCCTCTTGGAATGTTTATTTAATTATTTTCAAGCTTCTTAAAAAAACAAGTTCTTGGGAATAGTCATATACTACCAATGTCTATCCTGTGTCCTTAATAAATGATTTTTAAAGATAAAGTACTCAAAAATTATCCGCTTCTTATTATACACGTCAATTGTTGTCAGGGGCACGCCTACTGCCGCCTGCTACGTGTGCATCGGATGTCGCGTGCACGCGTCGTGAAATGACGCTTGTGTGCACCGGGCCTTAAAACCAACCTCAGCCCATTTTTCAGCATCCAAACCTGTCCTGGGCTTGAGTCCATTAAATTAATCCCTTGTCACGGGCATGACTTCCTACATTCCTACCCCAAAATGCACACTCCTCTTCACAGAATCCTGCCCATTGCCTCACACACATGCTTCAGTAGATAACACAATCTCAAAAATATCTAATTCCAAAAAAAAAAAAAAAAAAAAAAAAAACATAACCTGCTGAAACTTGCGGCACGCACCCAAACATCACTGCCTAGTCCTGTTTGATCGTAGGAGTAACTTTTTCCAACACACCACATGCATTACAACATATTAACTCACCTGCCACCAGTTTAGCAATTCATACATGTCTCATCAGAAAACAACTACCATCCAGTTGCCACTGCCCATGCCAGTTCCAACAACTTGAACAATTTAAACAACTGAAACCAAAACCCTATCCTAACTTCCCAGATGGGTAACTAGCTTACCAACATATACTTGATTCCAGACATCCTCCTGGCTTCAATCTTCAGTCTTTCAGTAGACTCTGAATTTACCATTATTGTAATTTATTCACATAAATATTATTTATAAATGTTAAATTAAATTTTTCTATAAATGCACTATCTACCAAAAGTAATTAGAGTCCTGTGAAAATAAGTAATTCAGTACATCAGTAATTTGTGTGGCTGCCAAATGCTGCAAGCCAGTGTAAAACCAGTTGACAAGGAGATGGCACGATGTACAGAGATATCAGACTTTGGCGAGGTTGTTTTTTGGACTGCCATTTCAGTGGACTGTCTAGCTGGGCAAATGCAGTGAAGGTTAACGGTTCCAAATCAACGATAGCATTTGTCCTGCATTTGTGGAAGATTGATGTCAATTGTGTTAATGTTGCAAATTCTAGGTGACCTCTTGACCAACAGTTATCCCAGAACCTTGAAACGTAAACAACTCTAGCATCTCATCCCACAGGAGTATCAGTTTCCACTGGAACATTGAGAACAGAGGTCCACCTACATAGGTATTTCAGAACATCAGCTTCACATAAGCGTCACATTACAACAAGCAATGAATCTCGGCAATTGGATGACGTTGGGACCATTGTAACTGGACACTGAAACAGTGGAAATCAGTTCTATGGGGTAATGAGTCAAGATTTACATTATTCTATTCCAATGGATGTGTATGGGTGAGGTGTATACCTGGGGATCGGCTTCTGTTGTAATGTACAGTGGTGGTGTGGCACTGTTTTGTGGCGTTTGGCATAGAACATCTGGTGTTTGTCTGTGGGAGCATGAATACAAAAGCCTATTGTAATATCCTGGATAATGAAGTGCTTCCAACATTAAGTTTTTACAGAATGAACTGTGTTACTTCCAGAATGACAATGTCAGGTGCAATGTTTCAAGGGCTACTAAGCAGTGGTACACCATCACAATGTTCACAGAATGGACTGATGTGTCCAGAACCCCGACATTATTGAACGTCTTTGGAATGAATTGGATTCCTGGGTGAAGACTCATCAGGAGCAGCTAAAATCCATTGCTCAGCTCATGGAATGGTTGCAAGAGGAATGGCCATGAATTCTTTCGGAAGTCCTGCAAAAACTCGTAGATAGCATGTCGGACAGGCTGACACTCTCAGAGCAAACATTTTGGACATGTAGATAGTGTATTTATATCCTCTTAGATTCATTACTTTGGTGACGTTCCTCCAATTCCTACAATAATATTTCTCCAGAGCTCTGTTATCAGTTCAATATTTTCTCTCTGACCTTCTTGTCAAGTGTGGGGTTAAATACCAAAATATTGTGTTTAACGTGTTTTTTCTTTTTTGTATTTGGCAATCCCAGCTGCAGTGGGCTATGATAACTGTTCAGTTGAATTTCCATCTCCTTCCTTATCATGTCTGTCATATATTCAAGTACCAACATTTGCCTATAGCGTCCCCCCTTCCTTAATAATGAGGAATTTTTCCATCACCAGAGACAGAGTAGTAAAGGATGACACCGAGCGTGGTGGTGTAACTGCTAGCGTTCTGGCCTCGCATTCGGGACGACGGTGGTTCGAATCCCTGTCCAGACATCCAGATTTAGGTTTTCCATGGTTTCCGAAATCACTCCAGGCAAATGCCGGGATGCTTCCTTCAAAAGGCCATGGCCGAATTCCTTCCCATTCCTTGCCCCCCCCCATCCTTTCCTGTCTCTTAAGACCTCGCTGTTAGAGAGACGTTAAGCAAATAAATAAATAAAAATAATAATAATAAAAAAATAAAGGATGACCCAGAAAGAAATTAATTTCTGAAACCGCACTAATTTCTAAATGTTATAAGGGAGGGGCGCAGGGAAGGTATTGGTGTGCAGCACGGCCCTTGCAATTTTAGTTACCATGAGTTGCTATACGCTTTCTGTTTCCGCACTCTATTACGAGATCCTTCGATCTTATGTGACTGTTTGACACATTTTCCATGTCAAATTCGATCTACGGTGAGCACTAATTTAGTCAAGCAATGGGTCGAGAGATTCGAAAGAAAAGGATCAACACAAAAAACGCATCTTCAGGGTCACAAAAGGGTTGTATGTATCAACGAAACCATTCAGCAAGTTTGATAATCTTTACACACAAATACAAGAATGTCGAGTTGTAAACGTTCCTCTGCTGTAGGTGTATCTAGACCTGTGTGCAGCAAATTTTGCACCTCTATATGAAGTTGCATTCCTCTAAGATACAATTAGCGCAAAAATTGAAGCCAGCAGACTTTGAATCAAGATTAAATTCTGCAAAAGAAATGTACGATTCCTTCAGTAACATTATTTTCTCTGAATCTCATTTTCATGTAAACGGTTTCATGAATATCCAAAACTGCTGGTACTGGGCTGCAGAAAATCCTTGTCTAAAACACCGGAAGCCGCTTTATTTGCCAAAGGTTAATGTGTTGGCTGGTATCGCAAGTTGGGGTATCATTGGCCCATTTTTGTTTGAAAACAATTTCAGACGAACAGTAACCATACATTCGGAGCAGTACATTGCTATACTGATGGATTTCCTGATTTCAAAGTTACAACAATCGTGAGGTTACAACAGAAACATTTGGTTTCAGTAGGATGGAGCCACGTGTCAGATTTCAAATGAGAGCATACACGTGGTAAGGGATATGTTTCTTCAGAAACTGATTTTGCGGAGGGGTGACATACTGGGAAACACCAATGGCTCTGAAAACTCGTTAAATTTGCTAGTATTGTATATTGTAAACTAGGAAGTGATGCTTTATTTACAATTTAACTAGCCGATATTATGAAGGAAGAACAGGATTTGTCAGTTGTTGTATGTGCAGAATTTGTTACTGCTGATCAGAAAAAGAAGAAAAAATGATGCTGGTGGATGATCCTCTTTTCAAAAGTAGGGAGGAATGTGGTGGCGAAAAAATGTCAACTAAGATTCCATTTTTTTCTTCACACCTTGCTCATTAACTAAAAGTTCACTTGTTTCCCAGGCATCTAATCTCTTCAGCTTGTTTTTATATTCAGTTTGTATGTTTTCATAAACATTCCCATTCTTGAAATAAATACTTCGCCGGTTTTCTGCTGGATAATCGACCCTTAAAGTGTTTATTTCATACATACGCCAGGAAAAACTGAATTCTCACATTCCCATTCATGATAAAAAAATCAACACATTTCAATTCCCACTCCATACCCTATGTTTTTCAACACAATAATAAGAAATTAATAAAAACACGCCCGTTTGACAATGCAAATCATATATATTATTTCTCTAAGGTGTTTTTTTTGTCACAAGCCATTATCTCCCTTCATACTTAACCGAAATCAATGAATGAGGTGTCATTCTAAATCTTATGGTCTTCACTTTGGTCACATCATATTATAAGAAAAGGAATTTTTCAGAATTCGACCCTTAAGAGCAAAAGTGTCAATATTTCTAAAATGCTGTTTTTTGTTTTGCGAGTCATTTATCCCCCTGGATACCTATCTGAAATCGTTTAATGAAGTATCATTTTAAAGATAACGATCTCCGCTATGGTGACATCATATATTAAGACAGGAATTTTTCGGAATTAAGAGGCAAAAAATCAATATTTTTGCAACCTGTTTTTGTGTCACAAGCCATTTATCTCCCTTCATATATAACCAATATAGATAAATGAAGTATCATATTAAAGATTAAGGTCTCCACCGTGGTAACATTATTTTTCAAGAAAGGAATTTTTCGTAATTCGACCCTTTAAGGGCAAAAATGTCAATATTTTTTAAATTGCGTTTTTTGTGTCTCGAGCCATTTATCTCCCTCGATATCTAACTGAAGTCGATAAATGAAGTAGGATCTTGAAGAATAATGGCTCAGCATTGGTCACATTATGTATTAAGAATTATTTAAAAAAAAAAAAAAAAAAGAATTCAACCCTTACTAACAGAAATAGATAAATGAGGTATCATGTTAAAGATTAAGGTCTTCACCATGGTTACATTATATTATAAGAAAGGAATTTTTCGTAATTCGACCCTTAAATGGCATAAATCTCAATATTTCTAAAATGCGTTTTTTGTGTCTCAAGACATTTATCTCTCTTGATAGGTAAACAAAATTGATAAACAAGGTATCATTTTAAAGACTTAGATCTTTGAAGGTTTTCAGATCCGTTATACCATATTTTAAAAAAGGAATTTTTAAATTCAGCCCTTAAAGGGCAAAAGTATTAATATTTCTACAACGAATTTTTTTGTTACAAGCAGTTTCTCCCCCATGATATCTAACCAAAATCGATAAATAAGGTATCATATTAAATATTAAAGTATCTGCTTTGGTCACATCATTTTTTAAGAAAGTACTTTCACCAAATTTCTAAAACATTTTTTTTTAATACCTCGCTTGATGCCTAGCCGAAACCGATAAATGAGGTATAATTTTAAAGACCAGGGTGTCCGCTTTGGTCACACCATATTTTATAATATAAAAGGAATTTGACACTTTAAAGGCAAAAGTATCAATATTATTTCTACAACGTGTTTTTTTTTACGGTAATTTATCTCTTTCGATACTGAACCGAAATCGATAAATGACATATCGTTTTATAGAAAAAGGTCTCCAATTAGGTAAAATCATAAATAAGAAAGAATTTTTCAGAATTTGGTGCTTAACCCTTTGACTGCTGTAGACGCATTAACGCAAGGGGAATTCTACTGTGCCCAGGTGCTCTGGACGTGTTAACGTGCGCCCTTGCTCCTTCCCTAGGTGCTCTGGACGTGTATACACGCGCCGCCCTGTCTATGCTCTGGACGTGTTAAGACGTCCGGCTGCTAAGGTCCCTGTGTGCTCTGGACGCGTTAACACGCGAGCCACTTAACGACCAGGTCAGGTAGCCATATTTCCACCCCAGCTGTTTAATTGCTTTCCAACGTTCGGCCCGTGAGAGTCTGCAGTTGCGATCTTATTTGTATTGCTATTTTCATTTTAGTTTTTACTGAGAAAATGGTTTGCCGTCATGTTTGTACAAAGGAAGAAATCATTGAGATTCTTACTAGAAATGACAGTGAGAATGATCTCTTTGATATGGATGATAGTGAAGACCCTTCAATAGGATCTCGAAGTAATAGTCCTATTGGATCTGCTAGTGGAAAACGACCGTCTGTCTCCACAAGAGGTAAACATTTTCAGTATCTGAAGCTTCATATAGTGAGAGCTAAATGTGTGGAAAAAGAGGACACTTTAGTGACAGCTTTGACTGGAAGAAAAGAGATTCTCGTCCTTTTGTGCATGCTTTAGACGATTCATTTGCAGGACACAAATATGGATTAGGTCAAATTCCAGCATTCTGTCATTTTTCGGGATATTTTTAACAGAACATCTTATGAAATCTATTGCTGAAGGAACCTATAGATTTTATTTATATTCCAAGACAAATACGCCAGAATCAGTTCACTCTAGATTTTCAACGTGGAAGGATTTACTGGGAGACATTTTCGAAATATTATTCACATTAAAAATTCAAAGGAGAGCACGCCAACGCGTAGATGCGCTGGATGTTAGAAACAGAAAGTGCGTCCAGAAACCAGGTACAAACACTAAACATGCAATGTACAGTAATACTGTGTGTTGTGCCATGTTTCGAGGCTTGTTACATAAAAAATATTTATTAATCATGGGTAACTACACTGTAACAATTACATTACATTTTTACGCCTCTAAAACTAAGTGAAATACAAGAAATTTTTTAAAAAAATATTTTTAACTTCGCCAGTGACGGTCTAAATCCCAGAACCAAAAGAAGAATGGAAAATATATTCAGAATTTGTGAAAGGTATTCGAACACTTAACTTCAAAATTTTCTCCTGATGAATTACTGCACTAACAAACAAAAATATCACACACATTTCAGTTGCTGTAATATCTATTTAGCATATGAAGTACCTGTATGTTTGTCTACGCGGACATTCACTTTTAGAGGAGCTGTACATTGAAAAACTTTAGATGTCAGAGTAACTGCATTTATTTTGTATGTGGGGTTTCAAAACTCAAAGAGAAAATGGAAGGCCGTCACACACAATGCCTCAAAAATATTCAGCACAGAGCACGTTGGGCCGCGTGCTAAACTCAGCAGGTCAGGTATCGGATGAACGTGGCCTCTGAGCGCAGGTAGATGGCTTAGAGGATAACAAAGGAGCACGCAGGGAGGACTATGCCGGGCAATACCTAGCAGTTAAAGGGTTAAAGTGGCCGCGCATTTGAGATAGTTCAGAGCCATGTCGCAAGATTGCCGCAGCAGATATCACAAAGATGTCAATAAACAGTTTTTTTATACAATAATTATTCAATTCGTATATTTTTTTCTGTTACGGAAACATTTTTGTTTTGTTGTACAATACCAATGTAAACTTTTATACTAGCGAGAAGTTCATATGCTGTGTGCATTTAGTTCAGGTTGGTTTGAATTCTGTTACGGTCAGTGACAGTTTGTCGTAGCTACAGTGTGTTTTAAATTTTCCTGTTTCGTAATGTGTTGTAAGTATTTTGATGCATAACTATTACACAAAACAAAAGTGCGGTTATACTTTTCAATATATTACAAGCATTCAACCTCACTAATCATCGTATTTTATTGGCGAAATTTTCGCACGGGTCATCTAGTAACAAAATAATGAACCAACGTTGTTTCGACATCTACACCAGGAGGGGTGATGAGGCCAATCCAACGTCAATCCTTTGATGTTACCACCAGTAGTCTGAACCTCAACCAAGGCAAACGCTTCATTGACTCTGATTTAACTCCTGTACACACAAGGCAAATCTCTGCCAACAAAGCATTCGGTCATCATTTGTTGGCCATGATGTGCTTAGCAGGTACATGCCTTAAGACAAATCCAAAAGTTTCAAATGATAATTTCATTGATATGCCTGAAACTATGAAAATTATCTCCAAGAGAAAGAAAAACCTGTTGAATTACTATTGTAAATTCTTCACATTTCATAATTTTGTGAAGGTGTGTTCACAATTTTCATGAAAAAAGAAAATCAGTTATGTGATATCACAAATGTTTTTTAATGCCAAAAACAGCATATTGTGACACAAAAAATAATTTGTTTTGTTATGGATTTAGGCTAGATCTCTTTCAGTAAGGCTTAATGAAATGTTTTCTTGTTTTAAGTAATCCACAACTAAAACAACGTGATATCTTTGATGCAGTGTACATTTCCTGGGATGGATTTCAAAATTTCAATCTGCAAATTGTCGATAGTAAATTAATCAAAAGTTACTGAGATGGTTTTAAATTTGTACTAAACTTTCTAGCCATGTTGGGATTTTTACCTTTGATGGCTGTGAACAATCTCTGGCCGGGTCTGTATTAAAATTTGTTTGCAAATATCTGTTAAAGGTGTCATTTCTCGCTCCATCCCCCAGTAATGTAGAGACATAAGGTACAATGCAGATTTTAAGCTATACTGTAAACTTAAAAACTTTGAAAACTTTGTCCAAATTGGTTCAGTAGTTTTTGTGATGTTAGTTAAAACAGACTGGGACAGCCCACTTACAGATTTATTATACATTGTAATATACATGAGAGCAGTAGTTTTACTCTTTTCTGTTGGTAAAATTTGTTAATATGTTAAATATGCTTTTCTAATTGATAGGACTGTATGAAGCTTTCTTTCTCTCCTTTTTTCTTTTTTTTGAAGTGTGGGAGGTAATGGAAGTCATGTATTACCCAAGGACTATAGCTTGTAAGTGTGGCATTGTTACCCACTTCTTTGGGGGTATCTGATAAAGAACAGATTTGAAAAGGGTTTGAGTGGAGTTCCAGAAAGCTGACTTTGGTCTTCAGCCACACTGTCATCAGTTATTGTCCTTGGTAAGCATAGACTTAATGTATTTTTTAGTAGTAATAACTTGCTGATTTTTTTATTTTTTTTTGAGAATATTATGGTTTACATTAGTATTCAGTTAGGAATACATCACTGCCATAACAGCATCATTTTATTTCAGGGATATATGTGAAAACCTGTTAGGCATTTTAAAACCAAACAAAGATGCTCTAATAAATAACGGACCAACAAAGGTTCTAAATGCACCAGTTCATCTTGCAACAATGGCAGCCAACTTGGAAAACAATGTGGAAGACATTAAAAGTATATGGGTTATGTCTAGAGATGACGGACTTGTGAGTAGTGTCATACATTATAATTAATGCTTAGTTTTTTTTTTTTTAACTGAATGAAAGATTTAAAAAAAAAAAAAAATAAAGTCTAGTAATTTGAGGTATATTTCTATAACTTCAGAAAGTAGATGCTAAGAAACTAGAAAAAGCGGAGGCTAAATTGCAACAAAAACAAGAGAAACGAACTCAGGATTTGATCACGGGGAAGAATCAGACAACTGCTGCTCCCCGCCTGGAGTCTGCTACTGCATCACAAGTTACAAGCAAGAAGGAAATAAAAATGGAGGACAAAGGAAATAATCGAGCACAAGACATTCGGATTGAAAACTTTGATGTAGCCTACGGTAACAGGTATTTGACATGGTTAGATACATTTTTTACAAATGTTAGAAACAAAAGTATCCACTTAATAATTAGACCTTGTAGTTGTGTGCATGTTCAGTTATTGGGGTATGTAAATACTTTTATTATTTAAAAAAATTAAAATTGGATAGTATTTTAGCTTTTTGATTAACTAACCTACTCAAAAAATAAAAGCAATTATCAATGAAGTATAAGAGTTAATGTAATTACTGTCTGTAAAGGTTTGAAATTTTGTCTAAGACTAAATGGAGGCAATATTCCTTTTTAACATAGAGCATCATGCAATTAAGTAGGTTTATGGGAATTCTAGTTTTTGCCTGAGACTTCATTCTTGTGGAATACTAATATCCTGACTGGCTTCTTAAATTATTTGCATAGGGACCCGAGAAATACTATAATTTAGTTGGATTTTTTTTTTTATTATTCTTGTACTTCATTTGTTCCTTGTCACGAATAACTGCTTACTTGGAGTTCAAACATTACTCGTTAACTTGATCGTGTTGAATGTATAACTGATACCTTTACTCGAAGATGTTGTAGTTCTTTAAACCGGTCGCCAAACTTTTAGTTAAACCTGTAATAGCTAACAGGTCATACATAAATGAAAGAAAGTCACTTGTAGTTACGAATTTGAAATATATTCTGAAAGTTTTCTGAAGTTAAAGCTGGTATCAGATTACACTTGTTGAAAACATTTAAGGCAAATCGAACTTCGAGTCACATATGAAGGTGCAGATTATCCTCCAAGGAACAACACTGATGAAGCATTCACTCTTGCAAACATATTATCTATTTGCAACCCCAAAATTAGAGTGAGCTTCAATATAGTCCTCAAACACTGCTTCTGTTGACTTCTTAAACTATTGTAAAAAAGTTTAGCTTAAAGTTTCCTTAAAGTGAATGATTAAGTCCACGAACTTGTTCCGAGGTGAGATAGTTGAAGTTTCAGTAGTTACATTTTGAAATTTACCCTTGCGGAGCAACGCGTACTGCTACTTCAAAACTACCTGCTTAAAAACTGTTCGGAAACTATCCCCAAAACTATACCAGACTGCTTCAAAAACTATTCAAGACTGCTCGAGGCTGCCTGCACTCATTGGCTTTTATAGGCTAAGCTTATCTATTGCTGAATCGCCGTGGAATACCGGTGTATTCCCGCGAAGAAACACTATTCTTTAGTGAATTAGAAAAAGCCCCCCCTCCCCCCACCTGTGGAACACTAATTTTACTTAGATTTTCCCGAAATTTTACTATGTTATAGTTTGATTTATTCCGAATCTTTTTGGTCATGACAAATTTTCTCGTAATTATTCTTGTTTAAGAGCTATTAATTTCTAAAAGTTACACATGTCAACACTAAAATTTTGTTTTTCTTACTTTAAACATCAAGTTACCTCTGAACTGTTATATGTTTGTTATTAACTGAATTTTTCTCTTTCTTTTAAACATACTTTTATCTTTCTAGCTCTTTTTTTTTCTAAAGGATAAATTATTTATATTTGAAATATCTCCTTATATAAATTTTAAAAGCACACAAAAACCACCTTAAAGTGATTGTTATTCTCTTCTTTCTTAGTGGAAATGAATGCAACAAAATTCATCATGACTGAAAAAAACAACCTTATTTAAATCTTATGTCTTTTACGAAAATAGTTTAGAATCACTTTAAAAAGTGATTTCTTGTTAAGAACATTATTATAAAAGTTCTTTACTATACAATTATATGAGATTTGCCCCCTTCTAAATGGTTTTATCCAGATAATGAACATATAACAAGGTTATGTTCTGACATGAAAAGTGCTTTACTATTGAAAATGATTATAAAAGTTATTCGCTATGTGCACAGTATGTAATAGGCCTCCTGTTGAATGGTTTAGGTAATGTAATAGGTATATAACATCCTTGTGTTCTCATTCCAGACTAATATTGTTTTTAGTTTCATTCATCTTGTTTATTTGCTCATTGTGTTTACATTCCAATTCAATTACCCAAGGAACTAGTCAGCTTCCTGGGATAAAAAGTATTTTATGTGCTAATCCAGACTATATTCTAAGGTTGAGTCAAATTTCATTAAAATCCATTGAGCCATTACATTATGATTGAGTGACAACTGTCTTTCTATTCAACTTTTTTTTTTTCAAGTGTTGTTTTAACTGTCAGGTAAAATAGCATAGATAATTCAGCTTTTACCTTTTCATTACTATCGTGAAGAGACTGATTCTGTTAATTAAAGTTTACAAAGTATCATTTGATTAAAGTGTCCGAGTATGGTTTAATTGTGATTTAAAGTAAATAAGGGTATATATTTGTGTAAATAATAGTTTTCAATTGCTTATATCATCAAATGTTTGCTTAAAAAATATTGGGTGTACCAGTAATGGCTTCTGTATTATTTTGACTAGTTTTCAGCCACTTCAAACTGTTTAATGTGTTGATAATTGTATTGAAAACCTATATTTTATTTGTTGTTCTGTACTGTACTGAATGAAATTAATAACATTTGGTTTGTTGTATATTTTGGCAATTGCTCATTACTTGTTTTTACCTTCAGCTATTTTTGATTTTCTAGAATGTTTGTAGCTAGTATAAATAGGGGTCTTATTAAACTTTGGGTAGGAAATACATTGTAAATAAGAACAGTTAACTTTTATGAATAAATTCAAATTGATATAAATAAGAAAAGAAAGGGAAATTAACCCACCACATACCAAAGTGGACGGATGCGATGAGAGAACACTAATGCTGACAAACAACTACACAATATTTCGGCATCTGCCTTGCTCACAAATAGAAAAACGGGCCATTAGGCTCGGAACGTGTGTGCACAACGAACGTTACCTAATGACTTGAGTTTGACTATTGTTTACTGCCCTAGAGCTTTAAGTTGAGATATTAAATAATATGGTAAATTTTGCTTGGAGTACAAAACACCTGGTAACCAAAAATATCTTAAATATACAATTATTATTACACACGATTGTAGTCTCAATTGTCTGACCCATGAGAGTTACACCAAATGTTAACTCCTGCCAAGATTGATTAGGCTTTTCAGTTAAGGAGTTATGCTTAGTTTCCTTAATTCAAGATTAAATAAATCTTCTGCCTATTATTTCCTAGATTAATTTATTTCTAATAAGCATATGTTTAGTTGTTGGACAATCTCTTTTTTAAACGAAGGGTAGTTCACTGTGAAGGATTCTGCAATTAAACATATTTTGATGATGATTACTTGTAATGCAGTTTTATCTTAGTCTATTTAAAGACTTTTTGGCATGATTGAATTGTGAACATTTTTGTTGATGGTTTTAGGATGAATTTATCAGCCTCACAATATTTGCAACCTTTTACTAGATGCTATCAGAATTCAATTTGGGACTTTTGTATTATGTGAGTTGCAATGATTCCAAATTATTTCAAAATCTTGTTGTCTTGGCATAATCAGCTTGTTGTTGTGATTAGCTCAGATTTTGCCATGCTTCTAGAGAATTGGTATTTAAGCATTTTGGTTTGGCCAGTTCCATTTTCAAAGAATATTGGAATCATGTATATCATATGTAATGGTTTAGACCACCCTAGTAAGTCAAGAAAGCCTTTTTTAAAGACAGTTGCATTGAATTTCACTAAAATCAACATTGCTAAATACCCCTTTACCAAATGAAATACCTACATATGTAAACTTATAATCGCCAAGTTCTGTGTGATTTCTTTGTCCATGCATCATGCAAAAACTACCAAATCAATTTGGATGGGGTTTTCACAGCCTGAAAGCTCAGCATATAACTTAAAAAGTGCATTATGTCTTGAGAATTTATGTAAATGGTAATTTCAGCAACATAGCACTGTTGAAGGCAGTTTAAATAATTACTTTAAATTCATCATGAATTGTTCTTTTTTATTTACTCAAAATGTAAGGTCCACACAGCTAGAGCTGCCAGGAAAAGCTAGTCAAATATGAAATAAAATCTTGTTGGTTAACATACCAGCAAATTTTAAAAATTCATGTTAACTGGACTAATGATTGCTGAATTTGTAAGTAATAAACATCTGCAGATAATACTCTTTTTATATCTCTTGTAATTTTTACAAATGTGAAGCCAGATGGTGGAGTTAGAGCATAACTTTTCAGCAGCTGGCTCTGCTGTCTTCATCAGGTGTTGTGTTGCTTCTGGTAGTTGAAAGATTGTTGTTATTGCCTCAACTAACATCTCTTCTGTCATGCTCCCATTTAAATTGTTGTAAGCGGAGCATCTGACCATGGTACAGTATGCCGCCTGCTCACCTCCTGGCCCTGTCTGAATACGCGATCTGCTGTGAAGCACTGCCATGCTCATTCCTGGGCTTAACCCACAGCTCACTTCAAAGTTTTGGCTGTGTAATTTTTTCTATTGACATCCTGGTGTGATGATCTGCCACGTTTATTGGAGATCGGCTATAACCAGTACCAAGGTTTCACTCGGGTAGAGCCCACCATCCCTGTTAATATTGTTATCACTTAGCCGGAATTCTAGCAGTTCTCATACAAGAGTCTCAGAAGGGAGATACTCTGAACAACAAGACTGTCTTGTTAAACTCTATCTTGTGTTATTCCTTGATAGAGTGCTCAGCTGTTGCAGTTTTGTCCAGTTGCATTTATTCTCCATTATTCCGGGTATTCTTAGAATACCTGGAATTCACTCCACCCAAGTGAGTGTGTAAAATTTACATTGATCAGACAATCAAAACCATCTAGGAACACAATGGAACATATGGTCAGACAATCAGGGCCATCTAGGAGCACATAATGGAGCATAAATGCCACCTAACATCATGCAACTCGACAAATCTGCTATAGCCAAAGATCGAAAGATAGTTTTTCATAAGACAGTCATGCTGTTAAGAGCCTCTTCATGTGCTGAAAATTTGGATTAACAATAATTATATCAATGGGGGCTTTACTTGAATGAAGCCTGGAAACCAGTTATAGCTGATATCCAATGTGAACCAGGCAGTTTATCATGCCATGTCAAGAGGGCAAATGATGTAGCCTAGTCTTTGCAGCAAACCATTGGATTAAGTCTAGTGCCAGTGCTTCACAGTGGGCCGTATATTCTGCAAATTGGATAGAAGCCAAGCAGGTTGGGCATGGATGTCATAATGCACTATGGTCAGAGGCTCCAATTACAATGATGTAAGTGAGAACATAACACCAGGAAAGTTTCCACTCATGCTTTTTGTATATTATCTACCAAAATTAGACATGGGCTATAGTATACCATTTTGTGACACTAACTTTGCTCATCTAATCTTCCACACATCGTGTTGTTTCTATAACAGTATAGATGGTCATTGTGATTAATTTCAGTGAAGTTGATATTGCTAGATACCTACATTATCTAGCATTATAAAATATGCACTAAAACCTGTCACACAAAAAACTGCGTGCAAATTGGTTCGGTGGTTTAGGGTTATAAGCATAATAATGAAAAGCTGCTGCATAAAATTTTGTTTAAATTGATGCTGATAAATACCCACTTTATCATAACAAACTCTACATTAAAACCTGTCTGGATAATGACTCTAGAGTTTATAAAAATTGCATTTAAAAATTGACACAATAGTTCTCAAATTGTAAGTATGCTAACAGAAAGTTGCATTGTAAAACGCTGTTGAAATCAAAGCACTTATGTTCCCTATTATACCTATTATACTAAAAGTACACTAAAATATCACCTGATAATTTGGGACCAGTAGTTCTTGAATTATAGGTCTACTAATTTGAAAATGGAGATGTTGCGTTTTACATACATACAGATGATGTAGCAACTTTTTTTCTTAAAACTGCAAGTATTGTTGTGCTAAGAATTATACCATTACTTACAAGGTTGTTATAACAGCCATCTTAATATTGAACTTGATTTAGGATGAGATTCACGAAATACTGAAGAAAATTTGGTATGTTTGTTACATTTACCTAAATCTTCACTTAAAAAAATCATAATTTTAAATTAGATATTGTTTCGTTCATTCTTTTCTTTGAAGTGATTTTGAAGAAGTGTTATAACGATTTTCTTTAGAATTTTGCTGCAAGGTGCTGATCTAACCTTAGCCTTTGGGAGGAGATATGGTCTTGTTGGTCGGAATGGTCTCGGGAAGACAACCCTTCTAAGAATGATATCAAGGTATTAAATCATGATTAAATAAATCACAATGAATATTGCATGCTACTGTCCTGTAGGAAAAAATTTTAAAATAAGATTCTAATATATTGTTTCCTGCTAACTTGCTGTTTTACAGTGTTATCGTATTGTAAGTAATTTTGAATAGTATCGGCTTAAGTATGATCAGATGCAAGAAATAGAGATCCGATTCTTCCATATTAATGTGTTACAGTGGCCAACTGCGAATTCCATCACATATTTCAATATTACATGTGGAGCAGGAAGTAGTTGGAGATGAAACAACTGCCCTGAATAGTGTACTGCAGTGCGACACAGTTCGTGAGAACCTTCTGGCCAGGGAAAAGGAAATAGGTTCCAAGATAAATTCTGGGTGAGTTTTGTTCTAAAATAAAAATATATCTAGTTTTACACAAGTTTTAAGTATTAATTTACTCACATGGGGATAAAGGGTTTCTTGGGACTGGCATTTGGGAGGATAAACTCAAATTCCTGTCTGGTATCAAGATTTTGGTTTCTCAAATACATTCCAGGTGAATGGCCAGGGTAGAATTCCTTTCCAATCATTACTGCCATTCCTCTCCTTCCTCTATTGATTTCGATGAACCGTATAGCCAGAATAAAAGAAAACAAAATGAAAGGCAATTACTGTTAGCAACATGGATTAAAATTTGGCTAGAAGAAAGTAAATCACTGATTTACAGAGGAGGAAGTTTAAGTAATGACCATAGTAGGCAGTAGTAAATACATGGATCTACAGGACTTGATATTGCTAGAACTAATACAAACTTCCCCATGGCGACCAGCCTCTTACGTGAAAACAGTATACGTAAGGTGTTGGTAATACCACACAAATTATCTCACAGCACTATGAAACCATGTAAAAGTCTCACCTTTCTAGGTTTGAGGTTTGTGATAGTTATCAGGTTGATATGATGCTTGGACCAGAAGATATAGTAAACAAAGTTACAAAAAAAAAAAAAAAAAATTGATAATGATGTACGTTGGTATGATACGTTGACCGATTATACGTTTCAAATAGTTAGTGAGAATATAAGTAAAGTTTTGTTAGTAGGTTCTTTAATCAGTATTATTGGCTGCCCAATGTAGTTACAAATATGATTTTTATTGTAATTTGAACAGCATCCTGTTACCAAGTATTAGCAACAATTATTTATGAAAGTGTATTTTATAGGTAGATTTAACATCCACCAAGTAAGCAAGTTGTATTAGTAGGCTACTGAGCCTGTCAAATGAGTGACTGAGGGGAAGTGGGCAAGGGTTTACTTTCTGAGTTGGTAGCTAAAGCTGTAATGGAGCCCACTTTTAGTGATGATGGGGTTAGGACTGCTTTTTTTTAGGTTAGGGGCTGCTGGTGAGGGAATAAAAATAAGTGATCAGAGTGATGATTGTGTATGCACAATGAGAAAAATCACTAACACTAAGGATTGATGAAGCTTCTGAAATAAAAACAGATGTATGCATAACTGGAAAGGCAAAGATTAATGCTTAAAATATCACAAAGCCAGTAATAGTGTGTTACTAATGAAGTGTAAAAGTATACTTAATAAAGTGATAGGATTTGGAAATTTAATAGTGGTACACGAACCACAAATAATTATAGGGATAAAGTCTTGATTAAAAGAAGTATTGAGGCTTGGCTTGTGGAGGCTCAGCCTTTGAGGGCTTGGGCAGAAAGTAGAGATGGTGGGTTTAGAGAGAATGGTGTTTGGGAGCAGATAACAGGTCGTATGGGAAATATGGTTAACAGGATGAAGAATCCAGATGCTTAAGAAATTGTGAGGAAAAATAGGTTTTACCTATTACCAGAATCAGGAGGGAAAGAGCCTCATGTAGAAGTATGTAAGGTGCAGTAGGCCTTTAGGAATAGTGGCATGCAAGGAAAGAATAGGAAGAAAGGGATTCTGTTGCTAGGTTGTAGCCATTGGAGAGGAGTATGCCCTCTTTTGCAGGATCAGTTAGGCACAGGTTACCAGGTCACAAGGTTTTTTAAAACCAATGCAACATTAGGTCAGGGAATAGACGATGTAGATTCACTTTGTAGGAGTTCACTAATGACAATATAGTAATAGTGGGAGGTGTAGGGAATAGTATTGATAGAAACCTGAGGTATATCACCTGTGAAGGAGGTGCAGCATACCAATGTTGAACTTGTGCAGTCCCTAAGTTGCCATGACTGGTCACAGTTGAACCATGCTGTGAGGCGAGTAAACGTGGAAATGGAGGTGCTACTTGGGAAAGGCATTGGTTCTGCATTGCGGGTTGTGCTTGTGGTCACCATTGGTAGGTGGGGTTTCACTAGGCATGGGCAAGCACTCTGGCTTCACATTCAGGAGGACACAGGTTCTAATCCCAGTCCAGGCATCCAGATTTGAGTTTTCCATGGTTTCCCAAAATCACTTAAGACAAATGCTGAGATGCCTCCTTTAAAAGGCCATAACTGAATTCCTTCCCATTCCGTGTCCCAACTCCTTTCCGCCTCTAATGACGTCAACATTGGCTGGGTGTAAAGCCATAAGTAAAAAAAAAGTAGGGGGGGGGATATTTTCTGATTTGTTTGCTAAAGCTGTAAAGGAGCCCACTTCCAGTGAGATGGGGTAAGGACTGTGCCTTTTTTAGGTTAAGGGCTGCTGGTGAGGGTATGCAGATAGCTGAAGAAAGGGAAAGCTAAAAATATCACAAAGCCAGTAACTAGAATGTAATGGTGAACTGTAGAAATACAGTGAACAAAGCAATAGAATTTGCAAACTTAAAAGAGATACATGAACCACAAGTTTCGGGTAGAGTCTTGGTTAAAAGAACTACTAGACAATGAGGTTACAAAATGGTTACAGAGTGTATCACAGAGATAGAGGAGCAAGTCATGGAGGGGTTTTCTTACTGGCTAGCAGAGTCCTGACATTGTCCCGTATGATTGAGGTTGATTTGCCTATACAGTAAATTTAGTCGCACAATTTGAAAGATGTCTTCTCCAAAAAAATAAAACTTTTTACAAAGTTCAATAGATATCCCAGCTGACCAATGGAGAAGGGAGGGGATAATTTTCATTCTGAGGGTTAGATCATTGAAGATTTTTACAGTTTTCATTCTTTCATTAACAAAATTGTATCATGATGAAGACCATTAGAATGTGAAACATGAGGTATCATACTATAATCAATGTTCATATTGAAGAAATCTCCTTGTAATTTTACTGAAATGAGTGCTTGAACAGTAACGCCATGACCTAGCATTTGGGATGACACGGTTTTGAATCCCCCTCAGACCATCCTGATTGTGATTGTTCATGGTTTCTCCATATCACCCCAGGAGATAAACGTCATGCTTCCTTCAAAAAGACCATTGCTTAATTGCTTCCCATTCCTCATCCCCAGTCCTTTCCTGCCTCAAATGACCTCAACGTCAACGGTGCTTAAAGCCAGATGAAAAAAAGAGAGAGAGAGAGAGATAGATATAGAGAGAAGAGTGAAACATTAAACTAGAGAAAACTTGAGATTACATACACATTTTTATTTCCTACTCTGGCGACAGTTCACACATCTTTATAAGACATACAACAGATTCTAACTCTGATTTTAAGCTTTCAAATTTTCAAAATCAGAATATAAAATTTGTACAGTTTTCAAGTAATGTCAGATTTTTAACTAAAAAATGTTGTATTTCATAACAGATTTCACTGGTGTAGTTGGAGCTGATGTATTCCTACAATATTTTTAGTCAACCAGTCATGAAAATGTGTACCAAGTTTCATCAAAATAACGACAAATATTCATGTAGTAACAGAAACAATGAATTTTTCAGGTAATATGAAAAAGACAGGATCATTCACAAATAAATTATAAAAATGTCTGAAATGGATCACTAAATAACATAATTTTAAAATGAATAAATGCAATATTATAGGAAAAACTGACGTGTATATAATGCAGAATGTCTCTCGATCTGCAGTACTACCCAAAAATCTTCAGTTGAATAACAAGTTTTTTGGAATTACTTTGCTATACTGCTTTAATGCTAGCACTAAAGGTTTTAGAGAATTCACTTTCATATTAAAGCCTGTTATATATGCATTACTTACTATTAACAGCAAATATAATTTCACTTCCAAACGTCAGACAGGGTAGCTGAGTGGCCTAAAATTGAAGCTTCAAAAAGCAAAGAAGCTTTCATAAGTTTTTTTCCCATTATATTAAAAGTAATTTATGTAGTTTCTTTGTCTGCCATTCACTTTCAATATGGCCATCTAAGGGGTTTAAAGGCTGAAAAATCAAATTTTTTGGAGGGAACCGATAAATGCGGTAGCATGGTATGATACAACTTTTATTTATTTTTACAAAGTATGACAAATCAACATCTAGTTCATATTGCATCTTTGGTATTTCACACTATACATCTAGATTTTCACTTATTGTTCAGGCGACTAGTCTCATTGAAGCATAAGATATACCAAACCATTCAAATCTGATTCTAAACTTTAAGACACTGAAAACCATATTGACATCTCCTCAGTACTTTTTGAATTATTCTGGAACAAATATAAATATTTTTTGTTTTATAGATGTAGATGACCAAAAGTTACTTGGGGTATATTTCTGGGGTAATAGAAATAATGCTTACTGTTGGAAAAATGAATGAGGAAGGTGAGCTCTTGGGAAGAAATCTAGTGAGAATGGAATGGTCATTATTGGTGGGAATGTATCAGGTGTAAACTTGGTAGGAAATAAGATGGAATAAGAGGGAACAGATGTGCAAATACCTTAATGAGGGTGGAGGATTTCCACAAGTGGTAGAACAGAGCACGAAGGGACCAAACATGTTGTATATCTTCCTAATGAAGACTGATGATAACCTTATTAGGTGTCAAGTAACTGAAGGAATAAGTGATCACAATGCAATTCTGATTGATATAAGGAGATTCAGTAAACCAATGGCCAGAATTGAAGGGTGTCAGGCGCCAAGGCTGCACGGGGGTTATTGAACACCTAACACCTTCACCTGAACTGTGAACAATTAAGTTCATGATCATGTGTAGCCTTCTGGTACCTATGATATTAAATAACCTGGTCGCCACGCAATCATATTAAACACCCAAATGCGAAGGGTAATTTAAAGAAAGTCACTTAACACAGTTTGAGAATAACAAAATACTTATATTCTTGCAAAAGTTCACTTGTACATTGTCGGTACCAGAAACGTGAATAAAGCATCGAACAGTTTCTTTGAAGATTGCAGATTAAGTACAATTCTACGAGAAAACAAAAACTCACAAAGTCCCCCTAACATTAGTGAGTATTACGGCATGTTAGAATTTGCCTAAACCGCTACCGCATGGAACAATTTTGCTCCGGTAACTAGCGCGGAGTTACGCAATCACTTTCTGGCGAAAGAATGAGACAATCTGTGCTTGCTGCGAGGTCTTTTATAGACTTCTCAGAGCCTATGACATCAGTAAATTTTTCTTTTATTGTATCTTTAAAAGTACTAAATAGTTTAACTTGAGATTTTTACAGTGACTTTCTATAGTCATGTTCTATCTGTTTTCATTTAATTTGACGTTCAAAAGGGTTTCTATAATCTTAAAATTGAAGTCATCACATGACCAACTTGGCGATGTGGGATGAAGATAATGCAAAGAAAGTTCAGCTAATTACACAGATAAAAAACTTAAGATCAATTTTGTTTATAAGATGGGGAACTAATTGATTGTTAAAAACTTGAAATGTGTATACATTGGCATAACATTTGATAAGAAACTCAACTGGGCAGGTCACATAGTACCAGTTGTAGGAAAAGGTTTCAAATTCCTTCACTTCTAGGAGAGAGTGATGAGAGGATGTATCAGAGAAGTAAAGGAGGAATCTTATATATATAAAAATAGACGTACGTTTTCCTATATTTCACTTTGCAGCCACCACTACCTAGCACAGATCACAGGTCTTTGTGTGTGGAAGTATCATGGAGTTTCCTGTCGTGTACAACATTGGCCGAATGTTGATAGCTGTAGGGATGTGGGAGATATGATGGTTAAAAATGGTCAATACAGGGCATTTTCGTATTTCAACCAAAGACATGTGTCTCCGTATATGTCACTCGGCTGCCACAACTACATAGCATAGACCAATGGTGTTTGTGTGTGGTACTGGTATCATGTCTCCTATCGTATACTATGGTGGTTAGATGTAGGTAGCTATGGGGGAGTGGGAGATATGGTGGTTGAAAGTGGTCGTCCTGCGGCACTTTCATATTTCTACCTAAAACGTATGTTTCGTGGTGTATCACTTTTCAGCAAAAACTATCTAGTGGAGATCACTGGTGTTTGATTGTGGTAGTAGCACAGAGTCATCTGTCGATAACAAAGTTGGCCAAATTTCGGTAACTGTGGTAGTGTGGGAGATATGGTGGTTGAAATTGGCGGATCAAGGATATTTTCGTATTTCGACCAAAGACATGTGTCTCCGTATATGTCACTCTGCTGCCGCAACTACAAAGCATAGACCAATGGTGTTTGTGTGTGGTAGTAGTATCGTATCTCCAATCGTGTACTATGGTGGTTAGATGTCGGTAGCTATGGGGGTGTGGGAGATATGGTGGTTGAAAGTGGTCAACCTGTGGCACTTACATATTTCTACCAAAAACGTATGTGACCTGGTGTATCACTTTTCAGCCAAAACTATATAGTGCAGATCACTGGTGTTTGTGGTAGTAGCACAGAGTCATCCGACAATAACAACGTTGGCCGAATTTCTGTAACTGTGGTAGTGTGGGAGATATGGTGGTTGAAATCGGCGGATCAATGATATTTTCATATTTCGACCAAGGACATGTGTGTCCGTATTTTTTACTTTGCTGCCTGAACTACATAGCGCAAATGACTGGCGTTTGTGTGGGTTAATAGCATCGAGTCTCCCATCGTGCATTATGGTGGTTAGATGTCGGTAGCTGTCAATCCAAATTCTTTACAAACACGAACGAAGTCGTGGGTACCAGCTAGTTAGGTCATAAAACTTTGGTTAAACCATAGCTTGAATATGCTGATGTAGTACAGGACCCACATTTTGCACATCAATTACAGGAATTGGAGGGGATGCAAAGAAGTTGTGCTAGATTTGTCTCTGGAAATTACCGCATAACACGATCAGTAACTGAAATTAAAAAAAAAAAGCTGGAATGGGATTCATCGTAGTGTGGTGAAGAAAGTAGTGGGAGTGTGCAAGACGTATGTTGGTGATGAGCCATGGAAAGATATTTGTGGAATTATAAGGAGAGGTGCATGGAAGGGAAAAGATGACCATGACCACAATTTGATACTTTATTGAAAGCATAAGGATGTGGGGAAATTCTCTTTCATAGGTAGAGGGTGTCAAAGATTCAAATAAATTACCAACATAAATGATTAATAATTTACCAAAAATTCTGAAAGAATTTGGGGTTGAACTTTGTAGGAGGGGGGGGGGGGGAAGTATATGGGTATCAGAGAGGTGAGAAAATGGGTGTATGATGAAATTGCCACCAAAGTGTGCATTTCATTACAATTATATTAAATTACACATTTGATTCTGGCATTTGAGTGGGTGAGGGTTTGTTGACCAGCCCAGTTTCATTTTACTTGAGTTCCCACAGTCACCCCAAGTATGTGTATAAATGGTTCCTTCTTGTTTCTTGCTTACATTCCTCTTACATTTCATAATTTTCTTATCAGCAAGCTTTAAAGATTCAGTGGTGGGGAGAAAAGTGAGACGGGAAAGGTTATACTGTGTTATAATAAATAAGTTAACAAAATGTCATATTTATCTGTGTACCCAAAAAGACAAAGGAGAAAGAAAAATTTTTAGTGTAAACTTTTATCAGTTGAAAATGTTGGAGTCGAGGATGAGTTGAAACTAGTTGTTTTTTAACAGTTGAGGTACAAATATAGAAATGTGAATTTTGTAAATAAATAATGGAAAAATAAAAGCAAGCTGTGTCGCAGTCGTCTTATCAGTCGCCAAGAGCTCAACCACAGTATTTGAGTGGTGGTGACTCCTGGCCTACAATCTTACCTCTCCTGTCTACACTGAACTCTAAAAATTCGTCTGTGAAAATGTATCCCTTGAAGGTCTCATCCACAAATTCCTTTTATAGTGTTAATGAAAATCCATGGACCTAAGATGTCTCTATCAAGGGACCAGATTTTGTTTTCAAAGTTTTACCGGCTACAGCTTAGTTATCTAACCACTAATGTCAGAGTATCACCTAATGTTGGATTGCAAATAGCTACTGTATTATAATTTTATTCCAAAAATATGTATTTATACCTATTCGTGATATTAATGTTTGATCCCTCCCAAAAAAATTCATACTTAATTTTACACTAAATGTTCTCTAATTTTTCTCACTTTATTGTATCCATTAATAGGTTTTACTTAATATTAAATTTCTAACAAACCATAAGCCACTTCCTGCTATGTAATACCATTGTATTACATCATTCCTTGTCTGCTATCCCAGTATTGTCTATGAGTTGTTTAACTATAACGAAGAAAAATTTCCCTAACCCTCCGTGCTCCTTCATCTAAATTCTGTTCAACAAATAACACCAAGCATGGTGGGTGAATGGTAATGCTCTGGCCCTGCGTTTGGGAGGAAGTAGGTTTGAATTCCTTTCCAAGTATCAGATTTCAGTTTTTGTATAGTTGCCCTAAATCACTCCAGATGGATGTTGGGATTGTTCCTTCGAAAGGCCATGGCCAAATACCTTCTTATTTCTGCCAGAAATTCTTTGAAAATTGGCTGTCATATTGTGATGATACAATAGTATCACTGGTAATATCGATAGTTGTGTATTGGCTGGCGAAGAGTATAGTCGCTTTATACAGGGGGAGTCTGTTGCTGGCTACTGAACTGTTAAGATGTGTATGTGCGCAATTCTGAAGAATGCCACGAATATGGTATTGGTGTGTGTGGCAGTGATATGCTACGTAACTGTTTACTGAATAGTGGCGGTACTCTAAAACGTGTGTGTAATGACTGTGACATAATAAGAACTGTGCTTTCGATGAGTGTAATACGGCAGGTAGATGTTGGCCTGGACATTTTCCATATTACGAACCTTGCAACTTCGGAACATGGTCAAATTGGGTTACTGAGCACTGGTGGTTCTCCTTGGCGGTTGTAATGGTTTTCATGTTATTAAAAGAGTGCAATGTGTTCCTATCCACACGTGTTGTTGCTTTGTATGTGAGCCGGCAAACTTTCATGTAATTAGCAGAGTGGTTCGGCATAACTGATAGAACTATAATAACGACTTGTGTATTTAGATGTTATGGCCCGTGAACAGCGACAAAAGGACTGCGATTGAATTTAATGTTAGTTTCACACCAAGGGAAGATTATAAAATCAACCACTGATCAGCTCCAAAATATGAGTGTAATTAATTTAAAAGCCAATTTACACATTTAAATACTTACAGTATGTTGTTTACTTAAGTTTTCATGTAAACTATAATGATATTTCTGGAGTTTATGTATTTAACAGAATAACTAAATGAGCGATTTTAACAAACTGTTTAATTTATCAGATTTTTAACAAAAAATTGTTTGGTTATTAAATATGTTTTAATGTCCCAACACCACCTGCTGAATTACTCACACCCCCTCCCTTGCCTTTCGTTTCTATATCCTCCTGAATAACCCGTTTTCCTTTGTAATCCTGGTTTTCCTTCTTCTCTGGTCCAGCTATAATCACCTCTTATAAGAGAGAACATTCCTGCAGTGTTTAGAGTTTTATGCAAAACTAGTAGTAAGCTGCAGTTACAATAATATTTGAGGAGGTGGCGATCAAAACGTAATAATTACATAAATTCAAATTTTACAGGAAGAGCATAAAACTAAATGACATTCTTGCAGTGATATTTAGGGGTGTTTTTTTATTTACTCATATGGTGTTTTGAGCTCTATTTAATATAACGTAAAATCCAAAATTCTATCACAAATAAAACGGAAGATATTCAAATTTGAAAAAATCACTTATGCTGTTTTGATTGCCACCGATGCAATTATTACGTTTTGATTGCCACCAGGGCGCAAATAAACCATTTTGATTGCAAACGATAAGTTATTTGAAATTTATGTTAGGGTAATTAAAGCATAAATAGATTAGGAAACCTTTATTTAATCTACTCTATTAACATTTTAAATTTTTAATCATTAAAAAATTAAGTCTCATCTGAAAAAAAGTAACTACTTTCATAAATTAAAAAAAAAATTGTCGAAGCAGATGGATAAAGATTTCTCTAGTCTCTGCTCACTGATTTCGTGAAGCGGCTTAGAGCGTAATTTATGGCTTATTAACTTTGTCCGAGTCTTCTCCATTTCTTCTGAGATCTCTTGTAATCTCCAAAAAAATACAAGTGCTGCAGACATCTTTCACCGAAGACGAAAATCCAGTGTCGAAATGCTACTGAAATACTATTCTAAACATCGAATGCTAAGGCATTTATCTGCATTGCACTCTTCATTGTACATTTGATGCAATTTTTTTACATTAAATTAATGACTTAAGTAAACCCAGTTACATTTTCCCCCATAATAGTGAAGTTCTTTTGCTAGCAGCGGAATAATAAAACGCCGTACGCTTTCTTTTTGATTGGAAAATTTCATACTCTTATGATCACCTTCCAGTTTTTCTGTAGGTATTTCTTCACATCGGTCAATGTTTTTGGAGACGTTGTTAAACTGGCGTTAGTGATTGACAAGCTTCATAAAAAAGGCTTTAAAGACTAGTACGATATTTTTCCTGTATGGAATTAAGAGCAAGCAACAGAAAAATTCCGCTTTTTAATTGATGTCACTTCAGATCGTTTTGTAGGTACTGTCGAAATTAGCAGTGATAAGTAAGTACACCTGTTACTTTATTTTTCCCTTTTTTGAGTTTAACAATATCTGTTTCGAAGTATATCAACTGTTAAGGAGTAGCATTTGAACGTCTTATTATATGAACATAGTATTTCGAAACTAAGGAGTGTAAAGTGCAAAAATATATATAAAAAAGAAAAAATGCATATCACTTATTTCATTTTGACTGACATCTGACAAATATGTATGAAAATTATTCTGTTTTGGACGAAATCGGTCTCTTGTCTTCAAAGCTGTTGAAAATTGACTGCAGTTATTCTGTTTTGATCGAAATCGCAAACTTTGGGCTCACTTTTAGTACGATTTTATGCCGTTTTGCTCGAAAACGACTTTAGATTCAGACTCAGCAGGTCAAAAACAACCGGATTAAAAAAAAACTGCTTTTGACCGGAAGTGTGATTATTCCGTTTTGTTCGCCAGCTCCTCATTTAACATTTTAATTTATAAAATTATTTGCTCTTTGGTAATTGGTTTTGTTTTGACGATATGTCTATTTGATCAATTAATTCTGCTCTAAAATAGATAAGTGGTAAAGTGTGAATTAATTGTTTCTTCATTATGGCCTTTTATAATATTATTACAGATTATTGAATATCTGTTGGCCAATTACTACTGTTGGTTAGGTTGGGGTTGATTCACCAATGCATAATTTTTAGTCTCCCAGTTAGAAACATGTTTACAAGTTTTATCACAATCACACAAGCTGTTCTTGCAATGTAACTAAATGTCATTTGACACCCACCCATTCAGAAGGGGTTATGTCACAGTTGATTTACCTCTACAGTATCATCATTCATTTAATGAGTGACATTTTTAGGGAGTTTCATAAAAGTCACCTTGACTTCGGAGAAAAAAATAATGTAAATTCAGGTGGATTTTGGTTAAATTAAGCTTCAGGCTTCAGTTTCTCATAAATTACGACCCATATACTCAGAACGGAATTACGGCTAGATACATGCTTGTCATTCTATTTCAATGACTGCAACAGTCCAGCCTAAACATTAAATCCAAACCAAATTCCATTTAAAGGTGTGATGGAATAACCTAATCAAAACATCTCTTCATCCAAACTTTGCATTTACAACATTACTAGATTTTAACTGTGACTTTGTTCCCATTGGCGACTAATAACCAAACAGAGCACTTGAATGATTTGGTAATGACTGAATGATCAGTGTATCAACGAACCACATAATTATATATTTTATTTGTAGTTTAATATCTTTATACATTTCCTATCATTTGTGTAGTCAGTTTGGGTATAGCCCATAATTCTGAATCTTTAATGGCCAAGTCGTCAATTTCATTCGATCAAATATTATTTGTTAACAAAGGCAGCAACTAATACGATTTTTTTTAAAAAAAACTAATTTGTTCTTTAACATGTAAATTTCTCTTATATCCATATTTTTAGTACTGCAGTTGGTCAGTATATGGTGTTACGGGTATTTTGTTTTTAATTTAGTAATGTTAAGACATGCTGGGCTAGCATAAATCATTTTTTTTTTAGTATTTTCAGAACCACAGTCTGTCAACAGAATTAAATGTCTATAGGCAAATGACCACCTCACATACCTGCCATTTCCCCGTCTGCATAAAACATTTATCACTTTCAAAAATTTCCTTCGGACCATGCCATACACTTTTCTAAATCACTTAACCTGTTTCCACAACATAACTAAATGTCGATTAACACCCAGAAGGGGATATGTCACAGTTGATTTATATCTACCATGTTTTCACTCATCTAATAAAAAATATTTGTTCCAAGTTTAATCAATCGCCCATGCCTTCAACAAAAATGAATGTAAAAGTTATTTTTTATTGTTAGAGAATGAATAGTAGCAGAAAAAAATATCCAGATGAAAAAAATAATTGCAAGATACTGGAATGAAATCCACGACCTTCTGTACAGAATTACGATGATTGCTCACATGACCGTTTATTTAACAACTTTTCTATTGGTATACAATCTGTGTTTTGTTTTTAAAAAATCAATTTTTCATAAATTGTGATCCATATATTATGAGTGGAATTGTGGTAGGATACCTCAGGTATCGTACTATTTAAGTATTTGCTAATAAAGACTTTTCTTTGTGAACTTTCCAAAAAGAAGAATATACTATAATAAAAAAATTTAAGGTTAAGAAAATAATTTCAATTTCCTACTCTGAACTATTAGTTTTTCTGGGATGACAGGTGTCGTATGTGATATTACAGACTATATACTAACTCTGTACCAAATTTCATTAAAAATCCGTTAAGGCATGATTGGGTAACATTATACAAACACCCATCCATCCAAACTTTCACATATATTTTACTAGCTGACCCGGCAATGCTTCACTATTGCTGGACTTGAGTAGGCACATAGATTAAATGAAAAAATATTTACATATAAATTTTAAACTGCTGTTTCATTCATTTTCAGTTGGAAAGGGTGAGAGGGGATGAATATTCGGAAACCATATGTAGGCTGTATTTTTCTGTTTGTTTTAAAGTATAAGTGTACAAATTCTTATCTAAATCGGATAAAAAATGTGGTTTGCCTAAATTATGGGGTGAAAAGGTAATGGGGTTGGAAAGGGGGAGAGGGGATGAATATTCGGAAACCATACGTAGGCAGTATTTTTCTGTTAGTTTTAAAGTATAAGTGTACATATTCTTATCCAAATCGGATAAAAAATGTGGTTTGCCTAAATTATGGGGTAAAAACATAATGGGGTTGGAAAGGGGGAGAGGGGATGAATATTCGGAAACCATACGTAGGCTGTATTTTTCTGTTTGTTTTAAAGTATAAGTGTACAAATTCTTATCTAAATCGGATAAGAAATGTGGTTTGCCTAAATTATGGGGTGAAAACGTAATGGGGGTGGAAAGGGGGAGAGGGGATGAATATTCGGAAACCATACGTAGGCTGTATTTTTCTGTTTGTTTTAAAGTATAAGTGTACAAATTCTTATCTAAATCCGATAAAAAATGTGGTTTGCCTAAATTATGGGGTAAAAACGTAATGGGGTTGGAAAGGGAGAGAGGGGATGAATATTCGGAAACCATACGTAGGCAGTATTTTTCTGTTAGTTTTAAAGTATAAGTGTACAAATTCTTATCCAAATCGGATAAAAAATGTGGTTTGCCTAAATTATGGGGTAAAAACGTAATGGGGTTGGAAAGGGGGAGAGGGGATGAATATTCGGAAACCATACGTAGGCTGTATTTTTCTGTTTGTTTTAAAGTATAAGTGTACAAATTCTTATCTAAATCGGATAAGAAATGTGGTTTGCCTAAATTATGGGGTGAAAACGTAATGGGGTTGGAAAGAGGGAGAGGGGATGAATATTCGGGAACCATACGTAGGCAGTATTTTTCTGTTTGTTTTAAAGAAAAAGTGTACAAATTCTGATCTAAATCGGATAAAAAATGTGGTTTGCCTAAATTATGGGGTGAAAACGTAATGGGGTTGGAAAGGGGGAGAGGGGATGAATATTCGGGAACCATATGTTGGCAGTATTTTTCTGTTTGTTTTAAAGTATAAGTGTACAAATTCCTATCTAAATCGGATAAAAAATGTGGTATTGCCTAAAGTATGGGGGTGGATATGGGACGAGGGGATTAATATTCGGAAACCGTATGTAGGCAGTATTTTTATGTTTGTTTTAAAGTATAAGTGTACAAATTCCTATCTAAATCGGATAAAAAATGTGGTTTTGCCTAAACTATGGGGTGTTATGGGGAATAGGGGGCGACTTTTTGGAAATTTTTTTTCACAGGAACCTTCGCAGGCGCACACTCGAAAACTCTCCAAAGTTTCATTGCAATCTGATAAATGGTACAGGAACGCATAGAAGATGAACATACAAACAAACAAACATTGATTTTTATATATAAGAAGAAGATTAGGATTCATAAAATATCTATTGCAGAGATTTTTTATTTGCTTGAAAAGTTTGGGAATTTTTTCTTGTAAACTTTGACACCACCCCTTTTCTTAATTTGAAATCATCTCTATCCCATTCACTCTATCAAATACCATGATTTATTTCAAAACAAGCAAGGCAAAACATTTTGTTCTGTTATTAATAGTATATATCCAAAGATTTCACATTTTTATGTTTTTTCTTATCATTATTATATATTGAAGCTATCTTGTCATTGCTTCCTCTAAGATTTTTGCATATTAAAATTTGCCAACCAGCAGTCTAAATCTGTATCTATATCGTATCATGTGCCCTATTGGCCAGCAAATAAAATCCCTCAACCAACTTCTGTCATAACTTTTCCTTCTCAATTCTGCCCTACTTTACTAGCCTGCTACTTCTAAGAAAGCTCTTGTATCTCCATATAGAATATTGCATTTCTTTATATGTAGTGACAATTTTCAAATTTTTATAAAATTTCAATTTTGCATTTTGCTTGTTTGTGTATAATCAAAGCTGAACACTTCTCACATCACTCTATTATTTTTTGATGTTCATAGGTGCACAGACCCAGAATTAAGTCAGGAACTGTCTGAAATCTACTCTCATCTGCAGAATATTGAAGCTGACAAGGCTCCAGCTCGTGCAAGCATCATTCTGAATGGTCTTGGATTTACAACGGAGATGCAACAGCGTGCAACAAAAGAATTTTCAGGTGGCTGGCGTATGAGGTTGGCTCTAGCCAGGGCTCTATTTTCACGGTTAATATACTTTTTTATTTGTCGGAACATAGCATTTCATTATTACATTATGAAAAGACTCCTCATTAATTTTTTTATGAGCTCCAAAGATAAATACAGGACTAATTAGAAATAAGGGCTTGAGTAACATAACATATAATAGCTTAATTTCACTTAATGGTTAGTATCAAACAAAACTGTCTTGTTGTTCATATTGTTATTGGTTTTTGTGTAAATGTATCTTATTATCCAGTGCCTTTTGTTTTAATCCAGTTTTAGAGATTTACCCTAGATGAAATATCTCCATTTTCTGCGAACAATATCCAAGTGGACTGACAAGAACAGCTATGAAACCAGTTATTTATCATACTTCTTCATAAGATAAAAAAAAAAAAAAAAAAAAAAAAAAAAAACATCTCTTCAACACATTAACCAAAGATATTAGTGTTAGTTATGCCAGAATAGAATGCCTCAGCCAGAGCTTCAGTAACTTCCTTAACGGAATTCTTTCCTTTTCTAAAGTACTGCTAGTGGTATATTGTTAGGTTCAGGGATACTAACGAAAACTATGCTGTAGTGAAATCTTCACGGAAGGAGTTCTATGTTACTAATTTAATTCTGTGTTGGAACTTAGAGCAGAATTATAAAATAGTATAAGGACATGAACACACTTTATGCTATTCTTGGTCGCAATGTGCCACTGTCTGTCACACTGTCATCACGCTTCCGCCACTACTGCCCAATCAACAATGACCAGAGATATTCAAGGTTATGCGCATTATTTAATAACAGTTCTATTTTGCTGAGCATCCACGAGTAAATGAGCTGCTAGCACACTGAAAGAAAAGTATATATTTCATAAAAAGTCAACATATTAATTATTAGTTGCTTTTTCTTAATTAAAATTTGTTCAATGTTTGTTATTCTTATACTCTCTGTACAGCAATACTGTTGTTACAGTAGGCTAAGAAATATCTACATTACATCATTTTCAAGATTATGAGAATTATTTGATGAAAATTATACTTGGTTTGCAAAGAAACAAAGTGCTAAAATACTGCATTCAACGTGTCATTATTGACAAGATTACAAGATATTTATATTTGATGTAAATATTTTATGTCACTGTTATAATATACTTGAAGAAAAGTTTTTCCGAAACACTGCAATAAAAGTATGTACTGTGTTTAAATTACTGTATCAATTAGTTGATTTTATTACTGATGTCACTATTTGAGACACATGTAAATATTTCCAGTGGGACAAATTTAGATAATGAATGTGTTCGTACAAGAGTAATAGAAGCTATGAATTTTGAACAGCAGTATTAGTAGAAGTTGTGGTTATGTCAAAATGCAGAGTTCAGAGTGACAACTGACACAATTTTTACGTAATAATTCACAATGAATTTAGTCTATATCTATAAAACGAAAACCGGAAATATTTGTCATATAAAAACTCGGAATCTACGCAGCAGAATTCGATGGGGTTTTCACAGTTTTAAATTCACTTGTCTGGCATGTGTCATGTTTCAACGTCAAATAATTTAGGAGCATTAAATGAAATTCTGAACGCATGGTGAGGAATTCCACAGGAGGAATGACTGGATGCTGCATACGTCGCACTAAACACACAACTACAATATAATATCTCTGACCATAGCCTTTGATGAGCAATTTACAATAATAACCATTTTTTCATACTCCAAACTGAACAAAACTTGAAATATTATTTCCTTTAATACGGGGTGTTTAGTTTTTAAACACTCGATGGCCGTATTGAATGCGAGGAATTAAGAACGAAAATCTGTAGAGATTTTCTTTGCCCCTGATGTCTGGCAATGTCTTTGACCATCAGCTTTAGTATTTGTCTCTGATATCAATGCTATTAAAATCAATTATTTACGATAATTTTCTGGATAAATTACGTTGAATTATAGATTCAAGGTTACGTCGCGATACACGACGTTGCTAACTTATGACAAAATGATTGTATCATGCGCGTGTAATTGAAGCTTTGAATTTGTGGCGCCAATATTAGCGGAGAATGAGGTTAGGTTGAAATTCAGCCTGGACCATAATGAAAACTGAACCTTTTTGTTACAACCAATGGTACGAGGAATTTAGTTATCAGTTATTTAAGCAACTTTCATAAGCACTATGTCACATTTTAACATCATGTATCGCGACATAAACTACTCCTGAATTATACAGGTAAAACTAATACTAAAATATCTCTGGCGTTTAAGTTTGGATTCAGTTATTCACATTAACCAACGTTTAACGTATTTTTTTTTTCCTATTGATTGTGTTTTTCAGTATTGGATTTTCTATATTTGCATAAAAGACTGAATCTGTATAGCTAAAATTTCAGGCGCTTGAAGCTTACAGATTCATTTCGTTTGCAGTAATTAATTCGTACGCTGATGGTTTTTTTTATCATCTGAAGTTTGTATTCAACCTTTAGTGTTAGGTGCTGATAGATTCATTCCGTTCGCAGTAATTAATACGTATGCTGATTTTTTTTTTTTTTATCATTAGAAGTTTGTGTTGAAAATAATAACGACTTAAGACAACTGAACATTTTTGTTATTAGGGTGCAATTTTACGCTATACGCGCGTGTATCTGATGTAATCTAACTTTTATTGATTTTATATTTTATAGCGTTGTTTAGTAATGCAATGGCTTTTAACAGCTTTTATTAATTTCATAATTTATTCAATTGTTTACTAATGCTGTTTTTACGTCAACTGTTGCGCCACAATTTGATGATGAATTCTTATATAACTCAATGAGACAGAGATAAAGTAAAAAAAAATACATGTCTCGCTTAGCTCTCAAGTTATCGAAAGTAAAAAATTACTTATAGGTATAGATGCTTTTCTGTTTGACAACGATTTTCTTCTCAACTTGACCACAAGTGCTAGAAAGAAAACAAAACTCCCATTGTACATGTCCAGCGTGTAGTACCTTGTGACTTTAGGATTTTTTTGGTCCAGGTTTCGTTTCAAACTGCCAACCTCAATTTAGAGATACAATATCCCAAGGACAAAACAATATTTTACATTTCTTTTTCAGTGTGTCTCGTCAAGTTGATAAGAATCCATCATCTGGTTTAATGAGAAGTTTAAACGATATACATATCAGTTTTGATTTGTCTTGTGCTGTTACATAAGAATACATCACCAAATTGCAACGCGACAGTTGAAAGATTTTTCATAAAAGAGTATTCACATTCAACGAATACTGTTTTAGTACTAAATCGACATGGAATTTTGTTTCCTTGTGAAGAAAGTTTAAATGCAACATTTCTGAGATACAAAAACTTAACTCAAATGGCAAAAAAGGGTGTGTGGAGAAATTGCTACAGGGGCGTGGTCTCTATCACAATTAAATTAAACTATAAAGCGAGCTTGATGGTTGAACGGTAGCGCTCAAGCCTTGAACTCGAGATCACCTGTATTCAAATCCCCGCCCGGCCATCCATTTTTCGATTTTACATGGTTTCACAAGCAAAATACTCGGGATGTGACGCATACCTCTTGGGCCAGTAACTAAACATTAAATTTTTCCTTCCTTCCGTTCTGACATAATCTAGCTTTCAGTCGTATTATAATCTAATCGATATATCGAATGTCAGACAAAAATATCTGGCATTTGGAACTAAAAGTAGAGTCATTGTGTTCATAATAATTAATTCGTGGGCTGATGGCTTTTAATGGAAATAGAATGTTGTATTAAGACTTAAGTGTTGCAAATAAAAACATTTTAGGACACCAAAGCAGCTTTTCTTCATTTTATAATTTATTGTGTTGTTTCGTAATGCAGTTTCTATGATAACCATGGTGCCATAGTCTGTAAATCCCTGAAATAAATTGAAGTAAAGAATTTTTTTTTTTATTTCTCGCTTATTTCTGAATAACTGATATACAGCTGTGAATACTTGATATTCAACTATACAGATACGAAATAGAATTTAATTTTGAGCTACAGTGCAAGATGAAGTAACATAATGAGAAATTTTTTTAACTCCAGCGGCAGATGAGCCAGCACATTCAGACACATCTAATGTTTGACGCTACGAAAACTCGTTCAAAATCGATTCAGCAGTTTTCAGATAATGCTTGATTATTGTTAAAGTAAAGGTGCCATAACGGCTTAAGATATACATAAAATTTTAATTTTGAACCCAAACTTTCAAATTCTGAAAATCCACTCAAAATGTGTATTTTTTGTGAAATGCCAGAATAAACAGATCTATTCCAGATACATTTTTATGTATGTGGCATGTACTAATGTGCGTAATGTTTCGATTTTCGTATAATGTGCGTAATTTTTCGATTTTCGAGCAGCAATATTAGCAAATGTAATTAGGTTGAAATGTAACCTGGACTAAAATGAAGCTGACATTCCGTATCAAAGCGCCCAAGCCACCCTGTTCTTGGAAGTGTGCTGTTAAATCACCGGTTAGTTTAGTACCAGAAATGACCAGTAAAAATCAGTAAAACTTGGTAAGCATGAATCTGTTCAGACGAATAAAAATAGTGTACAGATAAATCAAATTAATAAGCCCACTTCTTTCTTGGTAAGTAGGGGATGAATCTAGGTATGCTTTAATTCCAGAAATTGATGGTCCAAATTGTATGAAACTTGGAACATGTTACCGATTGCATGAATAGAAACAGTGTATGGGTAAATAATCTTTGTAACAGCTAGTCAAAGTAACATAAAATGGAGGTAAATATTTTCAATAAAATAAAAACAAAAATCTTTTGGATCGGTTAAAAAAAGCAATTATTTATTTAAAACATAAGCGAATGGTTTTCTTGTAGGGTCTTAATAGAGTCTGACGAAAGGGGAATGCCTGATGTCAGGGATATGTTGGTAGAGTTGTTAAAATCTCTGACAGCTCTCACTGTAAAACAGGTGTGCAGATTGTTAAATTTATGGGAACTAGCGTGGTCTGTCACTATGTTTTAGGTTGCCTGCATATTCTGTTTGCCTGTGGCCATTCATACAGAGGGACAGTTGTGTAGTGATGAGGCCAATGTAAGAATCTGTTCACTGAAGACTGGTTAGTTAAATGAGGTGGGTAGCAGGTGGCATGTCAAGTAATAAGAAAAGATTCAACTGTGGTAGGATATACATAGGCGATAGAGGCTGGATGCATGCTGCAAGTTTAGCTAGGTTAATTGTGTGGGAAAGATCATGTTGCAGTCTAAGCAAATCAGAAAAAATATTTGTGGACTAAGATGTTCTTGAAAGAGGGTGGTCTGCTGAAGCATGTGAATTGGGCAGTGGGTAAGACTTTGGAAGAAGGATGCACATTTCAAGAAAGGAATTTAGAAAGTTATGCCCACAGCTTTGTAACTGGTTAATGGATTTAAGGCCAGGAGAGAAAAAGGGTGATTTATTTTTATTTATTTCGTATCAGAAACATACAGTTACACAATCACAATCATCAAATTATAATTGACCAGAACTTGGACACTTCCAGTGCATTTTCTAAGGCCTCATACAGTTCAGCTGCCGAACAGGATGCTGGACACAGTTGACACTGGAGCATGTGCTGGACAGTATGGTCTTCACCGCAGTCGCACTTGATATCACTGACCTCAGTATAGCCCCATCTTGCTAAATTCACTTTGCATCTGCCCACTCCTGATCTCAGCCTATTCAAAGATTTCCACGTCAACCATCCCTTGTCATAACCAGGTGGCAAAGATTCAGACACTCTTCCCCAGCCATGCGGAAGGGGAGCCTTAGCTTCCCATAGTTGTAACCTGGCTTCTTCAGTTGTCGTTGTAAGTTCTTGAGATATTCTTAGGAAACTTTTCTGGATTTCAGTCTTTGCCTATGAGGGATACGCCCATATAATGGATGAGATTTTTCATGGTTCACTTTCCTCCTTTCCTTGTTCACTGCTATTTCCCTTCGAACAGAAGGTGGTGCTATTCCTGCGAGACGGTGGAGCCATTCGACTGGAGTTGATTTTAAGCAGCCTGTTATGATTCTGCACGTGTCATTAAGTGCAATGTCTACTTGTTTGGCATGAGTTGAACTGTGCCATACGGGACAGGCGTACTCTGCAGCCGAATAACATAGTGCTATGGCAGAAGTTCTAATTGTTTCAGGTTGGCTGCCCCACTGCGATCCAGCCAGTTTTCTTATGAGATTGTTCCTACTGGAAACTTTCAGCTTGGAGTTCATGCAATGTTTCCTGAATGTAAGTGATCTGTCAAGGGTCACTCCTAGATATTTTGGAGTATCACAGTGTTCTAGTTCAACCCCCGACCATATTACCTTTAACCTACGATTTGCTTCTTTATTCCTTAGATGAAAAGCACATACTTGTGTCTTCGTAGGATTTGGTTTAAGTTGGTTCGTGCTATAATACCTTGACAAATCTTCCAGAGCGTTGATAAGGGTGCTCTCCACTGATTCAAAGTCTTTGCTCTGTGAGACCAGAGCAAGATCAGCAGCATACACGAAACTCCTGCATTTGTGTGGTATAGGCTGATCATTGGTATATATGTTAAACAATAATGGGGCTAGCACACTTCCTTGGAGTAGACCATTCTTCTGTGGCTCCAACGGCTACACTGACCCTGGAAGTCAACAAAGAACCTGCGTTTCTGCAGAAGAGTAGCAATGAACTTACTAAGAATGAAATTCCTGGTCAGATTGTAGAACTTGACTAGTAGTAGCTGATGGTTGACAGTGTCATACGCTGCTGACAAATCAACAAATACCACCCCTGTTACCTTACGAGCTTCAAATCCATCTTCTATAAACTGCTTGAGGTTTAGTAGTTGTCCTGTGCAATTTTTACCCGGGCGGAATCCAGCTTGTTCGGGAATAAGCAAATGATCAACTACAGGCAACAGCTGGTTTAAGATCATTCTTTCAAGCAGTTTGTAGAGGTGACATAGAAGTGCAACAGGTCTAAAATTCTTTGGACTGTTTCCTTCTTTGCCAGGTTTAAGCAAGGCGATCACTCGGCTCTTCCGCCATATCTTTGGAATTTGACATTTACTCATACAATTGTTAAAGAGCTGAAGCATCCACTTCTTTGTTGTTAGACCAATGTGCTTAATTTGTTCTGTCCTAATGTCATCCAGGCCTGCTGATTTTCCATTTTTGCAATTTCTTACAGCCTTATCCAATTCTTCCATGCTGAATGGTATTGTGATGTCATTATTCTCCTCTTGGCCTTCTTTCCGCAGTTTGGGCATTTTGGACTTGTGATTAGCTTTCCGATTTAATAGCAGTTGGTGTGCTAATTGGTTGGCGGTAACATTATAATGAGTTTTGGTCTTAGTTGGATCATTGTTTAGATGCTTCAGTAGTCTCTCTTGCGAAATCGAAGTCTTCAACAGTTTTAATCCACTGATTCCGCTTTGTCTCTTTAATAATGGAAATGAGTTTGTTTCCTGCTTCGACTGTTGCTTCACCAAAAGGATCTTCTGTAAATAAATTGCTGTATTCTTTAAGTAGAGCAGCTTGATCTGATGCGAGACCGGGGATGTAAGATGTCCGACAACCACGAGGGATAGACATTCTGGAACATCTCTTTACAGCCATGATGAAGATGTCATAGCATTCTGGTGTTGGTTCTATTGAAAGAACTTCGGAATCCAATAGTTCTGAGAATTCAGACCAATTTGCCTTTTTGAAGTTGTATCTTCTACGGAAAGGTACTTCCTGTGGTCTAACTGCGGCATATATTTTACACATTATTGGTCTATGCTGTGAGTTGGGTATTGGAGAACAGACAGATTTAACGCACTGGTGGCTAATACTGCTACTACTGAATATGAGGTCAGGGTTGAAACCACGCCTCCACCGACCACTTTTGAATGATGCAGGTAGTTTTGCATCATGGATTAGAGAGAGGTGATTTATTTCAGCCCATTCTTGTACTGCAGTCCCATTCTCATCTTCATGGTCATAGCCCCAAACATTGCTATGACTGTTGAAATCATCAATCATGATCTGTATGTCTTTATTATGGAAATTATGTGGTTTGTTGACAGTGAATACAGCACCAGGTGGTTTATAAAAAGACGAAAAGGTACAGTTCGTGATTTCTGGAGTGAGAATTTCAATGTCATTTTGTTCCGTGAATGCAGTGGACATTGCTTGTACATCTGGACTAGGGATTGCAATCCAGCAAAGCGGGATCCCGCAATCCCGTGGGATCCCGCATCATTAGACAGTCTGGCGGATCCCGCACAAAATTGAGCGGATCCACAATCCGCAAAATCCAGCGGAAACGCGTGTCAGTCTGCGTGACTCGCTGTCCCACTCGGTCTCTGTCGGATATTTTGCACTGTTTGCCTGTACCCTTCCAGTTGGCATTTGACTCATGTGAACAAGCGTTTGTTTTTGTCAACCTTCGTCATTCATCAGTAAATATATACACTTTTACGTATTCATCAAAACTTACGTTTGTTTCGAGTACACATTTCTGTAATTTGAGTTATGGTGCGTATTTAGTATGATTTTCTAAGTATATAATTATTTTTTAAGTGCCGCACACGTTATCTGAAATACGCGGTTACAGCTTTTTATTCAAGGTTTCATTATTCCCATTTTCCGTATTTGCAGATAAAGTAATTGTGACAATTTCCTAATTTGCGGCTGAAAATTTGATTATTCATTGATATGAAACTAATGTTATCGTAATTTTAACGATCGCGTACCTATTTATTTAACAGCTATCAAAAGGGAATTATTGTTGACTTATTGTTGTTTTGGCCGCTGCCTCAATGCGTTTCTTTGACGAAAGCCACCTGCTTACATGTGCCGCTCAGGCTTTCGATTATCCCTCTTCTCCTTGTTATTATTTCGACTAAATGTAAAAAAAGTTACAGTGAAATTTTCACGGGTGTATCGACGAATTGTGTTGTAGGAACACCATACTTCGACGGCTGCTTCCGCCGTCTTCCTCACGTGTGTAATTTCTTGTGTTTGCAATGAAATCCGGAGATACAACCTATGAGAACTTCACTGCAATCATTAGCCGAGAAAGTCTCCTTTCTTACTAAAAAATAATAATTTCCACTCTAAAAACGTCGTTACGCCACATAAGTAAATCTGAAATACTTGACAGTTTACGTGTTGGTGAGTAGTTTCTTTTAATAACATTGAATCAACTGTAATATCAATCAAGGAATCAGGAGATATAATAATGAATCACGCAAAAAAGGCCAGGTCTCGTGCTTGTGCAGTGACAAAAAGTTATGAGATCTTCTTCTGAGCCAAGTCTACAATTTACAGAGTATATTCACTTCACTTTGTGAAATGGAATACTTTTCTCGATGTTATGGATCGTTTATTTAGAATTTAAAAAAACAAAAACAAAAAAAAAACACTCTGGTAACTTTGCCATTAAGCAAACCATATTTTTAAAATTACGTGATGTATTGTAAGGCACATAATATGACCTAAGACTCAATATTTTCCATTTGAATTATTTATTTAAAAATTGGTCTAGATTCAAAAACAAAAATGTAAAACCTCGAAATACACTTAAGACACGCTATAAAGTTTTAATGCCATTTTGCCAATCAAAATATTGTTAACTGTTAATTTTTATCATTTATCATTAAAAATTATTTATTAATGTTTTAAGTAACTATGTTTTAAATATATGTGTTAAAAAACTGTTTGTACCAATCCCGCACGGATCCCGCGGTATTGGTGCAATTCCCGCGCGGATCCCACGGGATTGAAAACACTGCGGGATTGCAATCCTTAATCTGGACATACAAAGATTGCACTTCCGTATTGATTATGAGGTCTTTCTATAGCGAGATGCATTCCATTTATTTTTGGTCTACGCATTTCATAACCTCTGTGTGTTTCCTGTACGCACAGTATATGGCACTGATATTGACTGCATAGGTCTTGTAGCAGTTCTTCCTTGGCTGGTGACATGCCTTCTATGTTAACAGAGATGATTGTTAATTGTGGCCCTGAAAAGGGCTTGGGTATTAATGTTTCTGGTGTGAAAGGATTAGCCGTCAGGACATTTCGATTCATTCTCTGACGTTGCCCAGGGTACGCCTGATTGCTATTCTTCGCTTGGTCGCTTAACATTGCAATCTTCGAGGAGGCTCGTTTCATGTACCCCAAAAGGGTGATGAGTATGAGGTACATTTAGCTCTAGGGGATGGTAGCATGACAGATTTGTTTTTGTAGAAGAGTAGTGAGAAGACAGCTGTACATGAGGGATTGTGTTAGGTTTTGGCAAAACCTGGAAAGTAATCCATGATCGGAACAGATACATCTATAGAGTACAAGGCTAAATGGAAGAGTGTTTGGTGCAGAAGGGGTGGCTACTGTTGAAGTACCTTTGACATTCACTTCCAATAGCCTTGCAATCTGGAGCAAGTGAATTTGTTTTGATCATGAACCACTTTCCAAGTATTCCCAAAACAATCCCTCTGCTATCACCCACCGTTATCACAATTCCCATTCTGAACCCCCTAAAGCTAACTGCCATTTGTGCAACCACACCTCATTTATAAACTAAATTGCCTTATCTAAGCTACCAACAGTAGATCAGAATGAATGGCTTCAAGCAAACAGTTCATGCTGCCAACCTAGATCATCTATTGGCAATCCATGCCAGTTCACACAATTCTTAACTATCTGAACCCCCTTTCTTCTGGGAGAACTGTCGAGTTTTTCCTGATACTGCTGTACCTTCAAAACTAAACACATGAGATCTAGATCACTAATATATAATTGACATCGAGCATTTCCCTGGTCTCCATTAAGACCCCACTAACAAACCTATCAATATTTACATACAATTATAGTTCTTTCACCTGATAAAAAATATTTTTGTCTTTGTTTTAATTAATTTTAGTTTACTTTTACTGGCTATTACAGAGACTATACTATTATCGATCAACACCTTCCCCCTGCCCCCCCCCCCCATACCCATAGTATCTATTCCCACCTCTTTCATCTTGGTGAGTGTCTGTATGTACACTTCCAATCCCCTAGCCATATGTCTTCCTGTAGCCATGATTAAGATTTATATCAAAATGCGCTAATGACCCCGTTGTTGATGCACCCTAAAGCCCATTAAGATTTACTATATCAAATAATTGTAAAATGTGTTTTTGTGTTCTTCAAGTTGCTGTCCCCTCACCTACCTTATCTTTCCTTATTATCTTTTTCAGCATTATCAAAGTATTGTGCATTTTGTCCCTGATTGTTATTTAATTTGCCTCATAAACTGGAAGAGAAAGATGGTGTTTCTCCTGTGTTTTTAATACTCTATCTGAATTCTTAAATGTAATGGTTTTTTTGGGGGGCTAATGACGTTCTAGTTTGTTTGTGTTTCAATCTCCATGTCAGGTATGTGCACAATCCTCATTAGTTTTCAACCACAAATTAAAATACTGTCATTTTTAACCCATTGTTGTGATTACAGAAATTCACCAGAAGAGTAGTGAATTGTCTCTAAAGATATTTTTTTTTTCAAAAATGTTCCTTTCATTGTGGTAATAGTGAGTTTGTAACTGCTACTCTAGAGGTTTTTCTTTTCACTGATTGGGTGAGCTTGATAACATTTGTGAACATCATAGCCTGATATTTTTCAGTGCTGAGGGTATCAGCAAGTACCAAATTGCTGCTATCGCTATCTACAACTTTTATTAAACTGCTTTCTTTTTAGTCTCTCTGAATTTTGAGGGAAGCACTGGAACCATATATTGGGTAGTATTAGAAAGGAATTGGAATAATAGTGTAAGCACCTTTGAATTTTGGCAAATTCTAGTTTTGCTTAGGCGGGACTTAGAAATTTCGAGAAGTACAGTTTTCAACTTTAAATAATTTCCCTGTAATCTTCCCCACAGTAACAATTCGTAATAAAAATCATTTTAAAGTGTAATTATCATATCGGGAAACGTTTATCTTAAGAGATATTCCCGTTTGTTCAAGTTTTAAAGCACGCGATCGTAAAAGTAGAAAAACTAAGATTTGTAATATCTCTAAATCGCGTAAAGCTACAACCGATCTTTTATCACCAGCTGTAGTCAGCACTATCCCCGATATTTTGGCAATAAAATTAAGTAATTCAGCAAAGTCTAATTAGCGATTTTAATTGAGAGAAAAAATAAGCTTTTTTATTAAAAGAGATATCAATTTAAATTTTACATCAGTAGATAGCCCTAATCAAGACGATTTCATACATATATGGGTTTTCATAAAAAGTTCAAGCGTTTGTCCGGAAATTAAGTTTTTGTAAAATAGATTGTCGTAGATTGTTGTGCACGCGCGTAAAAAGTTCTAGAACGCTTAGGGATTTTACCCAAATTTGAATGTATCACTACGCGGAGTCTTAAACAGCTAAAACTTTAAAATTAATTACCCTAAATTTCTCAAGAGACTGCCGCTGGACTTCTAGTAGATAAGTCCAGATACTGTCAAAGTTCAAACATTTTTAATAAATTACACATACTTTGAGCTATGCGGAAGCAAAAAGATGTGATACAGTTGCTGACGTCACTGGTTCTCGTGGTTTCGATAAAAGACCCCGCCGCCATTATGGTCTGTCTGTTCCTGTCCGAGGTCTGTTCCTGCCTGTGGTCTGTTGCAGTATGTCGTCTGGGTTGTAACTTTCTATGCTAGTCAGTGAACTGTTTGCGGCCATGTGGGGTGTCGTGTTATATCATAACTTCAATGACTGTTAAGGACTTGTAAATTTGCTAAAGGGGTTTCGGTCGGTTAGATTTCTCTCCACAACGTGCAACTTTCGGAAACGAATGTTCGATATGCCTGCTCAACTGTAAATGCAATTTTGAACTTTAGACTTTGAAAAATAAAACTTTGGATTTTACTAACAGTGAACTTGTGTACTTCAGTTGTTAACATAAAACCCGTTTCTCAATTTGTGGGTAACAAATTTTGTGGCGACCTAAGGCATTTAGTTGAGTCATCCTGGCTACATGGTCAAACTAAATTAAAATATTCAGTAAGTTTTCATCGAACAGTGAGGTGCTATCAAGAGTGTAAGTTAAGGCACTTAGGCGATGCTCAACCCCGGTATCGGCCTACGGTCTTACAATAGATTACTAGAGCTGTTAAGTGATAATAAAATTATTTTTTGTAGATGATTAATAATCAGTTATATGCATAAATGTCATATTATAGAACATCACTTTATTGGTGCTTATTTGTACAAGTGAACACTTCATGTGAGTTATTGGTTAGCCATGCAGCTGCTTGACCATACTACTTTAGTGATTATGGATCGAAACTTTGATTTAGGAGGCCTTTACACCGCTTAATAATTGGCTCTTTCCTTTAACAAATAAAACACTTCCAACTTTTTAAATTCCTTGCTGTGTTATTAATACACTTATGTAATTAGCTAATCTTCATTTTACTTAAAGTTAAATCAGCTTCTGTTTTAGGCCAGACCTGTTGTTGCTGGATGAACCTACAAATATGTTGGATATAAAAGCAATTATTTGGTTAGAAAATTATTTACAAAATTGGCCCACTACACTTCTTGTAGTTTCACATGATCGGCATTTCCTTGACACGGTTCCAACAGATATTTTACATCTGCATTCACAGCGCATCGAAGCTTATAGGTAAGTTTAATTATTTGGAATTCGATTTTGTAACAGATACTTAGATATGAGTTGTAAGGAATTGCAAATAAATGTTGATGTAACATTTTTAAAATTGTTCATTTATTTTCACTGTAAGTTATTTCAGTAAAAGAGGAGACACGTTCAGAATAATTATCCTAGTATATTTTTTGAAGAATATTTGAGGGAAAAACATTTCCAGCATCTAAAATTATAAAAGCCTAATCTGCATCATGAAACACATCATGAAGCCAGTTTTCCTTCAGATTGTCCAATTGTGATACTTTTAATGAAAATGATTTTTAAAGGTCATATAACATCATGTTTCATCTGTGAATGACTACTGCTCATGTAATTTCTATACACATCATTGTAAGTGTAGGGAGCTACATATTTAAAGTCGGTGGCAAACTTATCATATTTGGGAGAACTTAGTACCCTTAGTCAGATAAGAAGTAGAGTGAGGGATGCAAGAGTTAAGGAACATATAAATACCTTGGCTAAATATTTTTTTAAATGATACTTTAAATCATTTTTTTAATGATGCTTTAAATCTGTTCAACTTAACGCATTTGTCACTTTCAGCAGTAAAGATCTAATAACTCTATTCTGATTACTAGGCAATGTGAAGTGAGGGGGTAAAAAATTTATAATTGAAATCTACGATCCGGAAAAAATCAAAGAAGATATAATTTAATTTAATTGCAATGGAGCACATGTTTCAGTGGCAATTTCCCTACACCCCCATCTCTCCTCCCGCCCCCCCCCCTTTCCTGCATCCTCATACATTCACCCTCTACAGATTTCTACTTTAAATTCTTTCAACTTATTTGGTAAATTATTCATCATTTCTCTGACATTCTTGCCTAAAAAGGAGAATCTTCCTACACCCTTGTGCCTGAAATAGAGTGCCAGCCTGTAGCCATGGTCATCTTTTTCCCTTCCATGCATTACTTTACATTCTTACACCAACATCTTTCCATGTCTCATTACCAATAAGCACCTTGTAAACTCCCATGACCCTGTTCACCCTCCCTGTTATTCAGCTCTTTAATCGTATCTCTTACTGATTACAACCTTCAAGATGGGTTAGGATTCTGAGATAGTTTTTCTTACTTTAGGATTACTTTATCTGTTTACTAATTATGTAACATCTCATTCAACTGTTGCATGCTTTGATAGATAATAAATTACAGAATACAGAGTGAAAACGTAAAAAAATGCAGTTGCAATGAAAAAGCTGATTGTATTGGTTACTTTTCAAATTGCATTAACATCCGTTTAAACTTAGTTTAGTGGGTGAGCGGTAATGCTCTGGCCTCGCATTCGGGAGGACATGGGTTTGAATCCCCATCTGACCATCTAAATTTGGGTTTTCCATTGTTTCCCCAAATCACTCCAGGTGAAACCCGGGATGGTTCCTTCAATAGGCCATTGCTGAATTCCTTCCTGTTCCCAGTCCCTTCCCGCCTCTGATGACCTCGACATCGATGAGACTTAATTGCCAGAAACAAAGAAAACTTCTACTTCTGTTTATTTATAATATTTATATTAACCTTTATTTTTATGTGTAAAACTGTTATCCTTTTTTTCCAGAGGTAATTATGAAAATTTTGAGAAGACAAAAACCGAGAAACTCCGTAATCAACAACGGGAGTTTGAAGCTCAGCAGCAACATCGAGCTCATGTTCAAGAGTTCATCGATAGGTTTCGCTACAATGCAAACAGGGCATCCAGTGTACAAAGCAAGATAAAGATGCTGGAAAAACTGTAAGTAACATTGAAGGCTTTTACTCTGTTGTAAATTGGTAAAAGCCTATTGAGTTTCCAGCTGTGGCAAAATATACTAACATTTTTTATGAGGGTATCAATTTGAAAGTGTGTAACGAAAATGTTGGCTGGTGGTTGGGAAATTGTTGGGGTACTGGTTATTACTTCATTGCAGGTTCTTATACTATTGAGTCATAAAGTCGCCATATGAATATTCTTCAGATTTACTATCCAAATACACACATACAAGACCACCACCTCCAGTGATTGTACTTCTTTTACTCGATCATGTATAAAGGCAATGCGGCACTTCTTCTCCTGTTTGCAAGTTCGGAACTACACTATCATCACTTAGTTTGTACACCTTGTTTCAACTCCTACAAATGTACTAATCTTTATGAAGCACTATTTATTTTATCTGCTTGCAAGTGGCATTTTTATAAAGTTGCATCTGCTCCAAACAATAGTGCCGGGCGCGTGGCCAAACTATTACCAGGTGCGCAGACACTCACGACCAATCTCACAGACGGTCAGCGGCAGACTGACTCTAACAATCAGACTCGCACCTCACGTCTTACTCTCGACAATTGATTCGTTCCGATTCATCCACTTAACACAAATACATACATGGTTTTAATTCTGTCTCGCCACAAGTGATTTCCAATGAATATAATGTGTATAAAATCACTGGTTCTAATCAAGATTTAAGTTTATTATCTTATAACATAATTAGTTTCCTTCACAAAAGAAAACCACGGAAAGGAAAATAGCTCACACTTTTGCTTTCTCTATCTTTCAGTTCTTTCTACTACGCCATTCTATCTAACAACTGGTAAGGCACCTTGCCAGAAACATTTTCCCATGTTTCCAGATTAATTTTATTGAATTCAGGATACAATGTAAATAGAAGTATTGCAAACTGATCATGATTGTAAGTTGTCATAATAGCCAAAGTTACAGGTTTCACTTCCAAATTAAAAAGTAAAGAAGATAGTATTACAAGAATTTTACTTGTTACATGCAGTTCGCATGTGTTTTTTTTTTTTTTTTTTTTTTTTTTTTGTATAAATTTTTAATCCCCTAAATATTACGTACATGGAGAAAGTAGTTACTGTAATGCAATTTGGAAAAAGAAACATAGGATGCATTTTGGAGAAAATGCTTTATATTATTATTGTATACAGTTTCACCGAAGTTTACACATTTGTTATATCAAGCCACAGTTTTTTATACTCTTCTGCCTGTGATGGTAACCATCTTGAAACATCTTCTTTTGCCTCATCTTCTGAGCAGAGAGAAACAATTTAAAGGGGAAAAACCAACTGTAATTGTGTCTGGGCTGTAATATGGGTGTTGCGAGCAAGACTGGGGTGATGATGAATTTGATCACCTGAAATGTTTTTCTCGTTTTACCTGGCCATCCCACCTTGAAAACACAATGAGAAAGTTTCCATACAAACTATCTGTTACCATTATTCTGTAGATGATCAGCATTGTTCCTGTTCATTAATAGGGACTGGATTATATGCAACACAAAAAGCTATAAATATGCGTGAAAAATGCTTAAAATATGCATGAAAAGTGTCAATAAGTATAAAATATGCAACAAATGGTAATTTTTTGAAATTTTATTTCAAAATCATTTAGTAACTAGTTGAATATTTATAAATTCGGTAATCAACTATTATTTAACATTTACTTTTGTAAATGTAAACAGTCATGTATTGTTCCAAATATTCAATAGTAAGATTGTTTCTTTAACCTCTCAAAATATTTTTATAAGTGGAAATGCACCGTTCCACATTCACTAATGTAACTGGGCAGTATTTGAAATTGGACGCTGTGTTAGCATTGTTTCTGGAAAAAGTTCACCCACCCCATTACTAAACCTATCAATTTGACACAAAGACTCAGAAGCAGGGTTATTGTTCAAAATATTTTCAAAGTTCACTTTAAGTTTACACAGGGATACCTCTGACAATGCGGATTTTATTCATTAACTGAATAGGTTCAGTCAACATCAGACCATGAGTTTCAAGCTTTTTAATACTCACAGGTATGTGGGAAAAACGAGTGCTAATCACAGCTGTGGTTTTAATACTAGAATTTTAAATGCTTCCTTGTACCAACAAACTGTCACAGCCTCTCCACTATCAAACTCATTTACTACACCTTTAATGACATCGAAATGTTCATTGTAAAAAAGTACAGCTTCAACCCACGTCGCCCATCGAGTTATCACTGGGTCCGTAGTTAAAGGCATGTTTTGCAATTTTTTTATAGGCATTATTACGAGAACGTGGCTTAAACGCTTTTTTGTTGATGAAATCAGTTTATTTACATTAACAAATATGGGTCGTAGATCTGTGCTGCTAGTAGGTTTTGCCAGTAGAAAAGTGAGAATTTATTTATTAACTAGGTTCACTACCGAAAAATATTTTAAATATAGCGAAAGTATGCATTTTCACTATTTTTTAGGTAAAATATGCAATAACCAGTGAAAATAGGCTTAATATGCAAATGCATAAGCAAACATGCAAATACATATAATCCGGTCTCTATTTATTAATCTTGAGTCTCGTCTTCTACAGTTAAGTGTGACAGATAGTAACTTAACTACAAATGATGAGTCATCAATATAAAACAAGTCTTTGTTTACTTATAACTTGTTGAAACTGTGTACATTGAACAGAATTTCACCTAAAATGTTAATCCAAAGTCCAGTATCATAGAAAGACTTCAAATAATAAATAGTGGCTTAGTTGTCTGCATAATGGTTACATAAAAATAAGAGCTATACTGAACTTACACTAATAACTGTGTGCATCACACTGCAGTTTATGAAACATGGTGGAATGATCCACAAGCCCATTTGAGAACCCTGTAGAGGTGGGCAAAGTGATTCACTAAAAAGAGCGGTGTTCATTTGATCACTCTATGAAAAGAACTTGTTCTTTTGAACGGTTCACTAGCTCACTTGCTCAGTTATATTTGACACCCTTTTTAGGTCGCACACCTCAGAATCCGGTTACTCCCCCACTTTTCGATGAAAATACCCTTAAATCGACTTTGAATTAGCTGACTTCTGACCGACTCACCTAGAAGAACTACCGTTCACTTTTTAGTGAGCGACTGCTCACTCGCTCTTTTAAAAGAATTGCTCTAAAGAACTGATTCACTCGCGAATGACCCATCTCTAGAACCCTGACCATACGTAAAGCAGAAACTAAGCAATAAAACGTTGTTAATTGGTGCATAACAAAATATTGATAACAAACACTGGTTGAAACTGTACCAAAATAACTTAAAACAACAGCAGTAATTATTTAGGGTATGTTAAAATTACTTTGAATGGCAAAAAACCTTAAATGTACCACGATAAAGTGCAATGGGTTCTCATCTCACAAAAGCGATTTTAATTTAATTTAGGAAGGCCAAAAATATCTTTCCTCCCTTACATGCTTTCCAGACTTTAGAAGGTTTCCCTAATCGTTTGGATAAGAGAATTGCTGCACCGTGGACACAGAACAATATGTAAACACAGAAAGTGATTAATTTTTCGGACTCTTATCCCTTCTTTTACTGTGGTAGGTGTTGTATCTGCTTTTAGCACTTTGTTTCCTAAAAGCATATATATATTACAAAATAGGATAGCGAAATGAACCACCACTTACCTTAGATGAGGGTTTCATGGTGTGAACACACGCAAAAAAAAACAAGAACAGGAATAACAATGTCCCTTTGTCAACAGGAGAACATTCACAGGACAGGTGATGTGGGAGACTGCCTCACAGAACACTCACATCACTCTCCTCCCATGATGTTCTCCTGTTGACAAAGGGCCCATTCCGAAAATTTCTGTACCATTTGTATTTTTGTCTGTTCTGTATGTTCGCGCCCCACATCCATCATCTAAAGATAAGTGGTTGTTCATTTCCTTTTCCTAGTTATATATAGATTAAACATTTGCATAAGAGAAAAACCACCACTTACCATAGAAGAGGATTCCTGCGGCGTCAAGACATGGAAATAACATGTACACACATAGAGTAAAATTTTTGAGCCCGTGGTCCTTCTTCAGTACTGGTGAGATGGATGCATGTTAGAGGCTGGCAGCCAATTGAGTGATCCCAGCAGGCCGGTAGCTCATGGTGGGGTGGAAAAAAACAATATGGTGGGGAGTGAGGGTGGAGGTAGAAAGCCATAAGCTAGAAATCACTAATAAAATAGAAAATAAACCTATCCTTAGGGACCCATCACGGATGCTCGGTTGGCAGCTGATGGTCTTAAATTGCCTATTATGTAATAGATGTATTTGCAAAATAGAAAACTGAGACATGTGCGAAATAAAAATCAAAATTTATTAAAAATTAACATCAAGCAAAATATGAAATTACAAACTAAAAAAGATAGGCTCTGGTGAACGATGGTTCTGTGGGAAAAGATAGGAGGTAAGGGGGATGGGTGGGAAGGTAATTGGTACCATTTTAAATTTAGTCCTGGTGGTTGCATGGTGCCCAGTTGGTACTGGTAAGCCAGTTCCCACCTTCTGAGTTCCAAAATGCTGCTTTTGGCCGAGAGGACTCTGATGGAGCGAAGTGCGAAACGTGTTAAAATTGTTGGTGCCATGAGTGGTGGCATGATAAGATACAGGGTGGTCAGGGTTCTGGGTGAATGCCAATTGTGTCCATTCATTCTGATGGCCAGTGGGTTTGTTGTCAGACCAATGTAGGTGGCTGGGCTATGGTTGCAGGTGAGTTGATATATCAAGTGGGAGGATACACATGTGGCAAGTCCTGTGATGGGGAAGCTTTCCCCAGTTACGGGGTTGATAAAGGTGGTGGACGGCGGGTGCATACTGCATAATTTGCAGCAGGATCTGATGCAAGGAAACTACCCATGGGGCTGTCTTGTAGGCTGGGGGGAGGGGGGGGGGGGTCAAGAGTTGGTTGAGGTTTGGAGGTCTGCTGAATCAGATTCTGGGTGGGTGAGGAAGGATTTTTGGAAGGAGGTTTCTCATCTCTGGACAGGCTTGGAGGAAGTCATACCCTTGTCACATGACTCGGTTGACGGATTCCAAACCTAGGAAATATCGGGTGATCAAAATAGGGCTATGGTTCGTTTTTGGTGGGTTGTGGTTTGTGTTGGGTCATATTTCCCTATCCTTCCTTAGTTTTATCGCCTTAAAGCATTTTCCTGCTCATTGTTATTATATATTTATATGACCCAACACTTACCACAGATGAAGGCGGCTGGGACGACGAACAAAAAACAAACACAAGAGAAGCGCAATATTTTGGCCTACAGCAGCCTTTAACGTGCAGAAGGTGAAGCACCAGGCAGCGTCACATGTGTACACTGGTGGATGGCGTCTCAGGCGCGGATGGTTGTTTAGGTGGAAAAGGGGGGGGGGGGAGAGTAAGCTCAAATATTGGATCGATAATCGATACTAATGACGATATTTTATTATTGAAAGAGGTGAATAATAACTGGGTGGGGATATATATAAAACTATAAGTGAAAAGTAAAATAAATGTAAATAGCATGGATAATAGTAAATACAGAAATACAAAAATGTTAATGGTATAGATAATAAGTGCTGGGTCTGGTGGGCTATATATATATAGAAAGAGGTGTAAAACAAGAGGAGACTGTATATCCCCCAAGCTATTCACATCAGTCCTAGAGTTGGTAATGGCAAAACCGAGGTTTGAGAATAAATGGAAGAAGTCTCAACGACTTAAGATTCGCTGATGATATAGTTTTACTCTCAAACAGTCTGGAAGAGCTCAAAGAACTGATAAATGAACTACAGGCAGCGTGCAGTGAAGTGGGCCTTAAAATAAATATATCAAAAAGCAGAATCATGCAAAACAAATGGGCAGAAAAAGATAAAGGCAAGGCAGACGCGAAAGATTCTGGTATATAGTTCGTAGATCAGTACATCTATCTTGACCAACTGATCAATATGAATGGCGACTCAAAGCCTGAGATCTCCAGTCTCCTTCAGACCGTGAAACGAGTTGAAATTATTCGAGTCATGGGTGATGGCATGTGCAGCAACTGGGTGCTTTGGGTTCTTTGTAAATACCATCTGTCAGCGGCTATTTATTTTTTGTTGAAAGTGGATTTGTGGACAAACCTATATATGAAGCCAGTCAGTGTTTGCATGTTAACTGGTAAATTACGTGGGAGGTGTAAGCTACCCTTCGCTCTATTTTCGAGATTCAGTTAAAAAATCCGGCCAAGTTTGAGGTTAACATCAGTACACGATACCATAGTTAAAATCGAAATAACAACACTTTAAGTTCAGAAAAGTGAATAAACAGCTCATAGCAACCATAAATAAGAAGTTTCAAGTAAAATATAAACCATAAACTTACCTAAACGAGCGTAGTCCATAATAATCCTGAAGTAGAAAACACAGGTTTGTTTACCCGACCACAGCATTAATATTCAACCTAATTGAACACTGTAAAGCACTTCAATGATTAGAATTTCACCATCAGATATTAGATTCACTAATGGCTCGCAGTTCCAGACCAATTTAAAGCAGTAAATATGATGTTTAAAAGTATCACTTCATAGATTGGTTAATAATTAATTTCAGCACATCTAAACAGTTTCAGGAGTTAAAAAGTAGTCGAAAAGGCAGTAAATAATCGTCCCTTTCAGTTTTAATAAGTTCCAAGTAGTTTAAACCCGGAGAAATATGAAAAATCAGTAAAACTAGGAAGCCGGTAAACAGACGAAAATAATCAAACCTTTCAGCTTTAATTCCACCACTGTTAAACCATTTTGAAAGCGATAAGAACAGGTAAAAGCTAGTGGATACACGTAATTAATGTTCTATAACAGTTAAAAGACATTTTACTAACCTGCTGTTTGTTAATCCAATTTCAAAATAACTCGCCAGAGGCACCGTACACAAAATATGCTTTTACACTAATTTGAAACACTGTCACACGATATAAAGTAAATAATAAATTAAAACCGTCTGAAAGAGAATTAAATTCATCTAAATCTCGTAGTTTCCAACCGTTTTAAGAGCTTAAATGGTTATTTGAACACACAAAATAGGTCACTCAACTTTACTATTTTCTTATGCAAAAGCCTACCAAGATTTCGAGATAAAAATTAGTTTTCCTTATAGACCCACTCTTCTAGCTTCACATACTTTAATTTCACGTCATTTAACGCAATAGAATAGATGTTAGAGAATTTTCAAATTCACACAACAACAGCCCACATGGTCTGAATAGAATATTTTATTGTGCCAAAAATATTACACCCATGGAGATGGGACAACTTTTAAAACACGTATTTTGATACAGGCTACACTTTAGTAATTTTTCCGGTTTGATGAACCACATACCTTCAGAGTTATCCATAGAAATATATAGTTAATAAAATGGCGGAGGTGTGAAATTTCTGTTTTTAGTAATAACCCCATCAATTCCTAACCAATTTGAATAAAATTTACCTTTTTGAGCGGTTAAAATCCGGGACAACACTTTGATTATAGTTCATGTTTATAACTTATGCCGTTTGTAAATCCCTAAAATTTTCTGAACATGTCGCAATCAGGGGGTGATTTGAATTTAGCCGTGACGTCACCTTAAAAATAAAAGTTAAAAATAAATTAAAATTTGCCATCCAACATGACACATATAAACTAACATAACCCGTAAACACTTTAGATTTTAACCAAATTGCCGTTGAAGGAAGTTATAAAATTAAACACAAGGGAATATTTTAGACCGCGGCAGAACATTTATGAAGTTAACCTACACCTCTGGTTAATGGTTGCTCAATTTAGGTGGGGGGGGGGGGGGGGGAGGTGGAAATAAAGGGAGACTGGGAAAGAGAGAAAACAAATAAATTACATAAATAATAATAATGAGTGATTATCTTAAATTGGGACTAGGTGGGTGCCTTGTGCCCAATTTGTACTGGTAGGCAAGTTCCCACATTCTGAGTTCAGAGGAGCTGAGCTATTTGGGAGGACTCTGATGGCATGGATCGAGCGTGGTGGATGAACAGTTCACGTTCTGACCTCACATTAGAGACAAAGTGCCAAATCCAATTTCCTTTCCATTCCTTGCCCTCAGTCCTTTACTGCCACTAATGAAGTTGACGAGGTGGAAAGCCACGAGCCAAAAAAAAAAAATATTGCACTGGCTGTGAAATGAGTTGAAAGTGTTTGTGACATGGAAGATGGCATGGAAGGCTACTGGGTGGTTTTGGTTTCATGTGAATACTGTGTGTTGGTGACAATTCATTCTTATGGCTAGTGCTCTGTTGGTTAAACTTATCTATGAAGCCAGGCAGTGGTTGTACATTAACTGATTGTATTTTATGTGGGAGGTTTTGCAAATGGCATGTCCTATGATTGGAAAGGATTTCCCAGTGACATGGTTGGTGGAAATGGTGGTGGGATGGGGTTATGTTGCACATCTTGCAGCGGTGCAGGGTCTATAGCATGGAAATGAACCTTGGTGCTGTCTTTTGGTACGAGGAAGAGTATGTTTGTGGACTAGGAGTTGATTGAAATTAGGAGGCTTGCTGAAACAAGTTCTGGTAGGGGCAGGGAGGATTTTGGGAATAATGTATCTCATTTCTGGGCAGGTGCTCAGGTGGGTCAAGTGTAGAGAATGGTTTGAATTTCTGGAGGCTTTCAGTCAAGTCAGTGAACTTGGAACCCAAAGTGATACTGCCAGTGGATTCAGCAGAATGGATGAGTCACAAACTAGGTTGCCATGGTGAAATGTAGGGGTAGGTGAAAAGGTGAGGCCTCTGAAGAGTACAGAGGTTGGGATTGAGATAATGGTGGAGAGGACAGGTTCACAACTGACAATTTAGGTTTGGAAGTAGGGCCTGAGTGCCTAGAGTGAGGTGTTTTAAAGGAAGAAGTTGAGGTACAAGGAATGGGCAATGGACACTTCTGAAGAAATGAGGGGATGACTGACTAGCAGGGAAGAAACTGCCCAACTGCAAGACAATTTATACAAATGGTTCTGGTCTTGCCTACTGCTGGAACTCTCTGACTGCTGTAAAATCTGATGAATAAATGAAATTACTTTGAAGGTATATAATTAAACTAAGGAAAAAGGAAACTGCTTTAGTCATTTTCCCTTTCCTTACACCAAAGTTGAAGGCAGCAACGAGAGAAGAACATATATTACGAACACACAAATAAACTCAATATTTCGGTTATTAAACCTTATTCATGACGGAGAAAATGAGTCATGAGGCTCGGGAGGTGTGCACACGCCGAGGGTTGCTACATGACTAGGTGGATTATCAATATGGCGGTGGGACTGAGATATTGTATATAAATATGTAAATCGCAGATGGTGGTACAACTAATACTAGAAAAAAAAGGGGGGAATAAAGTAAATAAATATGGACTACTAAATTTTGAAAAATAAAATAAGGTAATTAGTTAAATTACTTCTAATTCTACTAATAATGAATGAGTGATGTGTCAAGGAAAGGAATTTTATCTGTGGTTGAGGCCGGGTGGGTGTCTGGTATCTAGGATGTTTTGGTAAGCAAGTTCCCATCTGCGAAGTTCTGAGGCGGCGGTAGTTTCGGGGAAAACTCTGATTGCTCTCACAGTGAAACAGTCATTGAAGTTGGAGTTGTGGTAATTAGCATGTTCTGGTATGGGAAGATATAAATTGCGGGTGTGAACTGTTTGCCTGTGGCCGTTCATTCTGGTCGAGAGTTGTTGTGTAGTCAGGCCTATGTAAGAACTCGTGCAATGTTGACAAGTTAGCTGGTATATGATGTGCATAGTGGAGCATGTGGCATGTCCCGTGATGGGAAAGGTTTCCCCTGTGACAGGGTTGGAAAATGTAGTAGTGGGAGGATGCATGCTGCAGGTTTTGCAGCGGGGTCTATTACAGGGAAAAGATCCGTAGGGTGTTTTTGGAGAGTCAGATGGAGGGTATTTGTGCACCAAGATGTTTTTGAGGTTAGGTGGTCTGCTGAAGCAAGTACGCGCGACAGTTGGCAGAATTTTTGGCAAGAGAGTGCGCATTTCTGGAAAGGACCAAAGGAAGTCATGCCCCTGTTGAAGGATTCGATTGATGGATTCGAGACCAGGCGAGAACTGGGTTACAAAGACAGGGCTATGGTTGGATGCTAGAGGCAGCGGGAGGGAGTGGTTCCATTGAGGGTGGGTGATTGCACATGTGATTTGTTTATGTACAAGATCTGCTGGATAGGAGCGTGAAATAGGGGCTTGGGATAGGTTTTGGGAATACTGAGAAAGGGATTCATCATTAGAACAGATACTTTTACCACGGATAGCAAGGCTGTAGGGGAGGGAACATTTGGTGCGGAATGGGTGGCAGCTGTCAAAATGTAGATATTGCTGTAGATTAGTTGGTTTGATATGGACAGAAGTGTGAAGAGCACCCTGCCTGAGTGTTAGGTCAACATCAAGGAATGTGATGTGTGAATGTGAGTAGGTCCAGGTGAAATTAATGGAATGGCTATTGTTAAGGGAATGGAGGAATTCTAGAATTTGATCTTCGCTGTGGGTCCAGATCATTAATATATCATCTATGTATCTGAACCACACAATGGGTTTGAAGGGGGTATGGTTGAGGAAACGTTCCTCAAGACGCCCAAGGAACAGGTTGGCATAAGAGGGAGCCATGCGGATGCCACGTATCTGGTGGTATACGGTGGAATTAAAGGTGAAGAAGTTTTTGGACAGGATCATGTGGGCCAATGATGAAAGGAAATATGTACTAGGATGACTGTGTGGGGGTCGCAGATCTAGGAAGTGTTCCAGGGCACTGAGACCCTGACAGTGTGGGATATTGATATAGAGGGAGGTTACATCAATGGAGACTAGGAAGGCGTCTGGAGGTAGAGGTGTATGGACTGTGGCTAGACGTTCAAGGAAATGTGGAGTATCTTTGACATAGGAGGGAAGACTCTGTACAAAAGGTTGGAGATGCTGGTCCACCAAGGCTGAAATCCGTTCAGTGGGTGACCCATATGCCGCAACTATAGGCCGCCCCGGATTGCCAACCTTGTGTATCTTGGGAAGGAGGTACAAGGTGGGTGTTGGGGGATTTTGGGGAGTTAGGAGCGAGATGGACTGGGGAGAAAGACCTTGTAGGGGGCCCTGTAAGTCCAGGAAAGTTTTTATTTCCTGACAAATGAAGGTAGTGGGATCTGTAGGGTGTGGTAGGTAGGTGTTTGTGTCAGACAGTTGCCTCAGAGCCTCAGCCTCATAGTGATTGCGGTCCATCACTACTGTGGTTGTGCTCTTATCGGCAGGGAGGATAATAATGCTACGGTTTCTGTAAAGTTCCCTCATGGCTCGAGTTTCCATGTTGTTGATATTTTTGGAGTGTGGAATGGACTTAGGAAAGAGGATGAAGACAGAGTGGAGGTGAGGAACTCTTGTAACAGAATAAGTGGATGGTTTTGTGGTAGTTGGGGTGGATCCAGTGGAGATGAAGGTTTAAATTGTTGTAAGCTGGACTCAATTTCATTCTGCTGGATGTTGTTTGCTCCTGTGGTGGCAAAATTATATCGCCAACGTAAGGAACGGCAGAATGCTAATGAATCCCGGACCAAAAGCAGCATGATCAAACTTCAGGATTGGAGAGAAGGAGAGTCCCTTGGATAAAACTGATATCTGGCGTTCTGACAGTGGAATAGAGGAAAGATTAATCACTGATTGTTGAGATTTACCTGAAGGAGGTGCAGGGGTTTTTGGGACAGGTGGTAGAGGATCTGGGTGGGGAAGATTGAGGAGGTGAGCCAAACAAGGAGTTCTGGCAATTAGGGGTGCAGTGGGTGTCTGGTGTCTGAGAGTGGGGTGTTGATATGGGAGGCACAAGCCTAGTGCTAAATAGCTCTTGACAAGCGTTGATAGCTTGCACAGTTGTTTTTGTGCATGTCGGGCTTGCAACTGTCTGCACTATGACAGGATTTGTTTAATACAATGAATGAGATGAGGGAATGAAAGGCACAGGATTTTGTGGAGGGAGACAATGTGCATAGAATGTTGATAAGCAATGTGAACATACTGTTGGAGAACCAGGTGGGTGAGGGTGAGGGACTGTGTGAAACGGCAAAGTGTGAAGGGATGGGTGCATTTGTGGGTGGCAACCTGAAACTTGGAGTTTTATGGTTAAACTATTGGGTGGAATATTTAAAGAGAGGCAAGACTGAAGAAACAGTATGTGGGAGTTTAGTCTGGCCAGATGAGAGGCATGAAAATGGTAGCTGGACAGATAGTTATCTGCAAGCGACATGTTGGGAGAAACTGGTGAGGATTGTGATGCTATTCACTTGCCGAGATACACAGTTGGGTAAAATGACAAATTAATGAGGGAGGGGGGAATTAACAATAATAATAATTAATGAAAAACACTTTAAATGCCATAAAAGGCGGGTGCTCACAAGATAAACTGGAAAATATTTAAGATCGCAAAGCTGAAAATCTCAAAACATAAGTGAAGAAGGGTGAGGTGTTATAAAGCAACAATATTTATAGTTTAATTTCAGAAGAAAATAGTAAGGGGGGGGGGGGGAAGGAATATTTCGGTAAATTAAAGATTAGGCTGTAATCAGAGTGTGATTTGGCATCCAAAATAATACAAGGCTATTGTCGGTCAAAAAACAACAATTGAAGCGCGGAGCGGAAATATGTGGACGAAAAATCGGCATTTGAAAGGAAATTACTGAGAATTTAAGTAGTCACAGACAACAGGTATTCAAAGGTAAATATTTGTATGGAAATCATTAAATGTTGTGAAAACAGCTGCGAAACAGGGACTTGCGTACAATTAAACACGGGACACTTGGTTGTTGTTGTGACCCGAACGGCGGGAATATCGGAAAGAATAAAGCGTTGTAAAAACAATTGGTGAAACGTATAAAACACTGGACACATGCCTTCAACTTTGGTGAGTGATGAGTCATTTTCCCTTTCCTTACAATTATATTGTTTGAAGGTATATAAAGTGCTTGGAATATACGAAAATATATATAGTAACTGTAAAATAATAGATTCTAAGTAGCAAAAGGGAATTACAAATTAGGATAGGGAAATGATCCACTACTTACCCTAGGTAATGGTTATGTGGTGTGGACACACAAAACACAAGACAACAAATGACACTAAGTTTCAGGTCTTATTCACCAACTCTATTTTTTTCCTTCCGAAAATTGCTAACTGAAACTTTAAACAAACCTTTTTACTGAATGTTCTTGTCATGTTTGTAGAAGTTGATTGATCCTAGTTCCCATCTTCGCTCTTGCAGGGGATAATCCTACTTGTGTCTTGTATAGAATTATATAACTCTAAAACAGTGTACTATCACAGTAGCAATGAAATACTTTTCTTGTTATGCCTTGCCATCCTGCCTTGGAAATGTAACAAGGTTTCCACCCAGAACACCTGTTACCTTTCTTTTTCTTCTTGTTTGTTAATTTAGATTTTCATGATGTCTGCAGTAGTGGCAGGTAGTAACTTAAGTACAAATTGCCTCTAAATAAGATTCTTTATGTATCTATAACTTCTTGAACCCATGTGCATCAAAGAGCAAGTCACCAAAGATATTAATTCAAAGCACATAATTATTTAAAGACTTCAAATAAAACAGGTAGCAGCATAATCGTCTGCATAATGATTTCATAATAATGAGAGCTGACCCAACTCTGAGCTGTACTGAACTTATACCAACAACTAATTTTGAGTGCCAAACTGTGGCCTAGAGAGTAGGGGCTATTAAATTTCAAACAGTTATTTCTTTTCAAATCAGTGTTGAATTAGGATAAGCATACCATTTAACAAGTTGGTAATGTAAAGGATTAATAACATGCTCAGCAACTCTATTGTACTTTGTTGTTGGAGATACCAAACAGTATTCATGGTTTTCTTGACTTCCTTTCTTGAAATTGGGAATTAACTATGCAATTTTCAGTTAGAAGGCTTTCCTGTGTTTCTTAGTACATGCTTTAATGTTATTTTTTTAAAACAAATGTATACTTTGATATGAGTGCTGATTATAAATTAATTATACCTTTTAACCCTTTCACTGTAGAAATAATATAAACATTCTCAGGCTTATTGCTCAACAATTTTTTTCATTAACACACATGCAGTTCTTCAGTTTATTGTTAGCAGTTATGTTTTTAGTAAAAAAAAAAAGTGCATTGTGGTATTAGACAACATTATACACACTTGGCATTGTAATTTCTCCTTCAGTACTGATGATGTCTGTCGACATTATACGAGATAATATAAAGTTTTAGAAATGTTAAATATTGCTTTTGGTGAATCTACTATGAGTAAAACAAGGGTTTACGAACGACATAAGCGTTTTCAAGATAGCCGTGAATACATTGAAGATGACGAGTGCACAGGTCGTTCTAGCACATCGGTAACCAATGAAAGTGAAAGAAATGATTATAAACGATCGCCGAATCACAATTAGAGAAGTTGCTGATGACATTGACATATCGGTTGGCTCATGCCATGAAATTTTTTCACCTTTTTTTGAATATGAATCGTGCTGCAGCAAAATTTGTTCCAAAAGTGTTTAGTTTTGAACAAAAATTGCAGTGAATGAAAGTTGCTCAGGAATCGCAAAATGAGGTTAATAACAGTGCAGAACTATTGAAATGTGCCATGACAGGTGATGGAACGTCGGTATGTGGATATGATGTTGAAACTAAGGCTCAGTTGTCCCAGTGGAGGCATTCTGGATCCCCAAGACCGAAAAAAGATGGACAAGGCGGTCAATTTTGTAGGTTATGCTCACTGAGTTCTTAGATTTTAATGGCATCCTGCACAATGAGTTCTAACCGCAAGGTCAAACAATCAGTAAGGAATACTACCTTCAAGTTCAACGCCAGTTGCATGAAGCAGTCTGAAGAAACGCTCGGATTTGTATGAAAACAATTCACAGCTTTTGAATCGTGATGCACCTGCTCACACATAGTTGCTTGTTCATGAATCTTTGATAATGTCATTGTAGTGATGCCCCAGCCTCCGTATTCACCAGACATGACCCAGTGTGACTTTTTTTCTATTGTTTTACAAGCATAGATGAGATTAAAAGTGCATCACTGAAAGAGCTCAAATCTATCACAATCTCCCAGAAGTGTTTTGGGGTTTGGAAGAAGTGCTGGCTTAAGTGTAAAATATCTAATGGGTACTATTTTGGTATTTTGTAGGGGATAACATCGATGCAGATGAATGTATAAAATTCTTTCCAAAAAATGAAAATTCCTGTTAATTTTTTTGAACACTCCTCGTATGATCAAGATGAGAACAGCTTCGGGCAAGTGGGATACGTTTTTACAACAGAAATATATAAAATCTAAATACAAACATACACCCAAAAACACACAAAAATTAAAAGTAAAATAAAATACATTCTAGTAGAAACGCTTAAAAATTTAATATCAGCGTTGTATAGCTTTGTCACTCTCCTGCAAAAATCTACGGCACACCAGACCTATAAACTTATTTTGAAACAATAGTCTATTTCATTCTCCCATAAATATTGAAATAACCATTTCAAAATAAATGCCAAAGGACAGGGAAATTGACTCATCACTCACGAACTTTGAAGGCAGCGACGAGTGAAAAACATATATGATGAACAAAAACATATACAATATTTCAATTTTACACCTTATTCGTGTGCTAGGGGACGAGTCCTGTGGTTTAGGAGATGTGCACACACTGAAGTTTATCACATGACTCTTAGTGAAATAACCATTTCAGTAAGACAAAAAAAGATTCACACATTTTTGTGAAAAACTTAGAAGCAAAGTCCTGTAGCACATAAAGCTGGAGCTGGTATTGTGGGACAAGTTTGACAACAATATGCTGTTTCTCTCTTCCTTCCATTATTGTAGCACATCCTCCAATGTTGATGTGTCATTTTATGAACTTAAGCTATTTATATGCTAAAGGCTTGAAAAGTGTATAATCGCCAAAATGCAGACTAAACAAAATTTTTGCTTAGCACTTAAAATATTCTGTATTGTTCAATGATCACATGAAACTTGTGTTCACTCACCACGGTAATAAGTAAACAAACAACTGTTAAAATGAGCTTCTAGCATTTAATGTGTGAAAACATTTATACCAACTGTGCACTGTTTTTGTCACATTAAAGCGTGCTAGGGTATCCTATGCCTATTTCAGAAGTACTGTTTATTTTTGATCAGCCTTCAAATTTAATAAAAAATATTATACATTAAGAACACATTTCACTTTATATTGTTCCATTTGTAATTTTCAAAGAGATGTCAAGTTTACAAACTATCATTCACTTTATTGATGTTTTGATTTTTATTGTTGGAACTAAGAACACTTATTTACAAATACTTGTAATGCACATCTCAATGACTTAATATATCTACCATCATATTTATGTTACAGACCTGAATTGAAAGCCATAGAGAAGGAGGTAGAGGTTGTTTTGAAATTTCCATTGGCTGAAGCTTTATCACCTCCAATTCTTCAGATAAACGAAGTCTCATTTGGTTACACTCCAGATAAACCTATTTTTACAGATGTTAATCTTGGAGCAACTCTTGAATCCAGAATATGTATAGTATGTATTTTCTAATCTGTTAATGATAAATTTAAGTTGTGACATCTAATTGAAATACTGTGGTTTTATCAGCCTAAGTGAACTATGAGTGTCTGTGTGGTAATATGAGTTGATGTCAGAATAATAATAGTATTTGTACACATACTTGTGCAAAAATGCTTTTGAAAAATCAATTTAATCTCCATGCTAAAGTGTAATATGTTGAGTTACAAGATTAGTGGCTTAGTTCAGACAGAAAATTGTGAATAATTTTTAAGTTTCAGAATTAATCAAATTTTATAAACTATGCATATATGACCCAAGATTTTTTTGTCTGATCCTGTGATCAGGTGTGTAATTCCTGTCACTGGTTAAAGAGGTCATACAACTCTTAACTACAATACATTGATACATTTAATGATCAGGAAAATGAAATGGCTTCTATGCAATTTAAATAACAATTTATAGGGAAAATAACTGATCACTCACCAAAGTGGAAGGCTGGAGAGCTGTGAAAAACACTAGCAACACAACGCACACAATTTTACAATATTTATGTTTAAAACATTATTTACACAGAGGAGTGACCCATTTGGCAAAAGAGGTGAGTGCACTCCCCCCTTACCATATGGCTCACTTCTCTCTGCACAAATAAGATTTTAAACAGAAATATTGTAGGGCTGTGTTCATTTCATGTTTTACATGTTTGTCGCAGCCATCCAGCCTTCAGCTTTGGTGAGAAAACAAATTTTAAGATCTTTTTTCCTTTTCCTACTGGAATTTTGTGTGGTATTTCTTTATATCCATGCTATTAAACACAAAAAAAACCAGCAAATAGATCTGTGCAAAATCTTCCACTTTGTTTCGACCTCTCAACCTATAGGGAACATGTAAGGTCATTTGAATTTATTAGCATTCTTTGATTAATCAAAATCTGACCCCTATGAATTATTATCTTAAACTGTCTCTTTTGTGTCAACAGTCATGTTTCATTGAATTCCCCCTACACATTTTATTGTCATTGGAAGATTATTTATCTTAACACATTAAACTTATTTTCCTTCAAAATTTCCAACCTGAATTGGAAAATTGATAAATGCATCTTCTCCTTTTGCAATCATGACAGAGCTGAGATTCACTTATTTAATTAGAATTTTGAGAACTAAAGGTTGCCTTATATGTGATTAATTATAAGTTGATGGTATTTATTTGATGACCCTGCAATCAACACCAATGTGGTGCTATACTGTGCGTCACATACGAAGGCGGCCCAGTGTAGTGAGGCTCTGCGCAGATATGTTATCGCTCTGCCAGTAGCCAATCAGATTCAGTAACAATCCAGCGCTTGTCATGGTTAAACGGGTGTTGGTTGTTTGCCAGGGCTGAAACTTTGTCACATTCCTTTCTCTCTTAATAGTATTAGCACATAAAGCACTGCTAAAATGCATATTATTATTTTTATTATCTTTACACAGTAGTAGTAGTAGTAGTAGTGTAGTGTAATTACTATACTTTCTTCCTCTCTCTATGTCGCTCGTCTCCTGCTAAAAACACGGCAACATTGTATACCCTGTGTCCCTATTTCTCCGTCTTTGCACCACCTGCCTTCGTACGTGACACGTACTTTACTGACAGTTGACTAATATTTTCATACTGCACTAGTTGTGAAATTGGCCAATAATTTACGTGCAACACGAACATTGTACCATAAAATGGCATGGTGTTAAGAATTGTATTCTTATAAAACCCAGTCTTATTAGATATCTCGTCACCTTTTTGACACTTGCACAGCAAGTGGCATCTAGAGACATTATGCCAATACTCTACCTCATAGCTGATTTCTTTTAAATGCCCATTGCAATTCGGCATTACATTTTTCTGCACAAGGTTTATGCAAGTAAATATAACAGGTTAAAAGTTATTGTTTGCCTTTATAAAGGACCATATTGATTAGTTAGTAGAATTGCTGTTGACACTGTTAAATGTTCAAATCTTGATAAATCTCATGCTTTTTCTTTGAAGTTAAACATATTGAATTTTCTCCTCACATACGTTAACATTTGTTTCTAGATTAAAAGCATATAGGCTGGTGTGTTGACACCAGACTTGCAGATAGGGTGAGGAGCAGTACCACTTTGTCCTGTCTTTCTCTTCTAGACAGAAGTTTGTTTTGTCATTTTTATCTTTGTCTGTATATCATTTACTCAAATCAAGAGGGTGTTGGGGGAGTTCCATGATTGTGTGTCTCTACCACATCACAGTATTCTATCATGAAAATCTCAAGTTCATCTCTTATTGTCACGAAGAATGTATCTCAGAGTTTCCTCTCTGTGTAAGTGGATCTTTATTTTTATATTTAATTTTATATAATAGTTCTGTACTAATGAGTATAAATTTTCGCAGTATGGATTGAAGTTGCATTATTACCTGAGAGTTAGTTCTTTGTTTAGGTTGGTGACAATGGTGCTGGAAAAACAACACTTCTGAAAATCATAATGGGTATGCTGACTCCAACTAAAGGAATGAGACATGTTCACCGAAACCTTAAGTTTGGGTATTTCAGCCAGCATCATGTAGATCAGCTTGAAATGAATGTTTCAGCTGTGGAACTTCTGCAGTCAAGCTATCCAGGTATTTAATCTTTTTAATTCCTTTCCAGTTTGAGTAATACACTGTGATCCAAATCATGCAACAAATTTCATATTCATATGGTGCAATTCTACATTTCAGTTCAAATTTTTTCATTGGTAAATTGTAATTAACCTAGTCTTCTTCTTCTCGTGTTGATGACGGCATCAAATGTGAGGCAGTTTTCCGCCAATGCGATGGCAGCGTCTATAGCTTCTACAACAGCTCATTAACCTACTCAGAGCATAGTATAAATCACAATTGAAGTTATTTGATATTGCTAAAGCAATTTTTTTACTGGATAAACATAAATATTTTTTAATGTAAAGTAATTGGAAGTAAATATGAATAATAAATTACATAGACCTGAGCTAAAGTGACAAATTATTAATTAGTGAAAATAACCACTGTTTGCTCCAGATGAAGTCGGCATGAGTGGAATCTTGGATATGAAGGCCACATGAAATACAACTTTATTAATGTTCTCAAGCAGCAGATGGCGAGCCACTTTTATGGACTATCTTTAAATTGTCACACAAATTTCATGGTTTATATGACATTCTTCCCTCCCTTCACCCTTGTCGCAACTAATAAAATTCATCATGTGCCCCCCCTGTCCCCCTCCTGTGGCATTAGTCATTTTTTAAATTCTTATATTTAATTCTTTTATTATTTTAAGTACTTATATTAGCTGTATCTGCGCATTTTCCCCGAGAGTTATTCACTTTCTTTGTCATCTAGAATTCTGTACTGACATGCCACTGAGCATGGTGGGTGAGTGGATAACACTGTGGCCTCGCATTCGTGAGGACGTACGTTCGAATCCCCGTCCCGGCATCCAGATTTGGTTTTCCATTGTTTACCCAGATCACTCCAGGTAAATGCCGGGATGCTTCCTTCAAAAGGCCATGGCGAAATTCCTTCCCATTCCTTATCCCCGTCTGTAATGATGTAGATGAGGCGTAAAGCCATGAGAAAAAATAAAATATACTGTAGTCACACTTGGTGTGGTACCAGAAAAGTTAATTATTGATTGTAAATTTAATATTTAAAGACTAGCTTCGAGCTCGTCAAAAATGACGGTTTGAACACAACATTCTGGCAGTTCATTTTTTTGTACTTGGTTAATTATACGGAAAACAAATTAGGAATCCCAAAAACTTTTGCTATCCATGTAATATCAGTTTTATGCCTGGTCCAGGCACAACTCAGCACGCTAAATATGGAACAACTTTCACCCGCATTAATTAATACCTTTAGTACCATGGCGTTTATGAAACCAGTTTCAATGGTTTGTAAAACTGGTTTCAGAGCAAATTATTCTGTAACAATGTGTGTCAGTTGCGATTCTGGTCAACTTAGCCACAACTAGTGTTGTAAAAAAACGGTTTTTTTCTGGCTTGAAAAAAAACATGAAAAAAAACATGTTTTTTTTCTGGAACATGTTTTTTTTCACAACTACTAAATCTCAAATTTGTAAGGCAGTTATCGTTTAAAATGACCGTTTTAGAGTTTATTCTAAGTACTTATCTTAGTTAAAATCTACTATATTTTTCTGGTTCAGTAGGAATAAAAATTACGAAAATATTGGCAAAATTGACTGAAATTTTCTTTATGAATGGGGATTTCCCGAAGAGATTAGGTTGCGCGAGAAGGAATCCCCCATTCCCCATTGTTAGGATTGATACTTGCTATTTGAAATAGTGCTGCCAGCCCTACAAAATTACCTACAGATCTTTTAAAAAAATTAGGAATTTAAAATTTATCCACGGTTTTTTGCCTCTTTTTTATTACTTATTGGGCTTTCTTTATATTCGTATACTTGTTAACTCTCAGAGTATAGTGGTACTGACTCATTAAATTGTCAGTAAGGGAGCGTGCATAAACCACATAGCACCATTTTGGCCTCCTGTGAACCCTCCCTCTCTCTTCCCCCACGTAGCCCTACGTGGCTTTTGCCAAAAAACCCCCCCCCCCCCCCCGCTCACGTAGCTTTCTTCCATTTTGATTCCAGATGACATTTTTTACTGTTTTCTCTTGTCAAACTATTGTAAATTACATACGGATATAATTAACTGAGGGAAATAAATACTCACATCCTGTTGTGAGTTCAGTTCCTCATTTTAACTGTGAAAAATGTTATGAAAGGAAAGTTACGTGGCCTGGCTCGGAACCACCCCCCTCTCCCCACGTAGCCCAGCATAGCCTTCCAGCTAACCCCTCCTCCCTCTGGACCGACCCACGTAGTTTGTGCACGGTCCCTAATTATGAATCGTTTCCTTGCAACCGTTGGTGTAAATAAACGATTGAAAAGAAGTAAAGCTCCTATTTTGTTTGATAATAGATTGTAATTCAAACTTAAAAGACCGTAATACAGAACTATCGGCGGAGTCTTTATGTACAGTGTGTACTTTGCTCACAATTTAAAAATGCAATCTCAAAATCTTTTGCGTACAATACAAGAACAACAAGTAAAAGAAAATTTAACTATTTCTGAAGTTATGGATCTAGAGGAGACAGAAGAAGAGACAGAAAATTCCGACACCGATCGAACTAGTGTTGGTAGTGCTGATACTAGTGAATATGGTACTGACATAGAGGATGAACAAAATTATGTTACCTATATAGATACACTTATGAATCATTATGTGAGACATTATATGATTCAGTAAGACTTAAAACACACTTGTAAAAAAAAAGTTCCTTAAAAAATACTATAATTTATCAAATATATTGTTTTCTGAAAAAAAACACGGGTGCTAAGTTTTTTTTCATGTTTTTTTTTCACAAAGCTGAAAAAAAAATTTTGTTTTTTTTCAGTTTGCAACACTAGCCACAACCTCCTCTAATATTGCATTCAAAAATTGTAGCCTCTATTACCCTCATATGAATAACGACAGGCATCACCTATGGTGGTAGTCATAATTTATTCTGCAAAAGCTTGTATGGAAAAGCGAATAACAATCTTTTTTAATGATATTTTCGTGATATGAGTACCATACTGTTGTTAAATAATCGGAGTATTTGATTACGTTTTAATTGAATAAATGCATTTTACTTTAAATGACGGAAAGTATAATATCAAAATGGATAACTATCATTTATATGAGTGATACATCTCGCAGTTCGTACATTTCGTGTAAACTTTCTCCGAGGTTTTAATAAACTTCATTGATTCTTATCTTGTGCCAAAAATATTCTTTTTATTTTTTAACCTAGTTCTTATAACTCGTACAGATAATATAATGCAAACATGGAATACTCTTCTCCTTGCTTGCATTTCTGCATCTAGTTGTCGTAATTAAACAAAAAGCCACATGTAAATTTTAACGAACGTACTAATTGTATCTTTGTAACTTATGAATGCCTAGAATTATTAATTTTTTTTTTATCCCTGATCTTTGTATGTTTATGCAGTTACTTCCAAAACAGAATATTACGTTTTATCTGGCAACGCAGTTACGTTATAGCAGAGACCATGAGAAATTAAAGTTACCTTTCATTAGCAACATGTTATTGAAAAGTACTCGCAGTCCCACATATTTTCAGCTGAAATGTTTTTCCACATTTTTTTAAGAATAAAATGTTACGAAAATCAAACTTAATGCCTGTATTATTAGCAATTAATTTCATAGCAGTGACATATGTATTAAATTGTGTAAATAATTTCTAATATCACTGCACACCGCTGCAAGAATATCGTTGTTGAATTGCGATTTATAAATTGAGTTGATGATTTAAATCTACATAAAAAGGAAAACTTAAATCTCTTTTCATATTTTACAAGTTAATCAAATACTAAGGGTATCATCTATGATGGTAGTAGGAATTTATTCTGGAAAAGCTTGTAATGAATAATAATCGTTTTTAATTTTATCTTTCGTGATATGAGTTCCTTACTCTGGTTAGATTATCAGAGCATTTGGTTAGGATTTTATTTAAATAAAGACATTTTACTTTAAATGACGGAGACTATAATTTCGAAAATAGATAACTGTTATTTATTTGACTGATACATTGTGCGGTTATGTATGTTTCTCTGAGTTTTTAATAAACTTGTTTCTTATCGTCTGCCAAAAATATCCTTAGGTTAGCTTTAACCTAGTGCTTATAACTGATACAGACAAAACAGCGTAAACATTGAATACCTTTCTCCTTAGATGCATTTCTGCATGTAGTTGTCGTAAATAAACAAAAATAAACATGAAAGAATGATTGTAATATGGTGGCTGTTGATTCTCAAGTTACGGCTGACCCATGACCATTCTCCAGCCAATAGCTATAGACGACGTGCGCAGACTCCAGACAACACATTTTATATAAGAGGATAGGAGGGGATGTTAAAGTAAAAAATCAGGGCAACTTGTAACATTCTTTTATTGAAATTAAATGAATAGACTGTATTCATTAATTTATCGGGGATGTTAAAACGAAAATCAAGGCAACTTGTAACATTCTTTTATTGAAATTAAGTGAATAGACTGTATTTATTAATTTATCGTGATTCGAAGATGTGATGGTTGACTCTTTCTCAATGTCATTACAGGGTAAATGGGAGACGTTGGTGAACCAAGCACTTCACACACAATTGTCTATAGTTTTTATGTTACCATGTTATCTTCTCTGATGTTGGTGGCTTGTAGGTCCAGGCTGGAATTAGGATTTCATCCACAGCGATGAGAACCTCTTTTGATGAGATTCTGACGTAGAAGATAATGCGAGAACCATCGTATGCCAAGGCTCGAACTGGAAAATTCGATCAGAGAAGGGTGCAAACCAGCGCGCTTCTCCATACACCATATTTGAAGACTGTCTCACTGCTATTGAATTTAGCCGAATCAATCCGCCATTCTCTGGGACATGCTACTGCACACACTATGAACAAATAGTCTCACAAACATAAACTCATGGCTCAGACACCTATGAATTGTACTCTAACATCTGCCTTGTGTGGATCAACCAGATACCTCTGCCATGGGGCGACCAAAATAGTGTGTCCTCTTGCAGCAAACTACCCCCACTTCCCACCAAACGGTTTGAGAAGGTGGAGGTGTGACTAGAGTGACTGCATTTCTATTAGGTGGTTGGCCTTGGCTAATATTCGCTACCTGTCTGCCGTTCTTATAACAGGCTCTCGCATTGTTCATGACTTTACATTGCTGCCTTTTATGTAATAAGTAATAACACACACGTACAATGTGTGTCATTACTAGGGTTAGGATCTTTAGGATAAGTCATATTTTTTTCCTGCCTTCTTCTTGAGCTGAAATGCTTAATTAAACACTGATTCAACGTTTCTGATTGTATTTAAATGTAGTTTATATAGTATATAAATGAATATGCAGACTATTTTTTGTAGTTTTGGTCATATTTCAATAATATTTATGGTCATATTTTTCAGAAAAATCTGGTAGTTTTTTAATAGTACCAGGAATTCACTAGATATAGATGAGAAGAAATTAAGATAATTGTTCACAGAACTGTACTTCTGTTATACAGGTGGGGGGGGGGGGGGAACTAATTTTCACTGTGGTCAGAATTCACTATTCAAGAATTAAAGTTATATATTATTATCAATATCTATACATAATGTTCCGCCCGCCTTTTAATCTCGACAATGCAGCAGTAGCATACCTGTGTTGATCCGTGTCAATCAATATCTCAATAAAATATCCTCAGTCATCGTTACGGGGCGTCCATAAATTACATAAGGTGAAATGGGGGGAGGGGGTACGGCGAAATCTAACCAAGGGGGAGGAGGGGGTCAACGGAAATCTCACGTGAGATTTTTTAAATTTCTTTGGGTTGTCAAATGACGCCAAAGTTGTTTTTAGGGGGGTATTTCATCGAAAAGTGGGGGTGTAACCGGCTTTGGAGGGGTGAGACCAAAAAAAAAGGTCACAAAAAGTTGCGAGGGTGATTTCTAGGCGGGGGAGGGGGTCCTGACGGACCACATCTCACCAGAGGAGGGGGTCGGACCAGATCTCACGAAGTATCAGTATCACCAGAGGGGGGGGGGGAGGGGGTCCGGAAAGCACCTCACGTAATTTATGGATGCTCCCTTAAATCTGAATCTGCAGGGGATCAGTGAATAGACCTACCGCCATGCCGAAAGTAAAATTTTTTGAAAGTGCGAAGTTAGGTAAGGGAATTTACAGAGGCGTATTTTAGTACGGATGAAAGAGTTCTATTCTGTAAATTGTCTGAAATTAAAGGGACTTCAACAAAGTGATTTAAATTTTTTTGCCCATGGTGCACTGAGTGCACGGAAGCAATTTATGCTGTCTATTTGAAAGTGACACTACTAGACAAAAAAATATGATGTATAATTGAGCATAGTTTGATGTATAGTAAATTTAAATGTTTGGTCATATTTTCTCAGGTCATATTTATCCATTTTTAAGGTCATATTTGCCTGCATATTTCTCTACTTTTTTTGGTCATCAAGATCCGAGCCTTAGTCTTTACAATACATCAAGATCGAAGAGCTTTACAGCATTGTTCATTGATTAATAATTCTCAAGCTTCCAGCCGCTGCCAAATGTCGCACTCTAGGAGATTTTTTTATTAAAACAATGCCTAATAATGTAGTCTTCCAAATGCAAAAGTTTTTGAGGCAGTCTAATTATGATCTTCTGAACACATTTTCAACAATAATAAAAAAGTATAGGCACAGATTTATTTGGCTTTACTTCCCCTTGTCATGTCACACGCTTTGGACCTCCTACCTACCTCTTCTGCATGGCCACTTATCAGTTGTCATCTTTCTCTGGACCAAAAAATTTTATTCTATATAATTTTTGTGTACATGCCTTGTTCATTTGTGATGCGTTATTTCCCAATACCATTCAATTTTCATTTTATTATAATCTGATAAAATCTCTTGTTTATGGCTGTGAAATTAAGACCATAGTTTTACCTTTTTTTCATGTCTGATAATCTTTCATGAAAAAAATACTCATTGTATAACTCCATTTCTCATACCACTTTTAATGCAGTCGTAAGTCACTGAATTGGGTCTTTTTGTATGCTTGAAACTTGAGTAGTGCAAGATATTTTTTCCCTAATGTTCTTAATGTGTATGTAATGTTTTTATTCCATCATCATTATCTAATGAATGAATTTTTTTGCTGGTGCTTAATTATATGCAATTGTTTTTACAGTGTTCACAACCTTGATTTTATAAAATTGTATATATTTCAATTATAATTTACATAGCGACACAGTTGAATCTTCTAATAAATTAATGAACACAGAAGTATGGAACCAATAAAATTAATAAAATTATTGTTTAAAAAAACATAAAAACCTCCTTCAAAAAAAAAAAAAAAAAAAAAAAAAAAAAAAAAAAAAAAGCACTAAAAATTTTAAAATAACTTTATACCTTGCTTAGGAGAAAGTAAATCTAAATGGACAATATTTTACATTACTGTCATTGAAATTTTTACATTAATTAGTTATTTTTGTTTGTGTATTGTTTTGTGTTGCTGCTGCACTCCTCCCTTCAACTTGGGTGTATTTCATCTGTCCTTTCCATATAAATCTTTAGCTTTAGTGTTTTTTTTTCCCATTGTGCATCTACAATCTGTATCCCTTTGATCATTTATTTTTATTCCTCACCAAGTAGCCAGTAGCTTAAAAATGCCAGACCTGACCCCATTATAACTGGAAGAGAGCTCCCTTCTAGTTTTAGCTAAAAAGTAAGAAAGTATCCCCTTCTCTCTTCTTAGTTGTCATGACTTTTTTAGAATCAGCATGGACTTGACAAAAGAAATTTCTTTTACCATATATCACCATGTTAGCTGCACTAATTTATTCTGCTGGTGTGGAGGAAATACAAAATATCAGCGACCCATATGGAGAGAGATTGCGCAATAGACTTTCACGCCTGGTTGATTTTGATATGTACAAGCTAATTTTAAATGGACACAACTGGAAAATCTCCTTTTTGTCAAGACCGATACTGCAGTGCAGATATATCAGCACCCTACTTATTGCTATGGTGTACTATTATGAGTTATAAATTTTGAGATAATAAAAAAGCATAGTTTGTACATGTTCAGAAAATTAATTTTTAATATCTTCCAATATTCTCAGGTAAATCTGTTGAAGAATACAGGCGGCAGCTTGGAAGTTTTGGTATTACTGGAGATATGGCCCTTCAGACAGTTGTAAGTTTATCTGGTGGACAGAAATCACGTGTTGCATTTGCAAGAATGTGTATGGGTAATCCAAATTTCCTGGTGCTTGATGAACCAACAAATCATCTTGACATTGAAACTATTGAAGCTCTTGGAAAAGCTATAAATAAGTATACTGTAAGTTTATTAATCTCAATCACAAAAGGAATCCAAATATTTTATTGTTCTAATATTATTGTATAACTTTCTAATGTAAGTTGTAGATCATTTTTTAGATTTTATATGTACGGATTTTATTAATATTCCTTTACTATTAAATTTCATGGAAAACTGCTTGTATTTAGTTAGTTTCAATGCTATTTATTCTGGCTGCAGAAGCCTTCAGTTGCATCTGCATATGTATTTTTTCCCCATTACTGCTGTTGAAGTTTAAAAGAGAATAGTCCCGAAACTTCTGCAATGGCCCTTTTCCACATTTTGCTCAAAAGTTTGCATCATTAATGGATTGAGTTTTTGAGTGTCAGGGCATCAGTATACATATGTACTGCAATAGAACTGGGTTTATACAGTTAAACTAATCTGTTTTCGGCATCCCCATTCCAATACTCATTGCTTCAAGGGAAGAGAGAATCAGTACAGGCATCAGTAGAGCATTCTTTTCTATCATGTCATTGTGGGAGGAATACTTCACTGCAAATGATAGATGTAGTTCACATAATACATTTGGGAAACTACATCACCTGTCTGTCACTGAATCTAAGCCTAATCTCTGTATCCATTCTGACACACATGTGCAAGCATTGTGGCTAGCAGTCACAAATCATGCAGCTCTTCTCTGGACATTCTTGATACTATTAATGAATTTCTTGTGACATGTATCATACAAAACAGTACTGAAGAGGGGAATATACAAGAATTTTATACACTATTTCCTTTACAGGTATGTTACACAACTATTCAAAATTTGTTCTATGGATTATATCCTAGCATTCGCTTTTTGTAAAATTGATATGTGTTAATCCCATTTTATTGTGCTTTGCACAGTTACACTTAAGTACTTAAATGTTTGTATTCATTGGAAAATGGTATATCTTTGTTCATTATGCACATTACCTTGCATATATTATTTGAGATGCCTTTTATGATACCATATTGAAATAACGTTGAGATCACATTAAATCACCAAATAGTCAAAAGAACACTTTACTACCCTATAGATAGGAGAATAGTAAGCAAATTATCTTAAATGGTGATTAACAGTTTATAAATGTCAGGAGTATAAGAGGTTGTATTATGCCTAACAACTAGTAAGTAGATGCTTAACTTCCTACAATGGCATATTCTGACCATCCAGTTAAGTAATTGTATTCGTAAATCTGTTGCTATGCTATGTATGCTCTGATCTTTCATTGAGAGATGGTTGTGTGGTACAGAGTAGAAAGCTTTATGGAAATAATAATAATAAAAAAATCTGGATTAGCTTGCAATTCTTCATCAATAACTTTAATCATCTCATTAATGGAGCTGAGTTTGTTGCCCTATTCTTACAAAATCCATGTTCAGTGCAGTTACTTTTTTCATATAAGGATTTCAATAATCATTTTAACAAATGAAATGCTCTGGAACTCTGTTGCAGGCGGATGGTATAGAGATCTGTCAATAGTTCTGTGTCTCTTTGATATTCTTTTTGAAAATGGATTTTTCCAGCAGGAAGGTTATCTAATGGTCAAAAGGATTCAATTTCAGTCACCTACTCTGAAAACCTTCTTAGTGGGATATCATCAGTATGCAGTGCTTTTACCCCATTTCAGAAATTTCAGTTGCTTTACAATATATATTGGGAAATTCTAATGAATTTCTCTAGTATGATATTGTAAAACTTGTGACATCTGTATTTTCTTTATTTGATGAATTTTTAAATTTGTTTATGTAGTTTACAGTAATCTTCATACTGTCAGAATTACAGCTGACCTTTAATTTTACGTACAGCCAAAATTTGTTTCGGCTTTCTGCAGAGGTCTTGAAGAGTGCCAGAACTCATTAAATGTCTCACTTGTCATATTTTCCTCTTGTTCTATTTCTCTGCTACCTCTTATTATTCTCCATCTGCTTTTTGAGCATTATTTTCACCTCTCATATGTACCAGGTTGGAAATTTCCCTTCGGCGTTCTCTGTTTAGGTACATGTTTGACAACACCTTCCCTAATTATGCCTGTAAAATATTGTCATGTCTCTTTAACCATGGCACCTGTTACTTTTAATGGAGGGTACTTATCTTTTATGATTGATCTAAAAGATTTACTTGAGGGTTATTGAATTCTAAACAATCTTTTCTATTTTTAACTTTGCACTTGTCAGTTGATATTACAGTTACAAGTCTGACCTGTTTGCAACTATATGATCTACTAATATAATATAATTGTAACTAATGAAAAGTCTGTACATATAATACATTCGTGAAAAGAGTTTGGGGCACTGTTAATAAGCTGCAAATAAGAATTCAACTGTTTATTTTTAAATTTGTTTCTCTCTGTAAACTCGTCGTCCTGGGAGTAAAGTAGGACATGTTTCATGTTTGTATGATAAAAAGCTGATAAATTAAGATAAATGTCCACAAATTAGCTTCCATTTTTTTGTTGAACATGATTCATGCAAATACCACCTGTTTCATTTTGAAAAATGTACAGCCCATTGTCCCAAGAGCAAAACATGGCAAAGCGTAGAAGTTAATGTGTGTCTGTAAAGTAGTACACATTTAGTAGTCACCTCTTATTGACGAAATGTTTACTGGGATACATCCAAACAGTGTCATATTATTCGGAATTGAAACCAATATTCATCTCTGGCATGTAATATGGTTTGGATTCTATGTATAACTGTATGTTCTCATTATCCGGTAGGATTTCTGGGTAGGTTTAGATGACAAGGGAGAATAGTCATTAGAACATCAAAACCATACAAAACTATTATTATTTAGTTACTTTAGAGGGGTAGGTAAAACCAAAGAATTACCAGTGCTTTAGAAGATGTGACATCATTTCATACCATTTGCAAAATAAAAAAAAAAATGCCAAGCTAGCTCTATTATTATTATTATTATTATTATTATTAAAACTTAACTTAGTCCACAATACAGGTTGGTTGGATCCTCCCGAAGCAGGCATACTAAGCCATTGTGTCAGAGGTAGGACAGGCAGTTCCTTTCCTCCAGGACCTACATTTTAACTTTGAATCCGAACCACGGAGCTTCCTGGCAATAGTTCATATGATCAAACACAACTCTCAAAATTTCTGCGCCTACTGGGATTCGAATCCGGGACCTGAGCAGCGAATGTTTTAAGCACTGAGCTACCGGATCGCTTCATTATTATTATTATTATATCTGTTTTCTTTTTATGTTATCAATCCAGTGAATATAGGCACCTAGTTTTATTGCATGATCTGGAAATTGTCAAATTACATCATTTACGTTGTTCATCAATGCAACAGATAGTAGGAAGGAGACTATTAACATTTTTGCTTTATCTGCTTTGAACTTAAACCATTTGATTTCTTGCTACCATTTATTTTCTTCCCTTACATTTGCTGTATGAGAACCTGCACGTTAGTTTTGGGAGATTTCTACACAGTAACATGTTTACAGGTTTCTGCTTTTGGGTTATTCCTGAAACAATATTCTTTTTAATGTAACATTCTTGAAACTCACTCAAAATGAATCCCATGTCATCTGCCCCCTACTTTCTGTGTCAAAAGCCTGTATATTAATATTTTGAGCATCAAAAGTACACACGTTCGATAAGGGTAAGGGAATGTCCATAAAATATTTAGCACCATTTTGGCCTCCTGTGCACCCCCCCTTTTTCCCTTTTCCCCCATTGGCATTAGCCTCTACACCCTCCCTCCACATAGCACGTAGCTTTTTTCCCTATTGATTCTGGAAGATATTTTGTACCTTTTCTCTTGTCAGACTATCATAAATTACATACGGAGATAATGAATGATGGAAATAAATATCCACATGCTGCTGTGTTCTGTACCCTATTTCAACTGTGACAAATAATATGAATAAAAAGCTGCATAGCCCAGCATAGCTTTCTACCAAACCCCTCCACTCCCCCCTCCCCTTTTTGATTGAGCCACGTAGTTTATGATGCTCCCTAAATAGCATTATAGAACTAGCACATAGTGTTGATAATAATTCCAGTTGAACTGATGATCATGCCTCCAATTTTTACAAAATTTAATTAAAATTCTCCACACAGATAGATCAATAATCAATCAGTGGTTAAATAAAATATACTCTAAAACTATCAAAAGTAAATATCCGCACGATCAACCACCCTCCACGTAACCACTCACTTGTCTCCTACAAAAACCAACCATAGCCCTGCCTTTGTCACTCAGTTCTCTCCTGGCCTCGAGTCCATCAACCATATCTTGCGACAGGGGTATGACTTCCTTCGCTCATTTCCGGAAATGCGTACTCTCCTACCCAAAATTCCTACCCAATGTCCCTCGTGCATGTTTTACCAGACCACCCAATCTTAATAACATCTTAGTCCACAAATACCCTCCGTTAGACTCTCCAAAAGCACCATATGGATCTTATCCTTGTAATAGACCCCGCTGTAAAACCTGCAGCATGCTTCCACCCACCACTACATATTCCAACCCCACCACAGGAGAAACTTTCCCCATTATTGGACATGCCACCTGTTCAACCACTCATCTTATATACCAACTAACTTGCCGCTTTTGCACCAGTTCTTACATAGGCCTCACCACACAGCAACTCTCTGTTAGAATGAATGGCCACAGACAAACAGTTTATACTCATAACCTATACCTTCCAGTACCAGAACATGCCAATAGCCATGATTCCAACAACCTCAACGACTGTTTCACTGTGAGAGCAGTCAGAGTTTTCCCTGACAGCACTACTGCAGCAGAACTCCGGAGATGGGAACTAGCGTACCAGAATATCCTGGATACGAGACACCCACCTGGACTTAAACCACTTTTAAATTCCAATTAACCCATCACAACATTTTTTTTTTTTTTTGTCGCCATGTTTATACCGTACAATTACTACATTTGCTCATTTTACCATCGCCTGCCAAAATATTAAATATATTATCTCAGACATCGTATACCGATATCGATAGTCTACTCCTTATCCGTCCCCCCCCCCCCCCCCCCCCCACTACACGGTTAGTCATTAGGTAACGTTCGTTGTGCACACACGTTCCGAGCCTAATGGCCCGTTTTTCTATTTGTGAGCAAGGCAGATGCCGAAATATTGTGTAGTTGTTTGTCAGCATTAGTGTTCTGTCATCGCATCCGTCCACTTTGGTATGTGGTGGGTTAATTTCCCTTTCTTTTCTTATTTATATCGCCTAGAAGCCGCTTCCATTTTCCTTAGTTGCATCAAAAGTAAAATAATAATGTTTAGTCTCCATTGTATTTAAACCATACTTTTTGTGGTAAATTGTTCCTTATCTGCATAAGATGCTTAGCAGTTTTAACCAACCAAATCATATTAAATCATTATATTGCTTTGTATTACATTCATATGCAGTTATTTTTTATTTATTTTTTTTTTATATTGTTTACTGATCTTTGGCTGAATTTGATTATTGACATTTTCGGACTTCAAATGGAGAGGCATATGTAGATGAAAAAAAATATGCATATTTAATTAATTGCCTGAGCACACAAAATGATGTTTGAAAGTGTAATTTGAATCAAATTACTCATTTGTTTAAGAAAAAACAAGTATCCAAGTAAAACTACACATAATGTAACTAAATATTTTTGTTTAAAAATATGTAATTGTTACTCAGTACTATTTTTTAAATTAACCTGAATTTAGGCGGATTGAAATGCAAGATCAAATATAAAAATGAGAAGATAATTTTTTTTTAGAGCACAGTGTGTAATTTCTTATTTTATCTTTTACTCAGCAATGCTCATTTGTTTTTTAAGGAATACATGTAATTTTGAATGTGTCTTTATGTGTTACAAAGTAAAACTAAATAAATAAAGACAATGGAGATTAAACACACTATTATTTTACTTTTGATAATTCACTTACAAATTTAATTCATAAAAAATCTATATGTATTAAAACTCAAATAATATTAGGATAAAGGTAAAGGCAGTGATGTACATGATGTAACTTCTGTTGTGCATCCAACATGATTTTGTACCTATATCTCTAGACCCACTAGATAAAATTTGATGCTATGTTACCTTCAGTCCAAATCGTTAAAAGATATAACCATACAATGTGTGGAAGAATTGTAGAGCACAATTTCTTAAAGAAAAAAAAATGTGTGGCACCATAAGAGGTCTGTTAGAAAAAGTATCCGACATTTTTTTGCAAAAACCTGATGGATTTGAATGAAGCGTGCTTGCATGAACCGACCTCCTTCGTGGGCATGCGTGAATTTATTACCACCTGTTGATAGCGTCAGTTGCTGCTAAGCAGCATTTGAGTGAGATTTTGTGTAGTGCTCTCGTCAGTTTTTAATTGCAAGGAAAATGACAGAATGACTGGAGCAGCGCTAATGCATCAAATTTTTCCAGAAACTGGGCGACAACCAGGTGAAAAACATTTGGAAGGTTTAGATGGCATTTGGTGATGGAGCCATGGGAATCACGCAAATTAAGAAGTGGTACAACCAGTTTAAAAATTGCCACACATCGGCGGAGAGCGAGCCATGCTCCAGTCGGCCATCAACTGCCGAAATAACCAGGTCATTGCCAAAGTGGATGCTGTGGTGATGTGGGACTGCCTGTGTGATTATCTTAGAAATTGCAGAAGAGATGGGCATCAGCACTTTTTCGGCACATTCCTTTGTGACCGAAGATTTGGCCATGAAGAGAGTGTCAGCGAAATTTGTGCCGCAGCTGCTGACTGGCAGTGCAAAAGCAATTTCATTTTGAAATCTCACAGGGCATGCTGGACTTCACAAACAATGAGCCAGGGTTCGTAAACACACTAATCACTGGTGACGAGCCCTGGGTGTACTGTTACGACCCAGAAACCAAATCCCAATCATCACAGTAGAAGCAACATCAAAGTAATGCTACATGCTTTCTTTGACTCCTGCATAGTGGTATACCACGAGTATCACCGATCACCAAAGAATACTACAGGGAAATCCTCGGTCACCTACGTGATGCTGTGCAGCACAAGAGATGGGAGTTTTGGTCAATAGGTAATTGGCGCCTCTATCACAGCAATGCTCCAGCACATTCCTCACACTTGGTTCAGACTTTTTTGGTGAAAAACAAGACTCTAGTGGTTCATCAGGCTCCTCACTTTCCTGATATGGCCCCCTGTGACTTCTGGCTGTTCCCCAAACTCAAGAGGCAATTGAAAGGAAAGCAATTTCAGGCAAGATACAACGTTATGGCTGCAATAACAGCATAGCTAAATTCCATTCCGAAAGAGGCTTTCTTGGAATGCTTCCATCAATGGTGGTACCCTAGGTACAAGTGTGTGGAGTCCCAAGGAGCTGCTTTGAGGGTGATTAGGTTTCCAACGCTCCAGGTATGCCACTTCCCCCCCCCCCCAGCGAAATGTCAGATACTTTTCTTACAGACCTCGTATATATTGATTATAGATAAGTTGCAATAAGCATTTTTTAGTTAAATTATGTACACGCAGGCAGACAGAGATGTGCCGTCAGCAGGCTTACAGATATTAAACATAGCAATGTTTTCTCGCCAAAAAGACCAAATCCATTAAAGTTTTCACTTCTGTCGTGCATCCCACAGCTCACTTTTTTCAATTTTGCTTTTAATTTAGTATGTTCATATTATTCTGTCTTCCTTTCTTGTTCCTAGTTTGCAGTTCCATCACTAGCCTCCCATTCCTTCTACACAGTAAATAATTATTGAGCAATGATTTCTTCTTTGACTCCCACTGTGTTTACTTTGTTCCACTGCTTTTGAATGTTTTAAATCTAAAGATTTCAATTTGTTTTGTTTTTGTTTTTCGCGTTTCTTCATTTTCATACTGTCAGCGATAGCCTATAATCTTTTTCTTTGGTTACATTTATATCTCTATTAAGTACCTTAGATTTTATCAATTGCAATGAATTAAAAATAATTTCAAATTAGAATTGAATTTCAATCCATGAAAAAATTGGTAAACTTATTCTTTATTTGGAATATTGCCATTAAGAGTTTTCTTGGTTTTCAGGGTGGAGTTATTCTTGTATCCCATGATGAACGACTCATTCGCATGGTATGCAAAGAGCTGTGGGTTTGTGGAGGTGGCAATGTAAAGAGCATTGAAGGTGGTTTCGATGAATACCGAAAAATTGTTGAGAGAGAATTAGAAGCACAAATGAAATAACACATTCCATGCCTTCTTACCTTTCAATCTTAAATGAATCTAATGTATTTATTTATGAACTGTTAAAGCATGATATTAATAAGTAAGAAAATAAAAGTTTTATGTATGTTTCATTTTTAAAAAATTTGAAATTTTTTTACTTACACAAAATTAATTTGTCACTGCATCCTTTTAATTGCAAGATTTGTCAAAAACAGATTGTGTACTTATTTGAGGGCTATTGTGGCAGAATGTAATCTGTATTTTTAAGTCTCTAAAGGTAAGATGGTTACATTCATAGATAACTGGTACTTTCTTATATTTTTCTACCAAAAATTTCATGTGGAAATGGCATAAATGTTGCAGTCTCAAAAATATATTTCTTAGTCCATTTCAATTTACAAGAAATGGATCACTGCTCCCACTCCTCCTGTGATAATTTCTGTAAAAATCGCTTTCTACTACTTCCAGCACTCAGTTGATACAAAATTGTGACTGTTATGGAAGAAAAAAGGTCTGGCTTGTGTCAAAACTGAATATTGTTGCTAAAGGGTAGAAGGTATTAATAATTATTCTAAGCTTTGATTCTCTCCGAAGCCAACCCTCTCCTTCACATTTTTCTTTATTTCCTCACCATTTCCTTGCATAGCACTGCAATTGGTGTTAGATTATACAGGGTGTGTTAATGTTTTAGGATGATCATTATTTTTCTGCTTAAATGAATGACGAGTTTTTTACTAATTGAAAAGGGCAGTATGATATGCACAAATATGAGCTATTTTTCCTTCATGCAGTATCATGTCTAGTGTTGCAAATTGAAAAAAAAGGTTTTTTTTCAGTTTTGTGAAAAAAAAACCTAGCACCCGTGGTTTTTTTTTCTTCAGGAAACAATATATTTGATAAATTATAGTTTTATTTAAGGAACTTCCATTTTACAAGTGTGTTTTAAATCTTACTGAATCATATTATGTCTCATATAATGATTCATAAGTGTATCTATATAGGTAACATAATTTTATTCATCCTCTATGTCAGTCCCACATTCACTAGTATCAGCACTACCAACACTAGTTAAGTCGGTGTCGGAATTTTCTGTCTCCTCTAGATCCAAAACTTCAGAAATCATTAGTTGAATTTTCTTTTACTGGTTGTTCTTGTGTTGTAGGCAAAAGATTTTGAGATTGCAATTTTAAATTGTGAGCAAAGTACACACTGTGCATAAAGACCCGATAGTTCTGTATTACGGTCTTTTAAGTTTGAATTTAAATCTATTATCATACAAAATAAGAGCTTTACTTCTTTTCAATCGTTGGTTTACACCAACGGATGCAAGGAAACGATTCATAATTACTGACAATTTAATGAATCAGTACCACTATACTCTGAGAGTTTAACAAGTATACGAATAAGGAAAGCACAATAAGTAATTAAAAAAAGGGGAAAAAAAAACTGTAGATAAATTTTGAATTCCTAATGTTTTTAAAAGATCTGTAGGTATACAGATAAATTTGTAGGGCTGGCAGCACTATTTCAAATAGCTAATATCAATCCTAACAATCGGGAATGGGGATTCCTTCTCGCGCAACCTAGTCTCTTCGGGAAATCCCCGTTCATAAAAGAAAATTTCAGTCAATGTTGCCAATATTTTCATAATTTTTTTCCTACTGAACCAGAAAAATATAGTAGATTTTAAACTAAGATAAGTACTTAGAATAAACTCTAAGACAGTCATTTTAAACGATAACTGCCTTACAAATTTGAGATTTAGTAGTTGTGAAAAAAACGTGTCCCAGAAAAAAAAAAAGTTTTTTTTTTTCAAAGTTTTTTTTTCATTTTTTCAAGCCAGGAAAAAAAAAGTTTTTTTTTTTACAACACTAATCATTTCACTTACAGGCAGTCTGCTTATGAATGAACTAGCTCCACAACAGTAGAACAGGAAGAAATGTCGTGAAGTGATATTAATAAGGAAAGAAAAGGTAAATTAGACCAATCACTCTCCAGAGTCAAAGGAAGAAAGGCTGCAGTGTCAAAAAATTATACAAATTCGGTGAATGCATGTCAATCTTGATTTTCCATAGAACTAGAAAAATATTTTCTGGGATTTGGGCAGACGCTTAGTAATAAACAACTGTAAACCATTTTGAAGATTTACACTGTTCTGAATAAAGATGACATCAAACACAACTTTAAACTTTGACATAATAGTTTCACATTAATGGAAAATGGATCACATTCTGGTAAACCCTGATTAATAAGATTCAGAATCTTGATCATAGAGTACCATAATGACACTCTACAATGCAATGCAATATAGTACATTCATTTTCCATGGATCCCAATATCACAGACTGGTTCTGTGGGATGTAGAAAGTAGTCAATTTAAAGATATAAAAATGTAGGTAACAGTGGAAAGAAAGAAATGCCGTGAGGCTGTATTTATATGGTAAGGACAGATAAAATAAACCCGACACTCACCAAAGTTGAAGGGAGGAGGACAGAAGCAAAACAAAACAACACACAAACACAAAAAATATGCAATATTTTGAGTTAAACCCTTTGTCAAGTAGAAAGTAGGTGGCTGAGCTCAAGCAAGCCACTCCTGGCTGCGTCTAGTGCCTACTTTCTATTTGACAAAGGGTTTAACCCAAAATATTGTATAATTTTTTTGTGTTTGTGTGTTGTTTTGTGTTGCTTCTGCCCTCCTCCCTTTAACTTTGGTGAGTGTCAGGTGTATTTTATCTGTCCTTTCCATATAAAGATATAACAAAATAGATACATACGTGAGAAGATATACAGTCACAGAATACATTAATTACGTCAAATCTTTTAATTTTTTCCTGAATTTAATCTTCTATGCTAGACATTAAAGATGTGTTGAGGGATTATTGAAGATATGTATTCCTGAATATTGGAACACTTTTTGAACAAATAATTATGACTTTTAATCCTTGTGAAGAGCATTTTTACTTTTTACCATAATTGTGTATTTTACTATTTGTTTCAAATGGAGTACAGTTCGTGACTACAAAGGGCATTAATGTGTATATATACTCAGCCGCCAAAGTTAAAAATCCCTAACTTCTTGAGTAGCGCTCTTCATGAATTTCTACTGCTAACCCCATACATAATTCTTATTACTCACTTTTGGGCTCTGACCACTTTATCTACGAGTAGAATTGCTCCAGAATATAAAAGCAAAATAGTTTCCTCATACGGAGATCACCTATAGCTGCAAATGTGGCTGAACCCAATCACCAGTAAGTCAGAGACATGTACCTCCCAATTTAAATTATGGTTGATTTACAAGTCTAGAAATTTTATGTCTGGTGTTAATATGTGTGATGTACTGAATTGCATATATTGAGTTTTATCAAAGTTTAATTGGTGTTAATCTGTGTGATGTACTGAATTGCATATATTGAGATTTATCAAAGTTTAAAGACAAGCCATTTGCTGTAAACCATTTATTAATAAGGTAAAAGACATAATTTGAAATATGTTTTGCAAATAAATCTGGAGTATTTTTAATTTCTATGTTTGTGCCATCTGCACATTGGACAAATTTTGAGTCTTTAGATGCCGCACGGAGTATATTGTTAATAATAGGGGGTAACCAAAAAAAAATTAATTATTTTTGAAAAAGCTATATATTTACAAATTTTTTTACAAAACAACCTTATTTCCTTGAAAATACTCTCCATTACAACTAATATATTTCTCCCACCGGTGCTTCCACAGTTCGAAACATTTTCTGTAGTCGTCTTTAGAAATGGCTGACAGCTCCTCCCTAGTTTTTTTTTTTATTTTTTTTTTACTTCTTCCATGTTGTCAAATTCGTGTCCTTTCAAGACCCTTTTCATGTATAGAAATAAGAAAAAGTCACACGGAGCCAGGTCAGGCGAGAAAGGTGCATGGGGCAGTGGAACCATGCCATTTTTAGCCAAAAAGCGCCTAACAGAGACAGCAGTGGGTGCAGGTGCATTGTCGTGGTGAAAGAACCAGTCTCATGTCTGCCACAAATCGGGTCTTTTTTTGACGAACACTGTTGCGTAATCTTCTTAAAACTTCCAAATAAAGGGTTTGATTGATGGTCTCATGTAAGGAAACAATCTCTGAATGAACTACACCCTTGGCATCAAAAAAGCAAATGAGCATTGTTTTGATATTTTGATTTGGTGATTTTTATTTTTTTTTTTTATTTTTTTTTGGAAGGGGTGACAATGACATCTTCCATTGGCTTGACTGTTGTTTTGTTTGTAGGTCAGTCATAACCATAGCACCATTACTCATCACCATTTATGACCTTTGACAGAAAATCTGGTCCAATTTCAAGTTGTTGTTTCAAAGTATGACATGTTTCAACTTAACGTTCTTTTTGATTGTCAGTCAGAGCCCAAGGAACAAACTTGGCAGGAACCCATTTTCATTCCCAAATCTTCAGTTAAAATTCGCTGAACCAAGCTCCAAGATAACCCACTAATCTTTGACAGTTGATCTGATGGTCTGAAAGCACAAGCTCTCGGATTTTTTCAACATTTTCGTCGATTCGGGCAGTTGATGGATGCCCAGAATGGGTTTTGTCATCAATCAACATGTTACCATTTTTAAACTGAGTGAACTAGTTGTACACTTGAGTTTTTCTTTATAAGCTGTTTTCAACATTAAAACAATTTATTCGGCATTTTTACAGAGTAGTAAACTTGCTTAAACTTGCCATCATCAAAATCGAAACAATAACGAAATAGTGCTACCAAAAACAATACTTCAGATTAACAGGTTGAAAACACAGGCAGTAATGAACTGGAAATGAGTTGTGCTATAAACGCCTAGCGTTAGAAACACATACTACACAAGATCCGTCCACGGTAATGCTATTCCAATTATTTCTGGGTACCCCCTTGTATATTAAAAACAATAGTGGCCCTGATATAAAACCCTTTGGTACTCCACATCCGATAAGTTCCCACTCAGAAAACGGTGGACCACATATCACAGCCTTCAAATGTTCCAGTGTCACTTTTTCTATTCATAAGGTAAGAACTAAACCATTTATTAACAATTCCATATATCTCTGTATCAGAATTTTATGGTCAACACAGTCAAATCCTTTAGTCAAGTCACAGAAAATTCCTACAGGAATTAATTCATAATTTATCCCTTTTAAAATATTGTCTGTGAATACAAATACAACTTGTTCTGTTGAATGGCCCTTTTGAAAACTATTTTACATTGCTTTCTTAAAAACTTTGGGAGAAGGCAGTTAGTAATGAAATAGGAGGGTAATTCAATACAACTGACTTATCCCCCTTTTTATAGAGTGGTTTAACTACAGCACACTTAAGCCTTTTCTGGAAAGGTATCCAGGGCCATAGCTAAGGGGGTGGGTCAATGCCCTACCTTAAAAGATACCATCAACTAAGCTAATACGCTATTTACCTAAACTGTTTGTTCATAGTATGAAATGATGGGAAAAAATTAATTTACTACTAACATAGTAACGAACTCGGAATTGTTTACATGTCACTATCATATATACCAATTCTTTATTCCGCTCACAGATGCTATTTGAAGTATATATTGTCTATGATGTTCGTTAGTGTACTGTAGGTACAATGTTTCAGGCAGTTAGTGACAATTTTTTATTTATTGCTGTGAACTGAAGACCAATTGATTTAGCAAAAACGAATTTAAGAGCAAATTGACCAAGAAGGACCTCATTCCTCAAAACAGTTGGAAGCACAAAATACAATTGGCTAGTTTCCACTAAGAATAAATCGGGCGTATAGTAGTTTTTAATGATTAATCATGCTAAGGAGATAACAAAAAAACAACCTTATTTAATATAAAAGGTAAAGATTAGAATTATTTATAGAAAATAAAATCGACAAAATCAGCCGTAGTGACACGTGACCGCGAACGCCAATGAGAAAGCATTACGTCACAGCGTCCCAGCCGCCACAGAAGTGGTTGACATTTACATGTAACAGAACACCTTGCGTAGTAAATTTGTCGTTTGTAGCAACTTCTGTGTTGGTAATTTAGTTATTTTTAATTATTTGGCGAAAGAGAAGTCTAATTCATTATGGAACAAGGTTTTAGCAAAGCAAACAGTTGTAATTTGGCCAAAATTGACGCCGTAGCCGTTGGAAGATTTTTCGCCTCAAACATAGACTTCTGCTCGTCGGAATTCCGCAATGCAAAAACTTCCATGTAAGTATATACAAGTGTCAAATATATATTATAAGCTGAAATCAGTTTCGTAAACAATAATCTATTGCTTAGACTACGTTTTTAAGTTAATTGATATGGTTTTGATGTTACTTTTGCGAAGTATAAGCAACTGTTAGGGAGTTCTATAATTACCGTGACGTCGCAATCTGATAACGAATTCTTGTAGAATTCGACGAAACAAATCGTAAATAAAGAATAATGTTTTTTGATATCTTGCTTCGTTTTCGAGATATAGCACGTTAAAAATGAGTTATAGTTCTTTGTTCGGTACTATTATTTCTGTGCCGTGTCTTAACTTTTCAGGTGCATCACGCCTAAGATATGTTTCTTTTTTTATATATATATAACCTTTTCTAGAAAAATATATCCTCAAAAACAGGTGTGGTAAATTTTAAAGGTATGCACTGCCAGTTTCCAGACTGCTCTAACTTGGAGACCATCAGACGTGTTCAGAACGGATTTCGATCCCCCGAGCATATGTTGAAGGGAATAACTCCATATGTCTCTGTAACAATTATTTCTTCAAAATGAGACCTACGTATCGAGAAATTAACGCGCAAACATTTGTAAATGTTGTTTAAATATTATAATTTTAACATATTGTTTAGTAGTTTCAGCGTGGCGTATCGGTAGTGCTCTTGCTTCCCATTTTGCGAACCCGGGTTCAAATCCCCACACTAGCAAATATTTTTATTTCTTTTTTTATATGCAGTAATCATTGAGCATTGATTTTATTTCATTTAAAATTCATTTAAGAATTTTTATTATGCGAAATAACTATTAAAACATCATTTACAATAATATAATTACTTACAATAGATAAAATAACCAATTTTTATTACAATGCTACGACCATAAAAGAGATATTCTGTTAAAGTTCCATTTCCTTTGTAGAACATGAAATATACCTGTTTCATAAAAAAGAAAAAAAAATCAACAATAAACAATGAAATAATGATTATATATAAAAAAAAGTTGGGACTGTATATTCTGTAATATTTTGTTTTAAAAGTTATTTCACATAATAAAAATTCGTAAATGAAATAAAATCAATGCTTAATGATTTCTGCATATAAAAAAAGAAATAAAAATATTTTCCAGTATGGGGATTTGAACACGGGTTCGCAAAATGCAAAGCAAGCACGCTACCGATACGCCACGCTGAAAATACGAAATAATACACTAAAATTATAAAATTTAAACAATATTCAAAAATTTTTGCGCGTTAATATTTCATTACCTAGGACTCATTTTGAAGAAATTATTCTAATACAGACATAATTATGGAGTTATTACCCAACAACAAATACTCGGGGGATCGAAATCCGTTCGGAACAGGTCTGATGGTTCCCAAGTAAGCTTCATATCAGCCTAACATCATCATCTTTCAGTAACGATATCTCGAGAACCAAGAGAGAAATTAAAAACAATTATTCTTTATTTTCGAATGGTTTCGTCAAGCTGCTTAAGAACCTATCACCAGATTGTGGCGCCACTTAATGATGTTTATTCTATGAAAAATAGCACTAAAGAAAGATTTTATCACATAAAACCAAAACAAACTCAACTCATACCTTATTCCATTATCATTACTTGAAAAGTAGTGGTTCTGCAAAATTCATCATTTTTGCTTTGGATTTAGAAATATATTATGCACAAACACTTACATCAAAATGGTCTTCACAAAAATAGATACTTCTGTCTGCAGTTAAACTGTGAGCATCCTCCCTCCTTGCAAGTTTTAACCACTTTCTCCGTATTTTTTCATTGTTTGGAACATATATAAATAACTTATCTGGTGTTTTTATTGTTGTGCTTCTACACTTCGGCACTACACAGTACTTATAAAACGAGGAACTCATGTTTAACTAAAGAAAATCTATACCTGCCATATACGTACACGACTGTTCAGACGCTATGACGTCATCCAAGACGCCATGACAGTCTAGAGCGTTTTTGAGCTAAATTTAAATTCGCTTTTACAAATGCAAAATACATAATGTAAATGTTCGATTCTTTACAAAATAAGATGTTTTTTGAGTAAAATAGATAATAAGGTGAAGTATGAACCTATTTTTCAAATTTAGTCAACTACCCAATTACCACTCCTAGTCCTATGGAAACAGGTTTGGTGAAACATGTTGGTAGCTGTAGTATTCCCTCTGATATTGCACAAATCGGAGAACCCATAAAGCAAGTTAGTTTAGATGTACATCTAAAGGAAAATAACAGAACCTTTGTAGTGGTCTGGTTCAAGTGATATAAATGGTTGCAGGATTCAGTCGAGAAAGATGCTGCTATTTGCTACTTTTGCCAGCAATTATTACCTCATGGAAGCAAACAGACTTTATACACTTCCGCAGGATTCAGAAATTGGAAAAATGTCACTGATTAAAAATCCATATCTCATACACAAGCCATGGTGATGTGGCAGGACAAATTCAAATAATGTCTACAACTAGCAGTGATGAAACGTTAATACGTCGAAACGAATTTTAAAAAAATAGGTCTTATATGAAGTCTATTATTGACTTTGTGTGGAAATTATATTTGGGAGGAAGAAAAGAACAAGTATTATTTCATAATTTGTTTGAATACACATCCATGAAATATTCGAATTTGAAGGACGGTATCAGTCATATAAAACATACTGCAACGTATCGTTCACCCGAAAATCAAATAATTCAAGCAATGGTTCAAGCAGCGCGAAGTTCCATCGTTAAAGATAATGAGGACTCTGACGTGAACTAGTTTACTGTAATGGAAGATGGGACAAGAGATAAAAATAACCGAAAATACGTTGCAATAGCAATAGGTTACATTATGGATAGATTCGTCAATGACTCGTTGCTGGCAGTTACAACTATTAAAAATCTCAATGCAGCCACTTTCACCGAATTAACGTTAAATACACTTACGATAAATAACTTTGACCTCTTTGGTATGCTATGATGGCGCAAGTGTAATGTTTGGGAAAGTTTCAGGAGTTGCAACCGCAACAGAAAATAAATTTGGGCAAAAAAATTCCTCATGTCCACTGCTATAACCATCTCTTGCATTTTATAGACATCACGACAATCTTGGAAAAGACTTTCATTCGTCTTTTTTTTTATCAATGCATCATGTTACATGAATTCTTTCACCATGGAAAAACAGCTGCCTCATATGGTGGAAAAAGGATTGGCTGGCTCCTCGAACAGCATTGGTCGGGACACTTGGCAGTTACAAGAGATGTAAACAATAATTATTCATCAATTTTGACGACATAAGATGAAATTTAAAAAAAAAAAAAAAAAAAAAAACAGCTTTAATGGTGATGATATCGCTAAGAGTATTGGCATAAAAGTCATACTCAACTTGGAATTCCGAATGGCCATGGTTGTGGGCAAAAAATCTTATTCATGCTTCAGCCTGCAGACGCAGCTTTACGAGCCCAAAGCGCAGGATTGAAAGACGCCATAACAATCGTAAAGTGCGTCCAAAATGAAAAAAACTGACTAAGATCAGATGAAATATATCAAATTTTGGAAGGAGCTAATTCTATGACAAGTCGCAATTCTGAAAATAGAACCCAGATCCAGAAGAGGCTCCAGAACAAAATCAAATCGGATGGATCATTACTTGATGATGGCCCTTCCGACAAAATATAGAAGACCAGGACGCTCAGAAATTTAAATTTGATTATTTTGAAACGTTAGATATACTAATTGCTAAGTTACTAAGAAGGGGACAGGCTGCGTGAGTACTTCCGCAATTATAGATCCAACAACATCGATAAATCCGCCATTGCAAGGCATGCAGTCGAAACTGATCTTGCCATAGACTTCGAAAACACCATCCTCATAGTGCGCAAATATAAATGGTGGCCAGGGAGGAGTTGGAAATTGCCAAACGCCCAAAAAACATAAACGAAGACAACTGGCTTAAATTACCTGACGCCTGGCTCTCGCTAGTGCGGACAGAACAGGTCATGTGTCACCTCCCACCAGAACGAGCCGCGCCACACCAGGCGAAAGAAACACATGACGGTTCGCATATTCTGATTGGCGGGGTAGCATGAACGCCCTAAATGGGTCTCGGGCCTCGACTATATAACAACACTACACACTGACTGAAGAGAAGGAACACGTAGCAGCTCAACCTGGATTCCTTCGCTTTCTACAAGTTGTCACCGCCTACGGGATTACGCATACTACTGGAATTCGCTTCTTGGTTAATCTCTTTGGTACTTCGCCTGCTAATTTTTGGATATCACCTGATTGCCCCTGGACTTCGACTATCAGCTTCGGAACTCACCTACCTGCCTTCGGACTATGCCTGCCTGCTTTTGGACTACGTCTGCCTGCCTACTTTCGGACTATGCATGCTGTCGGACTACGCCTATCTACATGCCTTCGGACTATGCCTCCCTGCCTGCTCTGGGACTACGCCTGCCTGCCTGCTTCGGAGTACGCTGGCCATCCGACTGCGCCTGTCCTATCTGCCACCCGTCTACACCTGCTTACTGACTAACAACGCCTGCTCTCGCCGCTGCTCACAAATGGACTTCCATCGATCTGCCTGCCTAGTGGACCACACTCGGCAACAAAACAGTAACGGTAAAGCCATAAACATTTCTGGTACAAATCCTACCATCCTTCCACCCACTGTCACTACCAGCAACCACCTTTCCACCATAGACACATCTTCAACTACAACTGCAACCACCATGACTCCTACCACGGCATCAATCATCAGCCCCTCAAAATCTGAAGCAATTCACCCCCATATTCCACAGATAGTGTAAAAACCCTCACAGGGTACTAGCTATTTGCAAACAGACAGGAACAATGCCAAACCTTATGACCAGTCAAAATGCAGCACCTCGCCGTCTGCACAAACCTCCTCAATAAAAACTACATCTACCACATGTGAAGTCCTAGAAACCACACCATCACCTTCTGCTACTTATCAGACAATTCACGTATATATACTTGAAGGAATGTTCCCTGAATACACCAATAGTAAAACCTTAACCAAATTCATAAAGCGCCACATACTAAACATATCAATCCAACAACTCATTCCCACCAAAACGGAATCGTTATCAAAAGCAACAATACAGACCTCTTCAAGCTAATTAAAAACAAAATTGGCCTAACTTACTTTGGTGACAATGCTACCTTAACCCCCCCCCCAAACAACCAACCCCACCTAAGAGACCCCCAACACTCACAGCCGTCATTCACGCGGTAGATCCATCAATCACCGAAGAAGAAGTAGTCACAGAGCTAAACTCAAACGAAGGCTTACATGTACCTCAGAATCAGAGGACCCTCTTACATGATCAGAATCCTAACATAAGATCCGTCAACAATAGACCACGCAATGTGGCCGCGATCCTCCACCAAAAACACAGTGTGGGATCTTCAAAAACTCCCTCTCCCCAATCTACTAGATGTGCCCGCTGCTTACAATACAACGACCACCTCACGCAGAACTGTAAAAACCCTTCTATTTGTCCCAACTACAAAGAGAATCACTTCCTAAAAACCTGCAGAAAACACCAACCTGCAACACATGCAGTGAACACCACCCTACCACCAACCTGCAACACATGCAGTCAACACCACCCTACCTACTCTACCAAATGCAAATTCAAACCAGCCCTCATCAAACCTGAACTCACTGTACCCCTCCGATCCATTTACCCTCCCATACCACCTACCAACTTCATACGCCGCCCACAAACCATAGAAGATATCCTAGGATTCATTATCATTACTTTGAAATATCTAAACCCCTTCTCGCGAGATCATACACTCGTGCAAATATCTATCACAGGCTGAGCAGTTTTTGGAATTCACAAAAATGCCACGTATTCCCACAACAACGCCCACTTCCAATTCCTCGCGCTAGAAACCCTCGTATAAACCCCACACCGAAAAACCCAAATATGCCTCTTTTTCATTACATTTTATTTAACAACATCCATTCACTCTTCCCAACAAAAACCTTCTCCTATATACCCTCACCATACATGATACCCAATGCCTCAGGTTAAACGAAATCTTCCTCCAACGACATCACCAAATTCGCATGTCCCCTTATCAACTCACCAGATCCGACAACCCTTCACAAGTAGCGCCCGGAGGCGAGGTCATTGGCTATAAAAATCTATCCGCACCCCTCAATCATCCATCTGAACATGTCACCGTCACCCTCCTCACCATATACATCCAACCCCGCGTTCCACTCCCAATAAATTTCATATTCTACATAGATAATCACTACAACTCATATATCATCATGCCAGACATCGATATCCATAGTCGCACCCAACAAGAACTCCATCAAACCCTAGCAACCATGAGAGGTGATATCATTAACATCCCATCACCCACGCGCCCTGAATCAAACACAATCCCTGATACAGTTATAGCCTCCCCAAATATCCTAACCCACACCACACATCATGTTCTCGATCCCATTGGCAGCGACCACCTCCCGATCATGCTCTCCATCCAATACAATGTCCCTAAGACCCCACGCCCACCCAATCCTACACCCCACCGATACATTCAGAACTACCGCAATACCAACTTGAATAACTACAGACAATTCATCGATGACCAAATAGATGCAGATAAACCAAATAACTCCGACGCTGACAGCCTACTTAAAGCCACCTAATACCTTCAACACACCATCATAGACGCTACTGACGCTCACATCCCCCTGACTCTTATCACCCCTCACAAACCATCACTACCAAGACGAACACACCGATTCCTTCATCTCTCACGTCGCCTCTTCCGCACTTATCAACGATCCATCCTCAATCGTCGGCTCCAACTAACAGTCCGTAACTATATAACCACCCACAAACGACGCACTTGGAGGGACACCTGCAACCAGCTAAATAAAAAGTATATACAGAACGCCTCACAATACTGGCCGACCTTCCGGCGCATAACTGGTCTCAAACCTGCCACCACCTACTCCCTCCTCCACAATAACCTTCCTGCACCCAATAACACCCAAACACCAAATCTCTTCGCAGACCAACTCCAAACCATCCATACGTACACCAAATGACCCCCGATTTGACTACGCTGACTCCGCCATAATCGAACAGCATGCCGACCCCTCATTACTACCGCTCAAACCCGATTTCAACTACATCCAAACCATCAGCCGCACTGGGCTTAACACCTCCATCACTACTAACGATATCCTATCTGTCCTTCACACCAAGAAAAATGCAACTCTTGGCCCTGAATCCATCACATACAGACACATCAAAGAAGCAACCAGCTCCTTCCATCAACTCCTAGCCCACCTGTATACAAATACCCTATACTCCTAAATGGAAATCCTCAAAAATCCTCATGTTTCCCAAACCAAATTGGCCAAAATCAGATCCCAACTCATACCAGCCCATCAGCCTCACCTCCGTCTTTAGCAAAATATTTGAAAGCATACTATCAAAAAGTATCCACCAACACATGTCTTAACACTCACTCCTATCCCCAGGCCAGTGAGGCTTCCGCCCAAAACTATCCACCCAAGATCAACTCCTCAAACTGGAATACATCCTGACCACCCACATCAACACCCACCGATCCGCAATTCTCTTCCTGTGAGACATGGAAAAAGCTTTCGACCGAGTATGGCATGCTAGACTCATTTTTAAACTGCAAACCTTCGCCTTCCCATCACCTACATTCGTACAATAGCCTCCTTCCTCACACACCGTACCTCGTTTTTAGCCATAAATAACTTCTTTTCCCGCATCTTCTCCCTACCGCAGGTGTCCCCACATGGGTATGTACTCTCGCCACTCCTATTCATACCCGCACTACCTATATACATCCGCAAATACGCCGATGACACCGCCTACCTAGCCATGTATAAATCACTACAACAATTGCAAAAATACATAGACAGAACTGGACAAATTTGTACAATGGTGCAACCGCTGGAGGTGAATCATAAATCCTAACAAAATCCAAGTCATCATTTTCGGAAAGACAAGTAGAAGACACCGCCTTGGCAACTTCAAAATTACCATCCAACAACAACCCACTGTTATATACCTAGGCATCACCCTCGACCAATATCTCACCTGGACACCCCACCTTAAAACGATCACCTCCAAAGCAAATATCCGACTCAACCTTCTTAAACTACTCCTGGGGACTCTGCAGCAACGTTATCATCAACACCTACAAAGCCTTACTCCGCCCCATCCTCACCTATGGTCATCTCTCTTGGTTATCCGCTCCCGACCGCTTCTACAATAGACCGTAAATTATAGAACTACACGAACTCCGAATCATCTACCATATCCGACTGCCATTACCCGCCTACCTATTTTACACCTGAATAAAATTTCCCCACATCCTGATCCACTTAGAAACCATCCATATAAAATACGCAATAAATAGTCTTATAACCCCAAACCTAATCACCGAACCCCATCACCTCCCCACTTTCTACAAACAAGTACCACCCACACTCCACCTCCTTAACATCCTTATCTTAACCCAACACATAGACCGACCACCACCAATACCCAACGAAGAGAAGTGATCCAAGTTTATACTCTACCCGTTAACCGATTATCTAAAAACCATCATCTGTGAAGCTGCTTGAAATATTGTAAGAAAAACTAAAACTAATAACATTCTTATTACATAAAAAATTGAAAAAATTATATTGTTATATGACATTGTAACATTTATATTTATGTTTAAATCAACTGTAAAATATGTATCTTTAGGCTGAAGAGCACAATTTGTGTGCTGCTACCCCGACTTCCCCCACCAGGGGAAGGAATGAAACGATAATAAATATATATATGATTGAAGACGCAGTTCTGCACTGGAAGAAGACCACAGAAGGATGGTAGAAACATCGACTACAAGAAACATGACGCGGTGTCATTCGGACAGCCAAGAATCAACTGAGTACTGGCCGCGGAAGCCTACGATTACACTGAATAAATTATTTTAACTTCCGTCCTACCTGTACCCATCGCTGCCCTACCTTAAATTCAACTCTAGCTACGGCCCAGAAGGTATCTTCAAGTAAAGATATATTAAACAGATGATTTAGTATTTAAGTGGAATGGAAAGATAAATTGTATCCAACTCACCAAACTTGAAAGGACAACAACATGAAATAATATACAAACACAATATTTTGGGGTTAGCCCTTTGTCAAATGGAAAGAAATATGTGGTTGAGCTCGTGCAAGCCTCGCGGACAACACAGTCTCGTGCAGAATGAAATTGACTGTTGGAAATGGTAGGGGAAACAACGATAGTATATATTGTCTTGGTTCTCCGGGTGGAGCCGCGTCGATTTATTAATACATACGGTGACTGCGGAAGCTTTCGTAATCATAAGCAATAATATAAATGCAAGTATTAATCGCAAGAAAAATGGGACCAACCTACCGGTCAGAACCCAGTTTTTCTCACCCAATTTTTCCCTGGCCTGGAATCGCTAAACCGAATTCTTCATTTCGGCTACAACTTCCTCAGATCCTTTCCTGAAATACGCTGAATTCTTCCCAATATCCTTTCCACCACACCATGTGTCAGCTTCAGCAGACCGCCTAACCCATAAAATATAGTAGTACACAAATGTCAAACCTCTGATGCTCCTAAACCACCATTAGGGATTACAATCCAGCAAAGTGGGATCCCGCAATCCCGCGGGATTCCACATAATTAGGCAGTCAGTGCGGTGAAAACATGTGTCAGTCTGCATGACTCGCTGCCACACTCAGTCTTTATGGGATGTATTCACTGTTTGCCTGTAGCCTTGCAGTTGGCACTTGAGTCATGTCAGCCTTTTTTTTTTTTTTTTTTTTTGTTAACCTTCGTCATTCATTAGTAAATTGATCCAATTTTACATATTCATTAAAATTTACGTTTGTTTTGAGTACACATTTGTATGATTTGAGTTATGTTCCGTATTTAGTATGATTTTGTTAATATATAATAAGTATTTTTTATGTGTTGCACACGTGATCTGTATTTGCAGATAAAGTAATTATGGAAACTTCTGGTATTTGCAGCTGAAAGCTCGATTATTCGTTGATACAAAACTAATGTTGTAATAATTTTAATGATTGCATACCTGCTTATTTAGCAGTTATAAAAAGGCAATTATATATCCTTTGACCGATCGTTGTCTCGATCGCTGCCTCAATGTGTTTGAAACACGTTTTTTTGACGAAAGCTGCCTGCTTACATGAGCCACTCTGACTTTCGATTAATCCCTCTTGCGTTGCTTTGGTCAATCGCCACAGTATATTATTTTTGAGTGAATAGCATGTGACCTTTCAACTCCTTGTTATTATTTCGAGTAAAGACAGGCCTTCACTGTAATTATACGCCGAGAAAGTCTCATTTCTCACATAAAAAATTAATTTTCACTATAAAAAATTCGTTAAACCACTTAAAGTAAAACTGAAATACTATAATAACAATATTTAATTAAATTGCGGTGGAGCACACGCTCCGGTGGCAATTTCCCTACACACCCATCTGCCCCCTTTCCTGCACCCACCTACATTTGCCCTCTGCAAATTTTAGCTTTAAATTCTTTCAACATTTTTTGTAAATTATTCATCATTTCTCTTAGTAACTTATTCCGGTCCCTAGCACCCTTACCCGAAAAAGAGAATCTTCCTGCACCCTTGTACCTGAAATCGAGAGCCAGCTTGTGGTCATGGTCATCTTTTCCCTTCCATGCATTACTTCTAATTCTTACACCAATATCTTTCCATACCTCATCACCAATATATGACCCTCTTCGCTCTCCTCCTGTCTTCCAATGAAACCCATTCCAGTTCTTTTATCATATCTGTTCTGCGGTAATTTCCAGAAACAAATCTAGCAGCCCTTTTTTGCACCCTCTCCAACTCCTGTATATGATACACAAAATATGGGTCCCATACTACACTACCATATTCAAGCAATGGTCTGACTAAAGTTTTGTAACCCAATTCCTGTACTTCTCTCGTACATCTCCTCATCACTCGCTCCAACGAGTGCAGAATTTTGAAACCTTTTCATACTACCTGTCCAATGTGTCCTGCCCAGTTAAGCCCGTTATCAAATGTAATGCTAAGATAATTACAACAAGCAATTTTTTCCCCACCTTATAATCGTAATCAACCTTTAGTTTTTTATTTGTGTATCTAATATTCTTTGCATTTATCTTCATCCCGTGTTTACCAAACCAACTAGATATCCTAGTTGTCCAGATCACCTTGCAGCTGTTTACAGACCTCTACCGTTTTGATTCTTTTATATAACATTATATCATCAGCAAACAACCTAATTTCTAATAGTAAACAATCAACACAATTATTAATTAGAATAATGAATGACAATGGTTCCAATACACTACACTGTGGCATTCCCATTTTTACGTCCACTTCTTTTGATACTGCATTTGCTACCCTAGCTTTCCGTTTTCTACCCTTTAAAATCCTTCTACTTCCCCATCCACTCCAATAGTTTTTACCTTATTTACTACAATATTATGGCTCACTTTATCAAAAGCCTTTGAAAGATCTAATGCTACACAATCAATTTGGCCACCCATGTCCATATCACCTCAAATATCTTGCATATATCCCATAAACTGAGATTCGCATGAATATCCTTGCCTAAAGCCATGTTGGACTACTTTAAAACCACTTACGCTCCTCACATATACTTCAAATGTGGTTGCATATCAATGTCTCCATTAATTTACCTACCTCTGATGTCAAACTGATCGGCCTATAATTTTCGACTCTATTTCTCACCGCTCATTTATGTACCGGCACTACTATCGCACCTTTCCAGTCCTGTGATAAGTAGCAAGCATCCAGACTCAATTTAAAAAATATTTCAATTGAAGGCACTACTATTGCTCATATTAATCCGAACGACCTGAATTTCGATCGCTACATTTCCTCCTGGGACTTATTCAACCAATTATACACATCTACCAAGACAGTACTATACCCTGGAGGTGGTACAGTTTTACGACTATCAAAATTGATCCACATCCATCTCCCATAAAACGAAATACATTTCCGCTTTTTTGTTTCATAAAGTGAAATAGTGATTACATTTCGGTAATAAAACAGTTATAGGAACATCGAATACGTTTCATTTACTGTTTTAAAGACATTTTACAGTTATTAAGTGTTCACACATAACACGAAAGTTACCAATCTCAAACAAAATGCTGGTTTTTAACAAGTACTGGGTAGCAACAAAAATGCAGATTTTATACCCGTCTACAACAACTTAAAATGACTCGAAATTTACGTTAATATTCAACGTTTGCTGTGTATTATAATTTTTGGAAACAGTTCAGACTTATCTAAGAGTTCAGTCACATATGTAACATGTAACAAGATTTCGGATTTAATAATTTTGGCAGTGGTTTTGTATGTATGCTTGCCTGTAAAAGAAATTCTTTTAGTCCTGTCGCTTCTTGAACATATTTATCGTGGAACAATAGAAAAGAATCATAAACATCAATGTTCTGGCTGAAGTGAGACACTGTCAACGCAGCATGCGTGAGTAGGATTTGAAAGACACTTTTCTATTAAATTTAACTTCACCGTAAAGATTTCTGTCACTCAACATTCCCCATTTTTTTCTAGTGCTCATAACAAAGTCGGGCGATTGATCATTGATGTGATACGTAATGATAACTTTTTAAAAATAATCAAGAAGAACATAAAATTCAAAGCTTCCGTATTTAAAAACATGCTGCTCCGAGAAGTGATAGCTAATGATATAATTGATGCATAGCCCTAACTGGGCATTATTTGTGGCATGGAGTTATCTTACCTGTCCTATCGCGTTGACCACTATCTCCAGGAGTCCGTAAAAAATTCGGTTTGCGGTAAGGGGCAAAATCGTTAACCGTAGCACAAAAAGAATATACGTTATTAAAGAAGTGCAGAAATTTTAAAACTTAATTCTGACGCATATCACCATTGATGAAGAGTTTGTTTAATTTTATTTCCTAAATTTAAAATTCCAATAAATAAACAGTAAATTCCAGGAACGAGGAAAGATAATGCCAGGCTCGTTATTAGTTTTTCCTACCTCAGCTTCCGTCTCTGGTAAGCCTGACGCTATGGTTCTGTAATTGGCTTTGATTTGGGGATGCTGATCCCGGAAGCTACGAGGTGCGATGTCTCGCGGTTCCACGGTTCGAGTCAGCTGGGGGCAAAAGTGATTAAATGATGCGTTATGTTTTTTTAGTGTTACCCGTACACTGGGACAGTGAAAACATATTTTACACCAATTGGGAAGTTGAAATTACAAATTTCTGCCTGTATCTATTGTGAAATCGAAATTCATTGTTATTCTTCAATAAAGTCACTATTATTGCAAAGGCACGGAAGAAGTTAATTTTTTAAAAACGTAAACGAATTCAACAACGATATTTCAGAAATGGCAATCCCTCATTCCATTGAGTAATTTCGAGATTTTTTTATTTAAACAGAATTTTTGATGTACAGGTCGTGACTGTGAATTGACTACTGTCTAGTGCCACTGATGAAATTTACCCTCCACCCAATTCGTTCAGCTATTAATTAATGTAAAATTCCGGGAAATAAACAATAAATTTCAGGAACGAGGAAAGATTATGCCAAGCTGTTTATGCGTTGTAGCTACCTCATCTTCCGTCTCTGGTAAGCCCGACGCGATGGGGCGGTAAGTGGCTCATATTCGTGGATGCAGATCCCGGAAGCTAGTGCGTTGTTTCTTGGTTCCACGGTTCGAGTCGCGCCGCGGGAAAAAGTGGTTAAACGATGCGTTATGTGTTTCTTATGTTACCCGTACACTGAAACAGTAAAAACGTATTATACACCTATTGAGACGTTAAAATTACAGATTTCTGCCTGTGTATTGAGCAATCCAAATTCATTGTTATTTTTCTGTAAAGTCTATTGCAAAGGCCTGAAAAAAAGAAACGTAAACGAATTGGTCCACGGTCATTGAGAAGTGGCAATTCCCCATTCCCTTGAGTATTTTTGGGATTTTTTAAAAATTTAAACTGAAACTTTTTTGGCTGGATCGTGAATGTGACTTGACTACTGTCTAATGCCGCTGAAGAGTTGCCTATTTGTTTGATGAACAGTAAAACAATAAAGTTTTAATTTAAAACTGCTGGTATCTTAATGTATTGACATATTAATCATTGTATGCTGAATTGACGCTAAAGTAAATACAATCATGTTGTGGATACTGAAATTTGTTGTAACAATCTAGTCTTAAAGTATAAATTCTTCGCGATCATTCATTTCGCCAAAGTGTAAAGTAAAAGGTTTGTTTCCTCATAGTTGTGGAAAATCGATAGCCAGTAGATAGACGTCATAACATCCACGAGGACTATGAGAAAGAAGAGTGGTTTTATAAATATCCTACGTTTCATTTATTCTAAACAAAAATCTATCAGTTTCTAAATTTTTGAAAATTTTTGTCTCATGATAAATATCATAATAGAAAGAAATAGTGATACTTATTTTTTCGAAATGTTTTGTTAATAGAAAACTTATAATAAAGTGTCAGCTGATAGATGACGATAGCACTATCAAGCGCCACATTGTAATTCATTATAAATATTTATAGTTTGTCTCAGTTACACTCGGCAAGTGATGTGTGGTAGGAACATCATGAGGAAATTTGGCTGTTTACACACAGCGATGAACGCGCAGCCTTTCCGTGAACGGCTCGTATGGAATATCCATTCCCAGGATATTCCTACTTCTTGAAGAATGCACAATCATTAATTTTCTATGTATACTCGTACAGTCTTTGCATTAAATGTGTCCAGTGTTGTGATGTTCTATCAGTCTTTTTGCACAATCTTGCAACAATCTCATCCCAGCAAAGAGTAACGTAATGCTGGCTCCGCCTGTTGGCAATATCATTGGGGGATATTTCATTCAGAGCCATCTATATTTCAGATTATTCATTTCCGTAAATCAATGCATGAAACAAAACTGGAATTCAGTTCCTACTACTGACGATTCATAATGGCGGGGTAGTTCATCAACCTTCCCCTACATTTCAATAACACATTAAATGAATTCAGATCGTAAAACCTATCGCAAAAGTTGTAATTAACGGGAATGCATTAAAGCGAGGCAAAAAATAACCCCTAAGGCTCCGTTCTACATTTTACTACAAACTTTAACAATCATTATTTACATACTGGTTTGACTAATTCCTTCCGATAATATTTCACTCATAATTTGGTCTGTGGACAAACCAGCGAATAACAATTTTCCAGGAGGTAGAATTTGTAGTACCTCGAAACTACAGAAACAAGAGATTATTTCGGAAAAGATTGAATGAAACAGTCTTTCTAGGCAGCATTGTTAACAAACTTACGAGTAGGTATCTAGCTTGAGCGGGGTGGTCCTGTGCTTAGCGTTGTGGTTTTCTGAACCTGCGGTACAAGGTTCAAATCCACGTATTTCATATTCTTTTAAATTTTTTCCCCCTTTTATAAGTTTCGAACCTACACTATGCTTATGCATATTATATTTCCTTGATTCCTTCCAAACTGCCTCAGGGAATAAGATACTTAAGGAATCTCTTATAACGGAAATTATCAAATGATTTATAACCAACTACCAACATGAAAGTAAACACTTCTGCGGCGGCAGCGCTCTGGTTCCCAGTCACGCTGAAATAAGAACGTCTGTCCCATTTCCAACTGTACACGTTTATCGAAAATAATCATTTCACAGTAGAACGAATTTCACGTTTCAGAAAAAATTAATTTATCGTTGGAATTATGTCTCTAATTTTAAGCCATGTCTATCATTAATTCTGTAGGTGGTCTATAATGATCATACACCGTCGTCAAGGAAAACAAAAATAGAATGTAAAAACATGAAAGGAAATCGGATAGAACCAAATATTAGTACTGTAACATATTAAATGACCATTGTCACTCAAAAATTTAAAGCCAGGTTATTATCGTAGGACTAGAATAAATTCTTTTATTACTGGTATAAGTAAAGAAAGTTGATTTGGAATCGGGATTGAAGTAGAAAGTTCTAAAATTACTGCTTTACAGCATAGCGGCTTGATCCCTGCGGGATTTAAAAACTCATTACTTAATAAATCATACAAGTTTTTGTATTATTCTTTGTTTGCGATTACTTCAGTATAATAACATAAATAGATACCACCATTTGGCGAAGAAGGATGTCGCCACTCAAGTGAATGTTCTTTAGACTCGTGTGTGAAGTGGAACGGTGACTTTTCGTCACCCGTGATAGTCGACTCCAAAATAGACTAAGCCGCAAAAATTCAAACAAACACAGCCTACCAGTAAAAAAAGTTCGACAGTGCCTTAGGACCGAGCGTAGTGGATGAACCTTAACGCTCTTGCCTCGCATTTGGGAGGAGGCGGGTTTGAATACCCGTCCGACTATTAGAGGCTGAAAAGGAGTGGTGGCAAGGATTTCACCAATGGCCTTTAAGGAACCATTCCGGTATTCACATAGAGTGATTTGGGGTAACCGTTGAAACCCCAAATCTGGATGGCGGGACTAGGATTCCAACCGGTGTCCTCCCGAATGAGAGGCCAGAGCGTCACAGAGTCTACAAGAATGCCTGTGTCGAATGGTGATGATGTAGAAAAATGTATAATTGTTCAGCCCTTAAAACGATGTATACATTGAAGAAAATAAATTGAAACTTTGCTTGGGAGACCTTAGGTTTTGGATTTCCCTCTTACAGTTAACATGGATTACCATTGTATTTTTAATTTCCACCTGTGACTTGCAGTCTTAAGTTGGATAATTGTAGTGAAAGACAATAAAAAAACTTTAGCCGAATTTGCTGCTCTTAATGAATTATTACGTATATTATTTGCGTTATAAAGGTATTCTTTTTAGCGGAAGGAAATAGTAAAGTTCACACTTATTTCCTCCTGCAACGCTGCCACATCTACTTCCTCCAATGATTTCTGACTTCTGGCATTGCTGCGGAAATTCCTATACAAGGAATCATGTCTTATAGCTAGGTGATATCATAAGAGCAGAAACACTGCCGAAATGGAAAATTATTTTTCACCCACGTCTCATAATTTTATTCAACTGATTTTTTTTTCTGTTTTTAACAGTTTGATTCATTATACAGATTATCAATAACTATTTATGTCCGTCTCCGATAACTCTTCCGGTGATGGAGGCTGTGGTGTGGAACGCAGACTTTCTTCTCCCGTGGCTGCAGTGGTCCTCTCTTCCTCCGGTGGTTGCGGTCTGGTGGGTGAGCTGGGCTTCTTGCGATTCAGCCATTTTTCGACGTTGTTGTGGTCCAGCCGAGTAAGGTCTTCTGCCGAGATGGTCTTGTAAGCCTCCGATAAGTACTCCTCTGGAACTCGACGGAACGGCTGCTTTATCACTTCAAAGATTGCTAGGTTAGTAGCAGTGTTTTCGGCTCGTTGTTTCGCTGCAATCGCCTTCATCTTCTTGCTTCCTTTTGTCATTGCGAGTCGTCCCAGCGGACCGTCGTCGTCGTGGCTGCTGGCTCAATACAAGGCCCGCTGCGACGGCGGAGTCGGCTGCTCGGCGAAACTTGTGAGCGTGGATGGCTCAATAGACGCCCGCAAGCAGTGTCTTCTTGCTAGCTGGCTGATGCGTCTTCATTGGCTACTAACTCGGAAGTCGTCTGCGTCTCGTCTCGTCTGCCGTCTCGGCGTCTTCTCTGCACTAACCTAGACGCTCCTCTGTTCCAGGTCAGCGCATGTGATGAACTGGTCGGTCACGGTTGTCTGTAGTCCACGGATGACCAGTCTCGCAGGACTTCGCGTGAGTTGCGAGCCGTGTTGGATGCCGCGCTCGTCCAAAAAGTCCGTCAGTCGACGGAGTTGAGTCGGGTGCTGAGGAAGCGCAGGCCCTATTTCACTGGTAGGCAGAGGAGGTAGTTGTTGGTCTCCTCGAAGAATGCGACTGCTAGGTCGACGAAATTGCCCTCTTAGTGGACAGTGAGGGGAAGAACCGGCCCCACTTCCACCGGGTCTTCTTCGCTTGAATTGTCGACCGCCATCGCTTCAGATGCCGTGTCGGATGCAGGTGGTGGCGTTTCGACGCCTTCATACAGTCTTCAGTTATTGACGGCCATCGCTTCGGGTGTCGCGTCAGATGCAGGTGATGGCGTAACGTTATCTTCAGACATTCTTGAACTGTCAACGGTCATCACTTCAGATGTCGGGTTGAATGCAGGTGGTGGTGACTAGGCAGGAAGTTTCTTCTCATTAACATTGATTTCATTGCCTGCTGGGTCAAAGTCAAAGGTTCTGAATCTCCTATTGATTAATTACTGCTCCGCGTCTTGGGAAGACTAGTGGTTCCGGCCACATTGTGATTCCTCGCGGAAGAATCTTCTTCGCTAGATGGCTGCCTTCAGGGGTGCACATGACCGTCTCAAATGTCTGTTGGGACCACCCAGGTGAACTTGTAGTTGTCTAGGATGACGGAGACGGATAAAGTCAATTTCATTTTGTTGTCAACAAGGCGACGTCTCCAATCTCAATGGATAGGTCTTCCACGGTGGATTCTCTGACAGTTAGCTTGTAGCGGCACACAGAACGATATGTAACTTGTCCAGTGGTGTCGACGGAGTGCGGAAAAGGAGCTGGTCACATCTTCCGGTTAGGCATCTTGAAGAAACAAGAGGTCAGTACGCCGTCCGCGACTAGTTGCAGGCTAGCTGAATCGCGACGCAGTAGAAGATTATGGCTAAATACCGGCTAGGCCCGCAACGGTTGTGTCACGCTACACGTCAGGCGCCGGCGTGGTCATTTTAAAGGCTATCGTCCCTCCCCTCCCCACCACCACGCTCCATAGTTCCCGCCAACCGCGGCTCCATATTGCGCCCGTAACGCTGGGTGACTAATCTTGACTGAGGTTCATTCCAGCAGCGCGTGCCTTTGACTCAGTCTGGCATTCTGGGTTGTTACTGAAGCTTTACCAGCAGGGCTTCTCGGGCCCACTGGTAAAGCTTATAAGGTCCTACCTGCTTGGTCGCACCTTCCATGTGAAGGTGGACGGAGTCAAGTCAGGCATCAGAAACATCCTTGCAGGAGTTCCCCAGGGGTCCGTCCTAGGCCCCATCCTGTACACTCTGTACACGGCTGACGTACCAACGGCAGATCGTGTACAGACAGCCACGTACGCGGACGACACGGCTTACATCACCCGTAGCAGGAGTAAGGCCGTCGCCACCGCCCGACTGCAAGGAGTCCTCCAGAAGACGGAGGCCTGGGCTAGGAGGTGGCGCATTTACGTCAACCCTACCAAAACCCAGGCCATCGTTTTCACGAGGAAGTACGGCCCACGCAACGGCTGCCAACCGACCCAGTTGCTGAGGCTGAACGGATCCGACATTCCCTGGAGTACCTCACTGAGATACCTCGGGGTAATGCTGGACTCCAAGCTCACCTGGCGCACGCACATCAACGATGTGCGTAGAAGGACCAGCGCCAGGCTAAACGAGCTTTACCCCCTCCTAAACAGGAAAAGTGCACTGTCACCGTCCCTGGGTGTGCGCATATACCTCACCCTGGTCAGGCCACTCCTCGAGTACGCCTGCCTAGTGTGGGGATATGCCGCCCACACCCACTTAAACGTGCCCTCCACCTCCCCCACCGCTTCCCGACAGCGGCTCTTCATGAAGCCACCGGCATCATGCCCCTAAGAGACCGTTACCGAGTGCTGGCCACTGCCTTATACAAGAAGGCGGAAACCAGCACTAATTCGTTGATCAGCGTGCTTGGCCGGTACGAAATTCGTCCAGGCCGGCACAAAAGACCACTGGATCTGACAGTTTAGACAAATAGACGCCCCGACAATTATGACAAATTAACTAGCCAACTGTGACGACAAACCCCACGCAAAGTTTTACCCCATCAACTAATCCCCGCGGAGGAAATGTCGAAAGACAACAACCTCCAGCATACACTGTTCTTTTTGTTTCAGGAAGAACGAGAATGGCTGCTCTAGCTGGATTCGAGCAGCAGCAGCCGTGAGCGACGCACGCATCGTCCGCACGCAAAGCTTCAGAGACTGCCAGCAGAGCGCAGCAGCGCTGCGCCGACTACATCCTGCGTGAAGACTGAGCGCTGGTTCAGTAGCTCACTGGGAGTGACAGCGAGCGCATCGCTCTAAGCGATCTCTCCACTGTGGGGAGCACTTAGGGCCTGGCGGCCATCCCGCCATCAAAAAGCAAAGTCGTCAGTTATGGATTGCCACAACCAAAGCAAATATTGTCGTCAGTCCATCCTGTCTGATAGGTTAGATACTGTGCAATAGGCACAGTGTTAGTTAGGGATTCAGTGAGCCAGGGGCCTGTTCACGTCAGATCACCCCGCGTTCACAGAGATTAGGCCAGGCGATTAGGTTAAGAGTAGGTTCATAGAATATAATTAGCATAAAGCATAAGTACTTCTCATACCCCGACCGCCACGGTGCCCGTAAGGGCTTCCGAGGCCATGGCCCCCTCACCCGCACTATCCCAACCACCCAAACGCCAGCGTCCTGACGATTCGGGTAGAGAAGTGATGGAAACCGGAGACCCGGCAACCATTGCTAATGTGCCCACGGGGAATAGATTTGAACCCTTCACAGACCTGACAAATGCCGCACCTGATACTCTATGTGAAAATCAAAGGCAGCAACCACGTCAGCCCAAGGTCCCACCCATAATAGTTTATGAAACCGCTGGGTACATGAAAACCGTTGAAGACCTGAAAACAATACTCACAGGTAATTTGAATATTGCCTACCGATCTGGGAGCATCAAGTACCAGGTGTACAACCAATTAGATTTCAAAACCATTCATTCTTTCTTCACAAACAAAAACGTTCAGTTCCATACTTATGAACTGAACGCACAGATAAAACCAGTCAAGGCAGTCATCAGGCAGATGCCGATAGACGTAAACACAACAAATATTCTCATTGCACTTGATTTGCCTGTTAAACAGGTTTCACAGCTCTCCAAGTTCGATAAAGAACGAAATGACCGTGTACCCATGCCACTATACCTAGTGGATAACACAGAAGAAGGTCGCAATATATATAAGCTAGGAAGCTTTATGCACCTTAAAGTGAAAGTAGAGTCTTACAGAACACCTGAAGGCCCATCACAATGCCACCGCTGTCAGCGTTATGGTCATGGGCAAAACAATTGCAGAATTAAACCAAAATGCTCCGGGGATCACTTCACAAAAGACTGTAATAAAACAAAAGAAGAGCCACCTAAGTGCTCTAACTGTTGCGGTCGGCATCCGGCTAGTTACCGGGGCTGTCCACACTACAAGAAAATAGTGCAGGCCCGAAAATCGAAACTGCAACAACTAAAACAGCAGAGAGAAGAAGCAAAAGCTTTCGAGGGCAATGACACTCCAAACGTGTCAGACAAGACGCAGTTCCCTCCCCTTCCCGACAGACCAAATCCATGGAACAAAGACACAGACGACAAACAGAAAGAATCGACTGCAAACAATGAGAAGGCAGACGACAAACAAAAACACTCGCATACTAAAAAGACAAAGGGGGACAAGAAATCACACGACAATTCAAGCAACATGTCTGGAGGGTCAGGTGGTTTCAAATCCGATCTACTAGAACTGGTTACTTTTCTGAAGGAGTTTGATCTCAAAAAGATGATGCATAGAGTGAAAACTGTTGCAAAGAAACTCAAAAAGGCAACTACCCCCACAGAAAAGTCATTAGTTTTCCTAGAAGCCCTAGCTGACTACCTCAATGATGGAGACACAAAATAAACTGAGACTAAACATATTAGCTTGGAATGCTAACGGCATTACCACAAAAAGACTAGAACTGCTTGACTTCCTGGAACAACATTACATTGACATAGCACTCTTGGGGGAAACCCACCTGAAGCCAGGAAATGACTTCAGGTTGAGGAATTACGTAGTGACGAGAACTGACTGACTGACGAGGGGAGGCGGCACTGCTGTCTTAACTAAACGCAGGCTGGTCCACAGAGATCTTCCTGCCACACAAACAGGTGACCTGGAGCATACCGGCATTGAAATCAAGTTCAGGGGGGACCTCATCCATCTAGTAGCAGCTTACAATCCTCCGACCAAGATATTAAAGCCGGAAAACGTGCAAACTCTGCTAGATAGAAATAACATCGTGATACTGGGTGGTGACTTGAATGCCAAGAGCCAGATCTGGCATAGCCGCACTACCAATCGGAATGGAAGGGGTTTGCGCACGGTGCTGCACGACAACAGAAGTGCTATCGCCACGTGCGCCAACATACTTCCCGACTACGGCAGGATATCAACCAGATGTCCTGGATGTATTCGTAGTGAAAGGTCTGCGATGGCAGCGGGAGGTCTCTACCCACTGTCACCTCAGTTCCGATCACAATACGATTCTTCTGTCAGTCACACTACAGACGCCAGAAAAACCATGAACTTGGACACGCTTCCACACCAACTGGGACAATTTTAAAGAGGATGTCTCGTTCCGCCTGGCGGACAAAGCACCTCCAAATTCAATAGACCAAATAGAGGATGCCGTTGCCAAACATAGCTCAGTCATCCAAGACTGTACTAAGCTAAACACCATCATAATTGAGACAACATTCACGCATGATCAGCTACCACAGCATATCAGAGCACTGATCAACCTAAAAAATCGGACACGGAAGCGATGGCAACGATGGCGTGACCCGGCTGACAGAAGGATGGTCAACCACCTGGTAGATGAAATCAGAGAGAATCTGAAAGCAGCGCAAAATGACAGCAGTAAACTATGGAAACTAGTCAAATCACTAACGAAAACAACAGAACCAATCAGACCACTGCAAGGTTCCCAAGGCCTCGTGTTCGATCCACCTGGGAAGGCAGAGGTTCTTGCGGACTCATTAGAAGCACAGTTCATGCCCAACGCGATCGAAAATGATGAAAGTGCAGAACATGCACAAGATGTACAAAAAGTGTTCGATCGCGTCATCAACAGTGACCGGTATGATATGGTGCAACAAACAACGGAAGGAGAGATTATTGACATCATCTGAAGGCTCAAATCCAAAAAAGCCTCCGGATATGACAATATCTCCCCGATCCAAATAAAAAACCTGCCTCCACTAGCCATTAGATTCCTAACAGAAATAATTAAGGCATGTCTGAACAGGTGCTACTTTCCTAAAGCCTGGAAAGTGGCTAAGATAGTGGCACTACCCAAAGCCGGCAAAGACATCACCAAACCACAACACTTTAGGCCAATCTCCTTGCTTTCGATCCTGGCGAAAGTATTTGAACGTGTAGTGCTAAATCGTCTAAACAGATTCCTACACGAAAATAACATAATTATAGACAACAATTTGGCTTTAGGAAAGAACACAGCACTGTGCACCAATGTACCAGGCTAGTGGAGCACATCTGCAAGGAAAAGCAGGCAGGAAATGGCACTGTTGCGTTTTTCTTGACATAGAGAAAGCTTTTGATCGAGTTTGGCACCAGAGACTCATCTACAAGCTACACCGATATGGTGTCCCAGACTACCTGATATTGTTAATAAATTCCTATCTAGCAGAGAGAAAATTCTTCGTTAAACACGAAAACGCCCAAAGCACTATTAGAAAAATACATGCCGGCGTACCGCAAGGTAGTGTCCTCGGGCGAGTCTTATACAATATTTACGTAAACAACATACCACATCACATATTAAGTAATCTCTCACTATATGCGGACGACACAACTGTCTATGCCAGCGACAGGAATGTCAAATATGCTATAAAGAAGGTGCAACGTCACCTAGAATTATTAACACAATGGTGTAACCTCTGGAGAATTAAAATAAACAAAAATAAATGTCAGCCTATTGTATTCTCAAACCAAATTAACACACCATAACTACAGATCCAAATCGATGATGTAGACATTGCCTGGCAGGACTACGTAAAATATCTTGGGCTGCTACTAGACAAGCGGCTGACGTGGAACAAACACATAGATGATGTTAAGAACAAAAGTCGCGCCAAGCTTGCCGGCCTCTACCCGGTTCTAAGAGGCGACGGCCTACGCACGGATACAAAAATGCTCCTGTACCGTGCTGTAATCCAACCCACATTTTTATATGGTTCAGAAATATGGAGCATGGCAGCCGATTTTCACATTAAAAAACTGCAGGCACTCGAAAACAGGGCGCTGCGTGTTATTTTGGATGCACCGCGTTACCTCACTAACTGGGAAGTACGCCAAATACTCAGTTGGCCAACCTTAACTGAGCAGATCAAAACAAAGTCACAAAAATTCTACCAAAAATGTTCTCAGTCCGCCCACCAACAAATTTCTGAAATTGGAAACGAGACAGCTGAAATGCATCCCCGAAAGAGACCTAAACTAACCTTGACTAGAGAATTTAACTTTTAAGACCCAAAAAACCTCCCAACTTCCTCCAACCCGCCAGTAAATTTAGTGGTAGGCCCCTCAACAGTTATGAGTAGGCCCACAGATTATATTACCCCCATTAGTATTTTTAAGTAGGCCCTTCAATGTAAATATACCCACCAATAGAATTAAGTAGGCACTCTTGGTAGTCAGGCCCCATGTAAATACATATTAAGTTCTCCCCCATTAATTTTAGATCATCACAAAATATTTTAGATTTTTATTCAATCCCGACAATAACAAAAAGCCATTCTCAGTGTTATATACTCAGATATGTGTAGTAGGAATGTCCTGGCACACTGTAAACAGGATGGGCTACGCCCTTACCGATGACGTCTGTCTGTCTTAGCAACGACCAAGCCGGCTTCCAAGCATCACTAAACCACAGACGAGTCTCTGTTAATAATGTCATTATTCAGCCGTATTTCAATGACATCCCTAATGACCAAATCCCAATAGAAAGAGCACATTGCTAGCACTTTAACACTGCTGAAGTCCATTTTCGACTACATGTTGCGCGGGTGCAGATTTTTCCAACTGAAACAGTCGGATGTTGCGCTCATACTCAAACCACACGAGCCTTGATGGTGCTGATAGTCTGACCAATGTAAGATTTGCCACATTGGCGTGGTATCCTGTAGACTCCCGGCGTCTTTAACTGCAGATCATCCTTACAGATCACGGATTTTTAAGAGGACGGAATATGCTCTTAATTCTGTATCGAGCCAGTATCATGCCTATTTTCCTGGAGACACTGCCCGAATAAGGGATGAAGGCCAGTGCCCTTTGACTCAACTTCTGGCTCCACTGGGTGTTTGTTTGACTTATTCCGAAGTGCCCGCTCCATCAGTCGGTCAGGATTTCCGTTTCTCTTGAAGGTCAGGCGGAGATGTTCAAGTTTCGCCGGCAGGCCTGTCAGCATCAGAAATTTCCCTTGCTCTTTGTTCCAACGTGTACCGCACGTTGTTCCTCTGTGCTGGACGGTGGAAAACTGCTGGCATGTAACTATCGGTCCGTGTGTGTTGGTTTTAGGTACACACTATGCGAAACGGTTCTGTCTGATAAGAACGTCTAGGAAAGGCAGGTTTCCATTCTCCTCCTAGTTCCATCGTGAATTCCGTTGAGGTGGTTGAGGAATTCGTAAAGGCTCTGAATGCCATGTGGCCAGACCACAAAATGTGTCATCCTCATAAGGATAAACCCTTATCCTCGAACTCCTCCATGAACAGATTGGCCACCTACAGGTGACAATGGTGATCCCATGGACACACCATCGGTCTGTTCATAGAATCTCCCACCATATGTGAAATAGGTGGAAGTAAGACACCACCTCGACGAGGTCTACCGATGTCGGCCTAAAAAAGGAGGCGTAACAGTCGTAAAGTGTCTCTCGAAGGAACCTTGGTGAATAACGAGACATCAAAGGTACCATGATATCCATTTTCGAAAGCCACATCGTTTGGGGTTGTCTTGACAAATTGAGCCGAGTTCTTCACATGATTAGGACAATTACCGTCAAACGGGCTCAGCATACTCGTCAGGTGCTTGGCCACATTTATGTGGGATCACTAATGGCACTATCGGGAGTAGGGGGTACGTCTTCCTTGTGGATCTTGTGGAGGCCGTAGAGTCTGGGGGCCTAGCGGCAGGAGGTCAAATGCTTTTGATGTCAGATGTTAAGTTCGGGCTCTTCAAAAGAACCGTCATCTTCGTCTCAATCCTCAAAGTTGGATCATCGTTATGAGGCTTGTAAGCGGTGTTATCAATCAGGCTCCTCATCTTGGCATCATACAGGTCGAATTTGAGAAGGATGGTAGCATTCCCCTTGTCTGCTGGCAACACTACAATCTTGGCGAGGTCAAGACGTTCTAATTTCGTAATGTTGGACTTTGGTGGGGGGGGGGGGGAGCTTGGCCCTTTCCAGAACTCTATAGGTTTCCCTTCGAATCTCCTCGGTCATGTCTTCTGGTAACCTGCACGCAGCTTGTTCAACAGCAGAGATGATGTCCTTTACGGGAACAGCCCCAGGTACCGGGGCAAAATTCAGGGCTTTGGACAAAACCATTTCCTTGGCTTCGTCAAGCTGCATCCCAGTAAGATTGACCACAGTGTGTTTAGTTCTTCTTTTGGATGCTGTGCGTGGGACAGACGATCAAATTTGTCCCTCTGTCTGGTCGATATTCTTTCGTACTCCAGGTACCGTTGTACTGATGTAGTTCCATCCACCCAATCCCATGAACGTCAGTGACAGTGGGGCTGTAAGCTCCAAATGGCAATGCCACAATTCTCGTGTGTTGTGATTCAAGCGCAAATCGGGTATAGCGAATGTGTTCTCGAAGGAGTGATGAGCTGGCAAGACACAGAATATGTTGGCTTTGTGCTGTCAATGTAATGGCTAACCAAACAGAAGCGAAGTACAATGTTGGAATCCCCACATCTCAGTAAGAAGGCTAAGGATCACAGAAGTCTGGCTTTCTTCTTCGAAACTTCTCCAGCTGCCTTACTCAATGGTGCATCTCCTCCCCATAGAGGTATTTGATGTGTGACTGAAGGCTTTCCTGGCGTGTCGCTGCAGTGTAATCTTCGCGGGTTCACTGCCGGATTGTACGTGCGAAAGACAAGCTTTCGATGACAAACTATGCCGCCATCTTCAGGCGGTACTCACGCTGTGACAACCAGAGCTGCATCACGCCGGGAAAGCCTTCGTTCACACAACTTATCACTTTTACATAACTACTAATGAGGGCATTACTGAAATAAAAGGAGAAAAATGCCATTCATAATTCTGAATAAGCAAAGTTTGAAGGATATGACTTACATCCAACTAAGTTTCTACATATATATATTTTACGCCCAAGATACTGGATAGATTGCTGAAATTGCTTATTCCTCAAAAGAAAAAATCTGTTTGAAGGGCTGGGACTTTACCATATGGTCTACATAAAGATAATTAAGGACAATCCAAACTAAGGGAGGAAGCGACCACTGCCATCTATCTGTGGATTATGCACATACAAATACACCATTTTACTCTATTAATATAATATTTAATTTGTGGGATGGTTTGAACACTTGGAATAATAGGACCTAGGTTTGAACCCAGTCCCATATTACTTTTCCAGGTACAACAATGAACTGGAGTGCTGAGGAAATGCTGCATTCATAGCAGTAGCTGAAAATGGCAGTCTATTAAATTACTTTGTATTTTATATAAAATTTCTTAATAATTTTATTTTAAGTTTCTGCCGCCACTTTAAAATTTTCAGTAACATAAATTAGTTGTGTTGTTTAATACTTGTGACAGTATTCTACAATATTTAACAAACAAATGGATAAGAATTTTAACTTAAAATACATTATCTATGATGTCTTCCATTATTTATGAAACTGCTACTCTTAACTGATCATCAGGTTTTTAAGATAACTGTTTTCAAATCTTCTCATTCATATTTTTTTACACCGACAAGAACAAACTGTATTTTAAAGAATTTAATGAATAACAGATCTGACTGAAATGCCAGAACATAATTTAGCAAAACAATGGCAGTAGAAGTGTGCAAATACCATAGATTAATTACATAAAACTCCCTAAACTTTTATCATTGCAGTATCTAGATGGTATATTTGATAAAAACTATCAAATTTCATTTTTATTGTTTATATTCCATCATTTAGCATTATTACAAGTTGCCAATAAAAAATGGCATCAATGGATTTCACACACTCTATAAGGAAAGCTAGGGCGTTATTCCAGAAATTAGAAGCAGTTCCACGATCTGAAAGGAAGGTCCACCACCTCCCAAATGAAACACTGTTGCCCTTTTAATGCAGAGGAAATGGATGGAGTGCTGATGTTCACCAAATATGACAGGGTAAAACAAACTTTGCTCGGAGTTCCTTATGGACTTTACTCTAATCATGAAAGCATGGCCTTGAAATATGTTAAATGTGATTCTGCAGTTACCTAAGGCATTTAAAATTTTGAAGATTATCACCATCCAAAAGCCAGAAAGGGAGGTATCGGACCTTTCACTTCTACCCAATTTCTCTTCTCAGCACCATTTATTGACTACTGGAAAGGATGATCTCATGGATTGAAGATCAGATTAAAGCTATTGTTCCTCCAGAACAAGCAGGTTTAAGACTGGGCATATGATGCTGTGAGCAAATGATGTCACTGACAATGGTGTAGCTAGGTTAAACTAGGTCCCCGGTGCAAACACCACTGATAACGCATTGAGGTGGGTTTTGAGAAGAGAATGAAGACTGGAGCAGTTTTTGAGGTTTTATCCATGGCATATGATATAGTGTGGATGGAGGGTTTGCTTCTTAAGTTTGTGTACGTAATCTCGCATCAACACGTAGCTAACCTACTGAATGAAATGTTAATAGGTTGCTGGTTTAAAGTACGTCATGGTTATCAAAGTAGCTGATAGCATATAACAAACAACCAGATTTCAAAGGAACTGTCATATATGCAATCCTTTTCCACTTGTATGTAGCAGGTATTCCTAATATCAAAGGTTGACTGACATGTCACATGTACTGCAAGCATCTGGCAAATATTGCTGGGAAAATCAAGCCCAGAATAAATCTCTTGAGGAAACTGAGGGGCACCTCCCAGGAAGTGCAAACCGAAGCACACAGGGGAGCGACCATTTGCCGTTTGTAAAATAACCTAAAATTTAGTAATTTCATAACAAAATTTGTTCACAGAACAGTGAGTTCAATTAGATAGCATTGCAGATCAGTTTTAAAGCCATTGGCTTACATAATTCAAGTAATATTTCAAAGAAATAATTTATAGAAAGTCAGAAAGTAGCATTAGCATATATGGGTTTTGGATTCAAAATATTTCATAACAGAAAACATTATCTTCATTTTTTGAGCTATTTCAGACTATAATTAGTAGAATGAGGTTAATAACAGTACAGGTACACGGTTTCCTTGGCGAAATATGAGGCTTTAAAATTTGAAACCAGCTTGAAAATGATGTTAAAACAGTAAAATATTCAAACTTAGGGGAGATTTAATTCAAGGTGAAACCAAGTTTAAATTAAAGAAGAATTTTTTCTAGGAATGACGCTTCAATCGATTTTTTAATTTATACATTAGTTTGGTAGATATCTGAAAAAGAAATAATTATAATGGATCCCATGATGGCAGTTGCTGCCATAAGCTCGCAAACTGAGCGTGGTGGGTGAATGGTTAACGTTCTTGCCTCACATTAGGGAGGACACAGGTTCGAATCCCTGTCTGGGCATCCAGATTTGGGTTTTCCATGGGTTTCCCAGATCACTCCAGGCAAATTCCGGGATGTGTCCTTCAAAAAGGCCATGGCCAAATTGCTTCCCGTTCCTTGTCCCCAGTCCCATCCCGCCTTTAATGACCGTACTGTCAACGAGGCATAAAGCCATAAGTAAAAAAAAAGCTTTGCAAGGATTCAAATTTTGAGAGGGTAATTAGGAAAATATGGGAAAAAAATATTTGAGAGCTGTTATTACAATTAGAGAGTAATCAGTTCTTATTAAAAAGATGACATAGAATAGTTTAAAACATGTTTCAGAGCTGTAAGTTAAATATTTCAAAACATATAAATTTTGAGATTAAAACTTGTGTAAGTATTTTGATTCAATCTCTTAGAAAACAGTAAGCAAGGTGATCTTGGTAACAAACGAAAGAGCAGTAAATTAGAAGAAAGTTAAATGTTATTTCAGCTGCATACCTCCAAAACTGTGGAAGTTATAAACGTTTTTAGACTGACACAGAAAATATTTTTTTTACGACGAAAATATAATAGCTACAAAAAATTTAATAAGGATTGATTTTAACATTTATAAACCTGCCTAACTAAAGCCAAAATTTCAGACAGGTAGGAATTTACTAAGGAACATTGAGGAAATCAGATGTAGCAATCCACAAGTGCAGAAGACTATACTTGATCAGAAGGTGGGACTAGTTTAATGAGAAGGAAGTAAATTCGTATTTACAGGTGTCTAGCAGTTGGAGCGTGACCACGCTACTTTGTAGTGAAATCTGAAGCTATGCTAGGTGGATGAAGATGTCCGGGCAGGCATTTTGAACTTTGAGGTTAACGTGTGGCGAAATTAGCATCCCTCATTTGACTGTAAATTCAGTTAGGGGTCATGACATTGATCTGTCTCGAATGTGTTAATCATTCCCGCGGGTAAATTTCTTTGGTGACTATTTCCGATGCGATAAGTTTTGGACTTTGTCATTTTTGAATAGTATAGTGTTTATCAGTTTCAACAGCAACAGTGACTTTTAATGATGACTTACCTTACCTAAGTTGGGGTTAATTCAATTTAGGTGGTGACCGAGTTCCAGCAAAGCACAAACTATTTGTCCAAAGGCAACACCACATGGTTAGAGCTGAGTCTTAACTGTTTAGTGAAACCCCCACTTCAACTTTAAGTCTTACACTGCCAAATATTATGTCCCAGTATGGCTGTACAACACACATTCTGAGAAGGTGGACAACCAAGGACTTGCCACAGATCCCTTTTTGGACTGACCTGCAGAACTTTCCATTAGCATTCCTTAAGTCAAGAAAAACATCTGCTGTTTAGGGTGTCCAGTTTAATCCTGCTATGGAATGGAGGTAACAGAGGCATCAAAACTTGATACAGAATAGACGCCTGGTAACTGGTTCTATGCAGAACCTACTGGTTATTCACCAGCGAAGGAAGTACTGGAGCCAATTAACTACTTCAGGACAGGCCCACTGGGGACTTAAAACGACGATTCCTATTGTGACTGGTGTGGAGCAGATGGTTAAGCACATCGTGGAATACTGTCCCACCAGATGATTACTAGGTGGTCTTCCTGCTCCCCACGCAGCTATTGGAGGCATAATCAAATTTATAGACTCCCTCGATGTCACCCTGTAGCTGTTATCATTGTATTTGTTGTGAATGTTATTAATGTTGTTAAAGATATAGAAATGTGCATACAAGAAATGAAATATAAATAAATTATTACAAGTAACTTTCCTGCTTCAAAAAATGTATTATGCTCACAAAACAACTGAAGATTTATAGAGTCACTGAATGTCCAGAATAGCCCTCCAGGCCCACTCAGCCTGCTACCGAATGAGTACCGTGGAGGAAAGTAAATAAAAAAGGCCGGACTGTGTCGCCAACCATGGCACGTTCACTCTAGAGCCTATGGTCAGGAAAAAGGAATGCAAAACTCTACCTCTGCTAATCCTATGGGATTACAGCTTCAAAGCTGTGAAAACCCACTGCCTTTACCTTTAACCAATTACAAAATATAAGTTTCTTCCAGGATGTTATAATTTACTACAATATTCTAAATGCAAAAAAGGAATATATGCAGTTTTCACAATGTTGTAAGATTTTCGGGTCAGAATCATTATCTTGTGGAATGGGCCTGTGTGTGTATACAACTGCAATCCCTATTTCTGAACCATTAAATAATGACAGAGAATTTAAAAATTATATTAAGTGTAAACCATTTTCATATGGTGATAGTTGTCCTACGAGTCCAGTAATTATATTTCTAGAAATCCTTAGAGAGAGAATAAACATGTGTTTCTCAATTGACAACAAATTCAGTATGTATAGCTGTTGATGCAGTGAGGAAAAGCTAATGACAGTAATGTATTGGTTATATAGTGCTGTAATGAAATGTCTCACCAACAGTGGAGTAAGAAGTAATGCCATGAGGCAATATTAATATGGAAAGGAATGATAATATCACCAAAGCTGAGGGTAACAGCAAAAAGTCACAAACACAATATTTCAGGCTACATCCTTCTTTATGTAATTAGAAACGTGACTGATCTCACACAGGCAATAGCAGTCAACATAACCACATGAATAATGTTTTTGATCAAAGAGATAAAATAATTAAAAATGTACAAGACAAATAAAAAATAATTGGAAAAAGCCTACTATATATTAAAGTTATTACCATGGGAATGAAAGATAAATTATACCAACACTCACCAAATTTGACTGGAGGAGGGCAGCAGCAACAAAAAACAATCCACAATCATGAAACCACAATATTTCAGGTAATGTCTTTTTCAAAAAAAAAAAAAAAAAAAAAAAGAGTAAAAGAAAGAAACATGTGACAGAGCTTATACAAGTTCCTACAGTCAACACAGCCACATGTCGCATACATAAATTAATTATACTGGCAAGTGAAGTATATACCAGGGTGAGGAAAATGAGCATTATTTGAGATTGAGGCATGGGTTGTCTGATATTCAGAATCTGTTGCAAGGCCAATTCCCACCTCTGGAGTTGGTATGGAGATGTGGTTTTAGGAAATACTCTGATGGCTCTGACTGTCATTACTGAGGTCATGAGTATTGTGAGAGCTTGCATGGGCAGCAACAGGATGGTATAGATTTTGGAAGTAAACTTTTTGTCTGTGACAATTCATTATGATAGATAACTGATTTGTGCTGAGGCCTATACTATCTCAGTCACATGTTTCTAACATCATAAAGAAGGGCATAGCCATAAATATAATGTGTGGCTGCTGCCCTTCACCTGTGGTGAGTGATGGCATTTTGTCCTTCCTTTCCATATTATTAATGATGTCTTTGACAAACAATTCCTTATCTTTTTGCCTAATGTGTTTTGTTAAATAATTGTAAATGAATAACTGTGTGATAAAAATTCAAGCACAGCTGTATCAATGATTTTGTGACCAATACAATTTTTCAAAGTAAGGTAAAGATTACATATTTAAAAATAACGAAACTACCTTAAAACCAGTAGTTTATTGTGATGGCAAGTTTCTCCAGAATTTTTATGGAGTAACTTGAGGAAGATGCAAAACAGACTAATATTACTATGCACAAGTTCATTAGAGATTGTCACAATGCATATAAAAGACTTGAAATAATAATGAAGTTTGGTGAAGGGACTTGGTTTTGGGCGATTTACTGCATTAAATATAAATTTTGATTAGACTGAGTTTAATAAGTATTTTTTTATCCAAATTTCCATAAGAATGCTAATCATATCTCATGTAATTGGCAACAAAAAAAAGACTCATTACTGAAAACTACATTTACATTAAGATGACCAGACACTGTTTCATGAAACTTTTAGACAGAACAGAAAATACTACTGATGTGAATTCCTCTTAAAGTATATTAAAAAACATTTGGAAAAAGAAACGACACAAAGATTAAAAGTAGCCTACTTCAATGCTCAGAGCCAAGAGGATAAAAATAGCTTTATTTTAAACACATACAATAAACTGTATTTCTGTGTTTAAATTTATACTTTTTTTTACAATTATTTACATTTTATAATACATAGTTGCGCGCACATTAGGCACTGGAGTTACAAATTACTGAAACAATTTCATGTTTTCCCATATCACTTAGTCAATGCCAAGACATGTTGACTAGTTTAACAGTGACAGCCTGATTGTCCTGACATTAACATACTATGAAACACTATATGGAAGATACTGTAATATGTAAAGATTACTCCTATTTTAAGATGGAATAATAACTCCATGCAACACTGAAAATTGGTACATAAATAAACAGACCTCAACATTACTATCACAGAAATTTGAAGCCAAATGGTCCACATTATTAATTTGCGACAAACAAGAAGGAAACAGTGCTACAAGAAAATACAAGCATACAGAGTGCAAAACATTCGCTTACCAAAATAGGAGGAAGGAGGCAGGGCTGTGTCAGCAAAAAATACGATGAACACAAATAAATATTATTTCTGAATCTCTTAATCATTTTAGAGAACTGTTACTTGAGAAACACAACAAATTGCTATAACAGCTTCTGCTGAATAAATATGATGATATTATTTATGAGAAGAGGGAAGAATGGGAGTAAAGGCGAACTTTGAAGTAACTGATTACTAAGAATATTTGTACATTTTCACAGTATATTTAACTGTAGGTACTTGCAAGTACAAAATTTGCTGTTTAAAATGATTAAGATGAGGTCAACCAAAACAATATATATTTGCCTTCATTTAACTTTTTGTTGTTACTGCCACCACCTCCCCCCCCTCCCCCACCCACCTTACCGCATTCCCTGACAAGAGGATAATCAGACATGTTAAGAATGTATTTCCATCTCCCATATGTCTGCAGTATACTTGTTTTTGAGACATTCACATGCAAAAAATCCCAGAATTATTGCCGCGTGTTTTCAAGGGTCAACTACGTCTAAGCAGTAAGGTATTCAATCACTCCATAATTTGTAGATGCAAGTTTGAATCCTGTACTATCAAATATATATTTTTAAAATCTTCAGAGAATTTTTTTTTTTTTTTTTTTTTTTTTTTTTGTAAGAAAACCTTCACTTACATACTTTTACAGCATGAAATAGTATTTAAACAATATTTCATACAGTATAACATCATTATTTCAGAAAATCATTGTGTTCGGGCAATACTGCACGATTCTTTTTTCATAACACAATGCAGAGGTACACCTATGAAGACTTCATTGCAATTAAAAGTCAAGAAAAGTCACCCTTTTTAAATTATTTTTTTGTTTGTTTTATTGTTTTGATGCATTAAAAAATTGGTATGATTTTTTCCTTTACTTCATCTTTGTCATTTGTACTCGTATATCATCAAATAATATTCTAAACGAAACACATTTTTTTTCTATAACCGATATGTTTAATTCCAAGTAGTGGTAACATGTTAAATGCTAACAAAACAATTCACTGAAATGGAGCTCAATGAGGAAATGAAGGAGAAGTGAGAAATGTTTCTAAATCTTGCAACATGTGTTTGTCAGATTTGAATTTACTAACAGATTCACCTCCTTATTTAATTTCTTTATTTTCATCGTATATGGGCAAGCCATTGTTGATATCTGTTATAAGTAATGTGCTTTGTATTAATATCATTTGCCACTAACAGTTAGAATTCTGGTATTTCAATGCAATTGGGAATTTTCACATGCAAATATCTTAGAAATTAGGGTGCATTTGAAAAAATGACTACCATAGACATATCAGGTGAATATCCTTCAACATATATGCAGAAATTGAAATTTGTTCTTAACATATCTGATTTTCTCACTTTAACTGAGGATATAAATTCTTAGCTGAATAAATTTATCATTAAAATTCAGTAATCAACATTTTTAAGAGAGTTGACAAGGGGAGGAGGGCTGGCACAAAAGTATGGCAGCTTCTAATATTTTAATTCTTTCAATATCAGTTTTTGATGAGTAACTTTGCCATTATAATCTTCAAGTACAAATATCTAAAAGACAATATAGTTTATTAAGTGTTTGGAAAAAAAAGTAAAAATAGAAGCAGCCACATTGAAAATATCACTATGGAATCAATGTGGTACTAACACTAGATAATTAAATAATACAGACCTTTTTTTTAAGTCCTGAAAACCCTAAACAACATCATACAAACACAGAACAGATCAACAATAATGTGACATCTGAAAATGGGCTGGAAACTTCTTCCCTTTCTTATATCAAGGATTGTACACTATTGTATGTTTTCAGACTGACATAAGAAAGTTATAAGTAAGTACCTAAGGGTAATGATCCCAAACATATCATGATATTTCATGTTTTGATGAAGGCTTGTACACAACTTGTAAAGATGAAGCGAACAAAAACATTTTTGAACAATGTATGATAATACAAGAGTTACTTTAATACCTCTGTGACTTCTGTACTGATTGTTTAAAAAGAAATACCTAATCATAATGCAATTTTCTAGAAAACCAAAAAACATTGTGCCTGCACCCATGTTCAACTCAGTTACTTGGTATTTACAAATCATTAGTAATCAATTGAGACAAGTAAAATGAGAGAGAAATGTAAAAGCAATTTTCTTCACAGAATCCAGATATAACATTAAAAACCATTCAATAAATGAATAGCATGCAATCAAGTCAGCAGAATGAAGGTCTTCAAAAATATCTAAATGCATTAAAGAAAAAAATTGCATTTAGAGGGAAAGATTGAACATTTTTCTTCTACCGTAGCTGGTGGTATGATTATAATTACACAATTAAGATGAACACACAACAAATACTGCGAGGCCTCTTACCGCTTAATCATCAAGAAAGGATAATACGAACAGAGGATGAGAAATATGAATTGGCCACCTTCAGAGGGATGCTAACTACAAACAATATCCAGATTTTATGAGTGTTTTGTTTACATATTTTTTGTCTTTCTTGTTATTCTGTTAAATAGATGTTATTAGTTTTCATAAGAAATATACCACAAATCAGTAAACAAATGTGGTAATGTGAGAGATTCAACAACAATGGAAGGGGGGGGGGTAGAAGGATTGCCACTAGTTGCTGCTCAATTTTTCAGTAAAAAATTTCTAGGCTATACCTGAAAATTTATTTCTTTTGTTAATGTTATTTTTGCATATTTCTCTGTTGTCGTACCTCTTATCTATATTTTATGTCTTCAAACAATGCGACTAATCTACTTCAAAATTTTATAGGAATTTGTGACAATTACACAAATATAATACAGAAATCACGTTAACCATCAACTGGACATATTGAAGAATGAATTCGTAAGTGATTTACTTTTTCATGTGGCCAGACTGGTACTGTCCTAAACAAATCCACTTTCAGTTTAGCAACAGTTTTGTTTCAGTAACACATAATGCTGTATGCAGACTCCATCACTGGAATTAAATCTAGTGAATGCCATTAGTGGAACATTTGTTACAGGAGAAAAGAATCAAAAAGAGTGTCCACTAATGTTGTAGAATAAAGGGGTAGCAAACGTGTTTACATTTTACTTAGTTTGAATTGAAGAGTTTAAAAAAATTCTGTTTGTTTAGTCACCAGTTATGCATGTCTTAGAGACAAATAAGGTTCTTTATCCATCAATTACCTACAAACAGGAAGCATTAGCCTAAGTTACACACATACAATGATTTCTCAGTTAAACCTTAATAACCAGCCGATTTCTTTTATTCATCTCCTTATAAGATAAACCTGAAAATCGATAGTACTCTTCATGTAAATAAAAATTTGTACTAGTACCTGAGCCATTTTTTTCCACAACCACATGAAGTATATACTTAAATTATTCATTTATAACACTTGCTATTTACACCACTTTAAAAATTTCCAACAGTTTTAATATGTAAATATTATAAATATTTCCAAAATCTACATATATTTTAACAATAAACAATGTGGACCACAAGGCAACAAATAGAATATAAGTAATAAGTTAATATTAATTATAATGAAAAAGATTAATTGAGACCAATATAACAAATATTTTTCAGGGGAAAGTAGTAAGCACTGTTAACATTAACACAAGAGACATATTTACCGAGTTGTAGTAAGGTCACACATGTAAAAATTAATGCAAATATAAATAAAACTTTTGTTAAATATCTTGTTCAATATTATACTACACAGTAAATATCAATACTGCTATATGAAAAGTCAAATATTTGCCTCTTTCAAAACTTAATATTTAAAATTTCAATTAGTAAACAATGATTTTTTACAGTCACTGCTACTAAATCAAAGCACTAACAATGAACAATTGCTTTGCTATAATTTTTATACAGATATAAACAACAGTCAGTCTTTTAGTTAACACACAGCCACCATTCACACATGGAGCTGAAATGGATTCAAATTTATACATACTTTTGTGCTTGCTCGTGGCAACATTAACGAATGCATCTTAACCACAGCCAAAAAACACAAAACATAAATACAACATTCTTCACAGTTTGCAGTCTCCCAGAATTAAAGCACCATGTAAGATTACCATACCACATGCTTGCAAAGCAAACAGTAAATTCAATTTCTTATCAGATTTTTCAGCAGAGACTGGGAATGCCATCACATATCCAATACTAAAAAAAAAAAAAAAACAAGAGAAAGAAAATTAATAAACAGTGGAAAAAACCAGAGTATTTAGACAACAATAAATTAACTATAAAAATTTGGATTATATATATTTCCAAATATCTTAGAGATATAGTGGAAGATAACACCAACATAATATTGCCAACCTCATAATAACAACAATATTGATAGCATCGCATACCAAACAACAGTGGAAAGTCATAAATATAATATATACCAATACAAACTGCTAATGAAGGGTTTCTATCAAGATATGTTGAGATTCTAGATTATACTACTGGCAACTGTGATGGATTCTACCTATGTTCTGTTTTATCCCCCTTGCATTATTTTGCAGGTAAGCAAATTCACTAAATTGCTCTTGAACAAATGTAGAGGTAAATGGGATAAAAGATCCTTGAAACTTCTTTCATTTGATAAAAGGTTCTAATCAACATTGGCATATTGTGTAGGAAGAGGTGTGGATTGTTGAAAATAGAACAGAAAGGTGCCTTCTTCATAAGTTTTACTCACAGCTGGATCTCTCTTAACCAGTACAAAAACGGTTGAGTGAGGAGATAAAAAGAAAGAAGAGCATAAGAAGATATCTGCAGTCACTTTACTACGGAAGTGATAAAAAGTAAACCAATAAAAGCTATTGAATTCAAGAGCAACGTTCCATCTTGAAGCCTAATGATTATCATCATTTTGGCCTAAGCGAGTTTAATGACTGGTACTCTTGGTTTGTTATATTTTAATGTTTCTACTTTCGCGGGTCATTTGGCACATCCTCTTTCCGAGGCTGTGCAAAAGCAAGGGTCTATTTATCACTTGCTTGCAGGACTGTAATAGTTTTGATGGGGCAGTGGATATATTCTCATCCGTCTGTGAAATGTGCAACTTTTATTCTATATGATAAGTTTTTTTCTTTTTTTTGTGAAATGTGTAGTTTATAAGCTGAGAGTTGGTGACAGTACCAGTAGTTGCCTAGGAGATTGTGAGAAATTGTCTAAGAATTGCAATCAGGACAGTCAGTATACAAAGTCCAGTATTTGAGCTCAGACCGATTGTATCTCTCCAATGCAGTGTGCAGCAACACTGAAAAATAGTTAATGAAACAGATTGTACCAATCTCTGTCTTTGCTGTGAAGTTGCGGCTGAACATTAATATGATTCTCCTATTTCACCATTTAGTTTCAAATTCTTGGAACTGTTTTGTTTTCTTACAGTAATAACTACCAATATATTTAATTAATTTAAGGAGTAAGAAATCAACCAAAGATACTAATTTTCTTTTAAAACAAAATTCTTTTGATGAAAGTATCAATTAATGCTATGATTATAGAAGGAAGAAAGACAGGATGATATGGCAAGATATTACAGATAAAGTATGACAGAAGAGAAACAGTTTATTAAGAAACAAAAGTCAGTTTTTAGCCATTGCCCTTGGCCATTTAAAGCATTTAGTATGATGAATTACAGGTACTAAGCACATGGATGAATAATCCTAAAAATATAAGTTTTTAAAAAATCGACAATTTCTGTTGGACAAGAGCAAAATGTATGTAGGAGATGAGACACAAGATTAACAGCTTCTTCGTTTTAAGCCTTGGATACACTAGGGGACAAATGGAGCGACATGCCGCGCGGCATGTCGCTGGACAACACCCGGGAACACTGCCGCGGAACATTTAGCAGACACACTAGTCAGTTGTTTCAGAAATGTTGCCCGAGGAGGTTGCGTTGTTAGTGCTGTGTACATACTTATATCAAGTAGTTCAGTTTCGTAGGACGCGTGTTCGATACGCATATAACAGAATTATCAATATTAAAAAATCAAGTATGTTAACACGTAGAAAACAGAAAGAGGCTCGAATGAGAAATTTTGTATCGGACAATTAAATAAATTTATATTTTAAATATTTAAAGATTGCGTCTTATTATAAATGTGCCTATTTTTCTCAACAAACTATAAAAACGGATTTTGATGATAGTTCTTGAGGTTTAAATATTAAAATTCTCATGATTTTAATTAATTTCTTTAATTTTATTCAATATTTTTTATGACAAAACTACGCGAGCCACCACAAAACCGTGCTTTTAACTAGTTTTAAATTGCCAGTCGCCTACTGTCCGCCCCTCGCGAGGGTGTCCTGGCCTCTCACACTGTCACACCTAGGCGTTACTTCCTGCCGGCTCACAGCTGCGATCCTAGACAGCTGACAGGCGTCCACAAAATCAATATATATCATTGCGCAGAGCAAGGAAACTTAAAATTTATATGTTTTCTTACAAACTATTATGTTAATTATTATTTATGCTGTTTCAGGATCCAGCTACTGCAAATGAATGGAAGGAAAAGGCTTGTGACTATGAAATACTTTGGAAATTCCACACATTGCCTTCTATCTATTGATGGCAAACACGTTTTGATTCAGGCTCCTTCCAATTCCCGCAGCGACTATTATAACTAAAACGAACAATTTAGTATTGTCCTATTGGCTATTGTGTAGGCCGGTTATAATTTTATTTATGCAAATTGCGGTGCAAAAGGAAAATCTTCTGACAGTGGAGTGTTCCCAGAAACTGCTTTTTAACATAGTTCTGGCTGCTAATCAACTTACGTGGCCAGTTCCAGAGCCAGTATGATAAGCTGGACCAAATATGACTTTCGTGTTGATAGGAGACAGTGCTTTTGCATTGACCGAACATATGAGGATGCAATCACGACGTGGGTACTACAAAGCGGATTTTCAATTACAGACTATCAAGAGCAAAAAGAGTTGTAGAAAACGCGTTTGTAATCTTATGTGTCGTATTTCGTATATTCCGTACACCAATAGCCCTCCAGCCTGCAAATGCTGAAGTACTTGTAATGGCGTGTGTAAACCTACATAATTTTTTAAGGCGCAATAGTCAGTCCAGATCACTGTACACCCCACATGAAACCTTTGATTCTGAAAATATGGATCACGAAATTGTGGAAGGATCATTACGCAGAGAAATTGGATGTCATAATATGTTGATGCTAGAGGAAGACGTTATTCTGAAACTGTTATGGAAATAAGAAACAATTTTTCTGCATATTTTGTAAATGAACACGGAAGTGTTTCCTGGCAGAATAATTTTTAAACATAATTATGAGATAGAAAAAAAAGATCCACTATAGCAGTAGAATCAGATAATCACAGTTTGAAGTGTCCCACAACAACCCATAATTCTAACAGCTCGATTAGGTGAAGCACCATTTACTTTGCCCACAGCACCGACATGGCTACGCACACGACTACACTCTGGTACAAATGTCGCGGGACTGACGCAATGTTTTCGCTCTGGAAGCGGCAACACACAACATGCCCCGCGGCACGTAGATGTCGCGCAAATTGTTGCACACAACATTGTGGGACAGCGTGGGACGTTGCAGCGCCACCCACTCAGTGTTGCGCGTCACATTTGTCCCCTAGTGTATCCGGGCCTTTAAGGTCTCAATATTTGGTATGGGGGCATACATTATTTAATTACGCGAGGTGAAATGGGGGGGATCGACAGAAATCTCACATGAGCTTTTGAAATTCTTGGGGAACAAAAAAGAACTATGAGGACGATCAGCAAGGGGGTGGGCATCAAAATCTCACATCATCTTATTGGGGGGAGGGGGGGGGGGTGGAATATCAGAAAAATACTTCACATAATTAATGGACTATTAATGTTGATGTGTGCCAAGTGCACTTCCCACAAAATGTCATATGTAATACAACCAGTAAGGGAAATGTTTCTCATTTGGTAAAACTGATGTATATGTGGAAGTGGAGTTCTTGTTGCTTGTTCTGTAACATCATTTACTTCACTGAAAATGTAGGATTATTCCAAATTTCTAGAAATTTGCTGAGGTTTGGGGGAGAGAGTTGTAGGACCTGTGGTACAAGGAGCAACACTTATGGCAAAGAACATATAAATTCATGGCCTTGCCTCGGGAAATAAGATCTGCTACAGTTTGCAGCTGCATATGGCAATAACTCCAGTACAGAATCTCTTTGATTCACAACAATGAATATAACATGAACAACTTGACACATTTAGGTGCTGCCTGGACTATCTTGAGAAGCACCACCTGCCACAGACGAGCATCTCAACCTGATGCTCCTTGGGACAGTTACTGTAATACTGCTAATCTCAGTCGTCTGTCTAATGTACCATTATGTGTGTTGTAGGCACTGGGTATTAAAGCAGAGAACCCAATGCAGTGAGCAGTAGTAAGACAGCCTCACCTCATATGATCCTGCAAAAGGCCATAGAAGATTGGAGGTCATGAGCCATGAGTTAATTGGCCCAACTCAGCAGGAGTGGTCATAGTAATACCATTGAAGAATTTAAGTGATCCCATCACTCCGAAATTATTTTCAGCTGTCTTGGAGAAGGAAATTTTGAAGATAGAATTGGTAGTCATTAATTATCCTCAAATCTAAATAAAATAGTTTATGGCCAGTGCATTCTTTCTATGCTGACTTGCGGCTATGAGATCATGACGCTAAATGAAAACACAGGAAAACACAGAAGTGCCTAAAGAGGTATGAAAAGATCAGAAGAAAAGACAAGAAGAGAGCAAGCAACATTAGATCAGTTACAAAGATCACAGACATCTTGAAGAAGACAGCCTACTTGAAGTGGCAATGAACCAGCCATGTTGCTTGGAGGAAAGATGGACAAAAACAGTGTTGGAGTGGAGATCAAGAGGAAAGCCACCAGATCAATTGGATGAGGACATAAGCAGGGTTGTTGGAGTTAGCTGCCAGATGATTGATCAAGACCATTCTAGCTGCAGAAGACTGTTCAAGCTCCATCCGATCTCATAACTCTAGCAGGTAACATCATTCCATGATTGAACTTGCTGATGACGCAGATACCAGAAGTACATTACAACCCACGTCCTCATATATCTGCTTCATATATTCTAATCTCTGTCTACCTCTACAGTTCTTACCTTCGACTGTTCCCTCCACTAACAAATTAACCAATCCAGCATGTCTCAAAATATGACCTACCAGCCTGTCTCTTCTTTCTGTAAGCTTCTTCCATAAACTTCTTTTCTCACCCATCATTTCCAAAACTCGTTCATTTCTTACTTTGTCTGTCCACCTAATTTTTAGCATTCTTCTGAAGCACCACATTTCAAATGCTTCAAGTTTCTTTCTTTCCGGTATTCCTAAAGTCCATGTTTCGCTACCGTAAAGTGCTGTGCTCCACACATAGAGTTTTAAAAAGTTCTTTCTAATTCCTAGATCAATATTTGAAACTAAAAGGTTTCTATATAATTACGAAGTCTTTCTCGGCGTTGACAATACAAGTAATGCTCTCGGGTGACTAGCCGAGTTATAGAAGTGTTATAATAGTCACACAATATTTCGGCACTCTGAATCGTTGGCGCCATCTTCCGGTGAAGTGAGGTCAGGAACATGCGAAGCTGCTGAGCTGGACCAGATTCCCGCTGCTAACCTCTGATTGGTCGGCTGTGGAACCAGTCGTAGCAGGGGTCAAATCTCGATGCGGCTTGAATCGATGCCAAGGAGGAGTTACGGCTAGATTTGATGTCCTTTTTTCACATGACATATAGCGGATGGGCTTAAAATCACCGCTCCTTCGAAGAAGATATCCGAAAACAAAGCCTTCACGATAAATTGTTTGTCCAACTGATGGGTCAACACGAATCCGTTGCGGGCCTCATATTGAGCCATGCTGCCACGTGATTGGTCAGATTTGTAACCAATGGTAGCCGGGGTCCTGCCTCGTAGTAACTCATCGTTCGGTAGAAGGAAAAGTCAGAAGGCAAAAACTTACCCATAAGCTGATCATTAATGCCAGAGCAACAAATTGCTCGCTTATGTTACTACCGAACTTTCCGTTGATCTGGACGCGCCGTGTAATGCGTCTCGGTCGCGCTGTCGACGTATAGTATTGATGATTGGCGTCCAGGCTTCACTCAGCTGGTACCCGCTGTCGCGGTTGACGAGGTTAGACGCGAGACGAATTTCTACTGCTTCTGTAAGGATGCTATTCCAGAAGCTACCAGTATGCGCCAGTACTCTGGTATTTTCGAAATCAAAACCATGGCCATGTTCTAGACTGTGTTCCGCCACCGCAGACTTTTCTTTCTGCCCCAGACGAACGTGTCGTGCATGTTCTAGGCAACGTTGGTGAACACACCGCACCGTCTGGCCAATGTAGCTCTTTCCACACTCGCAACTAATGCTATATACCCCAGGTGTCCGCAAAACAAGGTCATCCTTGGGGGAGCGCAAGATGTTCTTCACCTTCGGTGGTGGCAGGAAAATGGTCTTGATTCCACTTTTTGCTAGAATCCGTCCTATCTTGGACGTTGTGGCGCCAGAGTACGGCAAGAAGGCGAGACGATCAGGTGGCTCTTTCTTGGTGTTGTTGATACTACGTGTCGGCTCTCGGAATGCCTGTCTTATCTGATAATCAGTGTACCCGTTGCGTCGAAAGGTCTGACGCAGATGACTCAATTCATCGGGTAGACTGTCCGAATCGCATATCGCTCGCGCCCTATCACGTGGCAGCATGGCTCAATATGAGGCCCGCAACGGATTCGTGTTGACCCATCAGTTGGACAAACAATTTATCGTGAAGGCTTTGTTTTCGGATATCTTCATCGAAGGAGCGGTGATTTTAAGCCCATCCGCTATATGTCATGTGAAAAAGGACATCAAATCTAGCCGTAACTCCTCCTTGGCATCGATTCAAGCCGCATCGAGATTTGACCCCTGCTACGACTGGTTCCACAGCCGACCAATCAGAGGTTAGCAGCGGGAATCTGGTCCAGCTCAGCAGCTTCGCATGTTCCTGACCTCACTTCACCGGAAGATGGCGCCAACGATTCAGAGTGCCGAAATATTGTGTGACTATTATAACACTTCTATAACTCGGCTAGTCACCCGAGAGCATTACTTGTATTGTCAACGCCGAGAAAGACTTCGTAATTATATATTTTACCTCTACGGGGAGGATATTTATTGTAAAGTCAAGCAGCTGGAGAAGTTACGCAAGAGAAAATCCAGACTTCTCAGCGCGCTCGCCTTTCTTCAGCGCTGCAGGGACCAGGACATCGTCCCACGGTTTGCTGAGATTCGGCACCCGATTGACTCTTTCGCAGCGAAGAAAATTCTGCGGCGGGCCAGCTTGGCTCTAGTGCGGGAAAGGATACGGTATACCAGGCGTGAACTAGACTCCGTGTCTAAATCACTTTTTGCCGTCCATCTGTTTCTATCAAACCACATGCACCGTGACGCCTGGGACTGGATAGACAGTTGTACTGTGGCTGGAAGTTGCAAGGTTCAATACAGCGCAACGGCACGTCAATGCGGCAAGTTCTCTCGGCTCGCCCGATGTTCCAAGCCACTCTCAGAACCAGACAGGAGTACAGTCATCAATCTGAGCGGTGAGGTAATGGACTCTGACACCATATCGGTGCTATCTAAAGGACTAAATTTTGCTCCAGTACCGAAGTCCATACCGTATAGAGAGATTCTTACCGGCGTTGAACAGGCCGTCCGTGGTTTGCCTATGGAGGCTGCAGAAGAAATGAGGCGTGAAACCTGCCGTATTTTATGCAAATCAAAGTCGCCACGGCCCAACATCACAGCTGCCGAGAGGAGATCACTTCGGGCATTGCGGAAAAACACAGGCATTATTGTCTTACCGGCAGACAAAGGTAACGCTTCTGTAGTGCTTACTATGGAAGATTATCGTCGAAAGGTGGAAGAACTCCTGAAAGACACATCCTATCGCAAGATTGCACGGGATCCTACCAACGCCGTGGTGAGAAAAACGACAGCTCTTCTTAAGAACTCAGGGCTGCCAGAAGACACAGTTAAACAACTACTACCCCGGGCTGCTGTTCCTCCAAGGCTCTATGGACTCCCCAAGATCCATAAAGAGGGTACCCCATTGCGGCCAATAGTAAGTACCATCAGATCAGCTACATATTTGCTTGCCCGATATCTAACTGGGCTACTGACACCATTAGTGGGTAAAGGTCCTCATCACGTGACCAACTCTGCAAGATTTATAGACGTTATCAAAGAACTCCATCTGCAGCAACAGGATTTATTAGTGAGTTTCGATGTGGTGTCACTGTTCACTAGGGTCCCTCTCACTGACACTCTGTGTCTACTGGAACAGCATTTTGAACCTGCCATATTGGAGTTATTCCGGCACACACTCCAATCCTCGTATTTCTTGTATGACGGGGAGTATTACGAACAGGTTGATGGAGTGGCCATGGGCAGTCCTTTATCGCCAGTTATTGCTGATTTCTTCATGGAGAACTTTGAAGACAAGGCACTAGCAAGCGCTCCTATGAAGCCCACCGCTTTCTTCCGATACGTAGATGATACCTTTGTGGTCTGGCAACACGGCAGAGACAACCTTGAAGCCTTTCTCCATCATCTTAACAGCAGAAACGAAAACATCAAGTTTACGATGGAGGTGGAAGAAGAAGGCCGGCTGCCTTTCTTAGATATTCTAATAGAAAGGAAACCTGACGGGTCTCTGGGACATTCTGTGTACAGAAAACCTACGCACACAGACCTATACCTGAACGCGCGTAGCCATCACCATCCGGCACAGCGCAAGACGGTACTCAGCACGCTTGTACATAGGGCGCGAGCGATATGCGATTCGGACAGTCTACCCGATGAATTGAGTCATCTGCGTCAGACCTTTCGACGCAACGGGTACACTGATTATCAGATAAGACAGGCATTCCGAGAGCCGACACGTAGTATCAACAACACCAAGAAAGAGCCACCTGATCGTCTCGCCTTCTTGCCGTACTCTGGCGCCACAACGTCCAAGATAGGACGGATTCTAGCAAAAAGTGGAATCAAGACCATTTTCCTGCCACCACCGAAGGTGAAGAACATCTTGCGCTCCCCCAAGGATGACCTTGTTTTGCGGACACCTGGGGTATATAGCATTAGTTGCGAGTGTGGAAAGAGCTACATTGGCCAGACGGTGCGGTGTGTTCACCAACGTTGCCTAGAACATGCACGACACGTTCGTCTGGGGCAGAAAGAAAAGTCTGCGGTGGCGGAACACAGTCTAGAACATGGCCATGGTTTTGATTTCGAAAATACCAGAGTACTGGCGCATACTGGTAGCTTCTGGAATAGCATCCTTACAGAAGCAGTAGAAATTCGTCTCGCGTCTAACCTCGTCAACCGCGACAGCGGGTACCAGCTGAGTGAAGCCTGGACGCCAATCATCAATACTATACGTCGACAGCGCGACCGAGACGCATTACACGGCGCGTCCAGATCAACGGAAAGTTCGGTAGTAACATAAGCGAGCAATTTGTTGCTCTGGCATTAATGATCAGCTTATGGGTAAGTTTTTGCCTTCTGACTTTTCCTTCTACCGAACGATGAGTTACTACGAGGCAGGACCCCGGCTACCATTGGTTACAAATCTGACCAATCACGTGGCAGCATGGCTCAATATGAGGCCCGCAACGGATTCGTGTTGACCCATCAGTTGGACAAACAATTTATCGTGAAGGCTTTGTTTTCGGATATCTTCTTCGAAGGAGCGGTGATTTTAAGCCCATCCGCTATATGTCATGTGAAAAAAGGACATCAAATCTAGCCGTAACTCCTCCTTGGCATCGATTCAAGCCGCATCGAGATTTGACCCCTGCTACGACTGGTTCCACAGCCGACCAATCAGAGGTTAGCAGCGGGAATCTGGTCCAGCTCAGCAGCTTCGCATGTTCCTGACCTCACTTCACCGGAAGATGGCGCCAACGATTCAGAGTGCCGAAATATTGTGTGACTATTATAACACTTCTATAACTCGGCTAGTCACCCGAGAGCATTACTTGTAAAAGGTTTCTCTTTTTCATGAAGGCTCTTTTAGCTAGTGCTATTCTGCTTTTAACATCCTTCCTACTTCGGCCATCGGTTGTAATTTTGCTTCCCAAGTAACAGAACTCACTCACTTCTCCTATAGCATCCGATCCTATTTTTATATTTAATCTGCTACTATTGGTATCATTTCTGCTACATTTCATCACTTTTGTCTTACTTTGATTTATATTCAGTCCAAAATCTTCCTTCAGTATTTTGTTCATGCCATTCAATAACTTCTCAATATCCTCAGCCCTCTCTGCTAACAAGACAATGTCATCAGCAAATCGTAGCATACTGATTTTTTCTCCCTGAAAACTTATGCCGCATGGAAATTTTTCTTTGACTGTCTTCATTGCTTCTTCTACATACAAGTTGAATATTAACGGGGATAGACTACAACCTTGTCTCACACCCTTTTTAACCGATGCATGTCTCTCGTGATTCTCTACTTTTATTACAGCCACTTGATTCTTATATAGTTTATAGAGTATTCTTCTATCTCGATACTTTAGACCTGACTTCTTTAAAATTTTGAACATCTTGTCCCACCTAACATTATCAAAAGCTTTTTCTAAATCAACAAATGCCATAAAAGTATCTTTGTTTTTCTTGATCTGCCCTTCAAGTATTAATCTTAAAGACAGAATTGCTTCCCTTGTACCGCGATTTTTCCTAAACCCAAACTGATCTTCACCTACTATCTCTTCTACTACCCTTTCCATCCTTCTGTATACTATTCTGGTTAGTAATTTTGAAGCATGTGATGTTAGACTAATGGTGCGATAATTCTCACATTTGTCGGCTTGTGCTTTCTTTGGAAGTGTGAAGATGATATTTTTGTTAAAATCAGTTGGAATTTCTCCCGTTTCATAACTTTTTGATATCAGCTTGAATAATCTTTCGATTCCTTCCTCTCCTAGAGATTTAAGAAGTTCTGCAGGGATCTCATCAATACCAACTGCCTTATTTGCTTTCAAGTCATTCAGAGCTTTATTAAATTCTGTTCTCAAAACAGGATCTCCTAAGTCATCAATGTCGACATCGCCTTCCTTTTCCAATACACTATTGTTCAAGTCGTCCCCATCATACAGTTTCTCAATGTATTCCTTCCATCGATTAGCTCTTTCTTCTGAGCTTAAAAGAGGTTTCCCATCGGCAGCTTTAATGTTCATACCTCTTTTCTTCATTTCTCCAAAATTCTGTTTGATCTTTCTATATGCAACATCTACTTTTCCTACGACCATTTCCTTTTCTACTTCTTTACACTTTTCTTGTAGCCATTTTTCTTTTGCTATTTTGCATTTCCTATTTATTTGATTTCTAAATTGCCTGTACTGCTCTCTTCCTGCTTCATCCTGAGCATTTTTGTACCTTCTCCTCTGATCCATCAGCTCCAAAATTTCTTCTGTGATCCAAGGTTTTCGGGCAGTTTGTTCCCTAAAGCCTAATGTTTCTTTGCCAGCTTTCATTATTTCGGTCTTTAATGCATTCCATTCGTCCTCGGTTGAGCTCCTTTCACAGTTACTTCTTAGACGTAAGTCTGCCATTTCTGCAAATTTTTCTCTTGTGCTAGATTGTTTCAGCTTATTCACTGCCAGTCTGTTCTGCTTATGCTGCTTCCTTATTCGCTTGAATTTCAGCCTGCACTTCATTACTATCAAATTATGGTCCGAGTCTATGTCTGCTCCTGGGTACGCTTTACAGTCTAGAACTTGATTCCTGAATCTCTGACCATGATATAATCTAGCTGATATCTGCCTGTATCCCCAGGACATTTCCAGGTGTATGTTCTTCTTGCATGGTTCTTAAACAGTGTGTTCGCCACTACTAGCTTATATCTTTCACAAAATTCTAGCAACCTGCTTCCTCTCTCATTTCTTTCTCCTAGACCAAAACTTCCTATAGTATTCCCCTCTTGTCCTTCTCCCACTATTGCATTCCAATCACCCATGATTATTAGATTTTCCTCCCCTTTCACATATTGGATTAATTCTTCAATTTCAGCGTATATTTTTTCTACAGCACCCTTAAATGACAGGGTGGTACAGTCATTTCTTTTGTTTTGGTTGAAGTACCGCACAGAATTCCATTTATTGGATCTGGAGAGCAAAACAGACTGGGTAAGCCCAGAATAAAATATTTTGATGGATGTACTCTCCAAAATTTTCCTTTTAATTGAAAGACAGGTATTGAATGCCAGCCAGTCCTAATGATTTGAGGCCATGCCCACTTCCACCAATCACTTTTTGTGCAACTGTTTACATACTTAGCTCAGACTGTTATATAAAAGCCAGCCTCACTGCAAGGAAGAGAGAGTGTAACCACAACACCGTTAGGGAAAAGAGAATACTGAAGGCTATCCCTGCAGCCTGACTAGAATTTAGTGTTGCTCCAATATGATCTAAGCAAACATAATATACTATTTACCGATTGTGAATTCCATAGCTTGTTAAGCTATGTGCTTATATAACCATTTCTATAGAAGGATGCCAATAAACATTACTAGCTAGTGTTTGCTTAATCAATCTACCCGCTGGCATTCCATAACCAGTCAGTCACCCAAAAAGGTGTTTAATTACTAGTCTATTGGATCCAGACCATTTAGAGATCTATGTTAGTTTAATAGACCACTTACTCCTTGGCCCTCAGGCTTATGTGGAGTGATGCACATGTTAACTGACATCCCACTGAATAAAACACCACTGCTTAATCAAGCAGTACCTTATTCTGTAGCTAGTAGAGGAAAACTAAATTAGTATTAAAAAAATGCATGAAAACAAGTCTGACTTTGTTAAAAGCCACCACAGGAATAAATTATTAATTTGTGGTTGACACTTGAATCAACTAGTTTAATTAAAAAAAAAAATTTTAAACCAGTTTCAAATAGGAAAAAGTTTAAACTTAATTTACTGATTTCATTAATCAACTTTATGATAGTAAAATTTTCAGTTTTAGCTGTGATGATTTTATTAAACACTTTTAAAACAATATAATCTCAAGTTTCCCAAATACTTTTACCTGTGTATTCACATAGTTAGCATGTAGATGTATCACTGGCCCACATTTTGTTTGACATCTGGAACATTGGTGGAGGTGGAGCTGGCTGCTTTCCAGAAAATGATGGCTGTTGCCTCACAACTAGACAAAGTACACAGGGATTATTCTAGTTAAAATAGTTTTATCTCTTTCAACTATTTGATAAGTAATACCAATCACGGAGTTAAATCTATACTATCATAACTCTGTAAGATGCGTATGTCTCTTTATTTGAACACGTACTGTGCAAAAACTACCTCAGCAATTTGGATGGGGTTTTCAAATTTTTAGAGCTAATAGCCCAAATTAAAATCTGCAGAAATAGCTAATGACTTACATGCACTGAGGTCCAGAGCAAATAATTTAAAATATTTCTATACTTAAAATTAAGGTATACGGATCATTATGTATTTCTGACAGGCACAACTTTCGGAAAAATCTGACAAAAGGTCATACAACTTAATTTAGGAATCAGTTTTTTTTTACTTTGGTTATTCAGTTTTCTGGTCTGCAGTAATTAAAATAAACACAATACTTGAATCAATAAGCATTGACTTTCCATATTAGCAGGTAAGTTACCAAGCGAAATGCATTAGATTACATATGTGGTACACTTATATTGTCTCTGGCAGACAGTTAGTTTGTCTCTGGTACAATTTGTCTTCTGAAATGCTGTGCAATAAAAGATATTATTGCCGATGTTTCTTCCTAACATGTCATTACGGATGCTAAATTCAGTTCTTTTCTCGAAGAAAGATTCCTGAGAAATGGCCGCCATAAATACCAAAAGGTAACAATATGTATTCCTTGCATAATAAGTGCCCATATTTTGCTGGACTTTACTCGATTAATATAATATGCTATAATGTGCAAATATTATTGAATATCACCTAAAGTACATGTGTACAAATTTTGCCTGCTGTTTAAACAACGGTCAGTAGAATCAACTGTTCTTTTTATCAATTATTGTGCAACGTAAAAAAAGAAGTTTAGAAAGGATTTTATTTTTGTGATGTAAGTAAGTGAAGGAAAGTTTATGAGAAATAAGATATTAGCTTTATCTTACATGCTGTTGAGTTAATGACGATAGCAACATGGAACCAATAAAATTGAAGTTCAACCTAATCACATTTATGGTTTATATTTCTGTTCGATAATCGTAGCTTCTGTCACATGCTCATTAATACATTCCCAGTTTCATCATCGAAAGTTGGCCCAATGGAAGTTTTTGAAAGCAAAGGGAATTAAAAATAATTCATAAATTAATGTTGCACCACACACATTATAAAGCTAAATCCATTGTCCCTTATGTTTTAACAAAGCATATCAGCCATCAATCTGGTCCAGGCTGAATTTCAACCAAACCACAAGCTCTGAATAATACTGCCATTGGGAAATCATAGCTTCAGGCACATGCGCATTAGTACATACTCTGTATTATGATCAAATATTGATACTTTCAAATTGCTTAAATTTGACTAAAATAATGGCACCAGTAATACGGCGATTTGGAAGGGAAGGAAATTAAAAATAATTGTTAATGTGTGATACCGTGTAAGATTAGTTTTCATGCATGTAAATTTCTATTTTAAAGCAGAAATAATTGATCAAATCAGTATATTTTCAAAATAAGACAAATATCTAAACAGCAAAAAAAGATTCTGTTTCAGAAGTTTAACATTATTGAATCTTTTTGTTAGAGAATGTAAATTAATTTCTATTACATTGAAATATTTAATACTATTACTGTTATTATTAATAAAGAAAACTATTAGAATATAACACACTTTTAAGAGAACAAAGTCGCAGGTAACTACTATATCGTGCAGTTCTTCGTATCAGCATTTAAAAATGGCACACAGAAGCAATACAGTTACCGACCTACCAAGTAAGGTAGAAATAACATCTTATTTCTCTTAAACATTGCTTTGCTTACTTATACCACAAAAAAAAACCTTTCTATATATATATATTACTTCACACAATAATTACTTCTACAAATTAGTACAGTTAATTTTTTCAGATAGCTTTTCTACTATCTCATAAATTGTTTTCCATTAAAAAATGAATGTAACAAAACCATTGGACATCAGTATGAAAACCAAACCTAACGTTTCAAATAAAATAAAGGAAAATAAGATAGGATAGGGAAAATAAACAGTTACCCGTCACTTACCACAGATGAAGGCAGGAGGGCGAGACACGTAAAAACACAGAAACACACGAATTGCACAATATTTCGACCTAAGGTCGAAATATTGTGCAATTCGTGTGTTTCTGTGTTTTTACGTGTCTCGCGGCAGTTTCTTTGTTTCCTTTATCCAAATAAAATAAAGGAAAGTTTTCAGAAGACATTTACAATTCATGGCTGACTACGTTAATATTTAGTAATAGAATAAAATCGGTAAAGAATTTTTATACATATTACCTAGATATATCCATGGTCATATTATTTATTTTCTGTATCCTTCGTAGTAATCACGTTTCCTTCTCATTATATTACAATGTAATTACAATCAACAAAAAAATTATAATACAGACATTAACAATAGGATCCAGATGTGACACACTGTTCTCAAATGCAGGTATTCAACCAGAAAAAAAGTAAAGCTCTTAATTTTAGAAGAAAAACTGTAACAGACTGCTTACCATTTTTACTGTTGTAAACTTTCTGGACTCCCCTATAAGGTGGAGGGGGAGGAAATTCATGCACTGGGTGAAATAAGTCTGCAAAACGTGTTTCAATATCTGCACAAGCTGGGGAATTTCCATTTCTCATTGATGAATTTCTGATTGGAGGTGGTGGTGGGGCTGAAGGGGGAACCTGAAAATAATTTTACATTTTAATCATCTAACATACAAGTACAACTAAGAACTGACAGTAGACATCATTAATCCAAAGCTTATTTATCTTAAATAATATCCCAAACCAATGAAATTGTATAATAAAATTATTTTTTCCAAAAACAAATTACCAGATATTACTTTTCAAATGAAACTGAAAACAATTTCAGTTCATCATACATCAGGCTCAGGTGATGTGTTAACCTGTAGTAAAATAAGAACAGCAAGCTATTTAATACAATGCAGAAGATCCCGCGTATACATGCCTGCTGAATTTATGGGAAATTTGTATCAAACTACCTCATTCCCTAAGATGAGTCGCAACAAGATATACCAACCTAATAGAATGTTTTATTGGACTGGGCCTGAAAACACTCGAACAGCTAATGCACAAATTTTGTTTAACAATTAAATACAATTGACAAATTGTAAGTACACCTCATTATTAAACCTATAAGGATGAGACTTTGTCACTACTACCCTTGTTTTACCAATAAATTATTTTATTATATTAATTAGACACATATAGTATCTTACTGTTGTCTGTAAAAAGCAATCACTTGGCATATAAGATGTTATCAATATTTGTACATTAAACAATGATAAAAAACTATTTTTTTTGGCAGGGTCCTTCATAAACAAGGTGGGCACTCACAAGCCCATGTAAACACAGAAGTAACTAGTCAGAATACCTGTTTTTTTTTAATTTAATGTATGCCAAAGCACTGCTCCAATGGTATGAGTTATCTTAATGTGATAAAACTATATAGTACTCTGTTTTTGTTAAATAAAAAATTAAAATAAACCTCTTCTGGTCTTCAAACCAGGTCATAAAGTCACATTTGACATGTTTTGTGAACAACTTTCTCCATTCTCATTTTCAGTCATACTGTCCCCAAAAAACTGTGTGCAGTCGTAATGACATGGAGATCCAACCCAAACAGATTTAAATGCAAACAACTGTTCACTCCTGATGAAATACAACATAGTTTTGCAGCATCTGTGTTGCAAGCTTATCAGACTTGCAGCAGAATCTGACAGCCAACAAAAAACTTCAGAAAAAATCGTAACATTGAGAGACAAATATAAAATGCAAGAGAGAGAGAGAGAGAAAAAAAAGAGAGACCAGGCTTCAACAACATAATGCAACCAACAGTGACATCTTTGTACTTATAATAATATTTTAATTCACTCAATTGTTTTAATATCAAGAAAAAGTGCAATGGTGAAAGAGGGATATTACAAATTAACCTGCAAGAAAAATTAATTAAAAAAACCCATTTGTAGTAATGAGGACACAGGTTAATATGAGGATTGAATTGAGGCAGAAGCATAATTTTTCAGTGTGTTATGTATCTAAAGCATGTAAATCAGCTGGAATAAGCATGATACGTAATACTGAACACTGACACTGGCAATTAGAGAAATGGTTGGGTGCCATGACAAAAGATTGCAAGACATTGTTTGTTGCATCCGAGGTTGGTGTTTGCTCAGGTGGAGATCTCAGAAGTTCAGCAGCAAAGTTTGAAAGCTAACTTGTCACATAATACTTTGGGGACACTAGGAGGTAATTTTTTATTTTTGTTATGTGACCAGAGGACGGCAAACAGGAACATGAGTAACTGAACAACAAACACTGTAAACAAATTCAATGGATTTTGGATAGTACAAGGAGTGGAAAATCGACTTTCTCCAATAAGGAAAGGAAGAAATATTTTTTTAAAGTTTCTTTCAATGTTGGGCGAACTAAACTGATTGAAGAGGATCACATGGTACGGCTTTGGCAAAGCTGGCATAAGATGAGTGCTGAATGGGGTAAGGACTTATGGAGCCATAGGCTTTATGAAAGTACATTTAGGGCAATGTATGATACACAGTTCACAACCTTTTTCCAGTCAACCAATATTGTCATGAGCATAGAAGAGATGCTGCAGCCAATGGAATTTTGTTACCAGATCACTCACATCAGTCAAATGCCATATCCCATCAATACCAAATTTCATTGTACTATACACACAGACACATCTATCATACATCCCACACCGAGTGTTGCTGTTCTTTGTTTCGTTGTCACTGGTCTTGGTCAGTAAATAAAAATGGCTGGCCACTGTGTTCCTCATGGCAATACTGGAAATTACATATTAACGGCGTATTGAGTGTGGATTGAGGAACATCGAATTTCCAAAATGGAGTGTCCCACGCATATAGCGCCAACTACCATTCCATGTTCAATGTCTACTAATTCATATTTTGCAACCATAATCACATCAGAAAAACTTTCAAATGATTCACAAGAGCATAATTGAAAGCCATTAGATTGCACATTTATACATTTATTTTCAGAGCTACGGCCATTTGCATATTTACATCTCTTACCCTAAGACTTTTGGAACTTCAGTGAACATTTCTAGGATTACATCAAAATGATCTGATATCTTTGACAATAATGAGATACATACAGCTGAAACATATAAGAAGGGAAACTGAAAGAAAAAAATATATGAAAAAACTGTTAGAAGCAATGAACAAATTTATGCAAGTTACGCTCAACTTACAGCAGGGGCCAGTCTGGTCTGCAACGAAGGTGGTGGTGGCGGCGGAGCTGGCGATGTTCTATGAGGTGGGGGAGGTGGTGCTGTGGTAGGTGGCGGAGGGGGAGGACACTGTGGAGCTGCCACTCGTGATGGTGGAGGTGGTGGCCGTGTTTGGGGAGGCCTCAGGGGGCGGACGTTGGGAGCTGGTGGTGGGGGTGTTGATGGAGGGGGAAGGGGTGCTGCTGATTTCAGGCTATGACCACTCAAATTGGATGGCAGTGTTGCAGTACGGGGGGGTGGAGGAGGATTGGTGCGGTATCGGTGCAGAGAATCCTGTGACTGATGAAAAGCAGGAGGGGCAGTGCCCTTCTGGTAGCTGCCTAATTCCTTGCTAGGTGGAGGGAAAGCTGCAGGAGGTGGTGCCACAGGTGGAGAGCGCGGCACTCGCATGCTCTGCGCACGAGTGACTGATGGTCTCCCACCATTCATGATGAGCTTCTTTGGCGGTGGTGACGGTTTGCTCGAGTTATTAGATGCTGGAGGTTTTGGGGCTACATTAGGCTTCCCATAACTGCCCACTGGAGGCTTGCTGGGCAGTGACGGTGGTCCACCACTTGGAGAATGTCCACTGGTGTTGAAACGACCTGTCTGCAACACAGAGTCTGATGCACTCTGGAAAGAAAGGTACATCAATGTAAACAGTAACTATATGATGTTTGCCGTAATTACAGGTAGTAAATACAGTTATTATTTCAGATGCATTTTATTACCAATTCCTGGATAAACTCTGCTTATTCTAAAATCTTTTTAAGTCAGCACAGATTTGTATAATATTATTGGTTGAATGTTGTAGGCTTGAAAACAGCACGTAACAAACTGAATATATTTTGAAATTCATCAGTTTGCAATCAGCAGCAAAAATGGCTTTTAGAATTGCAATATCAGATTTTTTTCTTTCCTTTAAAGCTGTGCAAAATTTAATAGGCAATGTTTATTTTTATATCAGCAACTCAACAACAAAATGCAATTAGTAAAATACATTGGTGGAAATTAAAAGTGCAACATCCAGACAGGAATGGTGGAATTTTAGGAAACTTTGTAGATATATCCAGGGTCATACCTAGAAGAAATGACAACAAATTGAAATGGATTAGGCTAAGTTTATTACCTTTAGATACAGTTGTCAGTAAGAAGTGACCCCACCTTGACCACCTATACACTTGTGTGTCTTGCCGACATTGAATCTAGAAGTGTTTGGATGTATTTTTGGTGTATGTCTCTCTCTATGCCTGCAGTCAGTTGCTGCATACATTGTGCTGGGTGACAAGGTGATTTAATGGGTCTATTCCTGACATCCCAAACGTGCTCTGTTGGGGACAAATCTGGGAATCATGCAGTCCAAATTGAGATCATAACCCCTTGCAAGCCTTGTGTTGTGATGGCCACAGTACGAGGAAGGGCATTATCCTGTTGGATGATTGATATGGATGGTGGACATGAGGGGTATCACATTAGGGTGCAGCACACCATCCACATAGTGGCGGGCTGTCATTGTGCCTTCAACAACAAACTCAGTCCTGATGTCAAAACTGATTTCCCCCAAACCACGGCACCAGTGGCAGTGTCATTCTAAAATCACAGCAGGGTAATCCATTTCTCCACTATGCATGCATACATGTTGTCAATCATCATTTTGCCACAGACAGAATCGAGACTCGTCTCTAAATAAAAATGTATGGAATTCACATGTCCATTTTTTGCACTACACAGGTTAGACGATGCTGGCAATGAAATGAGATTAATGGAACACATTGCAAGTGGGTCAGAGATTGTAACCCAGCTTCAAGCAATTGGTTTACAATCATTCAGGAGGGGGAAGGTGGATGACTCTCTCTCTGCTTGGATCTGGCCTGAAGTCACTCATCTGCCAACAACAGCCACCCACATAATTTGGCAGTCTTCACGTGCTGTTGTCCTTCTGTATGGACCTGTTCCTGCTCTAGGAGTACTAAAGCCTTCTTTCATTCACGGTGTAACAAACCTGTATACTGACATTGCACTATGGCCAATCCTTCAGGGGATTTGACTATATGATGCACCCATTTCAAACAGCCCAATTCTCCGACCTGTCTCCCAGTAAGACATTTGGGTGTAGAAGGCCATTACTCTCCACCTTGGCATCTTTGGTCAACAAGAACTTGTGGACAAAAAAGTGCCCTGTTACACCACACTGTTTACCACTTATATGCTACAATACATTGCAATTTTGCATAGAAAATTGAAGCATAATTCTCATAGTATTACATCTAAAGCTTTCAGTTTTTAATCATTTAATACTCTTCATATGGCGATACTTGAGGCCAAATTTCATTCATTTATGACAACTTCGTCTGGGTGTTCCACTTTTAATTTCTCCCAGTGTATTATCTTAATAATTCAAAACTGAGAAAACTAAAAAGCATAAACAAACTGCATGCATATGAAAAACAATAAAAGATAGGGAGAGTAAACAGAATGCATATCGAAGTCTGATAAGGAAAACGTTAATGACACAAAAAATGAAACAAACACAGTTCACAATATTCCAAGATATCCTTATGTATGAAGAATAGGAACAAGCCCCATGGCAAGTGGAATGATGGTTGTGTTGCCCACCACATGAATAAACTAAATATTGACCGTTCTGCACAAAGCAAGGCTGGTAGGAGAAAAGAATGAAATAAAGGAACACTGCGAAGAAGTATAATCATTAGGTAATCCTTACTAAAAAATTATGATAGAGAAGGAAATGACTGCATTCCATAGTTGAAAATAGGATGGTGTTCTCCCTGGCTCTCTCTTTTATATTTATTATTATTTAGGCTTTAAACCTCATTGATTTCATTTAGATGCAGGAGAGGACTGAGGGCAAGGAAGTGGAAGGAATTTAGTATAGGCTTTCGAAGGAGTGATGTTGGGTAACCTTAGAAAACTGAAACCTGGATGGGGATTTGAACCTGGGTTTTCCCGAATACTGGGCTCAAGTGTTAGTGCTAGCCAACCATGCTCCACTGGTGCCCCCCCCCCCCCACACCCACACACACTTTTTCAACTCTCTCTGTGATCCAGTGACAGCAAATTCAGATAATCAATATGTAATTATTATTTATCTAAATTTTCAGCTGTAATACTTTCCCAAAGCTTTGCTTTGTTGATTTCGTACTATTCCTTTACCACCCCTGCTTTGTCCTAGCTGATCTGTGCTTAGTTCAATTACATCGTAGGACCAAGTGTGTGATAACAACCATTCCTCTTATATATGACCAAGGGATGTCCCAAACTGTATTCATTTAATTTTTAAGTGAAAACAGAACTCTCATGGATTTGCTGATTTCCCTGCCACATTCTTTAACTTAGAAATCTTCAATTGTGCACTACTTTAGTTCTTACAAGACCTTAACATGACTGTAACATGAAATAACAAAAATATTAGGGGAAAGGAAAGAAAAAATTACAGTGGGTTTAGAGGGGAGATGAAGAAAATATATCCTTTAGATAATCATCATTGATATCAAATTAAATCTGGGAACTTGCTGAATCTCAAAAGGAATGTATTTTCCTTTTTACTCCACAATTTATGGTGACTTTTGCAAGGGAAAAAAAGAATCCATTCCCACTTTATTTCCGAAACTACTGATCCAAAAATTCTTTCAAAAATTGCAGTGATATGTAGTCTGCTAAAGGTTACTGGAAAACTATGATCTTTATGGTGTTTGTAGTTTTTGAAAAATAACTAACTGAACAATTCTGTAAAATTTGGTTTTGACAAAAAAATCATATGCATCATTCATTTGAGAATTTCACGAATCTGAAAATAAATATGTTCTGAGACTACTTTTTTAAATAAAAAAAAAATTCTAAAGGTTTTAAAGAAAAAAAATTTAACAGATTTTTGCATTTCGGTTTGGTTTTGTAAATACAGTGTGTGGAAAACCCAATATATAACAGTAGTTTGTAATTGACAATTTTAGCTTTTTTATCTCTGCGAACTCTCCTACCTCCAATTTTGGTAAATAGTGAGTTTACTTTTTAATCTTCCTTTCGTTTTCAAATTGCCTCAAAGCATAATCATTATTGTCATTACATATATACTAAGGAATATCGTAACAATAAAAATAATGAGCAGGATTCAACAGCCAGCCTTCATTCAGCGTGTGCATGTTGTGCCCTGCCTGGTGTGTCACTCCTAGCAAGAATAAGGCCAACTGCCGATATATTGAATTTCTTGTGTTTGTCTTTTTTTATGTTCATCATTCCCTTCATCTGTGGTAACTGTTGGGTTTCATTTCCCTATCCTTCCTTAGTTCTAGGGAATACTGGTAAGATAGCAGTTTAATTGGTCGATTTATGAGAAAAGATGATGACATTGTATTCTTGAACATAGCCTATCATTCCTAGCTATTTTAGAAATGCTAGAAAAGCTAAGGAACATTTGTGTAAAAGTCCCATATTTGTGAGAATTTTATAATTAAAGATGTTTAACTTTGAAAAGTCTAGAATCTTGTGTTTCAGACAAAGTAATTTCTAAGTAACAAAGAAAAGGAATTATTCTTATGGATATACATACTAGTGAAGTTAGTAATAACATTTAAAATGAAAAATTAATGATAAATTCAATAGTTTTAAAATGAAAAACAATAGAAATTATTATTATCACGGGGGATTTTTGATCACATTTACAAATTATGCCAATGAGGAGATGCCTTCTGTTTTTAACATTTGTACAGTATTTAGGGATACAGAGAAGAATTTTGTACACATCTCCTGTCTCAGGATTTTTTTAAGGAAAATTATGAAGAAATAAAGTTTTGGGGAACGCACAGGTTTTAACAAAAAAATCCACATGTCAAAATATTGAAACCGAATGTGTTTAGACAAAGCGTGGAACACGAGAAAATTTGAAAGAGCATTAAGGATTACTGAGAATAATGGTCCTTTTATAATGAGAAGTTATGGGGAAGTATTTAATTTCAAAGTTTCTGAGGTTAATCAGAATATGGCAGGGAGGATGCATAGAAGATTACTTTGAGCCATATTTAATGATTAAAAGTATTTACAAGGGAATAACGGATGTCAAAGTAAAATAGGAACAACCAGGAATATTTCAGCAGTACAAGTTTTGACAGGAAATTAAGATTTTTGGGAGAAATAGGTTTCACCTGCTGACTAGACATTTTACCTCTTGTAAATTTTAACAAGCAAATTTATATATATATATATATATATATATATATATATTGAACATTGGATAGGATAAAAAACCACCGCTTACCAAAGAAGGGGATTCCAGCGGCACGAAAAAAACACGAACACACAAAGAATAAAATTTTCGAGCATGGCTCTTCCTCAGTAGAAGTGAGATGGCTGCACGCAAGCGCTGCCGGCAGCCAACTGCGTGAGCCACAATGTCGGTGGCTCATGGTGGGGGAAATACATCATGGCAGGAAGTGAGGCAGAGGGGGTAGAAGAGTACAGGCTGGAAAAGGATGATGAATGGCAAGTATAAAGCAAAACTGTACACAAGGTCCTGACGCGGAAGGGTAGTATACCTCAGTTAATCAAGTAATGGACACAAGTGGAAAAAAAAAAAAAAATTTAAGTTGAAAACTAAAAAACTAAAATTCGAAATCACAATCTATAAAGATAGGCTCTGGTGAGCGGTGGTTCTGTAAGGGAAGGGGGATGGGTGGGAGGAAAATTGGTGCTATCTTAAATTTAGACCTGGAGATTGTCTGGTCCCCAGTTGGTACTGATAGGCCAGTTCCCACCTTCTAAGTTCTGAAATACTGCTTTTATCTGGGAGGACTCTGATGGCGCGGACCGAGAAACAGGTATTAAAATCGTTGGTGCCATGTATAGTGGCATGATGAGATACAGGGTGGTCAGGGTTCTTGGTATGTACTGATTGTCGGTGTCCATTCATTCTGATGGCTAGTGGATTGGTTGTGAGTCCGATGTAGGAGGCTGGGCAATGGTTACAAGTGAGTTGGTATATGAGGTGGGAGGATGTACAAGTGGCAAATCCTGTGATGGGAAAGCTTTCCCCAGTTACGGGGTTGGTAAAGGTGGTGGAAGGCGGGTGCATACTGCATAATTTGCAACGGGATCTGTTGCAAGGAAATGAACCTTGAGGCTGTCTTGCAGGCTGGGGGACCCCGTGCTTATGGACCAAGAGTTGGTTGAGGTTTGGAGGTCTGCTGAAGCAGGCTCTGGGTGGGTGAGGGAGGATTTTAGGAAGGAGGTTTCTCATCTCAGGGCAGGCTCGAAGGAAGTCGTAACCTTGTCTCAAGACTCGGTTAACGGATTCCAAGCCTGGGAAGTAACGGGTGATCAAAACAGGGCTATGGTGGGTTTTAGAGGATTGTGGATTGTTGATAGGTTGTGATGTGGCACGAGAAACCTGTTTGTGAACTAAATTGGTGGGTAATTGCGGGAAATCAGGGCTTCAGAGATATTGCTGGCATATGTTGAAGGGCTTGTGATTGGAACAAATGTGACTGCCTCGAATGCCTAGGCTGTAGGGGAGGGAACGTTTGATGTGATGAGGGTGGCAGCTGTCATAATGAAGGTACTGTTGTAGGTTGGTGGGTTTGATATGGACAGCTGTGTGTATATAGCCATTTGTGAGGGAAAGGTCGACATCCAGGAAAGTGGCCTGTGTATGGGAGTAAGTCCATGTAAATTTCAAGGAGCTGACAGTGTTAAGTTTATTGAGGAAACTGAGTAGGTTGTTTCTCCGTGGGTCCAGATTATGAAAATATCATCAATGAATCTGACCCACAAGAGGGGTTTCAGATGGGCTGAAGTTATGAATGATTCTTCTAGGCGGCCTAGGTAGAGGTTAGCGTATGAGGGAGCCATACGAGTGCCCATGGCAGTGCCACTCACTTGGTGATAGATTTTCCCCTCAAATGAGAAAAAGTTGTTGTTAGTATTAGTTCCGCCAAGGTGAGCAGGAAAGATCTGGTGGGAGGCTATTGGGGGACGCTGGTCTAGAAAATGTTCCAAGGCACTGAGCCCATGGCAATGGGGAATATTTGTGTATAAGGAAGTCACATCTACCGTCACTAGAAGGGAGTCAGGGGGAAGAGGTGTGGGTACTGTAGCCAGTCGAGAGAGGAAGTGCCGGGTGTCCTTGATGTGGGAGGGAAGCTGGCTGACAATGGGCTGTAGATGCTGGTCAACCAGGGCAGAGATACGCTCAGTGGGTGAGCCATATGCAGAAACTATGGGACGTCCTGGGTTGCCAGGCTTATGAATCTTGGGAAGCAGGTATAGTGAAGGTGTGCGTGGCTTTTTGGAGTGAGGAGTGAGACAGAATGGGGAGTGAGTCCTTGGAGGGGTCCACTAACCTGTATATACACTTTTATTTTATCATTCACTGCAGGTGTGGGATCATGGTTGAGGGGGCGGTAAGTGTTGGTATCAGACAGCTGACGCAGTGCTTCACTGACATAGTCAAACGGTTCATGACCACCGTAGTTGAGCCCTTGTCTGCCGGTAGAATGATCAAGTCTGGATCAGAGGAGAGTTCCCTGATGGCCCTGGTTTCTGCACGAGTCAGGTTGGTGTCACAGGGTAGTGATTTTGCGAAACTAGGAGAAGCCAAACTGGTGGAAACAAGATCTTGAAACAATTGGAGAGGGTGGTTTTGTGGGAGAGGTGGTGGATCAAGAATTGAGGGTGGTTGGAACCTTTGGAGACTGGGCTCCAGGTCATTCTGACTGTCAATATTGTTGCTCTTTGAGGCAAAGTGATACCTCCAGCGGAGTGTGCGGCAGAAAGCTAAGGAGTCACGTACTAGGGTGGTCTGATCAAATTTGGGGGTGGGTGAGAAAGTGAGACCCTTGGAGAGTACTGAGATTTGTGGTTCTGAGAGCGGAGAAGAGGACAGATTAATAACAGCCAGTTTGGGTTTGGCAGCTTGATTCGGCCTGACTGGGTGAGGTGTGGGTTTTAAGGGAGGTGGTAGAGGTATGTTGAGTAGCTGAGCAACAGATGGTTGTGAGGAAATGAGGGGTGGTTGACACCTGGGTTTGTGTCCTGGTAATTTGCAGGGGAGAGGTTGTCCTGCTTTGAGATGGGAAAGATACAGAGTGGACATTTGCCTAGATGATTTAGAGCATGCCTATCCATAGATTCTACAGCCTTTTGCAAAATTTGTTGAAGGTGAGGAAGGACATGTGGGGCTGACAGCAGCAGTATTTTATTTAGAGATATAAGATGTCTGGAGTGTTGGTTGGCCAGGTCACTGTATTGTTGCAGCACTAGGGCAGTTAAGGCTAAGGACTGCCTGTACCGGAATGTGTGTAAGGGCGGGTGAAGTTAGGGGGGGGAGGGCAACAGATATTGGCAATTTAATTGTGAGGCCATTAGGGGGAATATTGAGGTTAAGACAAGCTTTTAAGAAGAGGATGTGTGACTGTAATTTGGCTAGTTGGAAGGCATGTCCTCAGAATGCAGCAAGGTATTTTGATACAAGAGACATTTTGTTTATGGTGTGGAAGACTACAAAAAAGCTCGAAAATTCTATTTTTTGTGTGCTCGTGTTTTTTTCGTGTACCAACGCTGCTGGAATCCCTTTCTTTGGTAAGCGGTGGTTTTTTATCCCATCCAATGTTCAATATATCCGCTTTTAGTGCCTTTGTTTCCTAACAATATATATATACTGACAAAACGTATTTAGAATGTTCAAAGATTTGTGAAGTTTTCAGTAACAATTAAAGATTTTGACTGAGTCCAAGGGTTGGTTTGAACATAAATGAGGAAATGACCCCACTTCGAGACTAGCAAAATCAGCTAAAATGCAGACTTCCCAAACAAAGTTATTAAAGGGGACTCAAGGACAGTCTTGCATGTAATTGTGTGGGGAATAATGTGAATAGTGAACATTGGTGTGTTATATGGTGGTGGGAAAAAATGATTTGAAATGAACAACAGCACAGCTGTTATGACAGTGGGGTAAATAAACTATAACAAAGTCTGGGCAATCTAATGAAATAGAACAGGATGTAACTAAGTGAAGTTAAATTTTGGAACAGTTAAATTAATACTTGGAACTGTAATTGAGGATAAATTGATTTCAACAACTTTTAAAATTGGCCGAGTGATTGATAGTGTGTGTGTCTGTGAATTTTCCTATAGCAAACCTGTAGTCTGAGAGCTTGGATCATACTCTGATCAACAAAAGTGTGTACTATTGGTATCAGAGTTAGTTTTGGAAGGGGAGGGGGGCAACCAACTTGATGAAACAAAGCAATGTTTAAAACTTTTATTTTCACTTTATAAATCATTGTTGTGCTATGATTATAAAATATTTTTAAGTTGGCAACCATCAAAGTTTTAAGGAAAATGTCGTACAACATCAAAGGCATTAAGTTATTTCATTTCTTGTTTATTATTACTCCAATACTGTTATTTCCTGGTACCAACATGGTTGCAGAATGCATATAATGGCTGTATCAATTCCGATAACAGCAAAGGAATATTGTCATTGCTATTTCACGTTATCAAATTATATGCAAAAAGAATTGGATCACAGTCAACATTAGAAGTATATTAACTGATGTTAATAGTAACAGTAACTTCAAAGAAAATTATATATACACTGAGATTTCTTACAGATGGCATAGATGGTTTCTGTGATGGAGGCGGAGGTTGTGGTGGTGGACCTCTGTTCCTGATGTCACTGGGAAATGGCCTTCTATCAGATTCCTGTCTCTGACAAAACAATGATATATTTGCTTTACTTTTTGATGCAACATCTAAGCCTTTTTAACTAAAAAGTTATGTTTCTAATTAGTAGAACGCAAATCTACTGTACTGATGTTCTCGTAAAATACTATCAACTGCTAATTTTTCTTTGTGTTTTAATGTAAGTTACAATAATTTTCATGAAAATTATTAAACTTCATTATGTGATCAGTTGGTTTCTATAGCCTAGAGAAACTTCAGTTAAAATCACTCATACAACATCATTTTAAAATATATATAACACAGTGAAGTTATTACGAAAGGAAGCTTACAATGGAATGAGGACCCACATTATAAATCTAATACTACATATTCCAGAAAAATATATTTCAATTACCAAAATACGTATAATGGCAATATATTTTGGCATAAAATAAATGAACTCTGCTATGGTATCATGAAAAGTCTTCATACATAATTCGTCTTCTAAGTAATTATTACAATACATTTCATCAATACCCCAAAGCTTTCAGAATTTAAATGCAAATGGTAAGTGGTTGTGTAACTGGAACTGTATAGTATCTCATCAAAAGGATATTTGAACCCTTTTACACAATGATTACCTTGTAACAATGTTAACAACAAAATGATAAATCAATACAATAAATTAATGAAATATTAATTAAATGTTGAAATGATTCACTATTCAGCATTCTACTCTGATATGGTCATTCAATATTCTCTTACTCGGATCCATCCGCAAAGTTATGTACTCCAAACATCAACAATCAAAAGAGCAAAGACTTGTACTGACTAACCTGAGGAATACTGTTACTGTTGTTAATGTTAGGCGAATTTTTCAACTGTGCTGAACTGTGGAGCATGGTACTTGTGTCACCTAAAGCACAGAAATAAAAATAATTAACAAAAAACTGCACACACAAACATTCACAAAACACAAGTTGTTAACTGCTGATCAGAAAGTATACACTAGTAAATCATATACCGTTGAAGACAGTACAGTATTTTTTGTGGACTAAGATACCTCCATAAAAGTATCTGATAAGTAAATACTGTTGTAAGTAATTACATTTAATATTATTCTGTGAAGAGAGAATCAGCTTTATACTATATGTATACTGGCATATTTCACTTCCACATCCAAAACCAACATCAAAAATCCTTTCTCTCAATTTATTAGAATCTGTGCAAAGTGTCAGGCAATTAAGGAAAGATAAGGAAACAACACTTACCATAGATGATGGCAGCTTGGAACCATAAACAAAAAAGATGATCACATGTAACAATATTTGGGTGTTGAGCCTTATTCTTGAAAATAGGCAAGACACTTTATGAGGTCAGATGTGATTACACTAGTGCCGACTTGGATTCACTAAGAAGACATTGGAGTGATCACATCTGATCTCATCAAGTGTCTAATCTGCTTAGAAGAATAAGGTTCAACACCGAAATGTGATCGTCTTTTTGTGATTGTTATTTTCAATCACCGTCATCTATGGGAAGACATGGGTTATATTTCCCAATCCTTATATAGATGGCTGTCTGGAACAACAATTCCTAAACAATATCTCCATCAAACCTGTGAGATTCAGAGATGACATTTTTATGATCTGGACCTATACGGAAAATCACCTATTAGACATCAACTCCTTAAACAAGTCACTCAATCAACTTAACCTGGACATACTCCCAAACCCACATCACCTGGCACATTTGGTTACAGAATGGGGTCCTCTGTTCACATCAAACCTGTAACAATACCTTCACTTAAAAAGCTGTCATCTGCCCCACACAAATTGTCCCCTTCTATACAGCCTGTTCAGATGAAGAATTTCTTTCTAGATACAGCCAAAAGCTGTCCCAAGCTCTCATCTCCCCCCTGACCCAATACACAAATCTGTTATGCTACAACCCATCCAATGAAGTCCCTCTTGATATTTGTCAGTCCTGCTTTCATCACACAGTTCTTTCCTGGTCTTGAGTCAATTAAACTGATTCTTCATCATTGGAATGACTTGCCAATTCCTTCCCTGGGATGCACAACAATCTCCATAAAATACTGCCCACTACCCCACGCACATGCTTCAGGAGACCATCCAATCTCAAAAATATCTTGGTCCATAAATACTCAACCTGCAATTCCCCAAAACCATCACATGGATCACTCCCATGTAACAGACCCCACTGCAAAAACTTGCAGCATGGATCTTTGGACCTAACTACCACCGCCTATGTCAATCTGACCATGGGGGAAATCATTGGACACTCTACTTGCAACACAACACACCTAAGATATCAACTCACATGACTCTAAGTTCATTTATAGGCCTCACCACCTACCCACTCACCATCAGAATGGCCACAGGTGAACAGTGTATGGCAGCAATATATCCCATCTGGTGGAAAAACAGGCCAGTTTCCACAAGTTGAATAATTTCAGCAAATGTTTTACAGTAAGGGTTATCACAGTTTTCCTTTGCACCACAACCTCCACAGATAGGACTAGATAACCAAACTATCCTCGACACCAGACATCCTCCTGGCCTGAATCTCCAATAAGACCCTCCCAGTAGACCCAGCATTTGTTATTACTATTATTCATGTTTTATAGATCTTTTTTTTGTATCTTTTAATATTTATGGCCTCACAGGTTAACTATGTTGGTGACGTTCCCCCGCTTCGGATGAAAACACGCCTCCCCCATTATCAATTTTATTGCTCCTCTCCACCAACACCTATGCAACCCAGGACATGCCACCTGAACCCTCCATTTAACAAGTGGCCATTGGTATGTACACATCTCACCCCACCTAGTGTCTCACCTACTTGCAAGAATAAGGTTCAACACTGAAATATTGCATTACTTGTATTAGTCTTCATATGTTTGTTGTTCCCAGTCTTATTTCCCTATCCTTATATATATTAATGTAGGTAAATGAACCATCACTGACCTTAGATGATGGCTATGTGACACGAACTCATAAAATGTAGACAAACACAAGTGGCAAACAAAATTTTAGGCTTGTATCCCTACTTCAACAGTAGAATGAGGTAGCTGCCATCCTTGTCCTTAAGTGGAAGCAGAGTTATAAGACCAAACATTTATTTCATTTGCGTTTTTGTCTGTTTTATGTGGTCACACCACACAACCGTCATCCAAGGTAATTGGTGGTTCATTTCCCTATCCCAAATTGTAATTTCGTTTTGCTGGCCTTTAACAATAAGCAATTTTTGGAAAGTTAAAATTATGCTGCCTTCAATCCTGAATGCTCTTCCAATTTACAAAAAAAAAGACTCAATGCTAAATTTTAACACAATTGGACAACTTAAAGGTGATCCTCAAATGCCTCAAAATTGGAAAAATTGATGTGGTCAGGTCCAGCCAACATCTACAATTATTTAACAATTTTCCAAATTTACCAACTGCTAATTTGATGGTTTTTTAAAATTACATAAATAATAGGAACTATTAGTTTTTTTAAATGAAGTATGTAATTTCTACAATATAAACACATTTTTATTTGCAACTGTAATTTCTATGGACATTGGGCATCGTACATTATTTTTTTTTTTAGTAAAGGTGGATTTTGTGGCAGTTGGATACTTTTTACAATTTTCTGTAACAATCTGTAAAACAAATTGTTTCTCAGCTTCATCTTTTGTGAGAATGTTGTTATAATCTTGAATGTGGTTTGACAACTCTTTATAAACATTATTGACAATGACTATTTTATTTATTTTCTCAAGTCTACTTTGTTAATCAGAATCATACATCCATATTGACAGGTCTTTGTTATGGAAATCAGTGCTGAAAGAAAATCTGATAAAGAAAGTTTTTGCATCGGAAGTTTCAAAAACAGAAAAGTCTATGTTTGTAAAGGAAAAAAATTATTTTCATTCCAAATATATCTCTTCAGTTTATACTGTATATTTCTTCTGTGCCTTCTTCATATTTCTCTGTATTCAGTTTGATTTCAGTCACATTTGGCTTAACCTTTGTTGGAACTGTGTTGTTGGATAGAGCAACAGTTTCAGTTGCTAAATACCAAAGATGATTGGAAAATAGTTTCACAGTAGCCTTGCCGATTTATGGATCAATCAATAACTTGATAATTTTTCAGCTGACACATAAATAGGAAATCATGATATGGTGCTTTAGTTGCTTTTAGTGTAAGAAACCAGGCTCAAATGGCCATTAGAGCAAGAAAAAAACATATTCTTCTTAAATTCTTCTTTCTGTGAGACAACTTAAAATGATCTTGAAAAAAATAAATTTTTAATGCATAAATTACTTTTGACATCCATCTAGGATAGTTTACACTCAGAACATATGAATGAGATATATCAAATAGATTGTTCAATGTTTCCACAAAAACTTCTCTCTTTTCCTTTACCTTGTCTGCAGCTCTAGTTAAATTTTTATGTACATATTTCCATTTCTCATACAGTTTGAGTAACTTATCAACACAGTTACTTCTCTTACTTTTTGCCAAAAAACTGAAACTTCTTGAATTACCAATTCGGCACTTTCCTTCACTGTAAGATTTACAACTCTTACACTGTAGAATAAAATGCTTAAAAGTTGCCTATTCAGGTAGTTTTGTACCCACAATTTGATGAGCAATATAGCCAACAAGAAAGACATCAAAATCTTTGCTTGGTTATTGAATGAACTACCTGGAGAAGTAGACACAATTTCATTAGTGTAGGAAGGAGACTTCACAAAAACCACTTTTCAGCTGCACAAACTGTTATGAAAGAAAAAAATTTAGCATCAGTCAGCAGAGGTTACATATATTTATTAGTATCATAGGTTTTGTACATATTTTACTTGCATGTATGTTAATTTTCTAAATATAAGTCAATGTATAGAACCAAAAAATAATAATAATAATAATTAATGAGTGTTCACAAGTTGCTGCAAACAAATAACATTTATTTACTAACACAGCTGATCGCGGTAAATACACCTTTGCTGTATAACTACGCTCTGTCCTTAGCTTTGCAAGAACCCTACTCAATTCTATTTACTGCAACATATACTTACAACAAGAATGATAAGTCCGAACAATTTTTTAATGCAAGAGAAAATTATATATATATACGAGGCGTATTCCAAAAGTAAGGTCCGGGGTACAAGATGTCACAGATGATAGGCCTGAATGATGTTTCCCACCTGCAGCACCATCTACCAACTCCTGGTAAATATGCAGTATTGTTGGCGTGCCGCAGTAGCCGTATATCTATTGTTGAGAGCAGTTCGAAATGGCCGCGACAATCGTAGCTCCCGCCAGTTGTGAAGTGCGCGGTGTGATTAGATTTTTGTTGGCAAAAGGATCGTCAGCTGCGGACATCCGTCGCGAATTGTGTGTAGTGTATGGACCAAACATAATGAGTGAGAAACAAGTTCGACACTGGTGTCGAGAATTTCAAAGTGGTCGCACAGATGTGCACGATCAACAGCGGAGTGGCAGGCCCAGTATTCGGACCGACATCGTCGAGCAAGTTAACCAAAAACTGCGAAGTGATCGGCGTTTGACGATTAGTGGTCTGGCTATGGAATTCCCAAATGTTGCTAGAACCTCAATTTACAGGATTGTCACTGAAGAGCTTGGATATCGGAAGCTTTGTGCACGGTGGGTGCCAAAACTGCTCACCGCTCAGCACAAAGAGCAACGAATGCATAGCGCACGACAATTTTTGGAGCGCTATAGACAAGATGGAGACAGTTTGTTTTCCCAAATTGTTACGGGAGACGAGACGTGGATAGCGTACACCAACGCAGAATCAAAACAACAATCAATGCAGTGGCGCCATTCCGGTTCACCCAAACCAAAAAAGTGTAAGCAATCGCCGCAAAATGATGGCTTCCGTGTTTTGGGACGAAAAGGGCGTCCTTTTGATCGAATTCATGGACCGTGGGACAACCATTACAGCTGACGTGTACTGTGCAACGCTCACCAAACTGAGACGTGCCATCCAAAATCGCCGCCGCGGGAAACTGTCGTCTGGCATCATCCTCCTGCACGACAACACACGCCCGCATACCGCTTCCAAAACCAAAGAGAAGATTCAAGAGTTTCGTTGGGAAATCCTAGACCACCCTGCTTATAGTCCAGATCTTGCACCAAGCGACTATTTTCTCTTCCTGCATTTGAAACGGTGGCTTGGTGGACAACGATTTCAAACCGATGAAGAACTCAAGACGAGCGTTACCAATTGGTTCAGGTCCCAGGCGGCAGACTTTTATGCCGAGGGGTTAAAGAAACTGGTACAGCGTTACAGAAAGTGTATAGATATGAACGGCGATTATGTGGAAAAGTGAACTAGATATGTAGTTACATACTGACGTTAATAAAAACCTTGTATCCTGAACGATGTTTTTATTATGATCAAACGGACCTTACTTTTGGAATACGCCTCGTATATAAAATGTTTACATACAATTACAACTTTCAAGCATACCTAATCTTCAAATCAGGGCCGATGACTGTCACCTTATAGTTGTCCGAATGAACTAAAATTTGGCATACATTATTTTTGTTAATCGGAATAAGATGGGAGATAGGGAACTTATCTCTTCAAAAGTTGAAAAATAAGGGCCACCTTAAAATATATTATGGGAATACAGCAGGCACCAAATAGTAGGACAAAGTTGAAGGCAGCATGGCATTGAAACAGACAAGTACACGTATTGAGCATTAAAATTTTCGAGTTTATGACCTTCCATCAACCCAAACATTTCACGCCTCCACCATGAACCACGTTCCTTGCTCAACAGTCACGCCGCCCCTTACACCACTCACCTTCCACAATGTTCTACTTGTTGATGAAGGGCTAAGACCCAAAAATTTCAATGTATTTTGTGTTTGTGTCTGTTATATGTGATCATGCCACACAACCATAATCTAAGAAAAGTGATGGTTCATTTCCCTATCCTCATCTGTAAACATAAATTATACCCAACACTCACCAAAGTTGAAGGGGAGAGGCCACCAGCAACAAAAAATAATACACAAACACAAAAAAATCAATGTTTTGGGCAAAACCATTTTCCAAGAACATAGAAACATATGGCTAAGCTTGCACAAGTGCCTATGGTCAACGCAGCCACACACAGAAAATATATATTTTCTGGCTTCACAGTTTTTGTTGAAAGAGTAAAATATGTTTTTTATTTTTGTTCCTGGGTTTTAATCATTAACAAATTTCACAAGAAGTGGTTGGCTCTACAATGACTAAGTGGAATATCTTCTATTCCACTCTCTCCTAAAATATGTCTGTCTTGCATGACCCTGCCAATAACCCCCTACTGAAAGCAAAATCCAGTATAAACAACATATTTTTACTTGTAAACTATGCCATTCAAAAATAAATCACACATGTTCAGTTAAGAACACGATACAGATTCTATCTTCTGTAAAGTTTTGGACAAGAAAACAACTTTCTGACTTTCTGACTTGAGAAAAATAAACATTAAAGCAGTATCTAATTATAATTGCATTAATTGTGTGGAAAATTAATGATTTTTTTTTTTTTTTTTTTTTTTACTTTCTGTAGCAGGAATGCAATTTTTCACTCACTAATGAGTCTTTCAGAACAGATCCATTTTCAATCTACAAAAATTAAATAAATAAGCAGTATTTATGGAATGACAGTAGCATGAAACCTTATTTTGATAGGCTTCCGTTTGTTTCTCTCATTCAAAGTTCTCTCAAAACCTTTTAAATAATTTCTGCAACAGTTTTGGTAGATTTTCCACCAGTATTTGCAATTAGTATATTGCTATGTAACAAATAAATGTTTTATTGTGTAATTTCTAAATTACACATTAACCCTTTGACTGCTGACAGCGGATCGTCTACCTGCCGCGCTGAGGCCGGCTACCTGTGCTAAGTGATTATTCCTGGGGACGGAGAAATCTCACCAGAGTAACAAAAAGCGGTATCTGGACATAAGTTCAACAAGAATTGCGGTATTTAGAAGAACATCTCTGGTCCAATATTAGCTAATTTTCAATTTTTTTCATGCGATGCATCAGAAGACAAATAGCTATGAAACAAAAAAATTCATCATATTCAGTATCTTTCCACTTTGATATTCAAGAATGCACTGATTCTGGAATATTCTCCATAGTGGTTATACAAAACCGATTCTTTTCATCAGCTATATATTTCATCAGTTCATCTGTAAAAAAAATAACATGAAAACTGACAGAATATTTGGCACATTCCCTATTTGACACACATGTCCTGACAGCGTAACATCAAATGCGTGACTAACTGGCCAAAAATCATTTTCTTTCCAGTCAGATTTATCACTAAGACGTAATTTCTTCGTAAGAGTTTCCCTATCACTTTCTGATTCTTCAGATTCAGAACAACTAACATCTCTTGTTGAAACATGAGACTGCATTGTCACCCCTGCTGACGAGTATGGTTTATGACTACAGCCTTCCGATTCTGTAGAAAAGCTATCACTTCCATCAAAATCAAGTAGATCATCCTCGGTGTCACTCCTCGTAAGAATTTCCATGATTTCTTCCTCAATGCACCCATGACGTCTTGCCATTTTCTTCATAAAATACAGGACACAAAGAAGACTGATGTAATTTCTGTTGAATAGTGAACTGTAGAGCAACGCTTAGGCTCCCTACAGACAAACATTTGGATGATAAGCCTTGCACGCCCGCTTACAGCGGCCCTGGTATAATGTAGCATCCAATTATGATATTTTGAAAATTATTTTTATTAATATCGTACAATTCAATCAAACCAAAAAATTTTATTCTCATGATTTTCATAGTACTTTGTTTATTTTGGATGTTTATATTTATTTTTTAATATTTTTATTTAATGAAAAAAAGTGAACTCACAGGGGGCCTTTAAAAAAAAACAGATGCTTAGTCGTGCCTATTGGGTAATCCAGTATTGCCTGTAGGTCAACTTGTCAGTTTTTCCACTAATCAGTCATTGTTTGTTTTCTTTCTGGTCAATCTTAAAGCATTTATAATTGATTAATTTCAAAATCATTTATTTAATCCAGCAGGACATGCAGGTAATGACACTTTCACACATTGCAGATTTTTTAGTTGATTTTAGCCAACTCTGAGCTCTGCTTCTAGTCTAGGGATATTCACTAAACATCGATGCATCACATCCATTCAATGTTTACCATACAATACAACGGATTGATTCAATGTTTTGACAAAGAATTTTTCTATTTGATGCATCGATTTTTTAAAATAAAAACATCGAATCAATAAAAAAACTAACTCTGACTAGTAATGACAAAAAATAGCAATAAATTTTAAGATATCTGAATTTAATAAAGATTAAATTAAATCATTTCAATGTAAAGTAACTGTATTAACAGATGGTGACACCTGTGAGCAATTAGTGGGACATAGCAACAGTGAAGATGAATTTCTCTTGCAGTTGGCTGTTGTGTCCACATGAGTTAATGAATAAAATCAATTTCTTAGGTTCACTTATACTGTTTTCCAGTGTTTGCTGTGGATCGAAATAAGATACTATTACGCTAAAACCACTAAGTGTTACCTGATACTACTCAATATTTAGATATAAATCGGGTTGGAGCAACATCTGATTGACTATTGTTGAGACTTCTGTTGCATTTGAACGTTTATTTTCGAAGGCTATTCTGATAGTCAGTCAACAAAGGAACAGAATGAAAGGAAAACGATTGAGTAAACTTTATTTCTGCAAAGTTTGCCTAAGCACTATTGGTATTAAGTGGTTAAAGACTTAAAATTAATATTTATTAGGCAGATTTAGACTTTAGTATTTAATGTCTGGTTTTTATTGTTATGGTCTGGTATCGTAATATTCGGGAGGACGCGGGTTCGAATCCCCGTTCGGGCATCCATCTCCAGTCCTTGCCCGCCTTTAATGACCTCGACAAGGCGTAAAGACATAAACAAAAAAAATAAAAATAAACACATCACTACAGCTACAACACTACAGTGCTGGTATGGTGTTACTCTGTGTTCAAACGACAATGAACAATCTACAGTCAACTGGAAATTGTGAATATCAAACTATTGTCACATTTTCTATTGGTGATTTTAAAGGAACAGAAAAAGAGATAAATGAAACGACATTTGGCGACGAATATTGTTGGTTTGTATTTGTTGAGCTAAGAAAAACATACAAGAGGAACAGGTAAAAGATAAATGAAACGACATTTGCCAACGAATATTGTTGATTTGTTTTGTTGAGCTAAGAAACACATAAAAGTATTCGATGTTGAAAAAACATCGATTTTTTTTAAGCGATGCATCGAAAAACATCGATGCAGGGTTCCGATGTTTTACATCGATGTGCTTTCTAAGTGGACACCCCTATTCCAGGCACCTTTCACTTAAAAAATGAAAATCAGTAAACCATCAACAAGTTCAATGTTGTCACTACCTGAGCAAATTACTTCAGCCGCCACTGAATATACTGATTTGCTCATTCAAAGACATTTAATATTCAAATTCATGGAAAATACTTTACAACAATTATGACATACTTTATTACAAAGTCAAAGTAAGATTAAAGCTGTTAATTGTTTTAGCAATGTAATAAAAAACTGTATAAGTAATTAATTTATAATAACAAAAAACAGAAAAGCAGTTTCCCCTATTACTTTAAGATTATGTCATTAAAATACTAGAACAAACCCCTTACCTAATCTGCCTGTTGGTTTCAATTTGGGTATTCCTCCAGCGAAGAGACCACCCAAACCATTGCTCTTAGGAATATCTGGGTTGTTATTGCTTCTAATAGTATTGGTATTGCTGTTTATATGATTACTTTCTTGACCTTTAACTTTCCCTGCAACAAAAAGTATAAAGTATTTTTTAATAAATTTCAAAATATTTTAAAATATCCACAATATGATTTAAGTCAGCTGAAAATAATTAAATGAGATGATGAAGAGCATTTTATTTGTTCTGTAATATCTAACTAGGTAGATTTCAAGGTAATATTAATTCAACTAAACACAAACATTAACACAGCATTCTGATGGTTAAATACAAAATTTATTGTGCAAGTCCCTTCACCAATATGAATGCTAACACAGGCTTCTTCTTCAAAGGAAAGGAGTTACAAGGTTAGGAAAGAGAGAGTGAAGCCAAATAAGGTGATAAGGACTAGGACACACATGGCAAGTAGTAATGAGCCAAGAAGCTGGTCAAAGATATCATCATCCATCTCTAGTTTCCTGGGTGCGGTGCAAAAGCCCTCGTCACCGTTGTCTGTCCAAGTACGTTTCCTCTTCTTGGACTCTAGACCATAATTAAGGTACACACACAATAATAATGGAAAGCAGAATTTTTTATGGTAAATATAAAGAAGGATATAGGGAAATAAGACCCTTCCTTACCAAATGTCAAGGGTTGTAACAACATAAAAGAACACTTTTCACGACATTTCAGGCCACTCCTTAATCAGGTAAAAGAGGAAAAAGATACATGACAAAGGTATGTGAGTGCACACTCCAAATCACATGAGAAGAGCCAAATTTTTAATTTGTAGTTTGTGGCCAAAGACACCTCTCAATGTTTTGCCAAATTGATGAAGATCAGAGCATGTGCAGTAACACTGAGTTTCATACTAGAGTATTCAATTTGTCTTTTTCCTGAATCTGATCGTCAATTTTAAAAATCTGCTATTTTTTTTAAAAAAAAATAATTCTGCCTCCAAAGCAGCACAAATCTTAATTTTTCCAACGTGAAATTTTGGTCTTGTTGCTTTTAAAGTTACCAACAATCCTGATCACATGTCACTAGGTTTAACTGTAGCTTGAGGAAGGAAGAAATATTAAGTAATTAATCACAGTTTAAATGAAGCATCTAATGAATGCTACAGTGACATTGTGAAGGTCAACTGCAACATATGCCAGCTAGCTAACCTAAACTGATAAGGCTGGCCGTCCAGTGGACGCGAATTCGTTCGAAAAATCTTCGCGCGAATACACGCGAATGCGCGCCAAGAGATCGCTCCAATCCAAACAAAGTAATTTTATGTGACTCCGTCCACTGCGAGCGCCTGAATCGCGCGAACTTACGCGAGGGCGATGAGATCCAACATTTTTTGGATTTGTTCGCGCGACGGACATGGACAAAAGGATTGCTCTTGTTCTAGAACGAGCCTATTAGTGGGATCAAAAATTATCTTATACCACCAAAGAAATGTCCAAATGAAGATGTGAGAAGAAATTGGAACATAAATGAATTCAGCAAGTAATTAATTCTGTTAGTTATTCATTTATATAAACAAAATGCAATGTTAAATATCTATTATTTTCACACATTATAGGATTTATTTTTTGCTTTCTGTCATCAGTATCTCTACTGGTTTGATGTGATGGGTATTGGATGATTAAATAGAAACTTCCTGGCAACAATTACGGAAACAAAAATACTGTAAATCGTCAGTAAACGTTGTAAGTGAAAATACTATAAACAAGCATTAAGCAGCATATTTACAAAATAAAACGCTTTCAAACATTCAAAATCTTACTCATAACATCATAGGTCGCATAATATTCTTAATTGAATTCCTTTAACCAATATTCCTTGCACTGTACTGCTTTTAATAAAACAGTCATTCAGTTCATTTAAAACACTTTCATACACTAAAACACAACATTGATGGAATAATCATATAGATTTACAGTCGATAATTTTGTTTTTCTCTTAAACAAAAATTCAATTAATTACTCGGATCGTAATTAGTGGCGAATAACATTGGTAACAGCACGTATAGTATTTATATATTAACTTTATGTTTGTTACCGTTTCTGATAAAATTACAAAATTACTCCAAATTATGCATAATATTATGAAACAAACCACCGTAAATTTATAACGATTATTTGCGGCGTAGTTCAATTCATCTAGTTTAGCTTTGAGACGGTTGTTTGAGCCGCCCATCGAATTTCTTTTTTGTGTCCCATTTTCAAATAATTATTTTACTCTTCAGATGAAATTATTTTCAAGTTTATAACTATATTTTAATAGAAAGTTAAATAGTTAACGACGACGATAAGTAAACTGAAACATGAGTTTTTTTTTTAATGAATAAAAATGAAGTTTCAGCATTTGATAACACGTGTCTTATTATAGTTGTGTACATATATTTCTCTCAAATTTTGCCGATCTAGGACGTATACATGGGAATTTACACTTATTCTTTCTCCATTAAAAAAACTAAACAAATATGTACTAAGGAGTTTTTGTTCTTATTTCTTTTGTTATAGTCGCTGACATTAAGAAGAAATGGAAAGGTTTGAGGGATTAGAAGGTATCTTCGCGCCATCACGGTAAAAATGTACAATACGTATTCGCGCGAATATGCATCCACTGGACGGCCAGCCTAACTGATAATGAGATTAAAGAGCAATTCATGATTTCTGCAGAGCATCTGGGTGCATTGAAAGTTAAGTGGAGAGTCATATTGCTCTTTGAATCAAACTTTCAGGAAATTTCTAAGCAATCGTCAGAGCACTTTACTTCCATATAAATAACTGTATCATCAGCAAACAATCGCAACCTGCTATTAATGTTGTCAGCAAGATCGTTTATAAAAATTAAGAAAAGAAGTGGCCCTCTTACACTGCCTTGAAGTGCACCCGAAGTAACATCTAGATTAGAACAGGCAATGACATACTGTGTGATTGACCAGTTAGAAAATCTCACAACCATTCACAAATCTGATCCATTATACCGTACGCTAGAATTTTCGCCATGAGTCGGTTGTGTGTAGGGTAATGCCACCTTTTTTTTTATTGAAAATAAAGTACATTGTTTGTTAAAGATAAGGAAAAAAAGTACATAGTGGGAAAATAAAGTACAGTTTTTTATTATTATGTTGAAAAACATATTTTTATTGATTTTCGCAAGATTTATCAAATTATTATCACTGCTAAACAATTCCACAACAGTCTATATTAATTTAAAGTAAATAAGTAATTCGTTTTTTATCAGATTCAGAGACGCTGTGTTTCTTTCGTCTCGCCATTTGTAATTCATTACAGAAATAACTCTCTCTGTGAGTGCTGACGTGGTGGGAATAGAAGTAAAAATGAAATTGCTTTAAACAAGTTTGCAAAATTATCTTCAGTCTTATTAAATACTTGCTGCTATTTTTGTGCAGTAGATAATTCCGGCAAACCTTTAGAACTATATATCATATCACAAAGTTTGTTTTATAAAGAAATTTCTCCATAAAGATAATCCATATTTATATTAAGGTTTTGCAGTTTTAAATTTTCTATTATGTTAACAATATTATCAAATTCAGCATAGCTCATTAAATTTATATTGCTAAGTGTAAATAAGCAGTTTGTGTCATTAAAATCAAACCATTACTCTACTCTAAGGCTTTGCAAATAAATAATAAAAAAAATTTCAGCGTAACATATTCACTATTTATTTGATCCGTTTCACTATCAAAATTATGTTTTGTGGGTGCACATGGAGTACTTTGTTTACTGAAGTTGTCCTTGTCCATGATTTACTATAATTTAAATCTATAAAACTGATAAATCGTATACTTATTGCTCTCAAACCGCTTTACACAAAACAAAAAGTTTTGACACGAAAATGACATTGATAATGTTGACATTTGAGGTTAGGTTGCGTTCAAAAATTATCAAAAATGAGCGTTCTAGGGGCGCTGGGGACCTATCGATATGGCACCAATAGGTAACTTACCATTTTACGCAAAACGCTTACGATCAAACTTTTTAAATACCAGAGAAATCAAATCATGCGAAATAAAGTATTTTCGCGTACTTTATGTTTTCACAAAGTATAGAGTACAATTACCAGAAATAACGTACAATACTTTATTATAAAGTACGGGTGGCAACCATAGTTGTGTGGCATCGAGTCAAAAGCTTTCTGAAAATCCAAGAAAATTGCATCAGCTTGTGAACCTGAATCAATAACTTTCATTATGTAATGAGAAAACAGGGCCAACTGCATTTCACACGATCTGTTCTTCTGAAATACCTGTTGGTTCGTTGTCCATCTAGAAACTTCATAATGTTAGAACATTTAACATGCGCCAGAATTCTACTGCAAACACATGTTAACGATATGGGTAGGTAAATCCTGGAGTCCTCCGATCACCTTTCTTGAAAATAGACATTATCTGGGCAATTTTATAGTCGGAAGATTTACAGAATATATCAGACAAAAATGGTCCTATTTCCTCTGCGTACTCTGAAAATACTCATCCTGGTATACCCATGGAGGAATTCCTCCATGGGTATACCATCAGGACCTGGAGTTTACCAGGGCGCTAAAGACCTCGTTGTCGACGCGCCCTTAAAAATCAATAACAACAACAACAACTGGAGTTTACCCCACTTCAGAAGCTTTAATTACTTCACAGTACCAACACTATCAATTTGTATCGAATCCATTTCTAAATCCACACAATGTGGAAAAATGGTATGTTTTCCAATTTTCACCTGTGAATGAATTTTTAAATTCAGTATTAAATATGGTTGTTGTGGCTGTCATTTATTTCATGGCAATCTTGTATTAGTATTCGCATATTGTTATTGCGACTACTAGTGATTGTAATCCCGCAGTTTTCAACCCTGCGGGATTTACTAAACGTTTTTACCAGTTTCTCAACGTGGCGTAAGATTACAATTAGGTCCTCATGAGTGTATCGCCGGATTGCGTTGTAAAAACACAAAATTTCACACATGAGGAAGATGGCGGAGACAGCCGTCAAGTATGGTGTTTTTACAACACAATTCGGTGGTAAACCCGAGAAGACTTCATTATAAATTTTTGTCTTTAGTAAAAATAATAACAGGGAGTTGAAAAATAATTTACTGTGGCGATTGACCAAATCATCCCAAGAGGGATTAATCGAAAGCCAGAGTGGCACATGTAAACAGGCGGCTTTCATCAAAGTACATCTGTTTCAAACGCATTGAGGCGGCGGTCGAGACAACAATAAGTCAAAGGATATACAATTTTCTTTTGATAACTGCTAAATAAATAGGTATGCAATAATAAAAATTACAATAACATTAGTTTCGTATCAACGAATAATCAAATTTTCAGCCGCAAACACAGGAAGTTGTCACAATTACTTTACATGCAAATCCAAATGATGTGAGTGACACATAAAAAATACTTATTACACAGTAAGAAAATCGTACTAAATATGCAACATAACTCAAATTATAGAAATATGTTCTCAAACCAAACGTAAGTTTTAATGAATATGTAAGAGTGGATCTATTTTCTTACGAATGACGAAGGGTGACAAAAACAAACGTTTTTTCACACGAGTCAAATGTCAACTGCAAGGGCACAGGCAACCGAGTGAGGCAGAAAGTCACGCAGACTACATGTTTTTGGCATATTATGCAGATTGCGGATCAGCTTAATTTTGTGCGTGATCCACCAGACTGTCTAATGATGCGGGATCCTACTTTGCTGGATTGCAATCTCTGGCGAAAACTGACTTTTTTTTAAGTAGGACCAAAATATCTTTGAGTTTTCGGTGATGCTCTTGGAAAGTGAATTGCAATGGAAGTCATTAAAGGCCTGAATGGTTTGCTTCTCCATTTGATGTTAAAATTGACAATGAAGGTAATGAACCTGGCTTAGAAGATGAGCTGATTGAAATATGCGTAGATCTGGAAGCTAATAAAATAAAAACATCAGCGAATTTTGGAGCAATAACAATATTGCTACAAAATACCCCAAGGTCAGAGCAGAAACCGAACCTTTCTTACTTGCATTCCCAACTTCATACATGGTTGAAGCTGGCTTTAGCCACGCGAACGCTATTTTGACAAAACAGAGAAACAGACTGAACTTTGAAAACCGTGGTGATTTGCGACTAGAACCTACCAATTTTCAACCGAACATCAGTAATCTTGCTGCTGCCCTTCAGACCCATCCATCTCACTAATATCAACTACTTTAATAAAATGGTATGTTAACATATTTTTGATGTATTCAATAGTAGTCGTAAATGTTTTTTTATCGAATATAATTTATTTAAATTTTCAATGATCATTTTATGTTTAAATTTTATGACACTTACGGCTATAGGCTAGTTTTCATCTATCTATAATTTTGTTATTATTTTTTATGATTATAACAACAGTGTAAAATATCTCATTTTTCTGTTAGTGTTGTTGGGTTGGGTTTAAGGTGTGGGAACTATAAATACTTTCTTTGGGTTGTTATGCAAATCTCCTTATTGTTTAGCATCAGAAATGCTAAAAATGATTTAAAATTTTTATTTGTGGCGGGTCCAGAAATTTTTCGAGCCGGGGCAAAAACTGTGGGAATGCCGCCCCTTGCAACATTATTTGGAGCCCCCATTTTTGCCGTCTGACCCCAAGTGTCCTCGCCTTGATTGTCAGCCAAACACATTGTTGTCCCTGGCCCGACTGTCGGCCAAACACATTATTGTCACTGCCCCGACGCCCAGAGTACTAGTAAAGCTAAAAAAAAGTTTCTGCGACTTAAATCGCCGCCCTTCAAACATGATTTTGCCACCCTCTTCAAGTTGACACCCCGGTTTAGACACCTCCCCCCAGATCCGGCACTGGTTTTTATTAAACGTTTAATCTGGGAGTCGATAAGAAGACAAATGTTCTATGCAGGGGTCGACTTGATAGAAAGTTTGGGGACCCCTGACCTAAATTCTTGATTAAAGATTATTGTTGATACACATCATATTGTAACATAACCATGGAAATTACGGGTATATTTTTAGTGTAGATTGTGATCTGAGAGGTAGATATAACGTCTTTGGCGTTGAGCGATTATTTAGTGTGCTTTGGAACAGTCTTGTAATGTCGACGGTCGAGTGAGTAACAGCCAGCGGGAGCTAACTAGCTGCGGCTGCGTGCGTGTGTGTACAGCTTAACCGATGTTCTGAGGTATAAAACACTGTGTGGACATTGCTGAGGCATTTTGTGGACTATGCAGGTTGTTCTGAGTGAAATGGTTTCACATAAACTGTGTATGGTGAACCGCTGCCGAGTTGGACCATGTCGATTGTGTAATAATTAATTACGGGGTTTGTACTAAATGTTTCCAACTTTAATTATCCCCGAATCTGCATTCTTTGGTGAAGAAGATTAGTTTTTAGTGTCTGCTGGCTTGTTTAGAGATTTTGTAGTTTCAGATGAATAAATTTGAATGAACTGTGAAAGCTGAAACATGGGTGTATTTCTCAGTAGTTTCTTGCTTGTTTTCTGTGACTGCAATTCAATTAGTTTATCCAATTAGCAAAAATCAGCAGACTGGCGACCGCACGGCAAACCGAACGTTTTAATTATAAGTGATAAGTAGTAGAGAAAAGCATTGTACATTGTGTTAATCAGTATAGCTTCACTGCTGCATCGACGGACTTCAATTAATCTAAAGCCCCAACAAACCACATATGACGTTACAATATGTTTTACAGTTGCTAAAACACACTGTTGAAGGCCAGTGAAAAATGGATAAAATTTGAATTTGTGGTGTGATTTTCTTTTTTTTGTGGAAGAGAAAACATGAAAGGAAATTCATAAGAAGATTTGGCCTACATTAAGTAACACATGCCCTTTCTATGAGGGTTGTTTTTTAAGTAAGGGCCGTTCGCGCGGACGCCGCAACAATCCACCGCGCCACTTGCCAGCATCCTTCCCGTTCACACTGATGCCAGTTGCAGCTCTGTAGCTGACGTGTACGCATCGCTGTGCTACTTTATAATGTTTACGATTATTGAATCGCCCACCGCGTATGAGATACGGTCAGTGATACGTTTTTTGACCGCGAGAAGCCTATCAGCTGCAGAAATTCATCGTCAGTTAACAGAAGTTTATGGCTTGAATGCAATGAGTGAAGGTAAAGTGCGTCAATGGTTTAGAGAGTTTAAAAATGGCCGTCAAAACGTCCATGACGAAGAAAGCTCAGGCTGGCCCTCTGTGATCACTGATGATTTGGTGGCTGCAGTCGAAACAAAGATTCGTGAGGACAGAAGATTCACAATTTCCACTGTTTCTTTGGAATTTCCACAAGTTTCAAGATTGGTTTTGTACAAAATTTTGTCTGAAAACCTAAAGTTTAAGAAACTGTGTTCTCGGTGGGTACCCACACTCCTCACAGAGGACCACAAAGGGAAGAGATTTGCCACTTCATTGGACTTTTTGATTCGTTACGAGGAAGAAGGGGATGACATGTTGAGTCAAATTGTCACTGGAGATGAAACATGGGTATCCCATATCACTCCCGAAAGCAAGCGAAAATCGATGGAATGGCGACACACAACCTCACCCGTCAAGGTCAAAGCCAAACAGACGCTGTCAAAGCGCAAGATTATGGCAACTGTGTTCTGGGACTGGCGCGGTGTTTTGCTAGTGGACTTTATGCCACGAGGAACGACAATCAACTCAGATGCCTACTGTGCAACTCTAAAGAAGCTCCGCAGAGCAATTCAAAACAAAAGGAGCGGCATGCTGACAAAAGGAGTTTTGCTCCTGCACGATAACGCTAGGCCTCACACCTCTCAAAAGACTCGGGATTTGATTGATTCTTTTGGCTGGGAAGTTTTGGACCATCCACCATACAGCCCCGACCTTGCTCCTAGCGATTTTCACCTTTTCCGGTACCTGAAACACCATCTTGGCGGGCAGCGCTTCAATGACGATGATGAAGTGAAAGCGGCCGTGAACTCTTGGCTGTCGGAGCAGGCGGCCGAATTCTTTGAAGAGGGAATTAAAAACTTAGTTGTACGGTATGACAAGTGCTTAAATAAACAAGGCAACTATGTAGATAAATAGGTAAAAGTGTGTAGAATCAGAAAATAAAAGTTTTTTTACAAAAGTATTTGTATCTTTTAAAAAAAATAAAAACGGCCCTTACTTAAAAAACAACCCTCGTATGAAATCATTCGGCATTTGGTAAACGAGTTCCAACATTGCAGAAAAAGGCTCAAAGATGCTCCATGCCCTGGAACTACAAAAACAGCTGAGGCTTTTGACTGACATATGAGTGAAAGTGAAGCAGTTAGCAGAGTCAACTAAACGGTGTGGATTCACTTTATTTTTCATAATGAATTATACACGAAAAAAACTTTTCTAGATGGGTGCCACGACTGCTCACTTCGCAACAAAAGAGAAATTGCATGTGAACATTGGTAATCTGTTTGGAGGTGTTTAATAAAATCCCACAAACTTTCTGTGGCATTTTGTAGCTACAGATAAAACATGCATTCACTACTACACACTGGAAATGAACAAAAGTAAAAACCCTGGAGTGCATGAGGCAAACCACGCCCAAAAAAAGCAAAATGCTTTCCATCTGCTGGAAAGGTGATGGCTTCAGTTTTCTGGGACACAAAGGGAATCCTCTTGACTGAGTATTTGGAGATGGGAAAATACTATACAGCAATACCCCACTTTACGCGACCCCGTTATGCACGGTTTTGCTTTAGCGCGAATTTCAAATTACGTGTTACGCAAATTGCTTACTGAAGAATATGTATGTACATAATATAGTCATTGACGTCTCTTTGGTATCGGGAATCCCCGCTTTTTCTGACCATTCTGATCGAAGAATTGGGGATTCCCCGATCTACAACTTTGTTCTATGGAGATTCCCTCATTTGTTTCATTTGTTCCATATGTTCACAGCTGGCAGTCGTGTTTTAACGTTTGGTGGAGATACATAATTTAATGCTACGTTAACTTTGGAATTGAAGATGAAGGTGATAAGAAGAATGGAAAATGGAGGCAAAGCAACAATTGATGGCAGAGATTGTGGTCTGTCAGTCGACTGTGATAACTATTTTTAAAAATCGGGGAAAAATTAAACTTTCCAGCGAAAGTTCAACACCTATAAGTGCAACAGAAATTTCTCGTTCGAGATCTTCTATCCTAGAAATAATGGAGGTTGCTAGCAGTCTGGATCGAAAATTTAAATAAGAAGAACACACCACTGAGTCAAGATCTCATATGCACAAAAGAGAAAACTTTGTATGAGATGTTAAAGACAGAAGAAGGTGAAGGAAGTTCCACTCCGACTTTTGCTGCCAGCAGAGGCTGGTTTCATCGGTTCAAGCAGCGTTCCAATTTTCACAATACCCAGATAACAGGTGAGGCCGCCAGCGCGTACACTCAAGCTGCAGTTGAGTTTCGAGACAAGTTTCAAGATTTAGTAGCACGAGAAAAAATTCCTCCTTGTCTCATCTTCAATGTTGTTGAGACCGGGCTTAACTGGAAAAAATGTCTTCTTGAACATTCATTTCCAAATAAGAACGTCAAACCAGCGGTTTCAAAGCTGCGAAAGATTGATTAACACTTCTGCTGGGTGGCAATGCCACTGGTGATTTCAAACTGAAACCTTTACTGGTTTACCATTCAGAAACACCCCGTGCAATGCGAGGTACAGACAAGACAAGCCTACCAGTCGTGTGGTGGTCCAACAGAAAGGTGTGGGTTACACGGGAAGTTTTTCAAGATTGGTATTCTAATAGTTTTTGCCCGTCAGTCAAATCCTACTGTGACAGAAATGGGCTTGAATGTAAAGTTATATTACTCTTAGACAATGCCCCAGGACATCCAACATCACTTGATACGCCGACAGACTTAAAAGTGTACATGAAGTTCCTTCCACCAAACACTACATCAATATTACAACCTATGGACCATGGAGCAATAGCAAACTTCAAAGCTTATTACCATCGCCACACTGTTAGCCAACTAATTCATGAAACTGACAGGGAAGGAAGACAGTCTATGCGAGAGTGGTTGAGTGGGAATTTAAATTTACCAAGTGTTAACTGGGAAGGAAATAAGATTAAAAACAGCCGGGAACAAAGATTTGCAAATACCTTAATAAGGGAAGGAGGATTTACACAAGTGGTGGAGCAAAACACTAGGGGGCAAAATATTTTGGATATATTACTAATAAAGCCCGATGATAACCTTGTGGGGTGTCAAGTAACGGAAGGAATAAGTGATCATGACACAGTTCTGATGGATATTAGAGGATTCAGTGAACCAGCAGCCAAAACTGAAGGGGCAAATAGGTACAATTATAAAAAGGCACAGATTTCAAATTTGAAGAGATATTTCAGAGAACGTTGCAGCAAATGGAAGGAAGGCACAAGTACAGTAGAGTCAAGGTGGGAAGAGTTCAAGGAGATAATAATAAAGGGGGGAAAATTCATTCCAAAGCAGAAAATAAAGAGAAGTAGAGAACCTTTGTACTATAATAGGGAAGTGAGGAGATTAAAGAGGTTAGTACGAAGAGAACATAACAGAGTTAAGAGACAACAGGGTAGTAGGGAATATTTGAAAAAACTAAACAAGGACTTAATAACAGCAAAGAAAGTGGCTAAAGATGGGTTTATGAAGGGTATTGTCAGTGCAGGAGGACCACTGACTGATGCATCTAGAAATGTCTATGGCTATATCAGGAAACTGAGGGGAAGGGAGGGTGTAGAGATGCTCATAGATAAGGATGGAGAAGTAGTTACTGAGGATTTGAAAAAGGCAGAGATTTTAAGTAACTGGTTTGGTGAGAGCATTAGGGACAATGAATCAGAAACGGGAAGGTCTAATTTGGAGAACGAGCTTAACAATACGATTAGAAATGAAGATACTAAAAAATTTGAAATTCATCCTGAAGAAATCCTGAAGGAAATAAGCAAGCTGAAAACACATAAGGGGGCTGGTGCAGATAATATTACAACAGATATCTTAAAGATAGCCGGGTGTGACATTGTACCTTATCTTGAAATACTATTTAAATTGAGTCTGGATACTTGCTGCTTACCACAAGACTGGAAAAGTGCGATAGTAGTACCGGTACATAAAGGAGGGGTGAGAAATAGAGTCGAAAATTACAGGCCAATCAGTTTGACTTCAGTGGTAGGTAAATTAATGGAAAGATTGATATGCAACCACATCAGAAAAATATGTGAGGAACGTAAGTGGTTTTCAAGTAGGCAACACGGATTCAGGCAAGGATATTCATGCGAATCTCAGTTGGTGGGATATATGCAATATATTTCAGATGAAATGGACAAGGGAGGCCAAATTGATAGTGTAGCACTAGATCTTTCAAAGGCGATTGACGGAGTAAAACATAAAATGGTAGTAAATAAGGTAAAAACTATTGGAGTGGATGAGAAAGTGATTTGCTGGGTAGAAGAATTTTTAAAAGGTAGAAAACAGAAAGTTTTTTTTTAACTGCTTTACGTCTCTCAACAGCGAGGTCTTTAGAGACGGGAAAGGATGGGGGCAAGGAATGGGAAGGAATTCGGCCATGGCCTTTTTAAGGAAGCATCCCGGCATTTGCCTGGAGTGATTTGGGAAACCACGGAAAACCCAAATCAGGATGCCCGGACGGGGATTCGAACCGCCTTCCTCCCGAATGCGAGGCCAGAACGCTATCCGTTACACCACCACGCTCGGTAAACAGAAAGTTAGGGTAGGAAATGCGGTATCAAAGGAAGTGGAAGTAAAAATGGGAGTGCCGCAGGGTAGCGTATTGGGACCATTGCTATTCATTATTCTAATGAATAATTGTGTTGATTGTTTACTGTCTGAAATTAGATTGTTTGCAGATGACATAATGCTGTATAAAAGGATCAAAACGATAGAGGACTGTAAACAGTTGCAGGGTGATCTGGACAGGATATGTAGTTGGGTTGTAAACATGGGATGAAGATAAATGCAAAGAAGAGTCAGCTAATTAGATACACAAATAAAAAACAAAAAGTTAATTATGAATATAAGGTGGGGGAAGAATTGCTTGCTGAAGACTTGAAATGTAAATATCTTGGCATTACATTTGATAACAAGCTTAACTGGGCAGGACACATTGGACAGGTGGTACAAAAAGGTTTCAAAATCCTGCACTTGTTGGAGAGAGTTATGAGGGGATGCACAAGAGAATTAAAGGAATTGGGTTACAAAACTTTGGTCAGACCATTGCTCGAATATGGTAATGTAGTATGGGACCCACATTTTGAGTATCAAATGCAGGAGTTGGAGAAGGTGCAAAGAAGGGCTGCTAGATTTGTTTCTGGAAATTATCGCAGAATGCAATCAGTGACAGATATGATAAAGGAGCTGGAATGGGATTCATTGCAAGACAGGAGGAGGATGAGGAGGGTAATGGGAGTGTACAGGGCGTATACTGGTGATGAAGCATGGAAAGATATTGCAGTAGGTATGAAAAGTAGTTCATGGAAGGTAAAAGATGACCATGACCACAAGGCGGCACCCGATTTCAGGCACAAGGATGTGGGAAGAATTTATTTTTTAGGTAAGGGTGTCAGGGATTGGAATGAGTTACCAAGGGGAATGATGAATAAACTATCGAAAACGTTAAAATAATATAAAGTTAAAATTTGTAGAGTGCAAATGTAGCTGAGTGAAGGATAGCGGGAAGTTGGGTGTGTAGGGAAATTGCCACCGGAGCGTGTGTTCCATTGCAATTAAATTAAATTAAAATACAACATCATGAAGGCTATTCGCAACATAGACGAGTCTTGGAACGAAGTTAAAAAGAGTTGTATGAACGGGATGTGGTGTAATCTTTGGCAAGATGTAGTGGATGCACCTGTCCAAATGCACAGACAAGTGCTTGAAGACATTGCTAAAGATTCAGGGGTCTGAACTTGAAGATATCGCGGTAGAAGATCTTGAAGAACTTGTAGCAACTCACGACGAACCTCTCAGCAATGAAGATCTGATTGAGTTACAGAATAATGTCATAAACGATGAGGAAGAATAAGTAGTAGAGAGAGTTTTATCTTCAAGCGGAATACTAAATGCTCTTTCAAAAATTTATTCAGGTTTGGACATATAGCAAAGCATAGATAGTGATGATGACGGTGTTTTGATCGTGGGTTGAACAATTAAAAACAACATTGGGTGTTATGAACGTATTTTATGGTACAAGAACGTAAAAGAAACGCTACCCAAAAGAAAAAACACGTAATACTGCATAAAGTGTTCTTAGAATTAAAGTTGTTGATTCAAATGATTTGTATTTTTTTTTTGCATTAACTTTTGAGTAGGTTTAATCGTAAACCCCAATATATGCGAATTTCACCTAACGCGATTTTTCGCGAAACGTATCCCTCGCGTAATGCGGGGTATTAATGTACTTCACTTTTGGAGAGATTGCAGAAAAACATCCAGAAATTATCATAATGGCCTTGTTATACCACGACAATGCGCTGGTGCATTCAAGATGCAACGCTCAAAAAAAATGAGTGAACAATGGTTTCAAATTATTCTATCCAACCTATTCACTTGATCACACTTCCTCAGATTACTGTCTGTTCCTGTAACTCAAAAACATTCCTAGTTGAGCAGAAATTTGAGTCAAGGGAAGAGTTTATACAGAAGGTTACTGAGTGTTCAGAGAACCATGAAGAAATCCATTTCCACGAGGGAATCACAAAGCTGGAGAAACATTGGAGTAAATGTTTTGAATTTTAAGGGGATTGGGTCAAAAAATAAAATACTTTTCAAGATTTAATTTGATATCAAACCAAGTTATTATTAAACAACTCTCATTTGTGATTTGGAGGAAAATCCTAAAAAATAAATAAAATAGAATGGCTGGTATGCCAGGCCAGAGAATTGAACCCAGGCATGTTGTACCTCACTGATACAGACACATGCAGCCACACTAGTGGGTACACACTGATTACATGCTTCTGGTATCACCTCTTAGAGCCAAATTATTTACTGAAAATTCATCAACATTAATAATGTTATCATGCTTTCAGTATTAGGGTGCTTTCACACCAAACGCGTCCAGTCGCGTCGAGCCCGTCCAGTCCTGTCAAGAGCGTCCAACTGAGTCAACAGGAAAATCCAACATACATACTCCCCTTTGTTCATTCACACAGGTAGCGTCTCAGTCCCGTCCGACTTAAGCCAGTCCCGTCGAGTGGAGGGGGAACCCAACCTGTCTTGATTCTGGCGCGTCCAGTCCAGTCTCATTGTTTCCGACTTGGTGCAAAGTGCGTGTTTTGTGTGTTTTTTTTTTTCATAACCCTTTAAAAATGGATGTTGAGAAATTAGTCGAACTGGTTAGAGAACGAAAGGAGATTTACGATGTTAAGCATCCGAATCACCGCAACAGAGATTTAATTGCCGCCATTTGGAAGGAAATTGCAGATCAGTTGAAAACATCTGGTCAGTTATTTTTATTACAATTTTTATTGTAAATTTTATTTTTTACAATAATTACTCTAATTCACACAAGGTTTTTTTTAAAAAATTGATCCAGATTTATTATTTTTTAAAAGTTTGCTGCCACAAATTAAGAGATTAAATTCGAATGAGAATTTGAGTTTCAAAGCAGAGGTAGCTCAGCTTCTTTTGCGGAAACTACAACCCACGTCAAATGCTTCGTCTTCTTTGGATTCATTTACTTCTTCTAACTCTCAATGCTCTGATCCCCGAGATACGCAACACATAAATCTTACGTCGGCTTTGTTCCAACAAGATTTTAATTTTTAGTTTTTGATTATTTTACCCCTTTTTGTGTATATATATATATGTTTGTGTGTGTATGTGTGCCGCAATAAATAAAAATTTGCAGTAAAAGTAATATTTCAGTTCACTTACCTTAAAAATATTGCTAGCCGATGTTCTGGTTGTATAGATTTACGGTAATTAGTGTTCTTCTTAACAATTTCCTCCCGAACCAAGTCGTTGAGTTTCACAAAGCTTTCATATTTCATTCGAAAATAATTGTAAAATTTTAACGGATCATTCACCAAGTCAGGAAACAAATGAATAAATATACCATACACATCTGTTCTTAAATTGATTGGATGAACCCACAATCGACACCTTGATTTTTTGATTTTTTCTGCGGACTATCCGTCGCAAAACTATAAATTTAAGCAGCTCAACCTCCATCACAAAAATTTTGCTACAACTGACTTGTATCGACTGGACTGGACCGGACGCGTTTGGTGTGAAACAACAGGACTTGACTGGACTGGACTGGACGGGCTTGCACTTGACGGGCCTAGACGTGACTGGATTGACTTGTAGAGACTGGCTTGGTGTGAAACCAGCCTTACTAGTCATTTCTGTTACTCTTTCATTTGGAATTGCATTACCTTCCACAAATTCATTCATTATGAGAGTTTATAACACAAAAATTGAGCTCTTTACTTTTGAAACACCTTTTCTTTGATATTCTGATGATTTTCTGCCGACTCAGTGATAATAATAAGTGTGAGATGTACCTGGTATACAAGCAGAGGAAGCAACATCTTGGTGAGATGTAACTGGGGTGATTTCACAATGAAAAGGGGTTGACTGATAGTGTATATGTTCAGTGTACAATTTTGTTCATGTAATGGGTGAGAGATAAAATAAGGGAAATGGTAGAATTGGGTGGAGACCTATTCAACATATTTTTCTGAATGTGGTCAGTTGGGCCACCAAATTTAACCTACACATGTGGTATACAAATCACCATCCATTCTGTTCTATGCTCTTACTGCACATACATTATTCAGAGGTTTAGAGATTAACCCAGGTCATGTGGTGACTGGGATACCTGTACCATCATCTCTCTTATTTTGCTGACCACTCAATGATAAAAATTCCTTCGACCACTTGAGGTTTGAACCAGCTAATAGTACATAAATAGATAGAATTTAATGGTTTCCTAGTGACCTCGATCAAAGAAGTGGCGGATTTCCAATATCCACTACAACATCAAAATAAGTATCTTCACCAATAGCTACAGCTACATCCCGCTTCTGGTTCCAACACTTATGAACAATTCTTTAGTATACTGACGAATTCCTGTGCGCCCACCTCTGATTTTTCATAAGCAGTTAATTGATAACATTTTAATATGCGAGTTTGTGGATCAAAATCTGATACTACTACAAATTTACTGACTAATGCTGTACACTTGACTATTCTAATTTCAAAACCACTCACTTTTTTATTCTGCCTAAAATTCAACCTCTTTCATTTACCCATTAGCTCTAGAAATTACAGTATTACCACTCACTCTCGCAATTCCTCGATGATACATACGTTCACTATTATCTACTAATGGTTTAATTAATTTTTTAAATAAATATATGATACCTCTACTTTACTTTTAATAGGACTGACTGACTTTTATGCTCATGGCACACTTTACCAAAGCTATTGTTTATCTTACAAAGGTAAATGTTTCAACCAATGCACTTAGATGCTAAATCATATTTAAGATTTTGTTCTTGCAGATCTTTTGAAAATGGCCAGCAAGTTCCTCATTGTCTCCATTCTTAACAAAAATTTCACTGCCTTTAACTACCTTATCACAGAAAGTCTATAACTCATCCCTAACAGTTCAGAACTAACTTCAATCACAAATAATATACCAAGTTTGATATCTGCAGAAAAAGAAATACAATAGATGATGAACATCTGAAATAAGCAATTTAAGAAATTGGGTCTTAAAATAAGACATTGAAAACAGTGGTAATGGCTGTCAGCCGACAGAGTATGAAGCCTTGTATATATTTCAATGGAGAACAGGTAGTTTTCAGTACCTGGACAATAAAGTGACTTCTGACCCTCAGCCTCAAGATGAAATTACTAACAGCATACTAAAAGGAGATACCATCAATCTAGGCAACTTTCGTGGGACAATTAGGGTCAAACTTTTGCTGTATAATATGTACTTCTTACTCATCTCAACATACAACTTGGAGATATGTTACTACCTGCAGAGATGACAGCAGACTCTAGGTGCAGAAACGAAGTTCCTCAGAAAATCAGAAAAAAACAAGATCAGGAATGAAGTGTAAAGAGATCCCAGTCAATGAAACCCTCCATGAAAAAAATTGCCAAAGCAAGATTGTGATGGCTGGAACATGTCAAATGGATGGACCCAATGAGAATAGTAAGGATATGGCTGGAAAAAGAACTGGAGGGTAGAAGACCTAGAGGCCGGCCCAAGAAGGGATGGTTCAATCTGGTAAAACTGGACCTGCAGGAGAGACGTGTACCCTGATCTAAAGTCAAAGAAGAGGAAATATACCTGGACAGACAAAGGTGAAGAGTACAGTTTCACTGCACCTGGGAAACTGGATGATAAGTACATTAATAATAACTGGATCGCATTACTTATTTGTTGATCGGATCTTTTGGCTTGAAATCTGCCTTTGTGAGAGATACTATGTTGTTTACATAGTAATGAGAGCCAAGCATAAAAGTCTTGATTGAAGTTGTTCGTTTTCTTCAAAATCTCTGCTGCCTCCTTCACTTGTCAAGACCACTACTGGTGTTCTCTTGATAGTAGACTTATCTCTTCAAATTTTATTCCATGCCCAGTGTTGATGGCATGGCAAACTATGGCAGATTTGTCATTGTTTTGTTTATAACATTGGATATGTTCTATCCCCAGTGTGCTGGCAAAAAAATAATGCAGCATTCCCAATGATCCAGATAACAAAGAAGGTGTGGAAACCTGAGAAATTATAAATACATTAGCGTATTTCTTGAGGATCTGCACTTTCACAATTATGCGATCTTAATGATCTTACATGCTCTTACTACTTTTCCAAAACATACTTATTCTTCAAAGCTAATTTTATGCACCTTCTGATTTTACCCAACTTTATGTCTCTCAACAGCGAGGTCTTTTAGAGACAGGAAAGGATGGGGGCAAGGAATTGGAAGGAAATCGGCCATGGCCTGTTTAAGGAAGCATCCTGGCATTTGCCTGGAGTGATTTGGGAAACCATGACCCAAATTTTACTCACTTTGATGGCACATACCAGTGATAGGCAGACTCCTGATTTCCCTCCTGTTTTGTTCAGGAATAAAATCCACAGCTTCTCATTCACTAAGACAACACAGTTAACAGTTTGTCACACACATAAATCCTCTTGTCATCCAAGAGGTTCCATCAATCTCCTGATGAAGCTATGCATAACAAGTCAAATTATCTACTGATTTACTTCTGGTTTTCCTGACGTATTTTTTCTGCCTCTTGGCTTTGGGAATTAATAGTTACATGTTCTTTCATTACAGATTAACATATAAAAGAAAACTGATTTTTAAAGGGCTTTACACCTCATCAAGGTCATTATAGGTGGGATAGGACTGAGGACAAGGAACGGGAATGAATTCGGTCATAGCCTTTTTGAAGTGATTTGGGGAAACCATGGAAAACCTCAAATCTGGATGCACACCTTAATGTGAAGCCAGAGTGTTACTGCTGTCATAAATATTGGCAAGAGTTAACTGTAATATTAATATCACAGATGAATGTTGCTAATTGACAGTTTAGTACATTGTGGAACCACACTGCCACTACAATAAATAACTAAACTCATCAACAATAACTTAATTGTCACAGAACTGTTGAATACTACAAGTTCATATTTATAACAAAATCTTATTGCTGAGTGAATACAGTTTTCATAGATAACTAGCGCATACCCGCGACTTCGTACGCGTGGATTAAGAATTTTTTTTGCCAGAATTAAATATAGAAAGTTGCTAACGAAAGATTGGTCCCAAACAATACCGAGTAGGAATAATATGACAGGAAATCTATCACTATATCATTGTACCGTCGAACCTGTCTCTTGAAGAGAATCAATTTCCAACATATTTCTGTCACCATTCGATAAGGTCTCAAATTTTTGTGACTACAACTGTTAATCTTACTGGAAAAAATATCCTGTGCCCTTCATACAGATTTCCTTATAAAATTGCATCACAACGTTATAGCCATTTAGTCGTCAAAACGTAACAAAAAGACAGAGACTTATTTCCGTATTTATAATAATATTACTGTGGTTCACACTCACACACTGACTGCGAACAACACCTAAGGGATCATTATAACGTAAAAAAGTGTACACCTACAACATTGCAAGACTACCTACGATTTTCCTCGCATTGCAACCCTAACTTTCTAATATCTACAGTTTAACATTCAATCCGAATAACCTACGGCCCAGGCCGGACTCTTACGATAAAAAACAATGTTGTAAAATCTTAGCCTCCACGGAGATTTGAACCGGAGACCACGACATTCGTAAGGAAGCGCTTTAACCACTAAGCTGCCAGTCCACTACGCAGAAGCACGGTGTGGAGACGACCACATCCAAAGGGCCGGCTATCGCCGTATTTCGAAGTTATGAGACAACATGTGTTATTTATACAGATAATTTTTCAACCAAATGTAGACAGTATTTTTCTCCTTGTTTCAAAGGATAAGTGTGCAAAGTTTCATCGAGATTGAATGAAAACTGTGGATTTGTATGAAGAATTACTGTGGTTCACACGCACACATTGACTGCGAACACCACCTAGGGATCATTAAAACGAAAAAAGTGTACACCTACAACATTGCAACACTACCTACGATTTGCCTCGCATTGCACCCCTGACTTTCTAATATCTCCAGTTTAACATTCAATCCGAATAACCTACAGCCCAGGCCTGACTCTTACGATGAAAAACAATTTTTTAAAATCTTAGCTTCCACGGAGATTTGAACCGGAGACCACGACGTTCGTAAGCAAGCGCTTTAACCACTAAGCTGCCAGTCCACTACGCAGAAGCACGGTATGGAGACGACCATATCCAACGTGTCTATCGCCGTATTTCGAAGTTATGAGACAACGTGTTATTTATACAGATAATTTTTCAACCAAATGTAGACAGTATTTTTCTTCTTGTTTCAAAGGATAAGTGTGCAAAGATTCGTCAAGATCAGATGAAAACTGTGGATTTGTATGAAGAACAAACAAACTAACAAACAAAAAAACCAACAAACATACATTCATCTTTATATATAAAGATACCACGCAACAATGTAACTTCATCTTTCTTTGAAGATTCTAGAAAGTTCTTAAGCAACTATTAGAATAGTTATTTCTGAAGATGTAATCCTCCATGCAAACTCTCTTGGGAAGATAAACAGAGGTGGGTTTCCCCCTGCCTTCCCCAGTGCCTACTTTCCGGAAAGACACCAGAGTGGCTACCAGACTTAACTGTCCCCATCTAACAGACATCATTATATACCCTCACTCCATACACTGCAGAGTGGTTTAGGATTTAACCCAGGACTTTTGTGCACCACAACCTCTTCTGCCCTGTTGGCCAAGTTCTGTGGGTAAAATTTTTTTCCAATTCTTACTTGAACCAGCTAACCCCATGAAAGTGCTGGACAACTTCATGGTGCCACAGCCAACTGAACCAATGGGACTGGCATCAGCACTATCACTAGTTGAGAAAACTCAAAGTATATCTATTATTTACAGGTAATGCAGTAGCACCAAATTCACACAGTCAGATACCAAACGCTGAAGGTTATAATTATAAAGCCTTATGAAAATTATATGGAGAAAATTTAAATAAATACAAGAACTATTAAACATTCAGTAATCTGGAAACAAAATACTAACCATATGGCAAATAAACCAACATAAGATACACCACAGATAATTCTGATTGCCCATGAGGTTTCATTTCCACAGGAGATTTAATAAAATTAGCACTTACGATTAAAACAATACCAGGGAACTATACAAAAAGCAATGTGAATTAATTATACAAAATACTGCGGTCCCATAACAGCCTTTTCACTCCCTACAACTGTTATCTCGTGACAACCACTGGTGCATATATCTCTTTCAGTATCATATGATCAATGGATCACTCAAATTGATGTGAATTTGTGTTTGTCTTCAGCTTTGGGTTTACTTGGCTGCTTACCTTAGTGGGTGAATGAATGATGAATATGAGGACCTTCCAGAGAAACTAAATTCATATTTAAAGTTTAGAAGCAAATGTAGAATGGTCACTATTGGTGGGGATTTAAATTTACCTGATGACAACTGTGAAGGAATTAAGATTAATAATGCAATGGAACAAAGATTTGTGTATACTTCAGCAGGAGAAGGAGGCTTTACACAAGTGGTAGAGCAGAACACAAGGGAACAAAACATGTTGAATATCTCAAGTAACTGAAGGAATAAGTTATCACAATGCAGTTGGATTCAGTAAACCAGTGGCCAAAATTGAAGGGGGAAATAGGTACACATATAAAGAAGGCACAAATTTCAAAACTGAAGAGATATTACAGAGAAAGTTTCAGCAAGTGGAAGGATGGCACAAGTACAGTGTAGTCAAAGTGGGAACAGTTAAAGTAGATAATAAAAAGGAATGATGAAATATTTATTCCCAAATAGAAAACTAAGGAGAAATACAGAATAGGGATGTGATTAAAGAGTTTGGTGAGAAGAGAACATAAGAGAGTTAAGAGACATCCAGGCAGTAGGGAATGCTTGAAAAAACTAAACAAAGAATTAATAAAGGGAAAAAGGAGGTGGTTAAAGATGGGTTTATGAAGAATATTACTAGTGCAGAGGGACTGCTGATGGATGAATTTAAATTTCTATGGCTATGTTAGGAAACTGAGGGGAAGGGAGGGTGTCGGGACAATTATAGACAAGGATAGAGAAATAATTGATGATCTGAAAATGAGATTTTAAGAAACCAGTTTAGTGAGACCATTAGGAACTGTGATTCAGGAATGGGAGGATGTAAGTCAGAGAACGATCTTATCCGCACAATGAGAACTGAGCAGACTAAAAAAATTGAAATTCATTCTGAGGACATCAGGAAGAAACTAAGACAGCTAAAAAAGCATACACAGGCTGGTGTAGATAATTTTACCATGGATGTCTTAAAGATATAACATTTTTAAGACAATATTTTATTATAATATGCAGTTTCTGGATAATTGAAAACACAACAAAATCCTTATCTGATGTGAAGCAATCCATTTAAAAACTAAAGCACTTTTTAACTGTAGGATAAATGATTATCAAGGTTACTTATAAGCTATTTTATTTCACTTACCTGAGACCATTGGGGAACTTCTGTCAGCAGTAACAGTCTTCTTAAGGGTTGTACCTTTACGTATAGATTGAAGCAGAAGATTTCTTCCTTCATCTGCTCCAACTTTTGGAGTACCACTTCCAAATACCGGTGGTGGAGGTGGACCCGGAGGAGGTGGAGGGGGCGGGAACGGCATTTTGCTACTCCCACCTCTTCCACTAGTGAGCCACGTGCTTAAAAAAAATTTAAAAAAATCTGTTTTAATAGTACAGGTACAAGAAATGTAACAATAGATTTTAATTTGTTTCTTGTTGCCAAAGCTTTAATTTATTCTGATTATGAACAGAATCTATTTGCTCAGTGAAAAAAAAGTGATATTTTGGAACTACCAGGATATTATACCTACACTGTATATCAAAATGTCCATGCGAAGCTTAAAACAAAAAGAAATGGTTTAAAGGATAATAGAGTTATAAATACAAGTTACATTTTTTAAGACAGCAAACAAAATACTTAAAATAACAATAATAAAATGACCCACCAATGTGGCTGTATGTATTAAAAGAGCCACCACACTGCAACGGGAGGTACGATTAGACCATCTTCAGGTCCTAAGTCTCATGTACTGGCCATCCTGTATGCAGTCATCTGTGTGAATAATGGGACAGTTTCCAACCTCCACCTTATAAACTACATATTTCACAAAAAAAACCTAAACTTATCAAACAGAACATAAGTTATACATTTCACAAGAAGATGACAACACAAAAATTTCTCCTCTAGCGCAAGATTAAATGCTCCAGACCTAACAAGTCTGGTTCCAGGCAAGGTAGGGCTCCCCCTCCCTCATCCTTAGAATTCACACTAAGATGCCTGAGTAATGAGGCAGCAGGTTTTCACATGGTCACTAGTGATCCTAATGAGAAAACATTAATAATAATAATTTACAACTGTGTTGTAGCTATTGTTCAAGCAGCAGATACCCAGACACTGGTAACAGCATATGTAGCTATGTTGTGTGATCCATCCATTCTACTTTTACAGTGGCCGTGAAAGCTGAATGTACATCAGTGATGTATGATGTAAACAAGTAACAATCGGTTACACATCTTCGAAATATTAAACATTGGCAATTAATGGCAGAGTTAGTTTATTTTAACAAAAAAAAAAATAATAATAATAATTAAAGACATCTGTTTTTATTGTATCGTAAACATACAAGATAGCCTTCTTTTATAGCGGTTATTTAGTGATTTTGTAAAAGTAGATTATAAAATTGGATTATTGTAATTTTATATTTAGTAGGTAATTAAGGAGGTTGTTGTAATTTTGATATGTATGGCATTTTGAAATGGCTACTAATGAAATATGAATGCAGGCAAATAGCCAGAAAGGTTGTTTTTAGTGGCAAAAGACTTTTTGGATAGTCAAAAATTATTCACAGAAAGCAAATTATATTCATTCTAAAATTATTACGCCTAACTATTTAGTTTGTAATGCAGCACGGACCACCGTAATTAGCAGAGATAGAAAGTTAAAATAACTACAGTAACAGCTACAGATTCGGCGTTTCATAAGGTGTGTGTGTGTGTGTGTGTGTGTGTGTATATATATATGTAACAATGAAATCAAGATGCTAAGTAGCAAAAAGGAATCAAATTAGGATACGGTAATGAGCCACCACTTACCTTTAGATGATGGATGTGGTGCGCAAGCACACAGAAAAGACACAAACACAAATAATAGAAATTTTCGGGAAAAAAACCCTTCGTCAACAAGAGAACATTATGGGAGGTGGGTGCAGCCGGAGATTGCCTCACAGAAAGACCGCCAGTCGAGAAAATGGTGGGGGTAAATTCAAAGCAGAGGGGCAGTGAATCAGAGCTCATACCCGAGCAAAAATAAATATCCAAACTAATTTCTGGTTGGTGGGAAGATATATATATATACACCAGCAATCGAAAAGTGTTTACTATTATTATTTTTTTCAGTTTATGTTGTAATGAAGCCTGGACCAAGTCTGCTCAGTGGAGTTCCTAAGTTGTTTTTTGACGGTTCCAATCACTAGGAACTTAATAATGTCCTAACATAAATTATTAATTATTTCTGAAATCCATGAATCCTCCACCATTGTATATATTTTTCTTTAAAAATTTAAAACACTGCTTCTAACTAGATTCTTTCAAAATTACCCGCTAACTGATCGGATCGGGTTACATTCAAATATACCTAAATAGTTTACTAGTAGTACTCTACATGGTGGCAATCAAAGAAACTACTTTTCTCACTGCTTCCTTCATAGGTCAGTTGATGGTAATGCTACCTGGTGGCATTCAGAGTAACTACTATTGTCATGGCCACAAAGAAAATTGACTAAATTCATTCATAATGTCTATGGTTCTTTACATCGTTGATGTACAGTCCACTTTCACTGTCGCTGTAAAACAAGACTCAACGGATCGCACAACTTATCCCCATGTTTAATACCAGTTTATGAAATAAAGGATGCAAAATGAATTGTGAAAATTATGATGAAATAAATGTTGCCTCAGTCATTGGAAGACTGTACAGATGACTTATGAATTGAAGGATAGGAAATTTTAATTGAGAGTGAACAGTGCATGTAAGAAACCTGTATCAGATGCCAGAGAAGGGTAGAATAAATCAAAAGTATATTGTAGCAATAAGAAAGTTTTATCAATATGTGGTAATGCTGAAAATATAAAGTCAGTAATAAGAATGTTACTAGTGAACTGTAGAAGTATAATGAACAAAGTAATACAATTTGCAAATTTAACTGAGATAAACAAACCACAAGTTTGGGGTTATGTCCTGGCTAAAAGAAGAAGTACTAAACAATGAGGTTTTTCCTGACGGTTACAGAGTGTACAGCAGAGATAGAGGAGCAATTGGTGGAGGTGTTTTCATACTAGTTAGCAAAAACTACCACAGTTCACTGGTGTTCATAGATCAGGACCATGAGTTACTTGGGGTAGATTTCTGGGATAATAAAAAAGAAAAAAAAATCAGTGTGTTGCCTGCTTACTGCAGTGGAAGAATGGCACATAAATATGATATTCTTGGGGAGACATTACATTCATACTCAGCTTTAAGAGGTGAAAATAGAATGGTCATTATTGGTGAGGATTTAAATTTACCAGGTGTAAACTGGGTAGGAAATAAGATTAATAACACAAGGGAACAGAGATTTGCAAGTACCTTAATAAGGGAAGGAGGGTTTACACAAGTTGTGGAACAGAACACTAGGGGACTAATAAAGCCAGATGATAACCTTGTGGGAGTGTCGACTGAAGGAATAAGTAATAAAAAAACAATTCTAATGGATATTAGAGGATTCAATGAACCAGTAGCCAAAACTGAAAGGGGAAATAAAAACAATTATAAAAAAGCACAGATTTTGAACTTTAAGAGATATTTCAGGGAAAGATTCAGACTTTTTTTATACTTATGGCTTTACGCTTCGTCGCAGTCATTAGAGGTGGGATGGGACTGAGGACAAAGAATAGGAAAGTGTTTGGCCATGGCCTCTTTAAAGGAAGCATTTCGGCATTTGCCTGGAGTAATTTGGGGAAACCATGGAAAACCCAAATCTAGATGCCCAGACGGGGATTTGAACCAGCGTCCTCCCAAATGTGAGGCCAGAGCGCTAACCGTTCACCCACCACACTCAGTCAGATGGAAGAGTTCAAGGAAATAATAAAAGAGGGGGAAGAAATATTTATTCCAAAACAGAAAATAAACAGAAATACAGAACCTAAGTACTGTAATACAGAGGTGAGGAGGTTAAAGAGGTTGTTAAGAAGAAAACAGAACAGAGGTAAGAGACAGCAGGGTAGCAGGGAATATTTGAAACAACTAAACAAGAAATTAATAATAGCAAAGAAAGTGGCTAAAGATGGGTTTATATTATTGGTGCAGTTGGACCTTTCACAAACATTTCTATGGCTATGTTAGAAAACTGAACGGGAGGGTGTCGAAACACTTATAGATAAGGATGGTGAAGAAGTTACTGAGGATTTGAAAACGGCAGAGATTTTAAGTAACTGGTTTAGTGAGACCTTTAGGGGCAATGACTCAGAAACAGGAAGGTCTAAATCAGAGAATGAGCACAACAACACAATTAAAAATAAGCAGACCAAATTTAAAAAAAAAAAAATCACCCTTAGGATATCATGAAGGAAGTAAAAAGCTGAAAAAACATAAAGGGACTGGTGTAGATAATGTTACTACAGATGTAATACTGTAAGATAGCAGTATGTGACATCACACTTTATCTCGAAATAGTATTTAAATTGAGTCTGGATACTTGTTGTTTACTAGAGGACTGGAAAAGTGTGACGGTGCCAGTACATAAAAGAGTGGTGAGAAATAGTGCCAAAAATTATAGGCCAATCAGTTTGACATCAGTGGTAGGTAAATTAATGGAGAGATTGATAAGCAAGCACATCAGAAATATATGCGAGGAACATAAGTGGTTTTCGAGTAGGCAACATGGCTTTAGGCAAAGATATTCTTGCGAATCTTAGTTGGTGAGATACATGCACAATATTTTGGATGAAATGGACAAGGGAGGCCAAATTGATAGTGTAACACTTGATCTTTCAAAGGCTTTTGACAGAGTAAGCCATGATAGAGGTAGTAAATAAGGTAAAAACTATTGGAGTGGACAAGAAAGTGATTTTGCGGGGTTGAAGAATGTTTAAAAGGTAGAAAACAAAAAGTTAGGTAGGAACTGCAGTATCAAAAGAAGTGGAAGTAAAAATGGGAGTGCCACAGGATAGCATATAGGGACCATTCATTATTCTAATTAATTGTGTCGATGGTTTGCTATCAGAAATTAGATTGTTTCTAGATGCTATAATGCTATATAAAAGGATCAAAACAGTAGAGTACTGTAAAACAGCTGCAGGGTAATCTGGACAGGATATCTAGTAGGGTTGGTAAACATGGGATGAAGATAAATGCAATGAAGAGTCAGCTCATTAGATACACAGATACGAAACTAAAGGTTGATTATGATTATAAGGTGGGGGAAAGATTTGCTTGTTGGAGGCTTGAAATGTAAATATCTTGGCATTACATTTGATAACAAGCTTAACTGGGCAGGACACATTGTACAGGTAGTAGGAAAAGGTTTAAAAATTCTGCACTTGTTGGAGAGAATGATGAGGAGATGTACGAGAGAATTAAAGGTACTGGGTTACAAAACTTTGGTCAGACCATTGCTTGAATATGGTAGTGTAGTATGGGACCCACACTTTGAGTATCAAATACAGGAGTTGGAGGGGGGTGCAAAAAATGGCTGCTAGATTTGTTTCTAGAAATTACCGAAGAACGCAATCAGTAAAAGATATGACCAAGAGCTGGAATGGGATTCATTGGAAGACAGGTGAAGGGTGAAGAGGGTCATGGAAGTGTACAAGGTGTATATTGGTGACGAAGCATGGAAAGATATTGGTGTAAGAATTAAAATTAATGTATGGAAGGGAAAAGATGACCATAACCACAAGCTAGCACTATATTTCAGGCACAAGGGTGTAGGAAGATTCTCTTTTTTATGTAGGAGGTCAATGCTGGTATGGTCTCAAGGATCTCAGCTTACGCCAGATGGGCTGAGACAATAAAACCTAGAGAAATGCCTCTGCGATCTATCTTAGCAGCTCTGCCAGCAAACCCCACTCTCACATCCACGAAGGCAAAAGCCATGTGGCCCCTGGGAAATGCACTTTTTCGAGTGTAGCTAACTGGAGAGGATGGAAGGCGAGCCTGCGGCGCCTTAAAACTGGGGCACTCTGGCTAAGGGAAGGAAAACCCTGGTCCTCCAGGATGGGGGTTGTGCGAAGCGCTGGTAACCCTTCCATATAAAAAGATATATTACTCATAAACCTCAAAGTAAGGAAAGCCGGATGGATCTTATGAGGACAACAAAGGCAAGGTCAAAGGACAAAGGATTTGGAATCAATGTGGAAGGAACGTGAGAGGTATAAATAATAAAGAATATGATCTGGACAGGGGTTAACTAGAAAGGGGATCAATGTTGCTGTAATTAAAGAAACAAAAAAGAAATTGAAAGGAACAGAAAAAAAAGATAAATATACAATGATCTACAGTGGAGTGGCATGAGAGAAAAGAGCTGCAGCAGGAGTGGCAATATTAGTGGATAGGAAATTGAAAAATAAAATTGTCAGTTACACTATGATAAGTGAAAGGATTGAAAGTAGAGAGAGGCAACCTAACCTTGATCGCCATATATGCCCCAGAAGAAAACAAACGAGAAGAATCTAAACAATTTTATAAACAGCTTCAAGGAGTGATAGACAAAATTAATAAAAGTGACTTCCTAATATTGGCTGGCGATTTTAATGCTCGCGTAGGAAATAGTCCAGTTCCAGAGGTTATGGTGAATAAAGGCGAATACACATTAAATGAAAACTGGAAACTACTGTGAGAATTTGCGTCCTTCAACCAGTTACAGATTACAAATACATTCTTTACAAAAAAAAGATATCCATAAATTTACATGGACGACAAGAAGACAAAGATCTATCACTGACTATGTAATGGTTAGTAAAAAATTAGGTCCAAATGTAGCATACACCAGTGTAAATAGAGGTATACCGATCACTATCTCTTTATATCAAAAATAAGAATACTTGCTAAATGGAGGAAAAGAATGAATAAAAACTTACAAAAAGATGAAGAAGTTTTTAAGACCTACCTTTTAAAAGATGAAGGAATAAGACATCTATATCAAAGCCGATTACAACAGCGCTTACTGGAAAATCCAACAAATAATGATATCAATAAAGAATGCTTCATCAATACTGAAAGCAGCATATGAAGCCATTGGCAAGAAAAAGAAATTTAGAAGAAAAACTGGACTTAAAATGTGGAATGAAGAAATTGCAGAAGCCGTCAAACAAAAGCAAAAGTCTTATCGAAAAATGATACAGGATTGAATCTTAGAAAATGAATATAAAAGAAGAAGAAATATTGTTAAGACAATAACAAAGAAGTTGAAACAAGAATCATGGGATAGATTAATCAGTTCAATAGAAGATGATGTCCCTGGTAGGCAAGAGATGGCTTATAAACTTATGAAACATCTTAACAAGGATGAAAAGGAAAGTGCTAACATAAATATAATTGAAGAAGAGGCATGGATAAAGCACTACAAAACATTATGGTACAATATTAAACTAAGGAAAAAGGAAACTGCTTAGGCAATATAAATTGCAAGGAAAGGGAAAATAACTCATCACTTACCAAAGTTGAAGGCAGCGACGGGAGAAGAACATATATCACAAACACACAAATGTACTCAATATTTCGGCTATTGACTCATTTTCTCCAACACGAATAAGGTTTAATAACCGAAATATTGAATATATTTGTGAGTTCGTGATATATGTTCATCTCCCATCGCTGCCTTCAACTTTGGTGAGTGATGAATCATTTCCCCTTTCCTTGCAATTTATTATGGTACAATAGTAATTATAAAGAGGAAGAAAAGAAAATAGGAATTGACCATGTGGATACTAAAGAAATTGATCTTATAAACATAGAGGAGGTTGATGCAGCACTAAGATCATTTAAAAATAGAAAAGCTCCTGGACTAGATACAGTTAATTTAGAATTGATTAAGTATGGGGGAATTATTTTGAAATTTAGATATTTACACTTAATTAATATGTGTTGGAAAGAGAGAATCATCCCAGAAGAATGGAGGAAGGCCAAAGTTATTTCACTGTTTAAGAAAGTAGATAGGCATTCATGTGATAACTATCGAGGAATTAGTTTATTAAATACGGGCTACAAAATATATGCAAAAATAATAAATAACAGGCAGATGCTCTCCTATCAGAAGAACAATGTGGGTTTAGGAAAGAAAGATCCTGCATAGATAATATATTTTGCCTTAAACAACTATTGGAAAACAGAATTTAATTTAAAGACTTTCATTGCTTTTATAGATCATGAAAAGGCATTCGATAAAGTAAATAGACAAAAACTATGGGAAATAATGCAAAGAAATGGATTTCCAGAGCATTTAATACAAGTTACTCAAGATATGTATAGAAGGACACAAATTGTCTTAGATCTAGGAAATAAACTTACAGAAGAAATAGCGATTAACCAAGGAGGGCGGCAAGGTCTCCAAAATATATATATATATATATATATATATGACTTAGGAAATGGAAAGAAAATGTCCATCCTGGTATAAAAATAAGCAACAACACTTATATAAACACTATGTTGTTTGCAGATGACCAATTTATCCTCCAGGAAAATGAAGATGGACTTCAAAAAGCAATTCATATACTAAACATTATCAGCAAAGATTACAATCTACAGTTGTCTTGTGCAAAAACGAAAGTTATGGCATGGCAGAGGAAATACCCTATCAGAGTTAAAATAGTGGCAGACAATCAACCAATAGAACAAGTCTCCAGCTTTACTTATCTCGGATGTGAATTATCTTTTAATGAGGATAACGAGGTGAAGAAGAAACTTTATCGATTTCAATATATGTGTGGACCAATTCGACAAACACTGAAAGGTAAAGCACAAGAGGAGACGCAACTCAAGTTTTATAAAACAATGGCCGTATCGACTCATGGACCAATTCGACGAACACTGAAAGGTAAAGCACGAGAGGAGACGCAACTCAAGTTTTATAAAACAATGGCAGTATCGACTCTGCTATGTGGCAGTGAAACATGGGTAAATAAAACACAATACAAAAACAAAATTCAATCATCTGAAATGAAATTTTTAAGGTCAGTAAAAGAGTATTCCCTAAATGATAGGATGAGGAATGAGGAAATAAGGGAACAACTGAATATCTCCCCACTAAATGATAGATTCCCCAAAAAAGAGATAACTGGAAGAATCATGTCCTACGGATGAGAAATTACAAGTTTCCTAAGCTTGCCCTGAAGTACCATCCCACAGGCAGAAGGGACATTGGAAGACCTAGGAAGAGATGGTAGGAAGAATGAGGTCGGAACAGGCTTTTGACCTATCCATGAAGAGGAAGTGAAGTGACGTAAGGGGGTCAGGTCTTGGAATAAGTTACCAAGAGAAAAGATGAATAATTTACCAAAAATGTTGAAAGAATTTAAAGTTGAAATTTGTAGAGAAAAATGTAGGTGGGTGTAGGAAAGAGGGGAAATGGGTGTGTAGGGAAATTGTCACCGGATCGTGCACTCCATTGCAATGAAAATTAAATTAAAAATAATGAAAATAGAAAACTAATTATTTGCAGCACTTAAAGTGACTATATAAAACCCTGTCTCCAACTAGGGGTTGAAATCTAGCAATGCGGGATCCCGCATCAATTGGCAGTCTGGCGGATCTCACACAAAATTAAGATGATCAGCAATCTGTAAAATGGGGCAAAAACGTGTGTCGGCCTGTGTGACATTTTCTCCCCTTGGTCACTTGCTGGCTGGACTCGGTCTCTACCGGTTGTATTTCATCTTTTGCCTGCACTCTTCAAGTTGAAATTTGATTATTATTTGTATTTATTCGTTACTTAGCTTCATATATAGTACAAATGATATAGGATAAATCAAGGAAATATATTAACTTCTACGTTTTTATAAAAAAAAAATATTATTATTGTGTGCATTACTATAATTTGAGTTATGTCCTCCTATTGCCATAAATTGTTTCTGTACTTCATCAACTTTGAGATATCTGTTAAAAATGAATTTTAACTTTGTAATTCTCCTAATACTATAAGAGCTCTGGTCACAATTTTTTCAAATAAGTTCAAAGTTGACATCATTGTTTAGTCTGAATACCTTAAGAAGCAACGAGAAAGGTTTTAATTGAGTTTTGATGAGTGAACATCACAAAAAAATCGCCAATATTTGAATGTTTACAATCATCGCAAAGAAACACATTTTAATCTTGGCTTGCTTAGAATACTCAGTTCGTGCTGTTTAGGCAAAGAACGGATGACAAACTTTGGTCTCGATCTCTAAAATGATGTTATTGGCTTATGATCTGATGGAACAAGTGTAATGGCAAAATTTATTGAACTTCTTCCTTATTAACTGCAATTGTTCTTGTTAACACAGTACACAATTGGCTGTTCACGTATGAAAAAAAAATTGTCCAAGCCCTGACACCATTCCTGCTGATTCTTATGTAAAATGACCACCTGAATCCCAATATGCCCCCCCCCCCTCTGATTTAATCAATTTTCGAGAATTTGGAGGGATGCAAAGAATTATTTTAGCCTTTACATTTCTTCTGAGGGGCTAGAGACTTGAAAAATGCTATAACATTAATATTTCTAGCAAGGAGGTAAATTTGGCAGGGCTTGCACCTATAAATTGTAATATATATATATATATATATATATATATATATATATATAATGAGCAGGAAAATGCTTTAAGGCAATACAAAAAAAGGAAAGATAGGGAAATATAACCCAACATTTAATACAGATGAAGGCAGCAGGGATGATGAACACAATGCGCCTCTCATGTTTATTTTTTTGTGTTCGTCATCCCAGCCGCCTTCTGAAGGATAGGGAAGTACGACCCAAGGTTGCTGGGACAACGAACACAAGAAAAGCGCAATATTTCAGCCTACAGCCTTATAGGTGCAGAAGTGAGACACCAGGCAGAGTCAGATGTGTACACCGAGACCGCCATCTGTTGAATGGCGTCGCCGGCGCAGATGGTAGAGTAGGGCTGGGGAATTAAAATATTGGATTGATAATCGATACTGTTGACGGTATATTATCATTGAAAGTGGTAGATCAACATAATAACTGGGTGAGGATACATATATATATATATAAAAAAAAACAAATTTTGAAAAACTATAAGTGAAAAATAAAATATCATAAATACAAGAAATGTAAATAGTATAGATAATAAGTGCTGGGTCGGGTGGGAGGAATTTATTGGAGATTGAGGCCAGGAGGATGTTTGGTGTCAAGGATATTCTGATAGGCTAGTTCCCATTTACATAGTTCAGAGGAGGTTGTGTTGTCAGGGAAAACTCTGATCGCCCTAACTGAGAAACAGGTCTTAACTTTATCCATAACAAAATGGATTAGTGAAAGTCTGCAACTGTTTCAAATTGAGGGTAAACAAATGAAATCTGCGACACATATTACTTTTGTTGCTTTAATTTATTTTGTGCATGACACGTTTCGGGAATTTATTCCCATTTTCAAACGCACTATAAGTAGGTTTACATGTTTTTATTTATAGAAATATGAGGAGTCATTGTGTTTGTTTCTGCTGGACATTTGTACAGTTTTCATGTGATTTCTGGAAAAGAATTTTGGGATGCTGTACTATGGTATAAAGACTATGTAATAAAACATGGATGGAAACATTTTTCTTATCACTTACGTTTTTGAATGTTTCTGACGAAAATGGCACCACAGAAACAGAAACCTTCAAAAACGTAAGTGATAAGAAAAATGTTTCCATCCATGTTTTATTACACAGTCTTTATACCATAGTACAGCATCCCAAAATTCTTTTCCAGAAATCACATGAAAACTGTACTAACGTCTAGCAGAAACAAACACAACGACTCCTCATATTTCTATAAATAAAAACATGTAAACCTACTTATAGTGCGTTTGAAAACGCATAATGCACAAAATAAATTAAAGCAACAAAAGTAACTGTGTCGCAGATTTCATTTATTTACCCTCAGGAGAAACAGATGTTCAAATTATTCAGTTTGTGGAAACTGGCATGTTTTGCAACTGGATAGGCCTCATTGTTAGTATATACTGTCTGCCTGTGGCCATTCATTCCGATAGCCAGGGGGTTAGTAGTGAGGCCTACATATGAGCTGGAGCAATAGATGCATGTAAGTTGATATATGAGGTATGTTGTTATGCAAGTAGCATGACCAATGATGGGGAATGTTTCATCTGTTGAGGATTGGAGTAAGTGGTAGTAGCTGGATGCATGCTGCATATTTTACAACGGGGTCTGTCATACAGGAATGATCCCTGTGGTAGTTTGGGGGAATTACTGGGTGTGTTGTCCCAGTCGCCTTCATCTGTGGTAAGTGTAGGGTCATATTTCCCTATCCTTCCTTAGTTGTATATATATATATATATATATATATATATATATATATATATATACATATATACATATATATATATATAATTTTTGCTCGGGTATGAGCTCTGATTCACTGCCCCTCTACTTTTCCGATGTTTGAATTTACCCCCACCATTTTGTCGACCGGCGGTCTTTCCGTGAGGCAGTCTCCGGGTGCACCCACCTCTCATAATGTTCTCTTGTTGAAGAAGGGTTTTTTCCCAAAAATTACTTTATTATTTGTGTTTGTGTCTTTTCTGTGTGTTCGCGCCCCACATCCATCATCTAAAGGTAAGTGGTGGCTCATTTCCCTATCCTAATTTGATTCCTTTCCGCTACTTAGCGTCTTTTTTTCATTGTTATTATATATATATATATATATATATAAAACTCCTGTTCTTTTCTATTAACTCTTGATTACAGTTAACTTTATTACAATTACAACCAAGTTGGCTGTAATCATAAAGCAATTTATCTTTGCCCTGACTGATGGTCCAGGCTGTGGCTCAAAGCATTTCTAATTCGTTTCTTACTCTAGATTGTAGGTTCTTGGAGGCACTGGGATTGACACAGTGAAAAATAAAATTAATGGATTAAGAAGCTAGTATCTGACAGGTTTCTGGGATAGTAACAGATGGAATGCGCTGACTAATGCAGGTGCTATACTGCAGAACGCTGTACATCTGCCACCAGCAATCGAGTACATTCCACTGCACATACACCATAAAAATAAACACCCAAATGTATATATCGTTAGGTTGAGGGGAAATAATTCTGATATAAAAATTTATGAAAATATTGTGGTAAGCAATGACCACAATTTTTGTGTGTTACTCTTTCACTAAACTTTGATGAATTCCTTTTATATCAAGTCTCGAAATGCACTGTCTAAACCAAATATATTTAATTCTCTTCCATATAAAAATAACAGTCTGTGAGATCACAGCCAGATTCATGCCAAGCCATGGTATCAGCAATGGCACTGATTTACGAGTAACTTTGAGTGAAGTTACTGTAATTAGTAGTGCAGGAAACTGTTGGAGCCCAAACCTTGTCATGATTTTCAACTTTCCAATCAAAGTAGAATTTATAAGCAGTTTTAAGATTTGGAGAAAATCTTTTAAAGTCAATTCCCCGCAAACACCGCAGCAGCTATCGGGATTATGTTTACTCTAACGTGAAATAATTAAACAGAAAATGAATAACTTGATATTAATCCCAACTCACACTGACGTAGTGTAATTCACTTGGAAAATGTGGGAGTAATACAATTTCTATAGTTTTTCACAAGAACAAGGAGCAAAAATGCATGAAAATTCCCACACAAACCTGTAGGCATGAGGTATTGAGAAAGGCAGAATCATGCTGCGATCTCATAAACCGTTATTTTTGTATGGTTTCCCCTTGGGTTTCCTGGTAAAAGTAAGAGTAAAATAATATCCCTTCGCTGTAAAAGATCTTTTATAAAAGACTAGCCCGTACCCGCGACTTCGTACGCGTGGATTAAGAATTTTTTTGCCAGAATTAAATATAGAATGTTGCTAACGAAGGATTGGTCCCAAACAATATCGAGTAGGAATAATATGACAGGAAATCTATCACTATATCATTGTACCGTCGAACCTGTCTCTTGAAGAGAGTCAATTTCCAACATATTTCTGTCACCATTCGATAAGGTCTCAAAATTTCGTGACTACATCTGTTAATCATACTGGAAAAAATATCCTGTGCCCTTCATACAGATTTCCTTATAAAATTGCATCACAACGATATATCCATTTAGTCGTCAAAACGTAACAAAAGACAGAGACTTACTTCCGTATTTATAATAATATTACTGTGGTTCACACTCACACACTGACTGCGAACAACAACTGAGGGATCATTATAACGTACAAAAGTGTAGACCTACAACATTGCAACACTACCTACCATTTGCCTCGCATTGCACCCCTACCTTTCAAATACCTACAGTTTAATATTCAATCCAAATACCATACGGCCCAGGCCTGACTCTTATGATAAAAAACAATTTTGAAAAATCTTAGCCCCCACGTAGATTTGAACCGGAGACCACGACATTCGTAAGCAAGCGCTTTAACCACTAAGCTGCCAGTCCACTACGCAGAAGCACAGTACGGAGACGACCACATCCAAAGGGCCCGGCTATCACCGTATTTCGAAGTTATGAGACAACATGTGTTATTTATACAGATAATTTTTCAACCAAATGTAGACAGTATTTTTCTCCTTGTTTCAAAGGATAAGTGTGCAAAGATTCATCGCGATCGGATGAAAACTGTGGATTTGTATGAAGAACAAACAAACCAACAAACATACATTCATCTTTATATATAAAGATTACTGTGGTTTACAGTCACACACTGACTGCGAACAACACCTGAGGGATCATTATAACGTAAAAAAGTGTAGACCTACAACATTGCAACACTACCTACCATTTGCCTCGCATTAAACCCCTAACTTTCTAATATCTACAGTTTAACATTCAATCCGAATAACCTACGGCCCAGGCCTGACTCTTACGATAAAAAACAATTTTGTAAAATCTTAGCCTCCACGGAGATTTGAACCGGAGACCGCGACATTCGTAAGCAAGTGCTTTAACCACTAAGCTGCCAGTCCACTACGCAGCACGGTGTGGAGAGGACCACATCCAAAGGGCCCGGCTATCGCCGTATTTCGAAGTTATGAGACAACATGTGTTATTTATACAGATAATTTTTCAACCAAATGTAGACAGTATTTTTCTCCTTGTTTCATCTACATCTACATATATATTCTGCAATTCACAAAATTGTGGGTGGCAGAGGGTGCTCAGCACCAAAGCTAATCTCTTTGTTGTGCATTCCAATCCCTAATGGTACGAGGGAAAAAAGAATTCATATAAGAATCATTGCGGCACCTTATTTCTCTAATCTTATCTATCCTGTCATTCCGGCTCAAATAGGTTGGTGGACGAAGTATTTCACTACACTCGTGAGTGAAAGTGGGATAAGTGTGCAAAAGTTTCATCGAGATCGGATGAAAACTGTGGATTTGTATGAAGAACAAACAAACCAACAAACAAACATACATTCATCTTTATATATAAAGATTACTGTGGTTCACACTCACACACCGACTGTGAACAACTACAGAGGGATCATTATAACGTAAAAAAGTGTAGACCTACAACATTGCAACACTAACTACCATTTGCCTCACATTGCACCCCTAACTTTCTAATATCTACAGTTTAACATACAATCCGAATAACATACGGCGAAGGCCTGACTCTTATGATAAAAAACAATTTTGTAAAATCTTAGCCTCCACGGAGATTTGAACCGGAGACCACGACATTCGTAAGCAAGCGCTTTAACCACTAAGCTGCCAGTCCACTACGCAGAAGCACGGTGTAGCGACGACCACATCCAAAGGGCCCGGCTATCGCCGTATTTCACAACATATGTTATTTATACAGATAATTTTTCAACCAAATGTGGACAGTATTTTTCTCCTTGTTTCAAAGGATAAGTATGCAAAGTTTCATCGAGATCGGATGAAAACTGTGGATTTGTATGAAGAACAAACAAATCAACAAACAAACATACATTCATCTTTATATATAAAGATAGGCTGAAATTTAGCATGCATTATAAAGCGCAGAGAAATTTGTGTGATTTGTACCATAAACGTATTTGCTGAACAGGCGCCTTCCAGATTGCTGTGAGGTTTTAAAACCGCTATACTGATTTATACCAACACTAGCCTCGTACCCGCGACTTTGTACGCGTGGAATAAGAATTTTTTTCCCAGAATTAAATATAAAAAGTTGTTGGTAACGATGGATTGGTCCCAAACAATATCGAGTCAGCATAATATGACAGGAAAGCTATCACTACATGATTCTACCGTCGAAGCTGCATCTTGAAGAAAATCAATTTCCAACATATTTCAATCACTATTCGATAAGATTTCAAAATTTTGTAACTACAACTGTTAATCATACTGGAAAAAATATCCTGTGCCCTTCATACAGCTTTCCTTATAAAACTCCATCACAACGATATAGCCATATAGTTGTCAAAATGTAACAAAAAGACAGAGACTTACTTCCGAATTTATATTAGTATTACTGTGGTTCACACTCACACACTGACTGCGAACAACACCTGAGGGATCATTATAACGTAAAAAAGTGTACACCTACAAAATTGCAAGACTACCTACGATTTGCCTTGCATTGCACCCCTAACTTTATAATATCTACAGTTTAACATTCAATACAAATAACCTACGGCCCAGGCCTGACTCTTACGATAAAAACAATTTTTAAAAACCTTAGCCTCCACGGAGATTTGAACCGGAGACCACGACGTTCGTAGGCAAGCTCTTTAGCCATTGAGCTGCCAGTTCAATTCCCGGAAACACGGTCTGGAGACGTCCACATCCAACGTGTCTGTCTATCGCCGTATTTCGAAGTTATGACACAACATGTGTTATTTATACAGATAATTTTTCAACCAAATGTAGACAGTATTTTTCTCCTTGTTTCAAAGGATAAGTATGCAAAGTTTCGTCGAGATCGGATGAAAACTGTGGATTTGTATGAAGAACAAACAAACCAACAAACATACATTCATCTTTATATATAAAGATTACTGTGGTTTACACTCACACACTGACTGCGAACAACACCTGAGGGATCATTATAACGTAAAAAAGTGTACACCTACAAAATTGCAAGACTACCTACAATTTGCCTCGCATTGCACCCCTAACTTTATAATATCTACAGTTTAACATTCAATCTAAATAACCTACGGCCCAGGCCTGACTCTTACGATGAAAAACAATTTTTAAAAATCTTAGCCTTTACGGAGATTTGAACCTGAGACCACGACATTCGTAAGCAAGCTCTTTAGCCATTGAGCTGCCAGTTCACCTCCCGGAAACACGGTCTGGAGACGTCCACATCCAACGTGTCTGTCTATCGCCTTATTTCGAAGTTATGACACAACATGTGTTATTTATACAGATAATTTTTCAACCAAATGTAGACAGTATTTTTCTCCTTGTTTCAAAGGATAAGTGTGCAAAGTTTCGTCGAGATCGGATGAAAACTGTGGATTTGTATGAAGAACAAACAAACCAACAAACATACATTCATCTTTATATATAAAGATTACTGTGGTTTACACTCACACACTGACTGCGAACAACACCTGAGGGATCATTATAACATAAAAAAGTGTACACCTACAAAACTGTAAGACTACCTACGATTTGCCTCGCATTGCACCCCTAACTTTATAATATCTACAGTTTAACATTCAATCCAAATAACCTACGGCCCAGGCCTGACTCTTACGATGAAAAACAATTTTTAAAAATCTTAGCCTTTGCGGAGATTTGAACCGGAGACCTCGACGTTCGTAAGCAAGCTCTTTAGCCATTGAGCTGCCAGTTCATTTCCCGGAAACACGGTCTGGAGACGTTCACATCCTACGTGTCTGTCTATCGCCGTATTTCACAACATGTGTTATTTATACAGATAATTTTTCAACCAAATGTGGACAGTATTTTTCTCCTTGTTTCAAAGGATAAGTATGCAAAGTTTCATCGAGATCGGATGAAAACTGTGGATTTGTATGAAGAACAAACAAACCAACAAACAAACAATCATACATTCATCTTTATATATAAAGATTGAACTCTTGTTAAATATTTGTATTTATTGTTGCTTTATATTTTTGGGAGTGTTTGGGGGATGATAAGGGGTGCTAAAAGCTTGGAATATGTAGAAAATAAGTGAAAACATTGAGAAAAAAACTGGAAGCAATTGACCATTTTAATTTATTTATTCTTAACAGTTTAAGGGGGCAAATCCCTCCAAATTTACCTCCTCCCCACAAATGTTAATATCTTAGAACTTTCCACCTCTCTAGCCCCTCAGAAGAAATGTAAAAGCTAAAATAATTTTCTTCATACCTCCAAAAACTGTGGGAAAACAGGTGTCATATTTGGATTCAGGAGGTGATTTTAAATAAGAATCAGCAGGAATAGTGTCAGGTCCAATTATTGTTTGTCCAATTAGTGTTTATACAAACTCTATCAAAAGAGAAGTCGAACGAACAGAAACAACTATGACTGACTCAAGCGTAGATGATGAAGAACTGAACGGGACAATCGAAGAACAAAGCATGACCGTAACACTGGATCATCACCTATTGAAGTGGTTCCCAAATATAATGATCTCAAAAAGTGGAAAGTTTTTAATCTCTTAAAAAGTCTTTTATTTATGATCATTTCAATCAAAATGAATGAGCAAGGTTTAGACCAGTAACGGTGTAGTTATCACTTGCATTATATCACAAAGAAGATTTTTTTTTTATGTTGTATATATTGGTGAGATAATGCAGAAACCAAGTTTTCAACCTCCAACACCCACGGCACAATTTTCTGCATCAAAATTTTGGTACTTTTTTCAGTTGATTGTCCATAACTCTTTTCTGATGAGTCATAGCAAGAAATACTTTATTTCCAATTTGAATGAGGACAAAATTTCCTACATCTTTTGCAATATCAAGTTTTTATAAACTCAAAACTAAGTGAGCTACTGTTATTCGAAAATCAGCAAAATTTCACACTTTTCCGAAATGTTGGGTGTTTACCTTGTAGCATAACCGATAGTAAGAACATCCTTGAGGTAAGCGTTCCTTGCCACGGGCCAGTGAGTTCTCTTAGAGAAGTTTCCATAGCAACGGAAGACACACAGAGAGACTAAGAGATTGATAAGAGCAGCAGCTAAGGAGAGCTTGCTAATGACGAAGTCCGATAATGTATTTAATGGATGTATCTAATATGAAATAAAAGTTGTGATTTATATTGTGAAGAAAAGGACTAACAAATTAATTATTTGATTAAGCTACACAAAAGATATCTTCAGGAATAATATAAATAGAAGTACATTCTTAAATACAACAGGGCGTATTTCTTAATAAGTAATATCAAGCAAATGCTTATAAGAAATGCGACATGGCGACCCTGCAGTTGATACAAAATAACAACTAAGTTACAATTCGACAACAAGAATTCATCGAGAAAAGATCCTGGAAACGACTAACAACAAATTGACGGCAGCGCCTCCAGCGGACGATCAGGAACTATTAAGGAAAACATCGCAGTCGGGAACAGCTGATCTTGGATACATTCCATCTGTGCTGATATTTACTACGTCGCATATGGAGGTGGTTTGAACGGCTACAGCGACTGAACCACTCGTATATACAGCTAAGTGATTTTTCTAAAGAGTACTAAAGTGTAATAGTCTACCATACACTTTAAATTTTCAAATAATTCACTGTTCATAACCTTACGGAGTGTAAATTATTTTCTTGACCTTTTAACTTGCAAATTAATTTCACGAAGAACAAGACGTTACCTGTAAAGTTAGATTTTAGTAATTTCAAGTGTACTTGATTTTAATTTGCGTAAAGTAGAACATGTACACATGGCATAAATTTCGCAAGCTTTCCAGCTATTTATGTTAACAAACAATTTCTTGAAGATATAGGTAGATTAATGAATAATTTTTACGAGTTGAAAAGTTGCCGACCTTGATCCAATTTCAAATATGACAACACTTATAGAAGGCATCACTAATGATGAACCACAGACACTGAGTGGTACTAACAAAAACACTCAACTACCTTCAGACACGATTTCAGACTTAAAACAGTTTATGTTCAGTTTGTTTTTACAATCTCAAAAACAATTTCACAATGCACTGGTAGAACAGAAAAGAGAGTTGTCGGAACACTTTACCAAATCTCATGAGGGCTTATGCAATAATTTCAGTTTGCAGTTCCAAACTGTTAGCAATCAACTTGACAGCATTACAAAGGAGGTTGCATCTACCAAAAAGTTTTGTGAAAAATATATAGGTGAATTGAATGACAAAATTGACATTATCAAGACACAATCTGACAACACTGATAGTCGGCCTAATACTGTAAGGGAAAAATATGAGATGAGTAATGTTACAATTAATGATGATGTAAATCATGTCAAGGATAGACAAATTGTTAAAGAAGGGTTTCACTTAAAAGATGAGTTTAAGCATGAAAGTAACCAGGTGGAAACTTACACGAAGACAGATGAATCAGTGGAAAAGGGTGGTAAGTCTATAAAAATGTTTGATATCAGAGACATTAAAGGAACAGGTGGCTTTGATCAGGTAAAAGAGATGGAAGAGACTTTGAAGGTAGATGGATTAGGGAGTTTTATGATTTTGAAGGAAGTAAACTGTGACATTTTTTCCATTGTTGGGGAGAATTATGTTTGTGATTATGGATCAAAGCAGTTAAAGAATAATGGTGTTGAACATTTTCAGAGTTCTTTACATATTTTTGAAGTTGGTTTGCCATGTTACTGTTCTGGCAAAGTAAGATTAATTGTAAACAGGAAAGTTGCTTTGTATAAATAACTGGGGAAAGGTGAACTGGAAATATAGAAAAAAAAAGGTTTTCTTTTTTTGTAGAGGGGTAAGCTATGCTTACTGCCTCATCCTGTGTACAAATCCAATCAGGACATTGAATCTACAACTCGGGGAAAAAAAAAAAAAAAAAAAAAAAAAAAAAAAAAAAAAAAAAAAAAAAATGATCACTTAGTTTAAGATGAATGAAAAGATTTAACACTAGTGCAAGTCACAGGTGTGTAAAGATAAACTCCATCATATTGGAATTTCCTATTATTATTAAGTTATAGTTAGCATATTATTATTATTCAGTGCCACAAAACACTTGTAAATAGTACTGATTGTTGTGGTTGCGCAGCCAATTCAACTGTAATGATAGTAAAAGTTTATAACCATTAAGTGGAAGCTGTCAATTACCAATATTGATGATCTCGATCAGATGTGCAGTCTTCGGCTGTTACCACAGCATACCATTACATAAAAGTTTATTGTCTATTAAGACTTTCTTTTATTAAATATAGTCTATAGTTTGTAAGGTATACCGGAGCATTAGAATGAATAGAATGAGTGGAGAAGAAACGAGGTGTTACTATGATAGAATAAATGTGTAATGAATTAAAAAGTAAAATATCATATAGAGAGGGTACGGGTACAACAACACAGTCAAGACTCAGTTCCTGTAAATAAGGCCACTATCTAGGCATTGCCTTTAAATGATACCGAAAGGTTCGGGATTTGGTTAACACAGGCATAGCTGAGGTCCAGGTAGAACCTTCAAATGACTCTGTTGTTACATCTCTTAGCCTAGATGTGAATATATTCAAGATGAAGTAGAGTGGAGAAAAGTTATTACTTATGGGGAGAAAATAAAGTAATGTATTGAAGAAATAAAATAAAAATGAAGTTGTGATGGTGATGCTAGATTAGCAAGAAACAATGGTGTCCCAGTCGTATTAGCGAGGGTGGATTGTACTGGTCCAGGGACCAAATATGTGATTTAAATAATGTTGCCGGTTATACAACAGTTAAATGGTTCAAAAGGATCGGTCTTATGAAGAATATAATGTACCAAGGGCAGGTAATAGAATTTTTAAATTATTTTAATGGTATGCTTGGTAAACAGGCGGAGGCTATGACAGTTAAAGATGATGTTATTAAAAACAATTCTGTAGTATAATATTCCTATTGTAATTTTGGTTTTTAAGTGATAAGGACAGTAACTTGTCGAAATGTGTGTTACAGACTATAGGACGTTCCAACCAGTAGCGGCTTATGGAAAACCACCAGGGAAAGTTACCTCAAGACATCTGTACTCGTGATTTGTAAAAAAAAAAAAATGGGTTATTAGCCAAATGTAAAAATATAAGCTCTCCTTACCTAAAACGTGACAATTACAGGAAAGTTTACCATAACCATTTATAATGGTATGGATGTCAAATGGTATGGTAAACTTGGGGGGGGCTGTAGCATAACCGATAGTAAGAACATCCTTGAGGTAAGCGTTCCTTGCCACGGGCCAGTGAGTTCTCTTAGAGAAGTTTCCATAGCAACGGAAGACACACAGAGAGACTAAGAGATTGATAAGAGCAGCAGCAGCTAAGGAGAGCTTGCTAATGACGAAGTCCGATAATGTATTTAATTTAAAATAAAAGTTGTGATTTATATTGTGAAGAGTAAAACTAACAAATTAATTATTTGATTAAGCTACACAAAAGATATCTTCAGGAATAATATAAATAGAAGTACATTCTTAAATACAACAGGGCGTATTTCTTAATAAGTAATATCAAGCAAATGCTTATAAGAAATGCGACAACCTACTTTGTAGCTCAAAATGACCTGGAATCTACATCTACATATCTACATATATACTCTGCAATTCACAAAATTGTGGGTGGCAGAGGGTGCTCAGCACCAAAGCTAATCTCTTTGCTGTGCATTCCAATCCCTAATGGTACGAGGGAAAAAAGAATTCATATAAGAATCAGTCCGGCACCTTATTTCTCTAATTTTATCTTTCCTGTCCTTCCGACTCAAATAGGTTGGTGGAAGAAGTATTTCACTACACTCATGAGTGAAAGTTGGAGTACGCATGTTTTCCAATAAGTTTAAACGAAACGTGCGTCATCTATCTACCAGAGACTCCCAACCTAATCTACTAATCAGTTCTGTGACGCTTTCATAAGGACTGTAGCAAGCAGTCACGAATCGAGCGGCTCTTCTCTGTACTTTCTCTATACTTTCGATCAATCCCTTACGAAACGGGTCCCAAATGGCACAACAATAATCCAAATGTGGACGCACAAGAGATTTGTACGCTATCTCCTTTGTTTGTTCATTACAATTTTTCAAGATTCTACCTATGAATCGCAGCCTAGAATTTGCTCTACCTACTAAAGAATTAATGTGTATGTCCCATTTCATGTTCCTTTGTACTGTTACTCCCAAATATTTAATAGAATCGACCAGTATCCCTGTATATATGATTGATACATGTGTATTTCTGTATGAAATAGTATATATATGTACTATTTGATTACTGATGGTCAATTCAATAATCATATGGCACTGTAGGCCCGGAGATTCCAAAGGATTGTTCACCGCCAGGTGACAGTGTTTTCGATTCACCGCGCAATGAGTGTTTACAAACCAGGTAATAGTACCGGGTAGGGGCGTCCAGTAACGTGGTGATTTTACCTTGCAGTATATCATGTAGAAGATTTTATATATAAATATTTCATATTATGGGGAGAGCATGCAGCATCCAAGTTTTTGACCTCTAACACTTTCGGCACAATTTTCTGTGACCAAGAAACCTAAAATTTTTGGCAACTCATTCCTGAGGAATCCTAGGAAGATATACTTTATTAGTATTTTGAAAGATGACAAAATTTCCTACAGCTTTTGAACTGCAAAGTTTTTTCTAAACTCAAAACTAAGCAAACTGCAGTTCATTGAAAAACAGCAAAGCTTCATATATTTTTTTCCCCAAAAGCTGGTTATTCATCTACTTTGTCACTCTAAATGACCTTCTGGAACCCAGATATGTATGTGTGTGTGACTGTGTGTGTGTGTATTTTTATTTAATTACTGTCATTTATCACCGATAATATTAATTCCAGTTAGAATTAGGTCGTAGAAATGAAAGCATAACATTATGGCACAAAGTTTATTTACGAAGTCAAAAAGTCACAAGTCAAAAATTAATACAAAAAACAATGTCTTCTCCTTTTGGATGGTCCCGGCTGATTAACAGCCTCATCTTGTATTGTGCCACCATCATCAATTGTAGCAGGAACAGCTTCCTCGATCTCAAAGAACGTTTCTTCACTTTCTTCTCCTTCCATCTCAGGAAGATTTTCACAAGACAGGCCAGAGCAATTTTTGCAAGCAGATGAATAGTGCAGGCCAGATTTGCGACAGCTGCATGGTGCAGTGCAACCTTTCTTGCAGGATTATGACTCAATCTTCAGAATAAAGTCGGGTGCAGCGTCCTTCATCATTCTGATTGGAGTAAGACTGGACGAGTCTTTTCTCCATCCCCATAGCAATAAGCACGTTTCTCGACCCTGCCATGTTTGTTCCTAGTGGTACACATAGAATGAAACATAGCTGCATCTGACATAGGTTGTAACCATGCTAGGCTAAATGCATATATATATATATATCTATTTTTTTTTGGTGGCAGATTTTGTTAACATCTCATAACTAACACCGTCCAGTGTCTCACAACCATTCTGACAGTACAGTGCCAAGATGAGCTGCTCCCCTGCCTGTTCTATTGAGTCTCCAGAGGCTAGTGGTTCTGAGAACTTAGCTGCATCTATTTGTAGATGTGGTTGGGGCTGAATGAGGGAGCAGGATTTTGTTTTCCCTTGGCTGAAAAATGCTGATGTATCACATTCTGTAAATGTATGGATGAAGAGTACATGTGTGGGATCAAACTTGAATGATTTGGCTGAATACCATAAACCTCCTTTCTTGCCTTTCCCTGGTTTATGGAAGTACAAGTTATCGTAAATATTCCCCAGGCCTGTTAGCAGAGCGGGAACATCAATATCCTCACTTATGATAGCTAGACTGTCGGATTTTGCTGCTTGTGAAATAGCTGCGTCAACAAACAGTCCATCTGCATCTTCTGCCTGTTGAACTTTGATGCCTCGGTTTTTTAAATTTTTGTACTAGCATCAAAATTAAATGGTTCTTATTGTTCGCGTTTGCAAGGATTTTTTCCTGTTTAACGGCAGCATTTGTTTCTTTATTGAAAATGATGTCTGCTGAAGTACCTGATGACTTCATATGAAGAAATCTTTCAGACGACTTTGTTCCTCTCTGCGCAGCATCATTTGGGTACCTGTCAAAAATGACTGATGTTGGGTCCATAGTGCGTTCACAAGTAGGCTTCATATTTCCCACACAGATGAACCAAAGTTTTCATTGCGATGCCACACAACCTTATACAGGAGGTATCCTACATCCACAACAAAGCTATTTATTGGATGTTGCATCTTCAAGAGGTAAGAAGACTTCGTATAGAGATGATTTTGTTCCTTTGCGGAGACCTTCCTCAGTAAACCAAGACGTGGGTTAGGGAGCAAGCTACAAACAAGGTGAGTTCCTATCTATCGTAAAAAGCACCCAAGATAACAAAATATGTGACACAATTGTCTAAAGCATATTACTTTAATAATTAGAAACGTAGAGAATAAAAAATAGGTCGGTAAAGATAAGCAGTGTTGAAAAAAAATTCTGAAGTTTTGTCAAGTTTTCAGACTGCAAAGAATAACTAACGATGAAATAAAAAGAAAAAGGGATGCAGAGAAGAAGTAACAGCAGAAACAGAAGAGCTTGGATTAACATCTTACAGGCACATGAGAAGAATGAAACATTTTGTGATCAAGAAGGTTTTGAGAATGGCAGTACAAGAGATAAGAAAAGGAGGGAAACCTTGAGAGGAGAGGATAATTGACAAAAACATATGAATAAAGGAGATATTCAAGAAGATCAATGGCTAGATAAAGAAGAGTAGTAATGGGGATACAGGAAGGGTCACAGTACACTGGATTAGAATCATTTACAAAAATCATCCTACCTTGACATATACAGCAAGTCATCCGTTATATAGCTGTTTCCAGCTGTTTAACAACCAATATAGAGCAAGTCTCCTAAAGTCCAACCCCTCCTCCACAAGGTGGGAGACGGGCAATGGCATAAAGTAGGGGATTGCCTGTGGGGGTGAGGTACAGGACTGATACGGTAGCTGTGAAGGCTCTACAGGAACCCTGAAAAATGGTGAACCTACGACAGGCCTAGCAAGCCGGTAGTGGATAGATTCTGCTTTCAAAACGAAAACAAGTCTCAGAAAGGACGGAGCAATGGACAAACGACATGGCTATGGAAACGGTTTAAGATTTGGATCCTTGAATATACGGACATAAACTGGGAAAGTGGAGGAAATTGTAGACATGATGGAGAGAAGGAAGTTGGATATTTTGGGGTTGAGTGAGACAAAGTGGAAAGGAAAGGGTAGAAGAGAACTGAGAAATGGTTTCGATCTGTATTGGAATGGAAAAGAGGAAGGGAGAAGAAATGGAGTAGGGATAGTTGTAAGGGCTGAAAGAGGAAGTGGAAGAGATTAGTGAGAGAATGATGAAGGTTAGGATAGCAGTCAAAGGGAGAAAACTAGACGTACTTCAAGTATACGCTCCACAATGTAGGCTGTCGAATTCAAGAGAAGGAGGAATTTGAGCAGGAGTTGCAAAGACAGTTAAATGGGCAAAATATTATAATTATGGGAGACCTAAATGCCCATGCAGGCACAGAAAGGCAGGGGTATGAGGAAGTAATAGGAACAGAAGGATGGGGTGGCAGAAATGAAGAAGGGGAAAGGCTTCTCGATCTCTGCAAAAGAAATGGATTGAAAATAGGAAATTCCTGGTACAAAAAGCAAGAGAGCCACAAGGTAACATGGTACAGTAGCGATTGGCAGAGGAAGTCAGTTGTGGACTACTTTATAGTTAATGGCGAATTAAAGCAGAGTGTGTCTGATGTGAAGGTAATACCATCAGAGGCACTGGATAGTGATCACCGGCTATTAGTAATGGAGCTGAGGATTGCGACAGAGAGGAGAAAATCAGAAAGACAGGATAGGAGATTAAGAATATGGAAGTTGAAAGAGAAGAGCAATGAAGAAGAATACCAGAGAATAATAAAAAGTAAGATACCAATAGCGGAAATGGGGACAGTGGAAGAGGAGTGGGAATATTTTAAAACAACGTTAGTCCAAGCAGCAGAAACAGTGTGTGGAAGGACTGGTAACACCAAAAGGTGGAAAGAAATAGCATGGTGGAATGATAGAGTTAAACAAGCAGTGGAACTCAAGAACAGGGCCTTTAGGGAATGGTTCAAGCAGAGGACACAGGAGACAAGGGATGACTACGTGAAGAAAAAGGAGGAGGCCAAAAAAATAGGAAAGGAGAAAGTGGCTGGAGAAGTGGACCAACACGATGGAAGAAGATAGCAAAGGAAATAAGAAAGTATTATATGGAATGGTAAAAAGGAAAAGGAAGGAGAGGATAGAAAATGTTAACATGCTGGATGAAGATGGAAACGAAATAAACAGCTCAGAAAAACTAAAAAGGATGTGGAAGGAGTATTCTGAAGCCTTACTGAACCCAAATTGGTCACAGGATGATACAGTTGTTCAGGAGAAGAAGGAAAATAACAACCCTGTAGGAGAGAAAGAGAAGGATCTAACTTGGGAGGAAGTGGAAACAGCTCTGGGTAAGATGAAGGGTGGAAAGGCACCAGGCATCGATGAAGTGAGCGTGGAAATGATAAGGGCAGCAGAAGTAGTAGGAAAGCAGTGGCTATATTGTGTGATGAGAAAGGTATGGAATCAGGGCAAACTCTTGAAGACTGGAAAAAAGGAATAATTGTACCTATATTCAAAAAAGGAGCAGAAAGGAGTTTAAAAATTGTAGAGGTATTACACTGATGTTCCACTGTGCCAAAGTGTATGAGAAGATCATTGAAAAAATAATACGTGACAGGGTGGAAAAAGGGCTAAGGGAAGAGCAGTATGGCTTCAGATCAGGGAGATTGACGGTAGATCTGATATTTGCTATGAGACAGCTGCAGGAAAAACATTATGAGTATGGAAAGGATCTACTGTTGGTATTTCTCGATATTGAGAAAGCATATGATTGTGTACACAGGAGTAAGGTATGGAAGGCCTTGGAGAAGAGAGGAGTTCCCAAAGAAACCATCAAGAGAGTGACGGAACTGTACAAGGAAGTGTGAGCTATTTGAAAATAGGGGAAGGAAGATCAGATTGGCTGGAACAAAGGAATGGACTAAAACAAGGAAGTGCCCTATCACCACTACTCTTCATTGTAATCATGGATGAAATAAGGCAGAAAGTGGCAGCGAGGATGAGAGAGGAAAACATGAAGGTGATGGCTTTTGCGGATGATCTGGGGAGGTGAAGAAGAGGAAGTCCAGCGGCAGTTGGATGTATGGACAGACAGTGTGGAGGAATATGGCCTGAAATTTAATGTAAAGAAATGTGAGTACATGGTAACAACCAGGAAAAAGAATAGGGTAGCCCAGGGAATTGTGATGGCAGTGCAACAACTAAAGAAGGCAAACAGGTTCAAGTACTTGGGGAGTGTATTAGAGGAATGTGGAGGAAATAATGGTGAAATAAGTGAAAGAGGAAGACAAGCAGAGGCGTTCCTAAGGAGCATTAGAAGCCTGATATGAAATAAAGAGGTGCCACAGAGAAGCAAGAGAGTAATCTATCATACGTACTATGTGCCTATCTTAACTTATGCTGCTGAAACATGGACAATGAAAAAGTGGGACATCAGCAGAGTACAAGCAAGTGAAATGAAGTTTTTAAGAGGTAGAATGGGAGTTACTAAAATGGACAGAATAAGGAATGAAGTGATTAGACACACCATAAAAGAGAAACCCCTACAGGAAAGGGTAGTGAGGACCAGACTGAGATGGTATGGACATGTCAAGAGAATGGAGGCTCAGAGAATCCTGAGAAAAATCCATGAAATTAAGATGCATGGTAAACAACCCAGAGGAAGGCCAAGGGATGGATGACTGAAAGGAGTGGAGGAGGGTGTACAGAAGAGAGGAGAGGACTGGAACAAAGTGGTGACAGGGAGGTGGTGGGATGAAAGAAGCAAATGGAGAGGCTTGCGCATAAAGCAGACCTGGCCAGAGGCTGGAAACTGTTGAGGATGATGATGATAGAGCAAGCATTATATGCAAAAAACTTAAATTCTGATTCATTATAACAAATATATCCCAGTATATTAACTTGTGGTAATTGCTCTTGATTCTATCTCCACTGCCCTTTTGTTTCCAATTTTTTAAGTTATTCTCTACCCAGCAAGTCATTTTCTGACCAAGCCAATTTTTTCCCCAATCTTACTCACAACTATTTTGTGGCTCTACCAAAGCCATGAATTGGTCCATTGCAACAGTACAACTGTACTCCTTTGCTGGGCTGGCATTGGTGTGGGGGAGGGGGAACAAATTGCCTAGCTAAATAGAAATGAAACAACGAAAAACTTTGTTAAAAAAAAGGTGTTATTTGATTTTTTGCATTAAATTTTTATGACTTTATCAAAAATAATACTAAGTTTAACGTAAAAAAAATAAAAAAAAAATGGTCAGTTGGGTAAGACCTAAGAAAGCTTAACTGGGGCCCAAGAATTCTAGTGCCAGCCCTGCTTCCTTGTCCATTTCAACTGCAATACAATGCCTATTCAATCCTTACATTAGTCGCAAAATAGTGATTCAATGTAACATGTGTTCATGAAGTTCACTCTTTTTTAATGGCCAAACAAATGAAGTAGTAGCAATGCAATAAGTTCTGTCAGAAACTTAGGGATACCCAAGCAGAAACCATCTGCTAGGATTCATCAGGCATTTGGTGATACTGCTTTGTGGGTTGCTCAAATAAATGTATAGTACAACTGATTCAAAAATTAATGTATGTTTTCAAAGAATGACATGTTCCAGAAGACCATCAACAAGACAAAATGCTAGATAATCAATTGTGATTGTAAAACATACCAAAAGGATTAAGCAAAAAAAGTATTGGCTTTGAAATCTGCCCAAAAATCCATACATTTTGAAAACTGTGCAGTATTTAATGTGTTTAATTGCCTATAACAATTAGAGCTAATGCTGAAATTAATTTTGTTTGAAGCTATGGAATTGGAATTTAACATAGCATTTATAAATTAAGCACAAATTAATTAAAAATAAGGTGAAAGAATTAGAAAAATAAAATTAAAGTTAAAAAAACAAAAACATGCTTTTTGTAGCAATGTAAACTAAAAAGTCAAAATATTCTTTAAGTAAAAATCTTGTTCAACAGCGACAGAATGTCCCAGATTTCAATATGACTTAATACCTTGAATGAGTTTCAAATAAGGAAAAATCATTGATCAAAAAATTAACTTTAATGTAAGAAAAGTGTGGGGCGCTAGATGATATATTTCTTATCGCTAACTATTTGTGAAGGTAGAGTCATTAAAGAAGTAAGAAGCCCTTTTTTTTACAGTAAAGTTAATTTATTGGTCAATGACTTTATTCTTAAGCTTGTTAAAAAAATTTAAGTCATACTGAATTGTGTGACATCATATCACTATTGAACAGAAGTTTTATTTAAGGAATATTTTAACTTTTGTGTTCACATTGCTACAAAAACGTGTTTCTTCAATTTTTAAAATGTTGTTACTGATAAAATAATGGGGACATAATTATGAAAACATTGTATTGTCATTGGTATTTAATATGTGTGCAATTTTTTAAAAAAATTGGATGTCTGGAAGTGAGTGAAAAATGAATTAACAGATTCCATTACATTCAACAACTTTTCTGTTGTTACTATCAAAGTAATGAGAATACCAGTACATAGCTATGATATGATTGGATGTCATCAGATCTTAATATGCGTGTAAAATTTAAAACAATTTGGTCATCTGAAAATGGGAGAAAATTTATTTGGAAAATTCCATTCCATTCACCCAATGTTCTGTTGTTACTGTTAAAGTAATGAGAATACAAGGACATAGCTATGAAATAGTTGTTTTATTATTGGATCTTAATTCATGTGCAAAATTTCAAAGAATCTGGAAGTCCGGATGTGGGTGGAAATTGAATTCAAAGATTCTGTTACATTGAACAACTATTCTGTTGTTACTGTCAAAGTAATGATAATGGCAAGACTTGTACTGTCATCAGATCTTAATACGTACGCAAAATTTCAAACAATTCGGACATCTGGAAGTGGGTGAAAATTGAATTTAAAGATTCCGCTGCATTCAAAGAGATCAAGTTAATATAAATGCATGTAATAAGCCAAAAAATTACATATTTAATGGGAAAAATTGTTTTTTTTTTTTTTTTTTTTTTTTTTTTTTTTTTTTGTAATTTTAAGAAATTTTTCCTCATACGTAAAGAAGCTGAATCATTTTGTTAACAGTAGAAATTTATATCCCCTCATAGAATAGGCCTACACATAAATTTATTTCTAGGCTGTGTTTAATCTGGGCCATACAACTGATCTCTAAAATACGCTGAAATGTCAAAATTTCATTATTTCGAGTAATCAAAAGTGAAAAAAAAACATTAAACAAAGTCGGGCCAAATAATGTCATATTAGCATTTAATGGAGCCATATTAATGGATTTTTGCTTTGTATGGCTACCACAATTTTTTTTTTTTTAAATAATTCTATAAATTACAAAACAAAAAAATGTGAATTTTTTGGCCAAGTTTTTATTATTTTGTGATTAATTCATGAATGATATGTTTAAGTCAATTTCCACAGCTTCAAAACAAAAGTAATTTCAGCTATCTAAGTTCTGTGAAGTTGAATGCGTTAAGTATTGCACACTTTTATTTAAAAATGGATTTTAGCCAAATTTCTCAGGGATTTTTTTTTCTTCCAAAAATCATTTTGGTATATTTCATAACTCCAATATAATAAATAATATGCTGTAATTATTTCATAAAAATTGTCATTGGTCAACTAACACATTTGGATAGAGGTTGCCCTATTTGGTGTGGAATGGGTCTGTTGTTCTGGAGAAAATGTGGATGATGATCATGGAGAGCTATGATTTTGAAAATCCAGGAGACTGCTGCTGCTGTCACTATCAGCTTTGGTTCGGTAAGCTGTACTTTGACTGAGGATTTGAGTATGCAATGTGTGGCAGCACACAACAGGCAGCTCAATCATGACAACTCTCTCGCTCATTAATCACTTCTGGTCAACAGTTTTCTGTCGATGTATGGAATTACAAAAGTTTGCCATGCTCCCTACTCACTTGACATGGTCACATGTTATTTCTGGTTGTTCCTTATTACAACTCTAAACGAATCTCATTTTCAGACCAGTGAGGAGACAATATTTAATGCGATGGAGCAGCTGTGCACCATTTCAAAAGAAGCTTTCCAGAATTGTTTCCAAAGATGTAAAAACTGCTGGACTAAGTGTGAACAATCTCACGAGGGGCCTACTTTGAATAGGTGTCTCGTCCACTCAGGTATAAGACTTTTCTTTCCAGATCAAGGCTGGATATTTTTAGAAGAAGCCCAATATATTCCATGTTTCTTACCGAGATTCACGATTATGGCCTGTACCAAATCCATGACGGTGTCCTACAAACTTCTAATAAAATTGGATGAAAAGCTCTCCAACAACTCAAATACCAAATTAATTGGTCCATAGTTCTTATCTTTATTTGCTTTCCTCTCCTTTTGTAGTAGCAATACTAAGACATATCTCTAGTAACTTGGTATCTGACAAAGATTTGCAAATACCTTAGTAAGGGAAGGAGGTTTTACACAAGTGGTAGAATAGAACATGAAGGGACCAAACATGTTGGATATCTTTCTAATAAAGCCTGAAGAAATGTTTTTGGTGTGTCAAGTAAGAGGGCATCCATTAATTACGTGAGGTGAAATGGGGGGGGGGGGGGATCCGGCGAAATCTCACGAAACCTCACCAAGAGGGAGGAGGGTCAATGGAAATTTCACATGCTGGCTTGAGGGAGAGTATATGGTCTAGAAAATAAAAAAGGTCTCAAGGTCTACGAGGTCGATTGGGGGGGGGGGAGGCTCCGCCAGAATCTCACATCATTTTAGAGGGGGGGGTTTCCGGAATTCTGGAAAAACACCTCACGTAATTAATGGACGCCCATTAACTGAAGGAATAAGTGATCACAATGCAATTAGGGGATTTGGCAAACCAGTGGCTAAAAAGGGACAGACTTAAGAGTTGAAGAGATATTTTAGGGAAAGGTTCAACAAATGAAAGGATGACACAATTACAGTGGAGGCGAAAGTGGGAAGAATTTAAGGAGATCGTAAAAAAAGGGTGAGGAAATGTTTATTCCAAGGCAGAAAATAAAGAGAAGTAAAGAACCTACATATAGGGAAGTGAGAAGGATAAAGAGATTAGTGAGATGGCAACACAACAGAGTTAAGCGATGGGAAGGCAGCAGGAAATATTTAAAACAACTAAACAAGCAATTAATAAGAGCAAAGAGAGAAGCAAAGTATGGGTTATTGGTGCAGGGGACCACTGAATAATGCATCTAGAAACTTGTATGGTTGTGTTAGAAAACTGGATGGAAGAGAAGGTATTCAGACAATTGTAGATAAGAATGGAGATAAAGTTGCTGAGAATTTTAAAATGGTAGAGATATTGAGTGACTGGTTTAATGAAATTACTATCATTCTGTGATGGGAGGGAATAAATCAGAGGAGAGTCTCCCTATTAGTATAAATGAAGGAACTACAAAATTTGAAACAGATTCTCAAGAAATTATGAAAGAACTTAGAAAGCTAAAAAATGCAAAGGTGCTGGATATAGCATATTGAGTGTCATAGAAAAAATATAACAGACTGAAGGTTATTCAGAGAAAAGTTCATTGTCATGGGAACAACAGAGTAACAAATTGAGTGAGTGAACGATGAATGTTAGTTAGCGTCTGTATGAGTCGATGCTAATCAACCAGTTTTTGCTAACAAAGGATATTACATACAGATTGAATAAATGCCAAGAATGATGTGAAAGTTTGTAATTATTCAAATATAAAAGATTAAGTTAATAAATTTGGAGATTCAAGTTCTAAATGAATTAAAATGGGGATCATTCTATCATTACTACGGTACCACAATCTGATGATAAATTCTTGTAGAACTTGATGAAATAAATAGAAAATAAAGAATAAAGTTTTTTGATATCTCGCTTGTTTTTCGAGATATAGCATGTTATGAACCAGTTATAGATATAGTTCCTTTTGCTTTTGGTGGCGTTTCTTCTGGTCCAGGCCGTATTTCAACCTAAAACAACCACTAAGGAGAAAACAAAACATCTATAGTGCATGTAGATATAGTGGTTTTGGTGTTTTTTTTCTGGTCCAGGCTGGATTTCGTCCTAATCTCCTCACTTTTGAGATACAATATTTTGAGAAATAAGTGAGATATCAAACAATTTTATTCTTTACTTTCAATTTGACTTGTCGAGTTACATAAGAATCTATCATCAAATTGCGGCGACATGATTATCATAGAATCCTCAAAATGGGACTTGTATCCATGGCAGCCAAAAACATAAAGAGCGAGTCCGATAGTTATATAATATAATATATAAATAGTCTGCCGCCATATAAAAAAAATACAAAATGGTGTAGATAATGTTTTTTAAATTAAATTCAGTCTATTAACAACCTTTTCTTTTTTTTAATGTCTGTATACTATTATGTTGGTTCCTTCTATTACACTTATCCCTTATTCTAAATAGTGTTTTCATATTATAAGTACAACAAACATAACCTTGTATAAATTCACTTCATAATATTAAATTAGCTGTATGGTTTGTATACTTTATGTAGGTTATATACTCTTTATTTGCGAAAATTGTGGTGGCTATAACATGTCAGTCCGGAACAGCATTTTCTGAATTTTTCTGGACTGGTATTCTATTCTAAAATTTACCATTTCACTTTCTACTATTTGTTTTGAACAAACACTTGTTGCGATTATATCAAACTGGTTTGCAGTGTTTACTGTGATGGGTTTGTTTTATATTTACAGTTCTACGAAACCTAGTTACTCCTTGGTAATATCTATCCCATTAACCAGCCTAATATAGTACTCCTTTATTATTCTGATTTGGAACAAACATTTCATCCTCTCCTGTCTCTTTACCATCTAATCCACTCCTCACTGTTACTATTCTCTCTTTACAGATACTGACCTCTTACCTAAAATATCTCTGAAACTTCAGAATCCCTATCTTCTTGAAATTTTATACCTGCCCTTTTTTTTCTAAATACTGCTTTACTAATTCCTCGTCCATCTGTCACTTTAGATACTATATAACTTCCCTAACACTATATTAAAATTTTCAGATATTTCAAGCGAAACTTCTTTAGCAGCAGTAAGGAGAAATTTGTTAGCGTTATGTGATTAGTGCGCATGTGCCGCAACATTCTGTGCACGCACTGCAAGGGTCTGTGCATGCGTAGAAGACAGGATATTTAAATCCATACGAGGCACCATTATTAAACAGCGAGATGTGCAACAGTATTTTTAATTGCATTTTTTGTTTATTAGTTGCTTTTTGTTTATTTATAATCAATCAATGTTGATGATTTCATCATATTCGCTAATTGCTGTTGCGATAAAAGCTTTCATTTAATGGAGACATATAAGCATTCATCTGTACAACAGTGGGAATGTGTTATTTAATCTTTATAAAAATATTTAAGTTATGAGCTAGAAATGCGAGTTCAACCTGAAATTTCTGTCAGGTTTAGAAGCTAGTTACTAATGAAAACTAACAGTAAGAACAATTATCAGAAATTTTGTCCACTTCGCACAGTTTGTATCGCGATACACGCCGTGATTTACATGACGCTCATGAAAGGAGCTTATTAGTTGCTAATGTTACTAATAATAACTAAATTCCTTGTGGTTGATGCTGTAACAAGAATATTCTCCCCTAGGCTCCATTTTAACCTAACCGCGATATCCGCTAAAAAATCAATGTTGCAGACACACGCTGATACATGCACCAGTTTTTTTTTTTTCCCTATTGCCTGAACCTACTGAAACATATGTAAATCTGTTATGCTATAACATTAATAATAAACTCCTTTCTTACCCTCACCACAAGCTTAAAAAGATGTTTCTCCTCCAACCTCTGAATATGTAATCAGTCCGCTATTTATATGTTGTTTATTCATCCTCAGAAGTTGTTAAATGGTAATGATTTTTTTTCTTATACATTACAGCTTAGAAATAGATGTGACGTCACTACTCCAGTAACAATCACTGGTATATGGTTTTACGTTCAGTAGAAAGTAAAGAAATCTTACAATTCTTCTTCTTGTTACGATTTTGTTAAGTACTGATGAGTATGGTTAGCACATGCTCTGCAACTGTTTGCCATCAACAGAAGAGACTCTTACCAGACACATGGACCAGTCTGGATTGACATATACAACTGACAGTGTTGCTGGTTTGATACACAGTTTTCTAGATCAGTGTATTTCTTGAATCTGAAATAGATACAATCTCATATTTATTACCGGTGCACAGTTGAGTACAGGCACACATACCTTGGTTTTCTATCTATGTATCCAACATTCCAATTCTAATTAGGATTTGTCCTTCACAATCCTCAATCTACTTAACCCATTATGTCAACAACAACAGAACCATCCATCAGAAAAGCAATAGGCCCAACACAGTACCATGTAGCATTGCAGTTCCCTCTTCCACTTTCCAATATTGCATTTACTACCTATTCTTTGTTTCCAACTTGTAAAGAGTCCTCCAACGAGCAAGTCATATCATGATTCATCTGAATGGTTTTAACCATGTTCAGCTCTCTCAAATTCAATAGAAAGATCCAGTGTTATACCATCAACTTGGCCCCCTTCTCCATTTCATCTGATACATCTGACAATTAACTTAATTGGATTCACACGAAAAACAAATTTTGCTGATATACAAACTACTTGATGTAGTTGACTATCAAAATCTCCATCAAACTGTCTACTACTGGAATAAAACAAATGGGTCTACTATTCAGAATCCTTTTTGTCTCCTTCATCCACTGAATCATACTAAATAATAGTTCCACGTATATCTATATTCCCCTTAATTTGCAAACATAGCCATAGAATCTTAATAAATTACTTGCAGTTACCTCTTCAGCTATAATATTTTCATGGAAATATATAAAGCTTCCCTCTTGGCTATTAATCCCATCATTCATATGTATTCCATTGCCCTGCTGCTTCTTTAGTCTATTATGTTCACTTCTCAGCAACTGTTTCAGCCATCTCACATCACTATTGCAGTATACCGGTTCTTTGATCATCATTATTGTTTAGGAACAAACATATCTTGAACTGTTCTCAATTCCTTCCTGCTGTACTAGGACATTCCTTACATATATGAACCATTACCCAAATATCCACTCAAGTTGGGGGTGGTTGTTATATCTATACATTTTCTTTTCCATAGCTATTAATTTGCTTATCACAATATTTTCGTCACAAATGCTTCATTATCACTTATTCCCTCTGTTACCGAGATCCCCTCCCCCCTAATTTTCCACAGGCTGTATTAAGAAAACATCCAATATGTTTTGACTCCATACCACTTTGTCCTGCTACTTGTGTGAGGTCTCCTTCCTCAATAAAATATTTCTGAATCTCTGCTCTTATGTTACTAATCTTATTCCCCATCTGATGACCATTTTACTCCTTTCTCTGAGCTCTAAACATTATATCACCTTTTCTCCAATAGTCTCATACTATTAATCGCCCCTACTAATATGATAAGTAGTAATAACTTTTATTTTTTCATTTCATTACCCCAAAACTCTCCCCCAGCATTTCATATTTATCAGATATCAATGAACTGTAATAGTCAACACTATTATTCCTCCACTAAATCAAATCTCTAGGTACACTCAAGGAAAACTTCATTGTACAGCTCATTAATATTATACTTAAAAAATTTGCTCGCAATCAACTGCCAAATCTTCCAAACTGTTTTATTGGATTCCTCCTGCCTTCATCTGTGGCAAGTGATGGGTTATTTTCCCTATACTACCTTATTTTAATGTAACTCTTTTAGTACTGTTTACCCTAACATGATCTTGAATGAATCTTGTGCTGAAGCAACTTCTTTTAATACTGACTTTCTTTTACTAGATCCTAAAACATTTTTGTCTTATATTTATTCTGAGAATTTGATGCAAAACTTCGTTAAATCTACTTCTGTAATTACCAGCAGTCTATATTTTAATTTTAACCTAAAAAGGTTTTTTCAACAAAATAAAAATGTTAATGATATTTATCACAGCTACATTTAAATGATTATAAGTTTTCTTTTTAGGAGCAAAAGGAATATGGGTAACACATCAATACGTCGGAACCTACAAAAATGGCCCCATTGGTCTGAAATTTCCTTAGGTGATAATATTTGATTAAAAGTGTATAGCATAATCTTGGAATGTGTGAAAATAAGGTAAAATCACTTCAAATGTGGGTAGATGCATACGTTATTATGCAAGAAATACACATTATTGCATTTCAATATTTATCCTGTGTTTTTTTCTACTTTTAATTCTTGGTCCAGGTGCATTTCAACCTAACTACAAACTGCTATTGGCAAAAATTAAATAAACTTAAATGTTCTGTATCAAACATTTGTTACGGTAGACGCCATGTTTTTCCCTGTAAGGTAGGCTGTCATGCAATATATCTTAACACTGAAAAACACCATGTCAGCCCCCACAGAGAAATTGTAAATATTACACGATTTTCTACTTATTATGCATCTGCAATTTGCATGTGGAAAGCAGTTTTTATTCAATAATGAGGACTTAAAAACAGGTGGAATAGATGTCAATAGCTATCAACATGTATTTCTTGCGTAATAACATGCATCTACCAACATTTTGAGTGATTTTTCTTCATGTCTACATATTTGAAGCTTACGTTATACACTTTAAATCAAGTATTATCACATAAGGAATGTGTGTACCAAATTTCATACCGATAGGACAATATTTGTAGGTTCCGGCATATTGACATGGAGCCGGAAAATGAATTAAAGGATTGAAACATAGAGATTCAATCTGTTAAGTTTCAATTAATATGTAAGTGGTTATCAACAAAAGAGTAATTACCAGTTAGAGTACATTAATTTAGACTATTACATTTGGTAACATTAATATTATGCCTCGATTAGCCCCACAAAAACAAAAAAAGTTGTAGTAGTAATTAGATTACAATAATTTATTTAAGTAAGAGATTTACTAAGCTAGTTTGACATAATGCCTCCAGCACCAGCTGTTCTACATGGAACCCAAAACCATTCATGGTATTACAACAGTGGAGCTCAGATACACAAAAATAAGGTCTACCAGACGTACAAGTCTCCTAAACAGTCTGTCAAAACTACAGCCATAACCAGGATTTACGAGGACAAACTGATTTCACCGAACAGCACAGTCACGATCTTACATTCCAGGGAAAGCTGAAATTTGGCATACGGAATCTATATTATTTCTGATTTGGATATTAATGCACAGAAATGTGTTCTCCATTAGATTTAAAAGTTATTTGTCACAAAAAGGCACATCTGGCACAAACTTATCAAGGTGGAAGGGGTTGTTACTTGCTGACTTCTTTAAAGCTTCTGCTCCAAAATTACATTGTAATAAAAAGGCATGTTAGCATAAATTGTCAATGAACTAGTGGCAACATATTTCACAACAAACTATGATTCACAAGCATTGTTGCTGATGAATAGCAGTATACTACACAATTTACAGATATATATTGAACATTACTCATTTCTCAATCAGATATTACTTCTATAGTAGGATTAGTAGTAGCATTACTGTCATTTAACTAATTACCTTATTTTTCAAAATTTATTCGTCCATATTTATTTACTTAATTTCCCCCCCCCCCCCGGCTTTTTTTCATTAGTTGTACCACCATCTGCGATTTATAAACAATAGCTCAGTCCCACCGCCATATTGATAATCCACCTAGTGATGTAGCAAGCAACCCCCGGTGTGTGCACACCTCCCGAGCCTCATGACTCATTTTCTTCATCATGAATAAGGTTTAATAACCGAAATATTGAGTTTATTTGTGTGTTCGTTGTATATGTTCTTCTCTCGTCGCTACCTTCAACTTTGGTGAGTGATGACTCATTTTCCCTTTCCTTTTAAGTATATTGCCTAAAGCAGTTTCCTTTTTCCTTAGTTTAATTCTAAATACTTAAATTATGCTTAAAAATCATAAATATGTACCAAGACTAATTTCAACAGGTAATAAAGGCATTCTTATTTATGAGCAGCACATTCTAACAGCAGTGTCATTACATAAATTACTTACATATTTCAGGGTACATTAGGGCCTACTACTTTTTTAATGTTTTATGTACTTGGTAATGTTGCACTCTGTGAGTAGTACACTTTTTTGCAGCAGTAACTGTACACAAATGATGTAGTCTAAACAACCAGAGATGTAAACATCCAGAGACATTTCGAAAAATTAAAGACTGATAGCATAATAAATTTAGTTCAATAAAAAAGTAAGCAGTTAAATAAATATTTGTTTTTATTATATCCTAATCGTTGGAGGTAGCCTTTTTTACAACAGTTATTTAATTTATAATTTTGGTATTTAGTGTTTATTTTGGTACGTTAGCATCTATCAATGTAACGTGTGTCTAGAGAGATACTGTTCTAAGGTCCAGGACTCATTTCACTACACATGGCGGTACAAATTCCCGTTTTAATTTTTTGCAATAAAAATAAAAAAGTATTATCTTGTAGCGGACTCATCGGATAGCGGAAATGGAAAATTGTTTATTATTTATCTTTTTCGATTTACGGTGCAATGAAGCCTGAACCACAGTAAGGACGACAGATTGATGGGTTTTCCAAGTTTTCCCTAAATCATTCCAGGCGAATGCTGGGATGCTTCCTTCAAAAAGGCCATGGTCGTATTCCTTCCCGTTCTTTGCACAAATCCCATCCCGCCTCTAATGAACTCCATGGCTTCCTTGATAGTTCAATTTTACGGCTATGAAGAAAATGTACAATATCTTTCTCACGGCTTCCTTGATTAAAGAAATATATCATATCCCTCGATGTTTACATCTCTGGTTGTTTACATCATTGATGTACAGTTACTGCTGCAGAAAGTGTACTTACCCACAGAGCGCAACGTTACCATGTACTTTATGTATTAAAATTGTAAAGGTATACATATCATGTGCCAAATTTCAACTTGTAATAATGACTCTTTCAAAACATGTAAACTTGTGCTAGAACCGAATCAAAATTAAGTACTTTTGAAAAAGTAATTGAGAAAATGGCTTTTCAGCAATGAAGCACATACAAGAAGGAATTTTCTTTCTGGTCTGAAAATTAGTACATGTTTCTTAGATAGGCCTACTACTGTTTAAGAATATGTGTATTTTATAGCAATCAAATATACACATACCATGAGAATTTCACACAAAACTGTTATAACATTAAGCAATCACCAGCAGCCATATTCTTTAGTCCAACGACAATAGATAGAAAGCTCTACAATAACCATGGTGCCAAAATTTGATGATAAATTCTTAGGTAACTCAAAAGGAAACAAAATTTAGTTCAAAAATTACATATATGTAAAGTTCCTTGTATCGTTGGTGACATTTTTGTTGTGGTTCACACCATATTTCAGCGTAGCCACAACTGCTAGGAAGAAAACAAAATACCCACGGTGCATATCCAGTGTGTATTTCCTTGGAGATATGGTGAAATTCGTCTTCTGGTCCTGGTTGCATTTCAACCTAACCACCTAACATTTTAGGTATGATATCTCAAGAAGAAAGAGAGGTAGCTGTAAAATAAGAATGGAGAAAGAAGGACTTGTGGTATTCGCTTCAAATTTACCACATATGTTCCTGTGGTCAGACCTTTTAAGAAAAAGTGTACATGGAAGCGAAATTACACTTACCTTAGACGTGAAGCAACATAAAAGTTACGAATTAACGCTACAGAAAATCGCCATATCAGTTCATATTGTCGCGCCAAAGATAATATGCGCACTTTGGAGGAAAGACTGTAGAATCACTAGCAACTATGATAAATACAATTTGAATATACTGCTATGGCGTTATGACGATTGTAATGCAGCGTCCAAATTTTACCATGTACTCAATGTGGTCCAGGCTGCATTTCAACCTAAGTGCATTGACTTCAGGTTGAAAAGAACCATGGACAGCATGAATTCGTTAGCGTTTAGGCTTTAATGCAGCCTGGACCACAGTGAAACAACCATCGGGCACGATATTGCGAACCCCAAATTTCCATGTCGTGTATCGGTACTACTATGGCCCAGGCAGCATTACAACATAAACTCGAACGACTATTGACGAAATTATATTTTATAAAGATGCGTTTAGTCATAATACAGCCTGGACCATAGTGAAACGTAAACACACGATATTGCGGACTTCCAATTATCATATAGTATTTATGATTATTACTGTGGTCCAGGCTGCGTTACAACCTAAATGCAAAAGGTTGTTGACGAAGTCATATTTTATAAATGTTAAATATTTTCGTATGCACGATTGTAATAACAATTTCAGCCACGCGAGGAAATTCTGAAAAACGGAATAGAATAAATCAGTCGATGTCGGATTAATAGAATCAAGAAAAGCTTCTACGACCTTTTGTCATTAAATCGAGTGCGTTTCAAAAGCAATTTTATTATTCAGTACGTAAACGTATTGTAATACGCGGATTCATACATAAATTATACATCCAATAAGCTACTGATGGCCGCACATCGCGACCAAACGCAAGCGGCCATTTGCCACGAATTGTACTACTCACCGCTAAATAGTGCCAAAAGAAATTGGTTCTGCTGCTTTTGTTTATGGACGGTTAACGCAAAAGAAAAAAATATATTTATCGGCGTGATGTCTGCTTTTTATTGATAGCAAATAAAATCGCAATTCACATGGAAATATACTTGCATCTGCTCTACATCTATCTACATCTACATATATACTCTGCAATTCACAAAATTGTGGGTGGCAGAGGGTGCTCAGCACCAAAGCTAATCTCTTTGTTGTGCATTCCAATCCCTAATGGTACGAGGGAAAAAAGAATTCATATAAGAATCATTGCGGCACCTTATTTCTCTAATCTTATCTATCCTGTCATTCCGGCTCAAATAGGTTGGTGGACGAAGTATTTCACTACACTCATGAGTGAAAGTGGGAGTACGCATGTTTACCAATAAGTTTAAACGAAACGTGCGTCGTCTATCTACCAGAGACTCCCAGCCTAGTCTACTAATCAGTTCTGTGACGCTTTCATAAGGACTGTAGCAAGCGGTCACAAATCGAGCGGCTCTTCTCTGTACTTTCTCTATACTTTCGATCAACCCCTTACGAAACGGATCCCAAATGGCACAGCAATAGTCCAAATGTGGACGCACAAGAGATTTGTATGCTATCTCCTTTGTTTGTTCATTACAATTTTTCAATATTCGACCTAAGAATCGCAGCCTAGAATTAGCTCTACCTACCAACGAATTAATGTGTAAGTCCCATTTCTATTACACACTGCGCTGAAACATATTTATATTGTGTCAGAAAAATTCATCAGAGATTTCACAATTATTGTGATCATGTAAAGCCAGAGTTTTTACAATAACATCATCTTTGAAGTGCCAATATGTAGTGCAATGGCGGTTTTTCTGAAGTGTTAATTCGTAACTTTTATGTTGCTTCATGTCTAAGGTAAGTGTGATTTTGCTTTCTTGTACACTTTTTCTTAAAAGGTATGACCACAGGAACGTATGTGGTAAATGTGAAGCGAATACCACAAGTCCTTCTTTCTCCATTCTTATTTTACAGCTACCGAAAGAGATATCAAAAAAATTTATTCCTCTCTTTCGATTTGTCTTGTCAAGTTACATAAGAATCCATCATCCAATTGAGGCACCATAGTTATCATAGAATCCCCATTCTATGTAATGTTTTTCCATGATTTAAAGTAATGGATGCATTTCATAGAGTGTACTACTGTTGGGAGTCATGTCTCAATATGGTACCATAGATCACTTACTGTTTAATGTTATGGTGGTATGTATATACTTATTGGCTACAATATTTAAACACTGTTAAATAATGATCACTTAAGGAATGTGTGCAACATATACAAAAATGTTAATTCCTACTAGAGCCTCACTCATTGCAGAGAAAGTTATTCAAAAATAGGGGTGGGAGACTACAGATTATACTGTGTCATATAATATTTCACTCTTTTGATTTGTAAAGTAATTGCAATGGAGGTAATGGTCCTGTTGCAAATTCCTTACATTCCTACTTATAGTCATACATATTTTTATCTTGAATCCTCCATAGTATGAGATATATTGCTAATATTGTTGAAGTCCACGCTTTCCTACATAGAAACGAAAACTTTCCACTCCCTTATGACAAACCTATTGCTAATTTATTAACAAGGTCTTTTTACCTTTCACATGGCGCTACTAAAATCTACTCCTCCCCCACGAATTACTAATCTAGGCCTCAATTCCTGCTGACTAAAAACATACTGTAATTTGATTCCGATAATTTATAGGTAACCAATTCATTACGGGTCTACTGGATATCGCGATTCCGCTACAACAAAATTCAGTAATATCGTTGGAATAGTGCTGTAGTCAGTCACAAGACATATTATTATAAAGCAGTAATTCCGTTATAATACAGCCTGGACCATTATTTTCAAGCAATAATTAGTTTGTAATACAGCCTGGACCAGCATGAAACCGTTAAATGTATTTCGGAAAGAATTTCTAGTGGAGTCTTGCGTTTGAACACTCTAGTATAATGATGACAACAACTGACGGAATCGCGATCTCCAGTAATCCCTTCATTACCATATATTACTATAAAAATTCATATGAAATCCTATAAATATTCATACCAAACATACTGTCAGTGCTTATGCTAATAAACAATAATATTATTTGCAGCATATTTATTTCATTGCATGTTGTTGAAGCCAAAAGGCAAACGAGCAGATAAAATACCCCAATTATCCAAGATAATTTGCTGTTTGTATATAACCCCAAAGCAAAGTCGGTTATAAATAGCTGATGCTCAGCTTCTTTCAACTCAGTCATTGCAAAGTCACGTCAAACTGGACTTGCCATTAACCTGACAAATTTTACCTTACAAGGACATATGAGAAGTGCCTCGATGACTACACTTCTTAAGTGACGGAGGAAATAATGACAACTTTAGTTTTTAAAAAAATACTACACTGGCAGTAAAACTGTTATGACATAGCACTGTGACCTCTTTCCCGTCAAAAATAATCATTTTAACACTTGCAGCCATTGCATACAATAAATGCGTAACAAGACAACATTCACCCATACTAACCAGTTTTATTGATGTATTGTTTCTTCAGCTTGGGTGCCTGATGAGAGGTAACATAATTGGAATGCGCTTAACTTATCACATGAATCACAATTGTTAATTAAAGATAAGTAAACCTTTCACGTTGACAACTTTGTCACACATCCGCTTTCGAACCACAGCTCCACCTCGAAGCAATATGGCCGAAGCTTCGGTCTCGGTGGGTGGGAGAATGTGTTGTAGATAAGGTGTTACGATTGTTGTTTTGATAATTCTTCAGGCTGTTATGTATTTTATAATAGATAGATTAAACTCATACACGGAGTACGTCGTATGAGATAATGATATTGGTTTGTATCACTGTTGTAACTGCGAAGTTTTCCTGTATTGTTTTGAACAGAGAAATGAGTGCCATGAATACTCTTCTTTCTGGCAAGTGAACAGGGTATGGATAAGCGGTTTTAGATTATTTTGTTAATTGTAAATTATTGTGAATATTACCAAATAATATGCATTTAGGAAAGTGTGTAGTAAAGTTCAGAACGATAGCACATTTCCTTCTTGGGTCCCTGGCGTTGCGCTCGAACCATAATCTCTTTATATAGGTACGGTTGAACTGTAAATCATCCCAGCGTAACAAACTCTGTTGATATTTTACAAGTTTCAGATATGGTCAATTTCTAAGATCTTTTAATTTAATTGAGATGGAGCGCACGGTCGGTTGGCAATTTCCCTACAAACCCATTTTCCCCTTTTCCTTAACACGCCTATTCTGCCCTCTACAAATTTCAACTTTAAATTATTTTAGCGTTTTTGGGGAAATTATTCATAATTTCTCGTGGCAACTTATTCCAATCCCTGAGACCCTTACAATAGAAATAAAATGTTTCCACACCTTAATACTTGATATCGAGTACCAACTTGTGATAATGGTCTTCTTTTCCATTCCTAATTTTTCTACCAATATATTTCCACACCTCATCACCAATACACCTTATACAATTCCATGACACTCTTCACTCTCCTTCTATCTCCCAATGAATCACATTTCAGCACATTTATCATATCAGTTGCTGACTATGTTCTGCAGTAATTTCCAGAGACAAATCTAGCAACTTATTGTTGCACCTCCTACAACTCCTGTATTTGATTTCCAAAATGTGGGTCCTATTTTACACCTCCATATTCAAGCAATGATCTGGCACAACTTTGTAATCCAATTCTGTTACTTCTCTGGTACATCCCACTCTCCAACAAGGGAAGAATTTTGAAACATTTTTCTACTATCTGTCCAATGTGTCCTGCCCATTTGAATTTGTTACCAAATATTATGCCAAGGATTTACATTTCAAGTCTTAAACAAACAATTCTTTCCCCACCTTATAATCATAACCGACCTTTAGTTTTTTACTCATGTGCCAAATAAGCTGATTCTTCTATGCATTTATCTTCATCCCATGTCAACCTACCCAGCTAGATAACATTTCCAGATCACCCAGCAGCTGTTCAAAGTCTTCTACCATTTTGATCCAATCAATATAGCATTATGTCATCTGCAAACAACCTAACTTCTGACAGTAAAGCATCTGCACGATCATTCATTAGAATAATGAATAGCAATGGTCCCTAAACACTACCCTGTAGTGCTCCCAGTTTCATTTCCACTTCTGTTGATACAGTATTTCCTACAATAACTTTTTGCTTTCCACCTTTTAAAAATTCTTCTACCCAGGAATTCACTTTTTCATCCACTCCAAAAAATTTTACTTCATTTATCACCATTTTAAGGCTTGCTCTGTCAAAAGCCTTTGAAAGATTTAGTGCTGCACCATTCATTTGTCTTGCTGTGTCCATTTCATCGGAAATATCTTGCATAATGCCTACTAACTCAGATTTTCATGAATATACTTGTCTAAAGCCATGTAGTCAATTAGAAAACCACTTATGTTCCTCACATATCAATCTCTCAAGTAATTTATCTACCACTGATGTTAAACTGATTGGCTCATACATTTTGACCCAATTTGTTACCACTCCTTTATGTACTGTGGCACTTTTCCAGTACTCTGGTAAGCAGCAAGTATCCAAACGTAGTATAACTAATGTTCAAGATAAGGTACAACCATGCTATCTTTAAGATATCAATCTTAATATCTACAACAGTCCCTTTATGCCTTTTTTTAACTTCAATTTCGAATTTTGTGTCTTTTTTGTAAGGGTCATTCCATGTCAAATCAAGAGAAGAGTTTAAAACTGACATTTTCAGATTGTAATGATATTTAGTGTACTGAATAATGATTTAAGTAGGCCTATTGTGAAAATTCTCTAATATAAATTTGATATGTCTTCTGGTTTTGGAGTTACAGGGCTCTAAAGTTGTCAGATTTGACTAAAGAGGGGTGATCGACATGTTTAAAAATTATATTTACTGTTTAACTAATTAAGTTAGGCTGTTGAACAAGATATCATTTTAAAGCCATTTTTATGGTATGCAACAATACAAGATTTTCTTAAAAAAAATTTAAATTAAAATTAAAATTTTTGACTTTAATTTTCTTAAAAAGCCATTTTTTTTAAAAAAAATTGAAAAAATTCTCGTAGTTTATTCATATTATTGTTAATAAATTCTGAAAGTTTCATTTTGGGATCATGATGGGTTAACATGATATAAGAACTTTCAATTTTGAGTGTTTGCAGAAAACATTCTTTATTAATGCAGTGCTGCTTTAATAAAGTTAGAAAAACTAGCGGCAATAGCGCAATCACTGGGACTCATCAAGGAATTGATGTTTTGGTCTGAAAACTGTTGCACATGTTCATTTGGTGATACTATTTAATATATGTTGCTCTTAGAGGTGTAAAATGTATAGATAACTCACAAACTTCACTCAAAAAGTGCCGTAACGCTATTCCGCAAGTGTCTGGGAGAAGCCTTATAGCGAAGTAACCGTAAGCAAATGTTGGTTGCCTCATTTACGTACACATACACTACATCCAATGATAATACTCGTAGCTATTACATTGTCAAGAAACATATCCGCATGTTATGTCCAAGATGTTCTACGTCATTTATCAAAGTAGTTTGCGGCAATATTAACGTAGCTTATGTTTAGGTTGAAAGTGCGGCAATATGCTTGTTTCAGCATTAGGTCGAAGGAATTTAGTTTTTATAGCTGAAATGCAGCCTGTACCAAAATGGCATTTGGTTTTTGTTGTTCAAGCAGAATCATTAGCGGCACTTGTGGATAGGTTGGAATGCAGCCTGGACCAAAATGGACATAGACGCTTCCTTTTGTAGCTTAATGGACTATAAATTTCGTTTTTATAATAAAGTTGGTTTGGTTTTCATCATTGTTGATCGTTGATTAGGGTTACCAGACGTCCCCGTTTCACGGGGACAGTCCCCGTATTCAGCTTTCTGTCCCTGGACAGGTTTCGTCCCCGCAATGTCCCCGGATTTTTTGCTGTTGTCCCCAGAATTTTTTTTAATTGAGCGAGAGTTTTTTAAAAGCCCTGATTTGCTAATTCATTCATTTAAAGAAAGAAATAGAAAGCGCACTTCCTTCCTTGTACGTGCTTTGGACACAACATCTTTTGAAAATCATATCTTCTTGCAGTTTGCAACAAGTCAGTCTGTGATCCTCTTTGGAATTGGTAGATAGTTCAATAGAGTACTGACAATATGCACTTTTGCGCTACAACTAACTATTGTTACATTTCATTCAGTAGTGCCAAAAGGTTCTGATTTTCGCGTTACCTCTTTGTATTAAGCTTTATTTTATTGGTGTCCGCTTCATAAATGATAAATTTCTCTATAGGTATTTTGGCAGTTTTAGCACCTGTCTTGTAGCCAAGCTATATTCTAATTGCTGCATTTGGCGACACTACATTTCCCGGCGTTGTAAACTTTGCTTGTTGTTGAGGTGAAGCCTAAGTTCGCACAATTTGTTTTGTTTCCGTGTTTTTAGTGTTTTAACGATGTCTTCATCTAAGAAAAGAAAATGTGTGGTTAGTGATGGAATGAGTACAGAACAGTTCAAGTTATGTTAACTATATTAACAAATTTTTCATGAAGTGTCAAGAATTTTCAGTCAGCTTGGATCCAGACAAGATTTTCTCAAGAAGATTCATTCTTCTGAGAAATACCAATGACAACAAGTTGGAGGTAAAATCAGGTACCATATCATTTAGAATACAAAATATATAACAATGATAAATATGAGTCTTTTAAGTTAACTCCACTTTCAATCCTATAACTTAAAAAGTGCAACGCGTCATTAGGAAAAATGCCGAAAGCGTCCCCGTATTTTGGTGAAAAAGTTCTGAAGCGTCCCCGGATTCGGAGAAAAAATTCTGGTAACCATATCGTTGATGCATTTTTTTGCACGTAATATTATTGTCGCTGGAAGTCGCATATGATAACAAATGGCGTGCTCTCATCGCTTATTGTGTACTGTTACAGCAGTTTTTATTTTGCGTGAAGTTTGTGCGTTATACACTATCTTCATAGAAACAAATTAATAAATAATATAGTCTAAGGATAGTGTTATTATACATAGATGGCTATATGCCTTCTCCCAGTCATTCGCCGCCTTATGTTATGGCATTTTTCGAGTGAAGTTTGTGAGGATGGATGCATTTTTCAGCTCTAAGAGCAACTTATATAAAATAATATCACCCGACGAACATGTGTAACAGACGAAAACTATAATTCCTTGATGAATCCCAGTAACTGCGCTATTACCAAACTAGCACACTTGATATAAAATTAAATATAATTCTTTCATACAGCTTTCCTTGGTCCAATCTATGCAAATATGAGGATTTTAGCTGTATAATTTTCCTAACTTATTCATGTTCGGACTTGTAGATTCATGTTCTGACACGTTGATCTTGTTCTGACATGTTGGAACAGGCACAATACTTCTACTTCACCTTTCTCAGATCAGTTTTGTAGGTTGTAGTAACAACAGTGGTTGGTTGTGTTCACAATTGTATACTGGTGTTTAGTCTTCATTCTTTATGTTCTTATTAATAATCTTGTTTATTTTGTAAAAAAATTCTTTAAAAGTTGAAAACAATAAGTAAAGATGGAAAAATGGGGTAGATACCCTTTGCTGCATTGTTTTAACCCATTTAAAAAGGTTAATCATGTTTATAATAAGAAAGGATTAAGAACTGTTTCTGAATGGATGTGTAAATTATTTTCTGAAATGTCAAACATTGCTAAAGTATGCGATAGCTGCAGAAAACAGCTAGGAGTGCTTAAAAAAGAGCAAGAGGACCAATTTTCATCCTCTCAAGATGTCACTAATGATACAGAGTGAAAATGCAAAATTGACCCTCCTTTTGTTTCAGAGTCAGAGGGTGTTCAGTCTCTCAACATATCTCTTCAGGAGTTAGGGGAATCTCCTGTGGATATTAAAAAAGTCAAAGTTAAAAAGTATTAAAAAAAAAAAGATTCAAAAAATTAATTCTGCCATAAAACGTAAAATTTTTGATGAAACAGAATCTTCTGAAAGTGATAGTGAAGATCCTAGTGAAACAGTTTTAAGCAATCTGAAAGCTAAATTTAGAAGTTCAAACAACAGGAAAACAAAGCTTATGATTCTCACTTGTTTGACTGAATCATGGAGTATTAGGAAAATAATGTACGAATTTAATGCTCCTAACTATACATATGATTCATCATGCAAACAAGTTTTTAAAGGTTAAGGGAGTCCAGTCCAGATCAGAAACCAGGAAAAAGTCTTTCAGCAGAAACTGCACAAACAATTCAACGGTTTTATGAAAGTGATGATATTAGCAGAGAGATGCCTGGTAAGAAAGATTGTTTGTCAGTCAGGGACGACACTGGTACAAAAACCCAAGTTTCAAAAAGACACATCCGGTGTAATTTAAAGGAAGTATACAAAATATTTAAAGAAAAGTTTCCAAACATGCAAGTTAGCTTTTCAAAATTTGCAGAACTTCGACCTAAGAACTGTGTTTTGGCAGGTCAGAATGGTACACATACAGTCTGTGTGTGTACTATTTATCAGAATATTAAACTTATGATTGAAAATGCTAGCTTAGCTTCCCTAACTAATGGAAAAATTAGTACTTACCAGGAATGTCTGGAAATGGTAATTTGTAACCCAATATCAATTAACTGCCATTTGAGGGATTGTACATCTTGTTATGGAAGTGCAGATTTGAAAAATTTACTCGAGGAAGCATTTGAGGAAAACATGGTGGAAGAGCTAACTTTCCATCAATGGATATCTGTTGATAGGTGCACTTTAGAAATTATGCAAAAATCTTCAACCGATTTTATAGATTTATTTTGTGAGAAGTTGTCTGCATTAGTTCGCCATGACTTTATTTCAAACCAACACAGATTCTTTCTTCTTAAAAGATTCAGAATTTGTGGTTCTACTTGATTTTGCAGAGAACTATTCTTTTATTATACAGGATGAGGCCCAGGGCTATCACTGGACCAGTACACAAGCAACTATTCACCCATTTGTTGTATACTACAAGCTAGAAGGTAAAATTGAGCATCTAACTTATGTTGTCATTTCAGATTGTCTGGAACACAATACAGTTGCAGTCCATTGGTTCCAGAAAAAGCTTATAAACTTTTTACAGACAACATCTGCAGAAAAAATAAAGAAAATAATTTACTGCTCTGATGGTTCAGCTGCCCAATATAAAAATAAGAAAAACTTTGCTAATTTATGTTTCCATAAAGATGATTTTTGGCTACTGCTCACAGTAAAGGACCTTGCGATGGAGTACATAAAAAGGTTAGTAGCTCGAGCCAGTTTGAAAAGTCCCTATGATAAACAGATACTTACACCAGAAGATCTTTATGTTTGGGCAAAAGAAAACATCACAGGAATGAATTTTACATTCTCAACACAAGAAGAACATATTGAAAGAGCAATATTTTTAGATGAGTGCTTTAAAATAGTGACAATTCCAGGGACTCAAAAATTTCATGCTTTTATACTTGCAGTATCCTCAACTAAAATGGTTGTAAAGACTTTTCCTTTTCACAAAGTTCATTACAACAAAAAGTTATAGCATCACAAGAAAAGCTCTCATTTGCTGATATCAATGGATACATCACTGCTGTATATAGCAACAATTGGTGGCTTGCATACGTCCTAGAGAAAAATGAAAGCACCAATGAAATAAAAGTGATATTCCTCAAACCAGCTGGTCCTTCACCATCGTTTTCCTATCCAAGAAATCCAGATGTATTGTGGATTCCTTTAGTAGATATTCTGCATAAAGTTAATCCAACAACTCCAACAGGCCGAATGTTCACTCTTCCTGAAGTGGAAACTTTAAAAACTAATGAAAGTTTCAGTCAATTTCATCCAATGCAGCAACAATAAATGGCAAGGTTTTTTAATGTTTCTGATAGTGTGTAAGTTTTCACAAACTTTAAATATTGGAAAATTAATGAACTGTAAATATTAATACTTTAATATGTGTTAAATTATTAGATTGAGATAAAATTATTAAAATTGCGTGAAAAATTTTCATTTCCATTTCTGTAATTTTTAACAAGTATTCCAAACCAAAAGCTCTTGTACCATGAGAACCCATCATGATCCCAAAATGAAACTTTCAGAATTTGTTAACAATAATATGAATAAGTTCTGAGATTTTTTCAAAATTTTTAAAAATTGGCTTTTTGAGAAAATTAAATTTAAAAATTTAATTAATTTTTTTAAAGAAAATCTTGTATTGTTGCATTTTATATGAAAGCCCCAAGAAAGAGCTTTGAAATGACATCTTGTTCAACAGCCTATCTTAATAAGGTGAACGGCAAATACAATTTTTAAACATGCCGATCATGCACTTTTTGGTCAAATCTGGCAACTTTAGAGCCCTGTAACTCCAAAACCAAAAGAAATATCAATTTAATATTTTGGAATATTCTTTGTGTTTATGTCAATTTCTAATATACTAAATTTCATCAAGATTGGAGATGGTAAGATAAAAAATGTTCAAAAATTGTGTTGATTTGACATGGAATGACCCGTAATTGTACCTATTTCCCCCTTCAATTTTGGCTGCTGGTTTACTGATTCCTCTAATATCAAGACCACTTGTTCCTTCCGTTACTTGACATCCCACAAGGTTATCAACAGGTTTATTTGGAAGGATCAAACATCTTTCATTCACTTGGTAATATTAATTATAAACAGAAGCATATAGTAATATTGTTGCACTTTTCATCAGACTACTTACCAGTGATGTCAGTTTGATTTGTCTACTCCATTTTCATCTTTCATTTATAAACTGTTCCTGGTAAGGAACTTTTACTGTCCTCTGGTATACAACAAGTATCCACAAACGCTCATAGTAATATTTCAACTTGTGTTATTCTATAGAGTTTCTTCTTACCAAGTTCTTCAGCATCCTCGCCTCCCTGTTATAAAAAGTAGGCATCATATATGTTGTGTGAAGGATATACATACACCAGAGTTCCGATAATCCGAACTAATTGATACCAGGCCTTGTTCGGATTACTGATTTGTTTGGATTAGCTGGAATTACAGTGACCAGTTTCTAGAATGGAGTATACCAAACATATAAGTAGGTACACCTTGGTAACAACTGGGAACAAGAGGGGGGATAATGGCTGCTGTGACTCAATACCAGGTGGAAGTGGACTGTTGTGACAGAAATGACAATGAGGTGGAATCTGACAAAGGAGAGCTGGTGCCACACAGTGTGCGGCAGAAGCCCTTGATCTCGCGCTACGCTATTTAGAGCAACAGGCCACTGCTACACCTGCTGATTTAATGTTAATGAGACGATGGTGCAGCTTTGCGTCATATAACAGACTTTCTTCATTACGCCAAAAAACAATGACTGAGTTTTTGTCTTCTAAAAAGTAGGAATAAAATGTGCACTTGTAAGCATTGTAACTATTATCATAAGTTTGACAGTTTTTCTTTCATTGTTACCCACTGTTTAAACTTAATGCTTAATTGCTAATTTTTCTAATATGTGTGTACTGTACTGTGTAAATGAAAATTGTGTGTACATACAGCAGTTAAATACAGTATGAACTGTATTTTCATCTGTGTTTTAATTCTTTTACCATTTTTCATACTTGACTAATTCTTTGCCATGTTCGGATTGACCGAACGTTCGGATTACTGGGGTTCGGATTAGCGGGATTCTAGTGTATATATTAACAACAATGCGCAGGAAAATGCTTTAAGTCAATAAAACTAAAAAAGGATAGGGAAATAAGACCCAACACTTACTACAGATGAAGGCGGCTGGGAATGATGAACACAAAAAAGAAAAATGTAAGAAATGCGCAATATTTCGGCAGTTAGCCCTACTTTTACAAAAGTGAGACACCACGTGGCCGCTGTTATGTGCATATCTGGCTTCACCTGGTGTGTCACTTTTCAAGAATAAGGCTAACTGCTGAAATATTGCACGTTTCCTGTGTTTGTCTCTTTTGTGTTCATCATTCCCAGCTGCCTTCATCTGTGGCAAATGTTGGTTCATATTTCCCTCTTCTTACTTAGTTATATATATATATATATATATATATCCTTTATACAACTACCTCTTAATACTAACCATAGCCACGTTTTAATCACCCAATTCTTTTGCTTGAATCCATTAATTTAATTCCTCATCATGGGCTTAAGTTCCTGTGTTCCTTCCCCAAAATATGCACCCTTTTCTACAAAATCTTGTCCACTGCCTCACATACATGCTTCAGCAGACAACCCCATCTCAGTATATTGGTTCACAAATACCTGGCTTATAATTTTCCCAAACCGCCACACAGATCATAACCGTGCAACAGAACCCTCTGCAAAAACATGCAGCATTCACCTGGCTATCATCACATGCTCCAATCCATCAGCAGGGAAAACTTTTCCCATCATCGGACATGCCACATGTACACGACACCCATCATATACCTGCTTCCACTGTATCAGTTCATATATTGGCCTTGCCACCCACCCACCTGCCATCAGAAAAAATGACCACAGGTAAACAGCTTATACTGACAAATTATCCCATCCAGTAGCAGAAAATGCCAATATTCACTAGTTTTACAGTGAATACTGCTAGAATTTTCCCTGAAACCACAATTATTGATTTAGTTTGTTCTTGCCCCCTCCACCATCACACCTGGTGGTCAGGCTGGCCTACCTGGATTGTCCATTCACTATTACTATAGTGATAATATTTCTTCAGAATTACTGATTCCGTATGTTCTTGCCCCCCACCACCATCACTTCAGGTGCTTAAGCTGGGCTACTTGGGTTCTCCATTCACTAGGTGGGCATTTATGTGATGATGACATCAGACCTTGTTAAGTATCTCATCTACTTGCAAGAATAAGGTTCAATGCTGAAATATTGTGTTACATGTGAATCTTTTTTTGCGTTCATTGTTCCCAGCCACTGTCATCTATAAGTTTTGGCTTGAATTTCCTTATATATATAAATTAAAGATAACCACCACTTATCAAAGTTGAAGGCTAGAACATCATCACCAAGTGTGGTGGGTGAGCAGTGAGCTCACATTTGGGAGGACGGCAGTTGAAATCCCCATCCGAGCATCCCGATTTGGGTTTTCCATGGTTCCCCCAAATCACTCCAGGCAAATACTTCCTTCAAAAGGCCATGGCCGAATTCCTTCCCATTCCTTGTCCCTATTTCTCGCCCGCCTCTAATGAACAAAGCGTAAAACCATAAAAATATAATAGAACAGCGTTGAAACACGGATAAGCAAGAACACACATTGAGCAGTGAAATTTAGGGGTTTCACCCCTTCATTAACAGCAGAGTGAGGTGCTTGATGGTGACTGACAGCTAATAGTTAGCTTCCAGCCACTTATCTATCTGTGTTTCGATGCTGTTGCAGCTTTCAACTTTGGTAAGCAGAGTTTATTCTCCTATACAAATGTTTAATTTATCCTGCTTTATAGCATCTTTTTTTTCCTGCACTATGTAAGTTTTTTATTATTAATAATATTTATATGCTCCCACATTGATTACTTTAGTGATATTCCCCCCTTCCAATGATAGTATGTCTAAAAAATTATGATTCAACACTGTTTTGCCTCCCTCCACCACCAAACAATGCCCATGCCATGGTACCGGTGTACCGCATTTACCAAGCAGGCGACGATATTAACCACATTTGACCCCATCAAGTGTCTCATCTATTTGCAAGAAAAAAGCTCAACAAAAAAACATGTGTTTGTCTTTTGTGTGTTGCCGTTCCCTGCTGCCATTATCTATGGTAAGTGTTGGGTTTTATTTCCCTATCCCTTCTCAGTTGTGTGTATATATATATATATATATATATATATATATAGCCTTGATTTCCAAAGAGGAGTATGGGACATGCATGACTAAGATAAACTAATATCAAGCAAAATGATAATGGAGATAACAGTTGACTTAACAAAAAAGTCAGAATGTATTTAAGAAATACTGAAAATTTTTTTATATAAGAAACAGTAAATCTAGTGGTTAAATGAAACTGTTATGGTGGATAATTTGATTTACAATGGGGATCCCCCCCCCAAAAAAAAGGAATTATTTTTTAAAAGTTATATATTTTAAATTTTTTTGCAAAACAATCTTATCCCCTTCAAAATACTCTCCATTACAACTAATACATTTTTCCCACCAGTGCTTCCACTGTTTGAAACATTTTCTGCAGTCATCTTTAGAAATGGCTGACAGCTCCTCCCTTGTTTTTACCTTGACCTCTTCAGTGTTGTCAAATCGGTTTCTTTTCATGCCCCTTTTCAAGCATGGAAATAAGAAAAAGATGCACAGAACCAGGTCAGGCAAGCAAGGTGGGGGAGGGGGGCAGCGGAACTATACCATTTTTGGCCAAAAACTGCCTAACAGAGACAGATGTGTGTGCAGGTGCATTGTCGTGGTGGAAGAACCAGTCCCCGGTCTGCCACAAATCGGGTCTTTTGTTGACGAACACTTTTGCGTAATCTTCTTAAAACTTCCAAATAAATGGTTTGATTGATGGTCTGATGTGGGGGAAATAAGCTTGAATGAACTACACCCTTGGCATCAAAAAAGCAAATGAGCATTGTTGTGATGTTTGATTTGACTTGACAGAATTTTTTTTCTGGACGGGGTGACAATGACTTCTTCCATTGGCTTGGCTGTTGCTTTGTTTTTGGGTCATCACTAGTGTTGCAAACTGAAAAAAAAATTTTGTTTTTTTTCAGATTTGTGAAAAAAAACATGAAAAAAAACTTAGCACCCTCGTTTTTTTCTAAATTTGTTTTTTTTTTCAGAAAACTATATATTTGATAAATTATAGTTTTATTTATGGAACTTACATTTTACATGTGTGTTTTAAACCTTACTAAATCATATAATATCTTACATAATGATTCATAAATGTATCTATATAGGTAACATAATTTTTTATTCATCTTCTATGTTGGAACCACATTCATTAGTATCAGTACTACCAACACTAGTTCGGTCGGAGTTGGAATTTTCTGTTTCTTCTTCTGTCCCCTCTAGATTCATAACTTCAGAAATAGTTACATTTTCTTTTACTGGTTGTATTGCATGCAAAAGCTTTTGAGATTGCAATTTTAAATTGTGAGCAAAGTATACACACTGTGAATGAAGACTGTGCCGATAGTTCTGTATTATGGTCTTTTAAGTTTGAATTTAAATATATTATCATACAAAATAGGAGCTTTATTTGTTTTCAATCGTTGGTTTACGCCAACGGTTGCAAGGAAATTATTCATAATTACTGACAATGACTCAGTATTATCACTATACGCTGCGAGTTCAACAAGTATACGAATATAAGGAAAGCACAACAAGTAATAAAAAGAGGCAAAAAACCGTAGTTAAATTTCCTAATTTTTTGAAAAGATTCGTAGGTCTACAGATAAATTTGTAGGGCCTGGCAGCACTAGTTCAAATAGCGAGTATCATTCCAAACAATGGGGAACGGCCGAACGGGGATTCCTTCTCACGCAACCTAGCCTTTTCGGGAAGTCCCCTTTCGTAAAAGAAAACTTCAGTCGATGTTACCAATATTTTTGTAATTTTTTTTTTCTACTGAACCAGAAAGTTATAGAAGATTTAAAAGTAAGATAAGTACTTAGTATAAACTCTAAAACAGTCATATTAAATGATAAATGGCTTAAAAATTTGAAATTTAGTAGTTATGGAAAAAAACATGTCCCAGAAAAAAAACATGTTTTTTTTCAGTTTTTTTCATGTTTTTTTTCACGTCAGAAAAAAAGCTGTTTTTTTACAACACTAGTCATCACCATAGCACCATGACTCATCATAATGACCTTTGACAGAAAATCAGGATCAATTTTAAGCTGTTGTTTCGAAGCCTGACATGTTTCAACTCGACTTTCATTTTGATTGTCAGTTAGAGTCCGAGGAACAAATTTCGCAGCAATCCTTTTCATTCCCAAATCTTTGGTTAAAATTCGCTGAACCAAGCTCCAAGATAACCCACTAATCTCTGACAGTTGATCAATTGTGTGTCGAAGGTCTGAGAGCACAAGCTCTCCAATTTTTTCAACATTTTCGTCGATTCGGGCAGTTGATGTATGTCCAGCACGAGGTTTATCATCAATCGACATGTTGCCATTTTTAAACTGATCGAACCACTCATACACTTGAGTTTTTTCCCATAGCATCATCTTTGTAAGCTGTTTTCAACATTAAAACAGTTTCGGCAGCATTTTTACTGAGTAGAAAACAACATTTCACAGCTGCACGTTGTTCACTTAAACTTGCCACATCAAAAACGAAACAATAACAAAAAAGTGCTATCAAAAACAATCACTGCAGAGTAACAGAACATGCCAGGTTGACAACACAGGTGGCACTAAATTGACAATGAGTTGTGCTATAAATGCGTAGTGGCAGAAACACGTATTACACAAACTCCGCCCACGACAATACTATTCCGGTTATTTTTGGATACCCCCTCATATGCTTGTAAATATTTAATAAAACTGAACTTATTAAATGAGTTAGTAAGTATCGATTAATGTTTCAGTTTTAATTGTTTGCAATGCAGAATATTGTTCACTGTTCTGCAGCATCCGTAAAATTTTTATTTTAATCTATTCAATTTGTGGGTTTATTAGGGAACCAAAACAAACATGGAAATGCTTGAAGCTGTACATGACAAAGAGTTTCGCCTAAAAATTTTGCTTTGAAAAACATTATGCTGGCTTCTGTTTGTGTCATTGAGCTTCTTTAACTTATATTTAACTTCGACTATTTTCTATCCAAATGTTCATCCATATATTGTTGGATTGTACTTCTCTCTTTCCATACTGGTTTAAATACTGGCTCTAATGATGTGGATGTCAGTTAATTATAAAGCCCGGGAGGAATACTGGTATTCTTGCTAATATAGCCTGAGTTCAGAGAGTCTGCTGCTAACAGCGAGGAATCTTACTGCATGACCAGCTGACGGTAAGTATTGAGACTTTCCCAGAGTATGGCTGCAAAGATATCTCCACAGGTGTTCTACCAGATTGTGTTTTTACAATACAGATCAGCGCTACACTCGTGAAGATTTCAGTGCATGAACTCAAGGTGTTGATTTTGTACTGACATTCCCAGCAATGGTATGATAAGGATTGTGTGTTTTGGTGAATGGATTTGAAGCTTTGGAAGAACTATAATAAGAAATGGGCAATTATACACTTTCTTCTCAGATTTTCAATACAGGTAAATTTAACAATTGTTACTTAGCCACATTAGATTTGAAGAAATGGCATGATGCATTATTTATATGAAAAGGAAATATAAAATACACCCACTTCCCACCAAAGTTGAAGAAAAGAGGGAAACAGCAACAAAATACATTACACAAACACAAAAAACCTAAGGAGGATAGAGTAGTGATAGTGGGAGGTGCGAGGAATAGTATAGATAGAAATGTGAGCTATAGTATAGAGAGTGACCTGAGAAAGGTAGTGAAGAAGGTGCAGCATGCCAGGGTTGAGCTCGTGCAGGTCCCAAAGTTGCCATGACTGGCCAGTGTTGAGCCACACTGTGAGGCGGGTAAATGTGGAAATGGAGATGTTACTTGGGAAAAACTGTAGTTCTGTCTTTGGGGTTGTGCCTGAGAACACCGTTGGTAGATGGGGTTTCATTAAGCATGACCTACACTTAATAGAAGGGTCAAGGAGGTATTTTATTAGTTGTTAGCTAAAGCTGCAAGGGAGCTCATTTTCAGTGATGATGGCATCATGACTGTGCTTTTTTTTAGGTTTGGGGCTGCTGGTGTTGGGATGGAAATAGATGATCATAATTATACCGATTGCATATCCATGATAGAAAAAAATCACAAATGCTAAAGAAATACCAGGGCGAGTCAAAAATTATCTGGACTTTCGTAATAAAACACTTTTTCAGTATTTGTACTGCTTTGCGTGAGTGTGTGTTTGCAGTTTATACTATTGTGGTGGTACATGTCTCACTCGACTTTCATCGCAACAATATTGAGTTGGCAGTGACTGCTCTGCTGGTAGTTTACACGAAGAAGGAACAAAGGGCAGTGATAATTTTTTGTGACAAGGAGTAAAAGGCACTGAAATTCACCGTAGACCTTTAGCACAGTACGGGGACCGTACATTGTTGCAGACAAGTGTTTTCAAGTGGATCGAGAAGTTTAAAAATGGCCAGAAAACTGTACAGCAAGAAGAGGGAGCAGGGCATCTGTCAACATCCACCACAGACAACAAAATTGAGCAAGCTCGATTGATGGTTTTCACAAATAGGTGAGTTACTGTTGTTAACATAGCATATACTTTGAACATCAGTCATGGTTATTGTAAGAATACACAGACTCTTAGTTTTTTTTAAAATAATTAATATGTGTGTGTTGCTAAAAGTGTTTTATATCGTGTTATTATTACTCGACCATTATAATAAAGAAGGTAACTCCGTTTTTGGAAATAATAGTAACCCGTGATTAAACGTGGACTCATCACTAAGAGCCAGAATCAACACGCCTGAGTATGGAGTGGAAACACGCTGAATCACCGGTGAAGAAAAAATTCAAGACTGCGCCATCAGCTGGAAACGTTATGCTAACCATTTTTTGGGTTGCAAAAGGGTCTGTACTGGAAGATTGCATGAAGAAGAATATTCCTGTGCATTGTTTTCTAGCAAACTTAAATCAGCAATTCGCTGCAAACAAGGTCTTTTGTGAAGAAAGTTTTTACTGTTGCACGAAAACGTCTGCTCTCACATTGCTCAACTCTCCCTTGAAACCATCAACAAATTGGGTTTTTGAGGTGCTAGGAACATCCACCTTACAGTCCAGACCATGCTCTGTCAAACTTTCATTTGTTTGGGCCACTGAAAGCCGTGTTGTTGAGATCATCAATTTTCATCAGACCAACAGGTGCAGGAAGCAGTGCATCAGTGGCTTTGCAACCAACCGACAACCTCTTTTTTGGCAGGAATAGTCAAGCTTGTGGACTGCTAGGCCAAGTGCATTACAAAGAAGGGCATTGAAAAATAAGGTCAATCTGTACTTTTTTATGTAAATAAAATTGTTTTACGAAAAGTCTGGATAATTTCTGATTCACCCTCGAAGATGAAGCTGCTGAAACAATAACTTACTGGGGCCGAACAAGGAAGGAGGAGGTTAATGTTGAAAATATCCACAAAGCCAGTAGTAACGGTGTTACTGGTGAACTGTAAAACTATAATGAACAAAAATAAGGGAATTTGCAAACTTGATAGAGGTACATGAACCCAGGGCCGGTTTAAGGCTACTGCAGTTGTGGGGGGGGGGGCATGTTTGAGAGGCCTCCTTCAAAATTTGTCCTTACTTAACGAACAATTTTCCTGATAAAATAAATAATCTACAAATTTAGAATGTTGACTAGCTGCGTCCACAATAGACGTTTCTGAGGCGTGGAGTTCCTTCAATAGTCCTATATGTTTAAAGGAGTGTATTGCTCTGAACCTGTTTCAGCAATTTATGTAATTTCGCTCGAATAAACTCAATCGTATTTCGACGTTTCATATAAAAAGTTATTGTATGCCTGCTCATGTGTCTCCAGCCCCAAAAACCTATATGTAAGAGCAAAGAAATGACGTATACAAAAAGTGTGTTATAAATAAATTAGCTATAAAACTGAATACAAAACACTGCTGTCCCGTTTGTACACAATATAAATAAATAAATATATATATATGTGTGTGTGTGTGTGTGTATTATCAAAAGTGTAGGCAAAGTACATTTAGAAAAGAAGTAGGGGGCCCCGAAATCAAACTTCACAGGGGGCCCCAAAATTCCTTAAGCCAACCCTGCGCGAACCACAAGTAATTATAAATGTATGGTCTTGGTTAAAAGAAGAAGTAATAGACTATAGGTTTTTTCCAATGGTTACAGAGTGTACTGCAGTGAAAGAGGAGCGATTGGAGGAAGGGTTTTCATACTGGTTAGCAAAACCTACTACACTTTACTGTTCTTCATAGATCATGACTATGAGTTACTTGCGGTAAGTTTATTGGGAAATAAATAATGAGGGCATTGGCTGCCTACAGCAGTGGAAGAATGACTGATGAAGATGAGGCTGTTGGGCAGTAATTAAATTCAAACTCAGATTTCAGAGATGAGAATAGAAGGTTGTTATTGCTGGGGATTTAAATTTTCCAGGTGTAAACTGGGTAGGGAATAAGATGAATAACATAAGGGAAAAGTGATTTACAAATACCTTAGTAAGGGAAGGGGGGCTTATACAAGGGGACAAAACATGTTGGATATCTACCGAATAAACCCCGATGATAACTTCTGAAGGAATGAAACCATTCTGATGGATATTAGAGGTTTCAGTAAACCAGTGGCCAAAACTGTAGGGAGGGAAAAGGTACAGTTATAAAAAAAGGCACAGATTTTGAACTTGAAGAGATACTTCCGGGAAAATGGAAGGATGGTAGAAGTATAGTGGAGTTGAGGTAGGAAGAGTTCAGGAAGATAATTAAAAAGGGAGGCAGAATAGTTATTCCAAAACAGGAAATATAGAACCTAAATACTATAATAATGAGGTAAGGAAGTTAAAGAGGTTGGTAAGAAGAGAAAATAACAGAGTTAAGCGACAGCTATGTACTGGGAATACTTGGGGAATAAAAACTAAACAAGCAATGAAAGTGGTTAAAGAAGGGTTTATGAAGAGTATTATTGGTGCAGGGAGACCACTGATAGATGCATCTTGCAATTTCTATGGCTATGTTAGAAAACTGAGGGGAAGGTGTCGCGGTTATGCTGGAGGTTCGGTTACAATACTTACTGTGAACCTTTAAAGCTTCCGCGCACTCACTAGATTCTGGTTCTTTCTCTGACGGCCGCCAACCGATGTTAAGTCGGCAAATGAAGTAAAAATGCACCTTCTTATTTGAAACACATGCATTTAATAGTTTATAAGATAGTCTCGCTCCAACTCCCAATCTTTATGAAAGATCGCTATCGGTACTTCGATCCTTTAAGATTACAGGTAATGCCTCCGATAAATTTAGACTGAATGACACGCACTCTTCATTCATACAACACCCTTACTAGTTCTCAGAACATGTCTATGGCTCACCACGAAACAATTCATATAAAATTCTGCAAATACTTTCTTCATTAATAAAGTTCCCTCATATCACCAAAGAAATCACCTTCTCCAAAATTAATTCTTTATCATAATGTACACGCGTTCTCGTCGACTCGGCTGACTGTTCACTTTCACGACGGACTCGCCTACTCCACGGCCAACGGCAGACTGCCCGCCCAGAAGCCTAGGTGCACATTTTTCCCAAGCGCACCATGCTTCCGAATTTGGGGTTTACACCCGCGAGTTCACGGACCCGGCAGATGCTGACGTCACTAGACGACGAAACTGAGGGGAAGGGAGTGTGTTGAGACAATTATAGATAGGATGGAAAAGAAGATACCAAGGATTTGAAAAAGGCAGAGATGTTACTTAACTGGTTTATAGCCCAGTAATGGTCGTAAAAAGGGGGTCGACTCACTACTGAACTGAGACTGACTACTAGACTCTCACTACGTACGCCCTCGAGACTTCCGTTGCGCGCGTCAATTGAGCCATCTACGAGCTGCTGACCCCGGCGCTGTTCCGGGCCACATAGTGTGCCAGCTACGAGGAGTCGCCGAGTTCGATCGAAGCAATCGCCTACTCGTTGCTATGCCGAAGTGTGGAACTTCTCCAGCTACTTTTCCGCAATCTATATCTGTAATCGGGGAAGTCTCTCATCTTCCCAAGGGAGCTACTGAGAAAAATTATGAAAACATCTCACCGGAAGACTTCCCGATACGGACCTGGAGACGCCGCCTGTCTGATGGCAACCCTCGCAAGTGGAAACTCTCCATTGCTGTCTTCCTAGATGACTACAAGCTCGTCTGGGTTATACCCACCGACGAACTTTCAACTTTTGAGAAAGTCATGACCGGCACCTGAACACAGCCACTACGCTGAGAAGATTCTCCCGCCTGGGGTAACTGTGTGGCCGGAAGCACTGGTATTTCCAACCATGCTTTAGGGCCATTACGTCTTCGAGAAATGCACTTTTCTTCTGAGGGAAAGGTTTAGAATATTCGGCTTTGACCCAGATGGAAACTCCACCTACACCAAGAAACCTGCTCCAAGCAGGCCGTCACCACCGGCAACACCCAAGCTTCAAGATTCAAGTCCGACAACTTACAAGCCTCAAGCTGTCACGCCACCCTCACCTGAAATCAACAAGACACCTGAAGCGATGGCGATTGACAACAATCATCTCGAAGCACAAGAAACTACCGAGATCCAACAGGATGAAAAGGGGACCGTCCTACCGCATACTACGAAGGGAACTTCACAGAACTACTGACCGCCTTCTCCAGGGAAACAGAAGACTACCTTCTCTGCTTCCCAGTCAAGGAGGGGCTGCGCTTCCTTCCGCAGCACCCAACGCAACTCCATCGTCTGACGGAATTCCTGAACGGGCGCAGCGTCCGCCACGCCCCACAGTTCCCTCGGCGGCCAAGGAGATTGGTCGTCAGCGGGCTTCCGGCTGATGTGCCTGAGGAGACGGTGGCCGCTGAGCTAAACAGCGGTGGTATCGTCGCCTTGGACGTGCATCAGATGCGTCGCCCGGGCACTGAAGATCGTCTCCCGCTCTACACGTTCCAGCCAACGGAGCGTGTACCGCGGGCAAAGAAGACGACGACTCTCCTCGGACATAAGGTTCATCTGGAAATAAAGAAGAGACCACCGCTCGCCCTGGCTCAGTGCTTTCACTGTCAGGGCCATGGTCACCTGGCCCGCGACTGCACAGGACAGGAGCGTTGCGTGAGATTCGCGGGGACTCACAATGTTTCAAATTACAACATTCCAAGAGATAAAACACTTACATGCTGCAACTGTAGTGGCAACCACCCAGCCTGCTGCAGTGGGTGCCCAATGAAGAGAAACCTACGCGTCGACAAGTCGACGACCACTCAACGCTAGCCGCTCATCGATCTTCGACTCCGGCACCAACCTAGACCTTTGTGGCAACAGTCCATTCTGCGGCAGCAGCACCACCATCGTGCCATACCGAACACCGACAGTGGATGCCAGCTAGATACAATGATGCAGCTACTGCAGCAACAAAACCTGCTGACACAGGTCATAGCAAATTACGCTGCCTACCCGGAAGTGACACATCCACAGCGAAGACAACATTAGAAGATCTGGAAGGAGATGCAATCAATTTTGCAAGAACTTCCACATACTCTGGGACAGAGGACATCCCAGAAGATTGTGTCCTGGCGAGAACAAAGGGGTCTCACAAACAATAAATGACGTAGAAATTTTTTTTTCTTAACTTGCATATTGGTGAGAGTATGCAGAAACCAAGTTTTCTACCTCCAACACACTTGGCACAATTTTCTGTAGTCAAAAAACATCAAAAGTTTGGTACTTTTTTCAGCTTTTCGTCTACAACTCCTTCCTGATGAGTCCTAGCAGGAAACACTGATTTCCAATTTGAAAGAGGACAAAATTTCCTACAACTTTCGTAGTACAAACTTTTTTCTAAACTCAAAACTAAGCGAGCTGTAGTTTTTCGAAAATCAGCCATATTTCACACTTTTCCTAAAAGTTGTGTTTTTACTTACTTTGCCGCTCAAAATGACCTGAAACCTGTAAGCTACCTTACTCTCTATTTTCAATATTCAGTCAAAATCCGGCAAAGTTTGAGGTTAACATCAGTACACGATACCATAGTTGAAACCGAAATAACAACACTTTAAGTTCAGAAAAGTAAATAAACCACGCATAGCAACCATAAATAAGAAGTTTCTAGTAAAATATAAACCATAAACTTACCTAAATGAGCGTAATCCATAATAATCCTGAAGTAAAATACACAAGTTTGTCTACGCAACCACAACACTAATATTCCACTAAATTGACCACTGTAAAGCACTTCAATAATTAGAATTTCACCATCTGATATTAAATTCACTAATGACTCGCAGTTCCAGACCAATTTAAAGCAGTAAATATGATTTTAAAGCATCTCCACATGGGAGTTAGTTCAATATTTAATTCCACCACATCTAAGTAATTTCAGAGCTTTAAAAGTAAATGTAACCAAATAAAATAACCAGTCAGTCAATATTCTTTAAGTTTCCGATAACCATCAACCAATAAAAAGAAAATATCAGTAAATAAAGGTCAACTTGGTGATGGCGTCGTAGCAACGAACTTTTAAAATTCGATTTCTTGCTGACTAACATATTTCACGGACTAAAAACTTTTCTAAAGTACTTAAATTAAATAAAGGTTCGATTTAAATTTAGTTTCAGACCACAACTGTCTTTAAATAAAAAGTGAAGTTTCGGTTGCACATGTTAGGAAAACAGTAAAATTTAGAAATTCTATAACTTCTGATAGCCTTAACCGATTTAAAAGATTTTTACACCACTGGACTCGGCAGAGGCTGGAGAACACTTGGAAAATAATATTAACTTGAAATTTTAAAGTTTTGAGGGATCACAATTTTCATGTGACGTATGATGACGTATCGCAATACGCGAAACAAATGTGCTTTTAAATTAACCAACCTTCAAAATTCATTTTCACCGGTCTGGAAGCTCTAAAAACAAAACCTAATACACCACTACACTTTTCTCATTACGCTCTGCATCTTGTAATTTTCGAGTAGCACTCAGTTAACAGGTTCTTTTTCCAGATAGACTATTGTCTAGGTCAGTAGGTCAGTTTGATAAAAGGGACCCGGCCGCCATTTTTAACACATTTTGTTGAAGTGCTCGGTCGAGTTCACATGTAGTCGTGTGTGCTTAAGTTTGAGAAGACCCGCGGTCGCGGTGGCTTATGGGTAGACAGGTCAAGAACAGTATGGCTGACCGACGCCATTTTTAAAACCGGCATGGCCAACGTAACATTCTAAAACTTTCCGACATGAGTTCATCTTAACTTTCGATTTCATTTGGGGTGGTGCGGTCTGTTCTGTTTCACGACTTGTGATCTTCGGCTAATGATTTTCTCCGATTGCCTTTGCTAACTGTGACTTTTGTAAATTCTGTGAAAATTTTTGAGAATATATATTTCAGTTATCCGGATTCAGACTTTCATTTCAACTTTAGTACCTTTCTTACAGGAGGTTAATCTGTAAGTGGCGACTGTGGTCTTCTTTACAGTTAGCATTCAACAAGGTTTTACACGGTTATAGAACTTTTGATGAACTTTGACAACTTTTTGGATGACTTCAAGCATAGGTGGACAAGCCGATACCAACCCCGTATCCCTCTTAGACCCTAACAAACCCCTGTATATATAACTGACATATATGTATTTCTGTGTGACATAGTGTATATATGTGCTATTTGATTACTGATGGTCAATTCAATAATCATATAGCATTGTTGGCCTGGAGATCCCGAAGGATTGTTGGGCCGCAAGTTTATTTACGCAGTCAAAATTAAGTCATACTAAGTCAAAAATTAGTCATAAATCCATTTACTTTCCGTTTTATTGGATTGAAGCAATGTTTTCCATTTGAATTTATTCTGTACTGTAAGGGAACAAAATTTTCTCCATATGAAGCATTTAAATCTCTTTAACATTCAACACCCAACATAAAAAGTTTTGTTATGGACGGATGATGCCTCCTGCATATTATGTGGCATCGTAGTGAATACCTTGGCTGCTTCTGTGGAAAATATAAAGCCTATTTGACAACGAGCTATAGATCCAACATCACAGTTATATTTGACGGATACCGAAGTGATGCTGAGCAGAGAGTTATTAAGCCATCAGAGATGTTTTGTAGTTTGAAAACATCAGATATTTCAGCAGACATCAGTTTCAGTGAAGAAACAAGTGCTGCAGTGACACAACAAAGAAACAAGTGTGCAGTGACACAGCAAATGAGAGCAGCAAGAACCGTGTAATGTTGATACTAATGCAAAAACTGGAAAGGTGGTATCCAAGATCAACAGGCAAAAGAAGATGCAGCTGGGTTGATCGTTGACACCAGCAAAATCCGACAGTATGATGATTCTAAGAGAGTATATTGGGCTTCTCGCTCTGCTAATGGGTCTTGGTAATACGAATTTGAACCCACACATACCCTCTTCATCCATACAATTAAAGGATGTGATACAATATCAGCATATTTCGGCTATGAGAAAGAAAAATTCAATTGCCTCATTCAATACCAACCACATCTGAAAGTAACATGCATGCTAACTTCTCAGAACTCCCAGACTCCAGAGACTAGCAAGCATCTGGAGAACACGCAGGGGAACAGCTCATATTGGAACGGTACGGAAAAATTGCTCAGATACGAAATGTTTAAGAAATCTGCCCAAAAAATGCATTCATGCTAGCACGGTTTCCACCAAATTGCGGCAACGTTTCACTCAATATGCACATACCACCAAGTAAAGGATGGTTGGGTCGAGAAACGTACCCATTGCCATGGGGAAGAAGGAAAGGCTCGTCCAGTCTTATTCCAGTTACAATAATAAATGCATTCAGGAGGATGCCGGTTCGAATCTCCGTCCGGGCATCCAGATTTGGGTTTTCCATGGTTTCCCCAAATCACTACAGCCGAATGCCGGGATGCTTCCTTCAATAGGTGATGGCCGAAATTCTACCCGTTCCTTGTCCCCAGTCCCATTGACCTCTAATGACATCGACGTCGACGAGGCTTAAAGCCATAAAAAACAATAATAAAAGACGCTGCACCCGAGTTACTTTGAAGTTAGTATCATGTTCCTGCAAGAAACCATGTACTCCACCATGCAGCTGTTACTAATTAGGATTGCACTGTTCAGCTGCTTGCAAAAATTGCTGTGGCCTGTCTCGTGAAAACGTTCCTGAAATGAAGGAGAGTAAAAGTTCTTCGACCTCGAGGAAGCTGTACCTGATGCAGTAGATGAATGAAACACAATTCATCAATAAGCTGGGACAATCCAAACGGAAAAGAAATTTATTTATGACAATTTTTTAACTTATTACGAATTTATTATGACTTAATAACTTTGCACCATAACATTATGCATTCATTTTCGCTCTATTATCATCAGCAATAGAACGATCTGGTAGCTCTGTGGTTAAGGCGTCTGACTGGAGATCGAAATCCTGGTCTCAGCAGTGATTTTCAAAGGTCATTAACCAGACCTTCATATCTGCCACAGCTTGCTGTGTAATATGAAGTAAGCCAGAACGATTCTGTGGTTTGGATTCCACTTTAAGCTGTAGGTTCCCTACATCTGGTACTATTACTTGGTCAGTTTAGATAGCCACAAAGGAGCGCGTTGCGCGGTGTATCGAAAACACTGTCACCTGCCGGCCGAACAATCCTTCGGGATCTCCCGGCGAACAATGCTAAATGATTATTGAATTGACCATCAGTAATCAAAGTATAGTACTTATGTATACTACGTCATGCAGAAACACATATATATCAGATATACGTATATACAGGGGTTTCAGGTCATTTTGAGTGGCAACGTAGGTAAAACTCAACTTTAGGAAAAGTGTGAAATTTGGCTGATTTTCGAAGAACTGTAGCTCGCTTAGTTTTTAGTTTAGAAAAAAGTTTGTACTACGAAAGTTGTAGGAAATTTTGTCCTCTTTCAAATTGGAAATAGAGTATTTCTTTCTAGGACTGATTAGGAAGGAGTTATAGACGAAAAACTGAAAAAATACCAAACTTTTGATGTTTTTTGTCTACAGAAAATTGTGCCGAGGTTGTTGGAGGTCGAAAACTTGGTTTCCGCATACTCTCGGCAATATATACAAGATAAGAAAAAAAAAAAATCTTCTACGTGATATAATGCAAGTGAAAACTATCCCGTTACTGGACTATTAATGAGACTATTAGGGACAATGATTCAGAAATGGGAGGGTGTTAATTGGAGAATGAGCTCAACCATACAGTTAAAAATGAGCAGGGTAAAAAATTTGAAGTTCATCCTGAGGATATCGAGAAGGATCTAAGAAAGCTGAAAAAACACTAAGGGGCTGATGTAGATAATATTTTTTCGGATGTTATAAAGATATTAGGATTTGACATTGTACCTTATATTGTAACATTATTTAACTGATTCTGGATACTTGCTGCTACCAAAGAGCCATAGTATATAAAGGATATGTGACAAATAGAGTTGAAAAGTATAGTCCAATCAGTTTGACATCAGTGGTAGGAAAATGAATGGAGAGTTTGATTGGAACCACATCAGAAACGTGTGAGGAATGTAAGTGGTTTTCAAATTGACAACATGGCTTTAGACAATTATAGTCATGTAAATCTGAGCTAGTATGCATTATGCCGTATATTTAAGATGAAATGAACACACCAGGACAAATGGATAGTGTAGCACTAGAGCTTTTAAAGGATTTTGACAGAGTGAGCCTTAAAATAGTGTTAAATAAGATAAAAACTTTTGGATTAGATGAAAAAGTGATTTCTTGCGTACAAGAATTCTTAAAAGGTATAAAATAAAAAGTTAGGGTAGGAACTACTGTATCAAAAGAATTGGAAGTGAAAATGGGAGTACTACAGAGTAGTGCTCAGGGACCATTGCTATTTGTTATTCTAATGAATGGTTGTGTAGATGCTTTGCTGAAACAAGTTAAGTTGTTTGCAGATGACATAATGCTATATAATAGCATCAAAATGATAGAAGACTATGAACAGCTGTTGGGTGACCAAGACAGGATATCTAGCTGGGTAGGTCAACATGGGATGAAGATAAATACAAAGAAGAGTGAGCTTATTAGGTACACAGTTAAAAAAAGAAAGTAAGTTTGATTACGATTATAAGGTAGGGAAAGAATTTCTAGTTGAAACTTCAACCCGGGGCTCACATTGAGCTGCGTGGCGCAGTAGGGGCAGCGCAGAGCAGGGCAGGGCAGCACGGAAACAGAAACTGTGTCGGGCAGTTGCCCCCGCATATTAAGCTACGTCCACACCAAAAGGAACACAGAGGAACATACTGTTGATGTTGCTTGTTCTTTCAGTTTGTTCCCTCATGTTACCCAATGTTTCTCAATATTTCTCAGTGTTTATGTCAACAGAAACAAAAGTTCCTTGATGTTGACTGTTTCCAGAAGTAGCGGTAAAGATGAAAGGAAACAAAGGAACATTTGTAAACATTATCGTGTTTAAAACTGTTGTTAGTTTGGTGTGGACAGCTTGTTCCGTGTTGCTGTTACCTCAGTTGTTGAACTCCCACAAAAATGTTAGAGTGGACGAATGAAAATTTAATAAATTGAATTCAATTATATAGAAGTGCAAAGTGTTTCTGGAACCCATGTGATTCAGACTATAAAGATCGGCTAAAGAAACACATTTCGTAGGTGATGTTAAGTAAAGCAACTGGTGCAGACGTAAGTGAAGTAAAACGAAAAGTAAAAAACTTAGTTGCACAGTTTCTTTTAGAGAAAGAAAAAAAGATCGGGAACTAAAAAAAAAAAACCTGAGTTTTGAGAGTAAATGGTTTGCTTACAAATATTTGGAATTTCTTGCGGATAGGCATTAAGTGCGTCATTGTTCAGAAAAAGGATTTAGTGATGTACAAGTAACTTCAAAATTTTATTACTTCTATAGAAATAGGTTTATCTCTACTTCATTTTTTTCCACAATTTTAACATTATTTAAATATCAGTTTGCCACGGAACCATTCCTTCCGATGACACAAAATAGTTAGCAAATTCCTGTCGAATAATTTTTGCTTCAGTAGACGCTCGTTTCTGTAATGGAAACATACAGTTCCTGCGTTTACGTCTTTTCTCCCAATACCTTCAGCATCAAATGTACTGGGCGGCATGTAGAATTGTCTTGAAGAATTTCTACGCCTGAGGAAATTGTGTATACATATAGTTAAAAAAAATTCTACATTTTCAGGAGAGAGAAGTAATTGTTTTCCTAATACTCTGAATCGAGTTGATAGAATTCCCAGTACATTTCACACTTATCTGGCCCTAGAAAGCCGATAGTTAAATATTCTTTTCAATGATCCTTTTTCTTGGTGTCCGTGATAAGGTTTCAACAGATTAGGAAATAATGGAAAAGCATCATCGCCCAAAAATACATAGGGCACTGATTCCGTTCGATCAGGAAGAGGACCATCAGATCGTAAATAGTGTATTTGCAAATACACCACCATCTGATATGTGCCATTGAGATCCAACGTTCATGTTCATAACCTCGTAATTAGCATTTACTACCACCAAGAGTATTCACTGAAGAATGTTCTATAGTTAAAAAAATTCGCTGCCACTGTTGTTTGGTACTTGTATCATCATATGCTTTAGCATTTTTGCAATTTTCATGTACCATTGGGGTTTAGAAATAAAATATAAAAATATAAAATTGCATATATTCATGAATTTGAATCAGTTGTTAAGTTACAATTGAATTTACCCGTATTTGATCTTGAAGAACTGAAATAATAGCATCACAAACTTCTGGCACAATTTTGGATATTGATTGTTTCGAAATTCGAAATAAGCACATCAAAGATGTATATGAATCTCCAGTAACTAGAAATCTTGAAGTCAGCAGCAAACGTTCCATTGGAAATATTGCGGCCATGCAGTTTGTATTTTGTTTTCGAATAAACTGTTCAGTTTTAGTAAGTAGTCATTCTAAATCATTGCTACTCATTCTAATAAAGTGTTTGATGTGTCCATCCTCAATAAGTCCTGATAACAGATTGTCTTTTTAAAAAAGAATTTATGAGGTGTTCTACTCCGTGTTGGTTTCTCTCCAAAAAAGTTGGTCTCATCCACCAGCATTTGCTGATTCTTTTTTTCTTTTGACTCAAAATAATATAAACTGCAGCAGCTGCTGACAAAACATCACTGTCGCACCACATCATCATATACTAACTGTATTATAATTGTGACAGTACGTTTTTATTTCGAAAAAAATAAAGATTGTTGCTCTTGGTGTAGACGGGTAACAACCGTAAACAGTAACACAAGTAAACTGTTCCTAAATTAGGTTTTCTGGTGTGGACAGAATGTTTCTGAAAGTTGCGATCTGTTTCTGTTTCTAGAAACAGACTGCAACAGTTTAGCAACAAGAAGTTCCTCTGTGTTCCTCTGGTGTGGACGCGCCTTTAGAGCGCAGATTCGGGCGGCAGTTTAAAAAGCATTGTTGTGTTGTGCGAGAAACCGCCAAAAAAGCGTAACTAACGAACATGTGGATTTATGAATCAGACTGGGATGCCGAGCTTGGAAATTTGTTATTACTTTAACAGAAGCTGAGTTAGATAAAACGATGCAAAACTGAGTATATGAAAAGAAGAAACTCTCATCTGACTTTTGCAGAGCAAGAGAATTTTCAAAGATTATTTCCGGATGACTCGAGCAGAGATTACTATCTCGACAAAGCTCAAATACCTATTAGAACTGAAGAAAATCTAGCAGTATTTTCGTGGTTATTTAATTATTTAGCGTTTGACGGTACATGACATTTATAAGAGTGTTTTCTCTTTTATTTCATATTATATTTTTAAGAAAACTACATAATAGAACATAAGAAACTAAAAAAAGCAGTGTTCAACAAATTATTCGGGAAATTGTCGTCACAAGAATCCTCCCTTTCTCGTTAGGAGTTGGACGGAGGTTGCCTTGAAGAGTAAGAAGAGCTCAATTAAGTCGTACGTGTGTCTCTCGGGGACACTATTGAATGATGTAGTGAAAAAAAATTAATAATAGCCTACATATCAATTTTTTTCAAACTTTTATTAAAAATGAATCCAAAAAGAGAAAATAAAAGTGAAAATTGTAAGTAGACAGTTGTATAATGCTGAATTTACTCGCCACTTGTTGGGCTCATTGTCCAAATTTCTTGTTTAAATTTAATTTGTATGTATTTATTACAACTGATATTGTGAATCGCAGGTTGGTTACGCACCAATTTAATCAATTTTTCTTATTCCATTGTTGAAAATGATTATAAGTAAAGCAAGATTATAAATACGGTAACGCAAGAAGTGTTACGGCAAAAACCGGCACGAGTGAGCTGCGTGGCAGTTTCTGTGTCGTGATCACAACTTGGCGCCATGGAGGAAGGAATATATGGAGACGAAATAACGCTAAATCCGTGAAACCTCATGAAAAAACTGCTCTCCTACAGCGCATGCGATGCGGCCATATGGATCCCCCCAAATGATTGGGCTGTTTGCACTGTGTCAGAATATTTCATTTTCTAAAGTTTTGTATAATACCAAGTTGAGTTACATATGGTTGCACAAACAGACAAGATAGGAAACAACCTGGAATAGCGTTTCATAAGTAAGTCACATTGTAATTATCGTTCTTGAAGTATCTGACAGGTAACTGCAAAATTAGGACCTATCACTATAAATTTATTCATTGCTCTCAATAGGATCATATCGTTCAGTGGCGGATCCAGGATTTTGTTTGGGGGGGGGGGGACTAGGATCTGGTTTGGGGGGGGCTTGACTCGGGGGAGGAGGGGTTCGCAAACAGAAATCTCATTATTCCACATTGCCGCCCTTATTAAAACTGTAGAGCAAAAAAAAACCAAAAAAAAGGTCCCCAAAATCCATGTCCTCAGGGGTGACCTTCGTGCTTTTTGGGGGGGGGGGGGCTTCAGCCCCCTCCTGGATCCGCCACTGAATCGTTCTCAAATTTTGTTGGTGTAGTGTAGACAATTAGCATATGTTACTACTTTGCACCTGAAAAGCTAGCCTTATTGTAGACAAGTGTTGAAAATTTAATTTAAGCGGGTCAAGTTTACATCGCGACACAGTGAATATGGTATTCTGCAGGCTTTACTCAAGTTTTAGTTTACACTAAAAGTGTACTATGAAATTAATTGTGATAATTTGTGCTGTGCGAACTACTAAACGTGATTAAATAAACGTTGTTGCCCGAAATGTAGTTCGCGATGCATTTCATGTGTTTAGGTGTGTCTACATAGTTTGATTTTGTTGGGGCAGTATTAATGGAAATGTTGGTAGGTTGAAATGTGGTGTGTACCAGAAGAGAACAAACAATTTGTTTATTATTAGTTGTTAGCTTCTGACTTATGAATGCACTGATTTTGCTAACAAAATTATATAGGCCACTAACAGCACAATATATTCTAAGTAAGCTCAGAAACTATGGGTATTTTGAAGTGATCATTGGTTTAAAAGTTCTGAACATTGACTTTGGCTATTTTTAAAATTTCAGATTTAGGTGACGTTTTTATTCTGGTCCAGGCCACGTTTCAACCTAACCACAAGGATTAGTAAAAAAAAAAAAAAAAAAAAAAACACCCAATCTGCATGTGCAGCAAAATTATATTTTGGTCCAGTCTGCATCATAACCGGCAGTTCTATCATTACCGTAGCGTCACAATTTGATGACGAATTCTTATGTAACTCGATGAGACAAATCGAAAATAAAGAATATATATATATATATATTTTTTTTTTGATATCTAGCTTAGCTCTCGAGATATTGTACCTTAAAATTGACAAGGTTAGGTTGAAATGTGGCCTGGACCAGAATAAAACTTTCGCCATATCCAAATTTGATGATGAATTCGTACATAACTTAACGAGACAAATCGAAAATAAAGAATAAATTATTTTGATATTTCACTTGCTCGAGATATTGTACCTCAAATGTGAGGAGGTTACGGTGAGATCTGGCATGGACCAGATAAAAAAAAATTCGCCGAAACCACCATATCTAAACTGTGGAAATGCAATATAGGTATTTTATTTTCTTCCTAGTAATTGTTGTTAGGTTGAAATATGGCCTGAAAAAAAAAACACTTCACCAAAATTACAAGGAACTATACCTATAACTGATTTTTAACATTCTATACCTCGAAAACCAAGTGAGATATCAAAAAATTTTATTCTTTATTTTCGATTTGTATCGTCATGTTACATAAGAATCTATCATAAAATTTGACTTTGGGGACATGTTTCTTCTGAATTTCAACCAGAAACTCCACTCTTTTGAGACAGTGTATCTCGAAAACTAAGCATGATATCAAAAAAAATAAATTATTCTTCATTTTTGATCTGTCTCATGGAGTTACATAATAATCCATTATCAAATTGCGGTGCCACGGTTGTCTCTTGAGGTTTTTGTGTTTATTCCCCGGGTTTCTACGGCCAAGCAATATGGCGGCTTCCCTACCCCATTCTCTTTACCGGTTTCACGCCAGTACATGGTGAATGTCCGTTGTGTCGTCTCCATATATTCCTTCCTCCATGCGTAGTGCAGTACTGCACTGCCCTGCTCTGCGTCTCAATACGCGCTGTTCTGCCCCAAAAGGTAGAGACACAGAAACTGTGCTGCACCGCCTGCGTGTCAATGTGCGCCCAGCCTAAATATAAATATCTTGGAATAACATTTGATAACAAGCTCAAATTCCAGGACACATTCTTCCCTAGGGGATGTACGAGGGAAGTAAAGGAATTGGGTTACAAAACTTAGATCAGTAATTTGCTTGAATATGGTGGTGTAGTATGCTACCCACATTTTGGGTACCTTATATGAGATGAAGGGGATGCAAAGAAGGGCTACTAGAGTTGTCTCTTGAAATTATCGCAGAACACAGTCAGTAACTGATATGATAAAGGAGCTGGAATGGGATCCATTGGAAGACAGAAGTTGAGTGAAGAGAGTCATAGCAGTGTATAAGGCATGTATTGGTGTAAGAATTAGGAGTAACGCATGGAAGGGGAGATGACCATGACTGCAAGCTGGCCCATGATTTCATGGACAAGGGTACAAGAAAAAGTTCTTTGGTAGGTAACGGGATCAGAGTTGGAATGAGTTACCAAGAGAAAATAATTTACCAAAAATGTTGAAAGAATTTAAAATTGAAATATGTAGAGGACAAAAGTAGGTGCATAGAGGAAAAGTGAAAAAACAGTGCATAGGGAAATTGCCACCAGTGTGTGAGCTGCATCATAATTAAAACAGAATATTTTGGGCTTTGCCCCTTTTTTAAGAAACTAAAAATATGCCACAGCACATGCAGACATGCATGGTTCTGGGTGTGGTAGGTGAGCGGTTAATGCTCTGGACTCGCATTTGGGAGGACACTGGAGAAGAAGAAGAAAAGACATGCATGGTCAACACAGTCACATGAATGGTGATTTTGTCTGTTACAATCTTTCAGGGGGGATAGATCAATATCAGAGGAAATTTGAAAAGAAATAATTCAAAATAAAATAAAGAAACGGTCATGTTAAAAAGGTGAAAAAAGATAATCAGTTAACTTACAAAATCTATACCTCCTATTTTTATTGATGCCAGCTCTCAAAAATCTAGTGACCTTTATAAATGTTTCAAGGCCATCATAGAACTCCCTGAAATCACATCCTCACCTGACCTCTGGAAGGTAGAATTGGCTTGCCAGTACAGTCTAGATACCAGACACCCTCCCCACCGCTGGGCCTCAGTTTCTGATAATACTCACCTTGGTATAACCATTACTTGCTAGTATAATAATATATATACAATTTTTTAATATCTTAAATATTTTTAATAATCTTCACCTCTTTTTACATGTCCCCATCTTCATTTTGTTTTGATTGACTAAGCTCGGTTTCATTTTTCTTGAAGAAATACATAACCTAAAATAGTGGTTTTTTTTTGGAGGGGAGGGGGGGGGGGGACTGCTGCTGCCCTCCTTCTTATCACTTTGGTGGCACAATTGTTACTTAAATATTGAAAGATCGTGTAACACATTAAAAAATAACAAGATACTGTTATTAGCTTCTACCATTAATGTATATCTTAACCTGACACAATCTAAAATACTGTCTGTGATAAATTTTTTTCAGAATTGGCTGCCAACTTCTTGTTAAAAGAAATAGTATGTCCAAAATCACTTTCACTGAGCTTATTCTTAATACGTTTGAAACTTTGCTGTTATCAGGTTACAACACATTTGACTAAATTTTAAATTATACTTTGAAATCCAGTGTTGAAGATATTCTTCCAACAAACATACACTGTAAATAAAGCATTCACTTCTGCAATGTTAATCACAATTGCAACCCCATTAGAGTGAACTTAGAAGCAATGTTCGTCACCACAAAATTCCTTAAGTGGCTTCATGTAATTAAAATTTTCCATCACCGAAAATTTTTGCTATGCGAAGTTAGATGCTAGAGAATTTGACTAAGTATTGCCACTTCCTCATCATAAAACTGACCACTGTGGATTTTGCCTGGTGAACGACTGCTATAAAGATAGCAAAATCAGGTGTTTATATAGCATTAGACGTGTCAAATTATCAAAATCTCCACTGATCAATTTATCTGAAACTTGGCTTTTTGTACGATGGATTATTCTAAGAACTTTCACCTATGACACTTTTTCTCTAATTGCATCCTTTTAACAGTTGTTCCTCATAAGGTTACTTACATCAAATGACTCCTTTTAATTTTCTCTTTAATTTGATGTATGTGTCATGTCTGTGGCTATTTTTATTTGGATGAAATATTTAAATTTATCCTATTGCATTTTAACTTTTCATCCTGCAAGTGATACCTTGGGATTTTGATAAGTCATAACTTCCTTATTTGATTATAGTTTTAAATGGGGTTTTCATCTTTAAATTTTATGCTCTTTTAATCATCCTTATTCTGCTTTTAAGAAATCCCTATTTTGTAGTTAGGTTTTGACACCATGCTTGGTGGGTGAGTGGTAACATTCTGGCCTCGCATTTGGGAGGATTCTGGTTCGAATCCCCATGCAGCCATCCAGATTAGGGTTCTTTGGTTTTCCCAAATTACTTCAGGTGAATGCTGGGATGGTTCCTTCAAGAGGCCATGGCCAAATTCCTTGATCTCAGTCCTTTGCCCCTCTGATGACCTTGAAATCATTGAGGTGTAAAGATATAATCAATAATAATAATAAAAGGTTTCGACGTGTGTGTTATGTCACAGATTCCCCATTTCATCCTTTTAAATTTATTAATTTTTATTATACTGTGACTTCATTTAAAATTGGCTTTTATTTGAAGCTACTTTCAACTCTGTATCTCTCATATTCTATTATCTATTAACTCAACATTATGTTTTAAAGTCTGTCTTAATGCTGACAATGTGAAGCCACAGTTAGTTTTTGTTTATCAGTTTAAATAAGTGCCTCTTTATTGTTTATCTGAAATTCCTTATTTATGCACATGTGATCCCACTGACTGACTACACCACAAACTTTCCCAGCTACAATAAAATCTTCAAATTGACTATCTTAAATCAAATTTTTCCGACACTATAAACATTATATCAAAATGCTTGTTTTTAATTGTAGTACATGTGTAAATATTAGTAATGCTTCCCATTTATTTTTGGTTACACTGTTGAACATGATACTGAACCTTTTTTATTTGAAATTTTCTTTTATATTAGTTTTGTGGTAATACAATCTGCTTTACGATTTGTCCTCCTTTGGGTGCTTGGAAGCTGTAGCTCTGTTATTAATTAACAATTCATTAAGTTTTTTTAGTATAGTACATATTTGTATCCAGTATGGTTTCTTTGAAATTTGTACCAAATATTGTGTTAGAATGGATTAGAGAAAGTAAACTTACCATAACTGAAGACAGCAGAGCTGTGAAAAATCTTAAATATCCAATATGTCAGGTGATTTCTTAATTATGTGAGGGTAAACCACTATAAAGTACTCTTCGTTAAGAATGCTGCATGGGTCTATTTATGTGGGTTTGTGTTCTTGTTTTTTTTTTTAGGATTCCATAGCCAAAATTGAACTTTTATAATTGCAATCTATGTGTAATCCTGCCTCAGTGAAGAAATTTTATGGGACATTGTCTTTTGTTTCAATGCATTAAATGTAACAGATGTAAGATCCCCCCCACCCCTACTCCATAGAGTATGGTGTCATTGGAAATGTATCCGAAAATGCAATAACTGTTGTTTCGGGCATTTTGGTTTAGTTATGTATTTTGTGAGACATGAATGATCCTCTGAAAGGAATGGCCAATTTTTCAACTACTTTACTTAAAAATTTGCAAAAATTTAAAATGATGAAATTAAAAAGATCTTGCAACTCATCAAACTTTTTTTTTGCTGTTTATAAAATAATACTTTTGCTGTAGGCAATAACGTTTATTTATTTTAATAAGTTATGAGAGCAGAATACACATTAAACATTTATTAAATTTTATAATTAAATAGAACCATAACTGATATGTGTAGCAGGCTGTAAGTGGAAGTGAATAGAGTGCACTTATTGAGATCCCATCCACAAAACTGAGTGGGGCATGGCCTTTGGTTGATACTAAACCTTAAGAATTCTTTTTTTCTTGACGTTATTTCTGATACTTAACTGACTTGTGTAAACATGTTCACAAACGTAGGCTAAAATACAGGGTGTATCAAAAAGAATCATCCGATTTAAAAAAAAAAACATAGCTATTATATTATTGGAGATATGTGCGTGAACAATGTACCGTTGGAAAGAACAAACTCTCTAGGTTTACATGGTAACCTGCTAGGTAGCAGCAGTGTGTGCCCAATTCATTTCTAGTAAAAATGGCATCGGGACAACAGAAAGCATAATGTGTTCTACGTTTTGCACAGTGCACATCAGTAACAACTGTTCAGTATGACTTTCGTACTAGGTATGGTGTGGATCCTCCTACAGCACAGAGCATTAGACGATGGCATGAACAATTCCGAGAAACAGGTTGTTTGTGTCGAGGCAAATCGCTGGGCCGCCCCCAAGTGTCTGATGCAGACGTTGAACGCATCCGCCATACATTCACAAGGGGTCCAAAGAAATCCATTTGCCATGCAGCTCAACATGCCCCCGATTTCTGTCTGGCATGTGTTGCATCGGCATTTACACATGAAACCATACAAAATTCCGCTACTGCAAGCTCTTCAAGAAGGTGACAAAGAACAACGTGTGGAGTTTCGTAATTTTGTTCTTGGCAAGATGGAGGATGACAGTTTTCTTCCACGCTTAGTGTTTAGTGACAAGACAACATTCCATTTAAATGGTAAAGTGAACCATCATAATGTGAGAATATGGGGTACAAAAACAGAACAACCACATGAAGTTGTACGATATGAGATGCACTCTCCAAAATTTAATGTGTTTTGTCCATTTTCCTTTGACGAGAACACGGTTACAAGAAGCACATATCTTGATATGCTTGAGAACTTTCTTTTCCCTCAGTTGGAGATTGATTCCAACAACTTCATTTACCAACAGGATGGGGCATCGCCACACTGGCATCTGGAAGTGCGGGAATTTTTAAATCAAAGGATTACTGAATGATGGATTGGTCGCACTAGACCAAATGATTCAGCCTTACATTACTGGCCCGCAGGTCACCGAACCTGACTGTGATTATTTCTTTTGGGGGTTTATAAAAGACCAACAACAATGAATGAACTGAGACATCACATAACAGCAACTGTGGAAGCTGTCACTCAAGACATGCTCGCTGCAGTGTGGGAAGAATTTGAATACCTCATTGACATATACCGTGCATCAGAAGGGGAAATATTGAACCTCTTTGAAAAGGTATGAAAAAAAAAAAAAACTGAGTTTCCCATTCATCAAAAAACAAAATTCATTGAATATGCTTATTAGTTTCAAATCAGATGACTCTTTTTGATACACCCTGTACTTTCTTGTGATCTGAATGGTCAAACTGGATATGGGCAGGAAATGTGTCTTTGAAAGAACAGTTATTAAACGCAAAAGTTCAAGAATTCAAAGTAATGCATGGAAGGGAAAAGATGACCATGACCACAAGCTGGCACTCGATTTCAGGCACAAGGGTGTAGAAAGATTCTCTTTTTTAGGTAAGGGTGTCAGGGATTGGAATAAATTACCAAGAGAAATGATGAATAATTTGCCAAAAATGTTGAAAGAATGTAAAGTTAAAATTTGTAAAGGGTAAATGTAGGTGGATGCAGAAAACGGGGAAAATGGGTGTTTAGGGAAATAGCTACCGGAGCATGCTCTCCATTGCAATTTAATTTAAGTTAGTAACACTTAGCAGAGCACAGCAGCAGCTGCCATTTTTTGTCATACTTAACTACATCCCTTAGAACAGTGTTTCTCAACCTGTGGTCCACAAAGATGGTTCAGGTGATCGACAGGCAGAATATTATAAATTTTTATACCATATTCATACTGTATAAGGTTATAAGCCTAACTTTTTAAAATCCTTGAATATTTCAATGATCAGGCAAAAATCTGGCCTTACCAGGATGAGGATAGAACAGCATTGTTTCTGTAATAGTCTATTCATTTCCAGATGGCATCAAAAAGAGTGCCATTCATCTAGGGATTAAGTAAATGTCTGTTTTATGAGGGTCTTGTAATACGTGTGAAAACTGTGGTACGTTGTAGGGTTAGTAACATATGAGTGGTGAAGTAAACAAAAATAAAAGGTGTACTGTTTAGCGTCTTTTATTTTGTACTTGTAGGTGGTTGGTATAGTGTAGTGTTCTGTCTATAGTAACATCGTTTATTTGGTTTGGTAGGTATTAAGGATCTGGACAACAAGTAATTAGATTTAAATGGTTCACTTCTAGTTTCATAAGTATTTTTGTAGGTATTCATAACAGTTTTAGCATTATTACATTTAATGGTACTATAAAATATGTCCATCTACCATAATATACACATAGATAAAAATTTAGGCCCATGCATGCTAGTGGTCTGCAGCATTATTTTGACAAGTTACTGGTACTCTGGTTGAAAAAAGTTGAGAAACACTAGCTAGGAGCTTTAACAATGTGAGGAGCTAATATTGTTTCTATTTAAGAGTTCCTTTGAATGAGCATTACTCTAGTTTATGAATTCACGCAGCAGAAAACAACCCTCAAGCGAAATGTGTTCCACTGCCGGAAACAGTGTGCCAATGTCATTGTGGTCATCGAAGGCAGTGCCGGTTTAAGAAAGTATGGGGCCTTAGGCGCTCAAATTTTTTTGGTCCCTCTGTTTTAAAAAAAGTTATCTGTACTTTAAAAGAACGAAGACGAGAGTTCATAGGTGATTGAATAAAAAATCTGATCCTTTCAGTTAATCAAATAAACGAATTTTACAATTTATGATATTTTGAAAATTTCTTTTATTTATCGTAGACTACAATGAAACAAAAAATGTATTTTTAATTAATTTTTATTGCTCTGAGTTATTTTTTATTATTTTTATTTAATGCAAAAACTTAATTCTCAGGGAGTTTTAACAATCGGAGGCTTGAGGCTACTGCTAAGTCGTGCCTATTGGGTAATTCAGTATTGCCTGAAGCTCAACTCTGTTTTTGACTTATTAGTCATTATTTGTTTACTTTTTGGTCAATTTTAAAGCATTTGTCATTATTTTCAAAATCATTTCTTTAATCCATTAGTACACTCAGGTAATGAGACTTTGCAAATTTTTAAGATGTGAGGTTCTTAGTCAACTCTTAGCTGCACTCCCAGACATCTTTCAATTTAATAAATGAAGATCAGTAAACCATTGAAAAACTTCAGTGTTGTCACTACCTGAGCAAATCACTTCAGCTGCCACTATTTGATGGCTATGGTTCCACTCTCCCTGTACGTTAAAATTTACTCGATATTACGATTGAATGAGTAACTCTGAAAAAAGCCCATGTATACTTTTGTGTAACTGTATGCAGGAATCTCCTATACGACTTATACAGACAAATTAACATATTCAGTTGAAAAGGTTAAATAGCATTTAATAGTTTTTTTTAACCTTCAAAACATGTTCCACCCAGCTTTAAAAATTATTTACATATGAAACAGTAATATTGTCTCCACACACTGATATATAATCAGTTAATAAAAACTTACTCCACTACCCAAAGGTTTCTTGGATCCACCCGAACAACGCATATAAAGATAAAATGCCACATGCAGAACAGCCAGTTTCTTTCCTACAAGAGCAACACTTTAATGAGGAATCCAAACCGGAGTGTTCTGATACAGCTTGTATGAGCAAAACAAAGTCCAAAAAAAGTTCCTGGATCTGCATCTTGGAGATTGACCTCCGAAGGTGAGCACCTTATGTACTAAGCTATCAAACCACTCTATGTACAGCAAACTGTTTTTTTTTTTTTTTTTTTTTTTTTTTTATAATTTTATATCATTCAAAGGATAAAAGGGGAAGACATAATTCAGTTATCTAAATGAGATTGGCCACCACAGTCAAACTCACTGATTCTTTACATCATAGAAAAAAAATTATGGATGGCAATCAAAATTTTGTTTGGTAATTTGTCACCTGAAGTTAAAATAATATGAATGAAGACGTTCATAGTTTGATTATTGCTAGTATAACATTTATTATTACAAATTAACATAGTTAAATTGTATTTCACTATTCTTATCTTGTAAAATGTAAAACATAGGCAATAAAAATACTGAGACCAATGAAACAATTATGAAAGATCAATAACTTTCAAGGACTGTTTATGTACAAGGAATTAAAAGGCACAGATACAGTTTTTACAATTATTTACATGTATATACATAACTGCATTCATAAATTTTAATATACAGTGGCCAGCCAGTTCTTTTCCATTCACCTATGATGCTTCTTGTGTAACTGAAATACAAAAAAGGCATATAATTATGGAAGGAAGTGTGTTAATAGTTTGAATTCATAAGGTAATGCCATTAAACAGATTAACTTCCCTTCCAATGTCTCTTTTAAATAAAAATGCAACATAACTATAAAATACTTTCAACTAATTTGAAAAGTTTATTTAAATACAACCTACTGAAAAATTACAGGTTGGAGCAATACCCACAATATTATATTAGTTATGTTTATCTGTTAATAAGAACTGAACAAACATACCCACTCTCAACAACAAACGAGTATTAGCTTCATGTCTTTTATACCTTTTTTGTATTGTTGTTATATGGGTGACATTTGCAAGGCTGCTGGCTTGTAGTTTAGCCCAGAATCAACCTCCTTAATGAAATTATATGAATTATTATTTTACTGTAGAAATAAAGAGATTCTGAGACATACTGATAAGAAAAAAGAGGAAGTAAGTTTGTAATACAGTATGAGCCCAAGCATATTGTTTGACAAGTGTGTCAGCAGTCTTCATCATCCTTCATAGTGGATAACTCCCTATCATCAAATTACTTTGATACAATTCTCTTGCTAGTGGTTCTTTGGGTTTAGAAATCCACCTGTTAGGTCTCATCTGCATGAAAACCCTTGTTCAGGTTAGACTAATTTTATGTCTTTAAAACTGACAAAGTGTCATACGATAAATGTATCCTGATTACCAAATTTGCTGGGAGCACTTAGGAAATTAAACTACTCAGCCACAAATGGCAGGTTCAGCAATTCTTGTACTGCAAACTTAAACTATTGTTGTTCTAATGATTAGGGTAGGAGTGATTTGGATCTAGAAATATATATTTGAAGGTTTTATCTCATGCATTAATTAAACTTTCAAAATGAAAATTTGATCAAAGATAGTAGCAGACATCTAACAAAGGCTTAAGCAATATATGAAGACTTATGTAAACATATCAATATATTTAGAAACCAATGAGGAACACTTTCTAACTTCCATATGCAAGAAGAGCCTAGCAATAGAAAAAAAAACATTATTGTGGGGAACAATTTTTTATTTTGTGAGGAACAGCCATAAATGAAAACAATTGGCTCTGGAGTCTTCATCAGGTGTTGCAACATGGGAACCCGAGATTACATTGCAAATGTTTTTATTTTGAAATTACTATACCCTAATATCAATAGTATTTTACTGAAAGGTACTCTTAATTGATAATTTATTGCATTTAATATACCTATAATATGTTTTATTGAGCCCAAATTACTACACTATCAGTGTGAGCATCAATGTGGTGCCAGAAACCTTTGAGAAAATTTTGCCAACTAATTTGCAAATGTGGTGTAACCAAGCTCAGATAAGTGAAAAGGGAGAGATCTTTATATAAACAACTATGCCTTATTGGTAAAGCCACGTTTACACGATGTGAGTTTACTGGAACGACAGTTGGCCGGACCGTCGGTGGTGGGGATAAGAGAGTGGACTAGCATGCTAGTAATAATTTTCAACACTGTCCACTGTCCATTGTCAGGACAGTTCTCTACTCCTACCCTGTGATCTTGTTGAAAGTAGTATGCCATATTACTGGAAGGAACTAACGTCGTAGCTAATTTGTTGATTATAATGTTGAACGATATTAAGAATAACAAAATAAAACGTAGAAAATAATTAAAATAGGAGATATTAAAAAGAAATGCTATAAAAGCCTCAGCGCCTTTTTTAAAAAATAAAGTTGCAAGTGAAAATGTATAGTTACATCATTTAAGACTAATTGTATCTCAATTTGAAGAGATGTTGTGAAATATTTTTTTCCTATACATAAAAGATGACACAGTTACTAAGCAATTTTTTTTTTTTTTTTTTTTTTTTTTTTTTTTTTTATATAGCAGACTCTATCCTTGTTCTTATAATTTTTATTCTTAAAATTCCACATAATTTCATCACTTTCATGCAGTTCTAAAGATTTTAACGTCTCTGCTTCACTCCGCTTACGCGATTTGTTAGTTGTCGCCATCTTGATGGTTGAACTCGCACCCCAAAAGTTGGTAGTGGACCGAGTCCACTATCCTCAGCCAACTGTCTGTCTTGTACCTGTTAACACAAGGAGAGTGAACTATCTAGTGCTGTGCGCGAGACGAGCCCTTTGTCAAAGGGAAAATATAATGGGAGGTGGGTGATGTTGGAGACAGCATCACAGAAACAGGGCTGCCGTAAGCAAGCGTGCGCTGCATCGAGGGGGGTGGCAAAACGAGTGCGGGCGGCAATCTCAGTTTTTTGACCCGGTTTGGAAATTTCCTAGATCCACCACTGGCTGTAGTTAAACAGGGGGCGGCATAATCGGTATTGCACGCGGGCGCTCAAACAGCTAGCGGCGGGCCTGCACAGAAAGAATATATATATATATATATATATATATTATATATATGGACAGGATAGATAAAATACACCCAACACTGAAGGGAGGAGGGCAGCAGCAACACAAAACAGAAAAACAATATTTTGGGTAAACACCCTTATTAAAGTTAGCAGAAGTACATTGCTGAGCTTGTGCAAGCCCTGCATTCGATGCAGCCACTCATAGAATGAAAACGCTCGTCAGAGGTGGTGGGGGGAGCAACGATAATATAACCGAAATTATAAATCACAAGATTCAAATGGGAAAAATTAATATCATTAAAAAATAATAAGAAACTGATATTTTGAAATTTTTTGAAATAAGGTCTATAAATATATATGAATCTATTGCGCTGGCCAGTGACGGGTGTACAGGGTGGGTATGGAAGATATTATCGGAAATTAAGGTCTAGTCTGCAGGATGTGTTGATAGGCCAATTCCCACGTGCACAGTTCAGACTGGGAGGAGGTATTTGGAAGTACTCTAATGGCTCCGATTGTGAAGCAGTTAATTAAGGTCGTGGGTGTTGTGAGTATTGGCATGGTGAGCAACAGGGAGGTCTAGGTTTTGGGAGTAAACAGTTTGTCTGTGACCATTCATTCTGATGGATAATGAGCTTGAGGTAAGGCCAATGTAGGAACTTTGACAGCGGAGGCAGGTGAGCTGGTATATGAGATGGGTTGTTGTACATGTGGCATGACAAATTATGGGATAGGATTGACCAGTAGTAGGTTTGCAATAGTTACTGGTTGGTGGATGCATAGTGCATGTTTTGCAACGGAGTCTTTTACAAGGGAAGGATCCAAACGGTGGTTTAGGAGCATTAGACAGTTGATATTTATGTACAAGTATGTTTTTTAGATTAGGCGGTCTGCTGAAGGCGACACGGGGTGTGGTGGGAAGGATGGTGGGAAGAATGTGGTACATTTAGGGAAAAGATCTGAGAAAGTTATAGCCCAAACGAAGAATTTGGTTTAGCGATTCAAGGCCAGGGAAAAACTGGGCGACAAAAACAGGGTTCTGGTTGATTTTGGGTTGTTTGTCGGTGTATGACGCTAAGTAGCGGAAAGGAATAAAATTAGGATAGGGAAATGAGCCACCATTTACCTTTAGATGATGGATGTGGGGTGCGAACACACAGAAAAGACAAAAATACAACTAATAAAGAAAGTTTTGGGACAAGCCCTTTGTCAACAAAACATTATGGGAGGTGGGTGATGTTGGAGACTGTCTCACAGAAAGACTGTTTGTTGGCCAGTAAAATGGTGGGGGTAAATTCAAATAGAGGAAAAGTAGGGGCAGTTATTCAGAGCTAATACCGGAGCATAGATAAATATCCAAACTGATCTCTGGTCGTTGGGAAGAGCAAAATCTAATTAAATCTAAATATGAAAAATTAAAAAATACAATAATAATAATCTTAAAAAAATTTAAACCAAAGACTCTATGAAGTAAACATCACCTTAAGTTAGTGGTGGTTCAATATAGGTAGTTGGGATGGAGGTAAAGAGAAGATTAAAAAAGGGTAAACGTAAGTAAAAATAATAATAATGATGATTGGATATTATTTGAAGTTGAAACCAGGTGGTTGCTTTGTGCCCAGTTTGTACTGATAGGCAAGTTCCCACCATGGAGGAAGGAAATATATGGAGACGACGCAAGAGACCTTCACCACGCATTGAAGTGAAGCAGGGTGGAGGAGGAGTGGGGGGCATGGCCGGAGTGGAGGGGGCATGGCCGCTTCCATACAGACACGGGGAATATGTACAAAAACCTCAAGGGGACTCTAGGATAAAGGTGACGCCGATATCTGGTGATGGATTATTATGTAACTCGATATGACAAATAAAAAATGAAGAATAATTTTTTTTGATATTCTGCTTAGTTTTCGAGATATTCTGTCCCAAATGTGAAATGGTTTTGGTTGAAATTCAGAAGAAAAAATTGGTTAAAGTCAAATTTGATGATGGATTCTTATTTAAAAAGACGAGACAAATGAAAAATAAAGAATAAAAATTTTCGATATCTCACCTAGTTCTAGAGATATACTGTATCAAAAGTGAGGTTGAAATGGAGAAGAAAAATTTCACAAAAGTCAAATTTAATGATCGATTCTTATGTAACACGACGAGACAAATCGAAAATAAAGAATAAAATTTTTCGATATCTTGCTTAGTTTTCGGGATATACTGGGAACATCGCAATGTTTGGAAGCGCAATACCGCTGCTGCCGCCATGCGGGAGAATTTAGAGCCTGCTTCACCGATTTAACGTCACTTCTCCTCCAATATATTTCCTTCCTCCACGGTTCCCACCTTGGAGCTGCTGTTATTAGGGAGGACTCTGATAGCATGGACCATGAAACAAGAGTTGAAATTATTCAAGTCATGGGTGATAGCACGGGCAGCAACAGGGTGCTTTGGGTTCCATGTGAAGACCATCTGTCGGTGGCCATTTATTCTTATGGAAAGTGGATTTGTCGTCAAACCTATATATGAATCCAGGCAGTGGTTGCATGTTAACTGGTAAATTACGCGAGAGGTTTCACAGGTGGCGTATCCTATGATAGGGAAGCTTTCCACTGTGACAGGATTGGTGAAAGTGGTGGAGGCAATGGTTTATGTTGCACATCTTGCAGCGGGGTATATTGCATGGGAAAGAGCCTTGGGGCTGACTGTTGGGACGAGGAAGACTGTTTGTGGGCTAGAAGTTTGATGAGGTTAGCAAGTCTGCTGAAACAAGTTCTAGGGTGGGGGGGGGGGGGGCAGGAAGGATTTTAGAAGGAATGGATCTCATTTCAGGGAAAACCTGAAGGGGAAGCTCCCGAGAATCCTAGGCATGGCAGGGCATCCCCAGAAGGGGCTCATGGCATTTGGTAACTCTTACTATGTGGCCAATCCAGTACTGTAGGAAGCATACCAAAGGCAGCTTTATTCACAACAGAGGAACTGCAGCAGCGAATGCAAAGTTAAAAAAATCAACATTACAAGAAACAACTCTACAGATCCCCCAATTAGTGAAAAGAAACATGTACGAGGACTTGATTAGCACTGTGTGTAAATAGCAACCCTAATTTAATTTAACAACTTATAAGCAATTTTTTTTTTTGTTCCCATGGCCTATGAGCATTTTCAGCGATTCTGGCTTTGGTTACTCAATTTCTTCTTCAAGGAAGACCGAGAATGCATTGTACCATAGAAGAACGATGCATCATGGGCTCATATGTCAACACTGCAGTTGGGTTTCTTACCATTATGCGAAGACACAGCAACTGATGGAGGCTGGTGACAAATTTAACCCAACATAGAAGGGGTCTTGGTTGCAACAGAGGTTGTTCTACAAACTTCCCATGTGACAGCGATGATTCCACTGTCTGGCCCAGGTGTCAACGAAATGTCAACTAATCAATAATATCTGCCGATAAAACTGTTTGCTACAAACAGGGCTGTCACACACCCTTTGATTGGCAATAATGCAAGAACTAAATTCTCTTGCACTTTCTCAAATTTATTAATCCATGACTAGCCTAGAGTTCATTGTTGATGTTTAATCTTAATAAACAGTTATTTGAAGAGCTAAAATTAATAAATAAAGTCCTGACTACTGTTTGTGAATTCCATTAAATGAGCCTTTTCTTCTGTTCTACCGAGCACAATTTTACCTTCATATCAATTTTCTTTCTGGATAAATTGAGGCTTTCCTGGTGTATCAATTGCACAAAATGTTCTCCAGTCTCCCACTGGAAAGAGCGTGTCAATTTGATGGGACATTTTAAAATCACTCTGCAATTTCATCTTCTGGCGAAGTGTTGGGCTCCTGGAGAGTACATCCTTATATATCCTGTGTCAGGCAACAGTTACCAGAGATGTCAAGGCACATCCTGGTTGGGCAGTGTGGCAAGGTTGGAGGGGATGGTGGAAGGGGTCAGGTAATAATTCATCCTGTGATGATTTTGATGCCTGTGTGTTTGTCTCCTTAACTGAACAGTAACAGGGTTCAATGCCGCATTGAGTTGATACTTCATGTGTCTGTTCTAATGTCTTTAACCAGACAAATCTCTACAGGCTCCTTAATCTTGCTGTCCTAGTATTCTTTTGCATGGGCTCATATTTTCTTTTTGCATTTTAATCTACAGATGACCCCTTCACTCATGCGAATTCCCACAACACCTCTCACCCCCATTGCCCCACCAGGCTTCCTACTGTATCACCACTGCACTCGGTGTGTTAAGCATTGATTTATGTACCAAGCTTCTACCTTTAATCTTACCACATATAAGATATCTGTTAAGGATGTTACAGTAAGTAATCCTAATTGCACAAGGCTCAGTTCTAAATTATTTTATATTCCTTGGAACATGTCATTCTTTCCCCATTTGGAATGCACCAATAAATGTGTGTTGAGTGTTAATCTGGAAACCGAACAATCATTGGCAAGAGTCAAAGCAGTGCTGTACATTCAATCGTGTATACCTGCAAGATAGTATCATGCAATCGAAGTCTATTTTTGAATTGTCTGATAACACTTAACCGACATGAAATTTGATTCAGTGAGCTTAAAAACAAAATTTGGTTTAATTCTAGATTCCAATAGAACTACATAGCTGTAAACACTTTCTGCCAATAACACTGTCAGTACAGGGATCATATCAATCTAAACTTTTATTTTCTGCCAAGTGGTTGTGGAAACGTGGCCTGGAACATGGGTAAATCTTTCATTTAACCATACAAAAGCAGCATTTGTGTATAGCAAAAACTGCACAATTCCTCATCGAAAATAGTCTATCATAAATTTGTTGTGACTTTTTGTAATGGAATATAATGAAATGTCAAGAACATATTACAACAAAGGACACAATGAAGATTTCAAGAGCTTATTTATTTTTGTAGCGCTAGTGGCAGAGCAGTATTGCAAGCTAGAATTAAACCCAAAGTATTACAATAAGGAGTGATGCTGACACAAAAAGTAGATAGAAAATTGAATTATTAACATACTTAGATATGGCCAAATTGCAGGACACGGAACATATGAAATGGTATTTTAGCTAAAGAAATATGCAACAGCAAATTTATAAAGAAGTTTGGAAACATGAAAAAATATTTCTGGTCTAAGAAAATAATTTGGAGAACAATCTTTCATGCAGCAAGCACCATGATTTAATTATCAGCAACATGTATCTAAGTAAAATAGCAAACCTTTGTAAGTATACTCCAGTGCGCTTGTTATTGTCCTCATGTCACTTTCTATGCTACGTGCCCAATTTTCAGCATCACCAATTTCTTTGAGAGCTCCACTAAAACTCTCCACTAGGCTTACCCATTGCTGTGTCTGTTTTGCAAAATTTGTAGCACTGTGATGGAGTTGTTTGGCTTCTGCATCCAAACGTTTCTGATTCAGATAAGCCTGAGCAACACTGTAAGCATATGTGTAACACATTATTGTCACAGCAGTATATTTAAATCAATTCACACACTAATTTCACATATGAAAATGTGTTATTCTATCAGAAATGTAACCATCCATATCACATAATGATGGTCCAAAAAATTGCATTTTCACTTGTGAGCACTTACCATCAACTGTGGGACACTAGTTTACTTTCTCCAGTCATAATTCTATGATTAGATTGCCTTTATTTTTGCAAATTAATATTATGGTTATATAATTCTGGACTGGTAAGAGTAAAAAAAAAAAAAAAGCTTTCTTTAATCATCTTGCCTGAAGTCCTTATGTCACTGAAAAATATTACACCAGTCATAATGATCTCAGGACACCTAACAATTTAATACCAAAATGGCACGACATCTATTCTATATTATCTTTGTTTATTATATGGCAGAATTATAAAGGTTTGTTTCCGCATATGTGCTAGGACAAGATGCAATGTCCAGACATGTTTTTGTGTAAGAATAAAATGTGTTTCTTCTGGTAATCTCAGTTGGCAGCAAGATAATCTGGGCAGGCCACATTATGGGTATCAAATACTGTAGTGTGTACAAAAGAGTACTGCTAGAATTACCTGTGGAAATTATCAAGTGATGCACTGAAATGATAAAAGATTCGGGTTAGTATTCACTGCAAGTTAGGAGGGTGGGCAATCGCAAGTGATATTTTAGCAATGAAACCTGGATAAATATTAGTGGAAGATTTAAAAGGAGCATGTGCAATGGAAGACAGGACCATGACAGTAAACTAGAGGTCAATTTCAGGGGACTGAAGCAAATTACCTATGGAGTTCATTAACAATACACCTTAGATTGTCAAGGATTTTAATGTAAAGACATGCATGAATTGTATGTAGGCATGTAGGAAAATTGCTCCATCATAATAAGTAATAATTTAAGTAACAATGGAACAGGAAGAACTGCCGTGAGGTGATATTTACAGCCAACATTCGCCAAAGTTGAAGGGCGGAGGGCAGCAGGGGGAAAAAAAAACACAGGAATTACCTTCACAAAACTCATAAAAAATGGGGGGAGGGGAGACAATGTAAATAAATAATATTAGCAGTAAGTGGTTTCTCCAAAACCCCTAAATTTGACCGAGTAACTCTCATTAGGGACTCCATTTCTGCCACACCCACTGCTGATGGTATTATTTTAATGCTACAGGCAGAAAGGAGAACTGTTGTGATAACCCAGCATCCAACAATTCCAGCATCCATTCCAGTCGGATACACCATCTGTGCCACAAAAGCATCCGGGTAATATCTAGATCACGTTACCGCTGCAACCACTTACTGCCTTGCGATGTAAACACTTCTCGATATGAGACGTATTAGCGATGGACTACTTTCCGTGAAAGGTGTTTTCATCCAATCCCTTCCCTCCTATGTCAGACACAATCCCCCATCTTTTTCCACTTTTTTAAGAGTCTTTCAATGGTTTCTACTCCTCTAACAGAAGACCTCCTGGTCACTATATAGACATAATCGAACTATACACCAATATTTCCCATGGCCCTAGAACCCTACAAGCTCTCCTTAACATTCGCTTCCTCACTTCACTGGCTCAATTCATACTAACCAAAAATTTCTTCACCTTCCAATCACATGTCTAACATCATATATGAGGCACTGCTATGGGCACACGTATGGCACCCTCCTTTGCAAACCTTTTCTTTGGCAGATTAGAGGAACTTAGAGGAATTTTTTCTTCTAATGGTGATCTCTGTGTTCTTGGTAAAAGGTTTTGCCAGAAACATTGTTTTTTTGTGTGTGTGTTGTGTGTATATTTGTTGCTGCTACACTCATCCCATCAATTTTGGTGAGTGCTGGGTGTAATTTATCTTTCTCTTCCATATAAAAATAATAATTCCTTTATTTAATTATCTTCAGGTATTGATCATGCTATAATACACCCTGCACCATTACTTTCAAGCAGTAACTACAATTAATACACCCTGGGCTGGAAAGACTACTTCAGAAAGTATTTCTAGCACTGAATTTAATGCAGTTTTCTTTGAAAGTATTAGGTGAATGATATTTTCAGCCTGCCATTCATTTCTTCATGTTCTATCACGTTTCACATCTGAACAGATGATAACTTGAACTACACATAAACCCATAAAAAACGAACAAATACTACAATATCTATTTTTTTTTTTGCCCACAATGTTTATATATCTTCTGTGATACTAATCATATTTGTATACTATTTCTGAACTATGTATTATAAGCAAGTAGTAATTAACAATGATGCATAGAGATTGTATGAGAAATTCTGGCACTTGTTATCAATTACACTTCTACAGCAGAACTATTACAAATTACAGTTTTATATTGACTTATTGCTAACAACCTGTCAGGTACAATATAAGGATTGGCAGAGTCAGGAGGTTAGCATCCTGAGCAAATACCAGGTCTACTGGAAATTGAGATTCCAGTACAACAACATTACTCCACACTCATTAATGACATCATAATACCGAGTAGTCAATCGCAAGACGTACCCAACACACCAGATCTACTTCGGAAAGTATTTCTAGCAATGTTTTGCGTTTGACTACTCCGGTATTACCTCAATTCCTTGAGGAATCTCGATCGCCAGTAATCCCCAAACATTTTACACCATTAACTCGGCATCATTATATAAGGAAATACAGTATTATCAGCGATAATTTTAATGTACAGAGCTGCGGCAATAAATGCCACCTTAAACTCACCCTACATTCAGATGATCTACCAACGCCTGCGTTAAATTATTTGCAGCAGTGACAGCTTCTCTTCGTTTTTGCTCTGACAACAAAAAATACACTTGAAACCATTCGAACACTGTCAACAACATGAATACAATATAAATTCAACACACCTTGTTTTTCTTTGCGTGCAGTTTGTTTAGCCTGATGTTCTTTTACCAGAGAAGAAAGCATCTTGTTATTGATACAAATTACTTCCTTACTTTTAGAAAAGCCGCTATCTCACCGCACCACTGACAAACATCGAGTACGGGATAATAAACAGAGACAATATAATAAAGCAGACTAATCTTTCATGGAGGAAGGAATATTCCTCCATGTAATCTTTAACAAGTACAGTGGAATGATAACCTAAGATACTATTGAGAAGCAAAGACATTTTCTATCAACATCATAGTTGACGCAAAAAACCTACCAGACATAGCATTTTGCATAATAATAGAATCAGATAATGGTTACCAAAAAATATATAATTTCAACACGCGGTACTTCAAAATACCTGAAAAGAATCTAAAAATATGTACTACAAAAGCGAGAAGAAACAGATGAAGTGACTGAAACATTAAGTGACTGAGGTAAAACTAGAAAAGAGGAGATAAATTCTGAAAATGTAAAGCCAGTAGTAAGGGTATTAATGGTAAACTGCAGAAGTGTAATGCACAAAGTAATCGAATTTGCAAATTTAATAGAGATATACGAACCACAAGTAATAATTGGGGTAGAGAGTAGGTTAAAAGAAGAAGTACTAGACAGTGAGATTTTTCCTGATGGTTATAGAGTGTACCATGGAGTAAGGAAATATATGGAGACGACGCAAGAGACCTTCACCACGCATTGAAGTGAAGCAGGGCGGAGGAGGAGTGGGGGGGGCATGGCCGGAGTGGAGGGGGCATGACCGCTTCCATACAGACACGCGGAATATGTACAAAGACCTCAAGGGGACTCTAGGATAAACGTGACGCCGCAATCTGGTGATGGATTATTATGTAACTCGATATGACAAATAAAAAATGAAGAATAAAATTTTTTGATATCCTGCTTAGTTTTCGAGATATTCTGTCCCAAATGTGAAATGGTTTTGGTTGAAATTCAGAAGAAAAAATTGGTCAAAGTCAAATTTGATGATGGATTCTTATTTAAAAAGACGAGACAAATGAAAAATAAAGAATAAAATTTTTCGATATCTCACCTAGTTCTAGAGATATACTGTATCAAAAGTGAGGTGTCTTGAGTTGAAATGGAGAAGAAAAATTTCGCAAAAGTCAAATTTAATGATCGATTCTTATGTAACACGACGAGAAAAATCGAAAATAAAGAACAAAATTTTTCGATATCTTGCTTAGTTTTCGGGATTTACTGGGAACATCGCAATTGTTTGGAAGCGCAATATCGCCGCTGCCGCCACTGCACATGCGCGAGCCTGCTTCACCAATTTAACGTCACTTCTCCTCCATATATTTCCTTCCTCCATAGAGTGTACCACAGGGATAGAGGAGCAATTGGTGGAGGAGTTTTCATACTATGTAATCGTAGGCTTCCGCGGCCAGAGTCAGTTGATACTTGGCTGTCCGACATGACGCGGCGCCACCCGGACAGCCAAGAATCAACAGTTTTCATACTAGTTAGCAAAAACAACCACAGTTCACTGGCGTTCGTAAATCAAGACCATGAGTTACTTAGGGTAGATTTCTGGGGTAATAAAAAAGAAAGAAAGAAAAAAAAAAAAAACAACAACAGAGTGTTGGCTGTTTACCGCAGTGGAAGAATGACAGATGAAGATGAGGCTCTTGGGGAGAAATTAAATTCATACTCAGATTTCAGAGGTGAGAATAAAATGATCATCATTGGTGGGGATTTAAATTTACCAGATGTAAACTGGGAAGGAAATAAGATAAATAACACAAGGGAACAAAGATTTGAAAATATGTTAATAAGGGAAGGAGGATTTACACAAGTGGTTGAGCAAAACACTAGGCGACAAAATATTTTGGATATATTTCTAATTAAGCCCGATGAAAACCTTGTGGGGTGTCAAGTAACTGAAGGAATAACGCAGTTCAGATGGGTATTAGAGCATTCAGTAAACCAGCAGCTAAATTATAGGGGGAAATAGGTAGAATTATAAAAAGGCTGAGGTTTTAAATTTGAAGAGATATTTCAGAGAACAATTCAGCAAATGGAAGGAAGGGGACAGTAGAGTCTAAGTGGGAAGAGTTCAAGGAGATAATAACAATTGAGGAAGAAAAATTTATTCCAAGGCAGAAAATAAAGAGAAGTAGAGAACCTATGTACTATAACAGGGAAGTGAGGAGGTTAAAGAGGTCGGTAAGAAGAGAACATAACAGAGTTAAGAGACAGCAGGATAGTAGGGAATATTTAAAACAACTGAACAAGGACTCAATAACACCAAATAAAGTGGCTAAAGATGGGTTCATGAAGAGTATTATCAGTGCAGGAGGACCATTGACTGATGCATCTAGAAATTTCTATGGCTATATCAGGAAACTGAGGGGAAGGGAGGTTGTAGAGACACCTATAGATAAGGATGGAGAAGAAGTTACTGAGGATTTGAAAAAGGCAGAGATTTTAAGTAACTGGTTTAGTGAAAGTATTAGGGACAATGAATCAGAAACGGAAGGGTCTAATTCTGAGAATGAGCTTAACAACACAATTAGAAATGAAGATAGTAAAAAATTCGAAATTCATCCTGAGGAAATCATGAAGGAAATAAGAAAGCTGAAAAAGGGGCTGGTGTAGATAATATTACTACAGATATCTTAAAGACAGGCGGATGTGACATTGTACGTCATCTTGAAATATTATTTAAATTGAGTCTGGATACTTGCTGCTCATCACAGGACTGGAAAAGTGCAATAGTATTACTGGTACATAATAGGAGGGTGAGAAATAGAATTGAGAATTACATGACAATCAGTTTGATATCAGTGGTAATTAAATTAATGGAATGATTGATATGCAACCACATCAGAAATATACGTGAGGAACGTAAGTGGTTTTCAAGCAGGCAACATGGGTTCAGGCAAGGACATTCATGCGAATCTCAGTTGATGGAATATATGCAAGATATTTCAGATGAAATGGACAAGGGAGGCCAAATTGATAGTGTAGCACTAGATCTGTCAAAGGCGTTTGAAAGAGTGAGCCATAAAATAGTAGTAAATAAGGTAAAAACTATTGGAGTGGATGAGAAAGTGATTTGCTGGGTAGAAGAATTTTTAAAAGGTAGAAACAGAAAGTTAGGGTAGGAAATGTGGTATCAAAGGAAGTGGAAGTAAAAATGGGAGTGCCGCAGGGTAGCGTATTGGGACCATTGCTATTCATTATTCTATTGAATAATTGTGTTGATTGTTTACTATCTGAAGTTAGATTGTTTGCAGATGACGTAATGCTATATAAAAGAATCAAAACGATAGAGGATTGTAAACAGTTGCAGGGTGATCTGGTCAAGATGTCTAGTTGGGTTGGTAAACATGGGATGTAGATAAATGCAAAGAAGAGTCAGCTTATTAGATACACGATTAAAAAACAAAAAGTTAATTATGAATATAAGGTGGGGAAAGAATTCCTTGCTGAAGACTTTAAATGTAAATATTTTGGCACTACATTTGATAACATGCTTAACTGCTCAGGACACATTGGACAGGTGGTAGGAAAAGGTTTAAAAATTCTGCTCTTGTTGGAGAGAGTGATGAGGGGATGTACGAGAGAAGTGAGGGAGTTGGATTACAAAACTTTGGTCAGACCATTAACATTCCCATTTTTAAACACTGGACTTAAGATGGCGGTCTTCCATTCGGCTGGTATTTTTTTTGATCCAAGGAGGCGGTATATAATTTCATCAAATACGGCGCAATTTCCTTTGCGTACTTAGAGTAGAATCTTGTAGGAATACCGTCTGGTCTGGGAGCCATATTGGGATTTACATTCATAAGCAGTTTAGTTATTCCCTCGACATTGAGAACGAGATCATTCATAATTTTGTTGGTACGATTGTTAAATATCGGAATCTCCTCCGAGTTTTCTGTCGTGAAAGCTTTTTTAAATACATTACTCAAAATTTCTGTTTTCTCTACGCTAGTTTATGATAATCCTCATTTTCCTTAATCAACGACGGTATGACCTCACGAGAGCCTCTTATTAATTTGACATATGACCAGAACTTTTTTGGATTAGTAATCAGATCTTCGTATAAATTTCTGACTTGGATTCTTTAAACGCATCACGCATTGCCTTACGCACTTCCGCTCGCAACTGGACTAATTTAGCGCGATTAGATGAGTCCTCCGATTTCTTTACCGTGACATGTAAACGCCTTTGCCTCTTAAACAAACGTTTCATTTCCCTATTGAACCACGGGAAGTTTTTACTAGCCTTAATAAACTGCTTGCTAACAAATTGATTTAACCCGGTACATATTATTTTATTAAAATTAAACCAAAGATCCTGAACATTTGTATTCAGCGTGTACGTGTCATAATTTTTCGACCTTAAACGCATCGTTTGCCTTATCGAAACAAAATACGAGTATGTAGAATCGTAGTTTTTCACGGCGTTGAATATTAATATACTTTTCTCGGGCTTCCAGCCGTGTTAAGATGTCACGTTTGCGAGAGGTTTCGAAGGCGTCATTCTCTGCCTTCAACCAAATGTCAATGATTAACTGTTTGTTTATTCAGCCGCTGCTACGGAAACGGTGGAAGACAAAAACCAACACAACGCGATTACGTCATCCGCTCTTCTGCTCGTTACCGACGCGAAACTGTTTCAGAATTTTAATAGCCGGGTTCCAGGCCGCACTGAGTTGATAACCAGTGTCCCTGTTGACTAATAAATCAGTTGATCTTATTTCTACAGCCTCTGTAATACCGCTGGCCCAAAAATATTTGACCCGGGCTAAAATTAATGTTTTTTCAAATTATGCAGCTTTTGGAGGACCAAGTATACAGGAAGATTAACCGTGACCCTACATCTAAGCTAACCAACTTGACTACGAAGCTGATCCGCTCCTTAGAACTACCAGAAGATGTGAAAAGATGACTCCAACCCCGTGCTCCTGTTCCTCCCAGGTTGTACGGTCTACCTAAAGTACATAAAGTAGGAGTACCTATGCGACCTATTGTAAGTACAATTGATAGCCCTACGTACTTTTTGGCTAAATACCTCAAAGATATTCTTAACCCATTGGTAGGGAAGGCTCATCGCAGTATTCGAAATTCCAGTGAGTTTGTGGAAATCTTAGCCAACATGAAGTTAGATCCTGGTGATTTAATGGTGAGCTTCGATGTTGTCTCTCTTTTTACTCGTGTTCCCTTGGTCGACTCCTTAGATCTGTTAAGGAGGTATTTTGATCAAAAAATGATTGATATTTTCCACCATGTGTTGACAACCACTTATTTTAAGTTTGAAGGAGAATATTACGAACAAGTGGACGGTGTAGCAATGGGTTTGCCGTTGTCTCCTGTCGTTGCTGATTTCTTCATAGAATTTTTTGAAGAAGAGGCACTAAACCACGCACCACTCCAGCCGAAGTGATTTTATAGGTATGTCGATGACACCTTTGTGATTTGGCCTCATGGCAGAAACAGTCTTGACCAATTCCTTGCGCATCTCAATTCTATCCATGAAAATATTCAGTTCACAATGGAATTGGAGGAGGACGGTTGCCTGCCGTTTCTTGATGTGCTTGTTGTTAAACGTGCCGATGGTTCGCTGGGACACACTGTGTATCGGAAGCCTACCTATACCGACTTATATTTAAACGCCAACAGCTGTCATCATCCGGCACAACGAAACTATTTATTAACTACCTTGGTACACAGAGCACAGAGGATTTGTGACAAACATAGCCTGGCTGGTGAATAGGACTATCTCCGGAAAACGTTTTTAAATAATGGTTATAATCAGGGACAGATTACTCGTGCGTTTAAACAGAAGGAAAATCGACAGAGAGATCAGATTGATACCAAGGGCCTTGCGTTTCTGCCGTTTGTGGGTGCCCTAAGTTTCAAAATAGGTAGACTGCTATCACAACACGGAGTCAAGACAATTTATAGACCACCCACTAAAATTTGTAACTTGGTCGGGAGCGTTAAAGATGACCTAGGTTTACGAACCCCTGGTGTATATTATATACCATGTGAATGTGGCCGCGGCTACATCGGACAGACGCAGCGATGCATTGTGCAGCGATGTGTAGAGCACGCCAGAAATGTTCGTCTTGGGCAAGAAGAAAAATCTGCGGTGGCCGAACATGGTGTGCAAGAGGGTCACACTTTTGAATTTGAAAAAACAACAATTTTAGCCCGGGTCAAAGATTTTTTGGCCAGCGTTATTACAGAGGCTGTAGAAATAAGATCAACTGATTTATTAGTCAACAGGGACACTGGTTATCAACTCAGTGCAGCCTGGAACCCGGCTATTAAAATTCTGAAACAGTTTCGCGTCGGTAACGAGCAGAAGAGTGGATGACGTAATTGCGTTGTGTTGGTTTTTGTCTTCCACCGTTTCCGTAGCAGCGGCTGAATAAACAAACAGTTAATCATTGACATTTGGTTGAGAATGAAGGCAGAGAATGACGCCTTCGAAACGTCCCGCAAATGTGACATCTTAACACAGCTGGAAGCCCGAGAAAAGTATATTAATATACGAGTATGTCTTTACCATGCTTCAAATTCAGTTAAATTTTAAAGTTACCACAACCGCCTTGTGATCACTTATCTTCTATACGGACTGTATCTACATAATCCGGATTGTTTGTAAGGAAAAGATCCAAAATGGACTAGGAATCTTTGACGCTCCGCGTTGGCTCTTCGACCATCTGTTCAAGAGAATTTTCCGCGAATGATTCTAGGAACGTTTCGGTTATTCACCTATCTCTTCCGCATGACTTGAATGTAAATGTGTCATAGTTAACTGAGGGTATATTAAAATCGCCTCCCATGTTCAATGTATGTCCCTGAAATTTTTGAGAAATACTATTAAGTGAATGTCTATAATACTCCGCTTTATCTAATCCAGAATCCGGAGGTCGGTAAAATGATCCTATTATGAACTTTAAACTTCTGCCAACTTTTACCTTCACCCATATTAACGCGCAAAAATTTTCCGTTTCATTTACTACGGACCAATTGACGGTTTTATTACGGCCACGAACACTCCTCCACCTATTGAGGTAGTTCTGTCTTTCCGAAAAACATTGAATTGAGGAACAAATACTTCGCTAGATTCTACCTCTAGCGTCAACCAGCTCTCGGTTCCTAGTAATATATCGACATCGTTAGTCGCAACTGCAGCGTGGAAATCGGCTATTTTCCCTCTAATACTCCGACAATTAAGGAAAACTATCCTTAACGGCTTAATGTCGGTATCTGTAGAGTCTAAATCCGAATTTTTACTATTTGCATTTAAAAAGAAACGGGTGAAGTATTTGGAGCTATAAATTTCGATTTATTCGCGCCGTTACTTCCAGATCCAAGATCTAGGTTATCGACGCGTCTTCTTCGTTGAACTGAGGGATCCTCGGGCCTCACGGTGTTCCTAAAAAATAATTCACATCAAGACGGTTCCATATCTTAGCAGCCAACTTGGTCGCCATTCTCGGTGTATAGTGGACTCCCGACTTGTCAAATGCACTCAACCATACACCAAACACTACGCCTGATTGAAGACCTCATAAGGGGCTTTGAACTTAAACATCACACCCTGGCTGCTTTTCTCGATGTTGCCCAGTCATTTGACAAAGTATGGCACACAGGACTCTTATATAAACTCAAACGTACAGGAATACCTCTATATTTGTACAAAATCTTCGAAAGATTTCTACAGAACCGAACCTTCAGTGTACGAGTGGACACCAAAATATCTACAGCACGACCAGTAACAGCAGGAGTCTCACAGGGGTCTGTTTTATTGCCCATCCTATTCAACATATATACGTCGGACATTCCAACTTTCATAAATACCTCTACTGCACTGTGTGCTGAAGACACAGTAGTATACACTTCATATAACGACATCCACAACGCACGCAATTACTTACAGGATGCACTCGCACAACTAACTGAATGGTTAAATCACTGGCGAATATCTCTAAACCAGGGAAAAAGTCAAGCCAAAATTTTCACACGGAGACGCCCACTAAACCAGACAGAGATAAATACAATGGGAAATAACATTGCATGGAACCCACCTGACCAATCAATTAAGTACCTTGGTGTCGACCTTGACAGGCGGTTAATGTGGAACATACACATTAATAATAAAATAAACCAAGCCTATGCCAGATTGCATAAACTATACCCAGTATTAAAAGAAAATCATCATTAAAAACAGAATGCTGCCTATTAATTTACAAAATAATATTACGACCACTAAAAATTTTATAAAACGAATGAATGCAGTACCTGGTGCGCAATTTTATGAGCTGGGAAAAAGAACGGGTCAAACTATACTAAAAAACACATTTATCTATCGAACAGTGACTCTGAAGAAATGAACCAGTAAACAACATGTGAAACAAGATTATCCTCAGCGCTGAAAACTAAAAAAAAAACTATGTGTATTGCATGAACAAAAGTGTAATTATCTTAAATCAATTTCATTACAACTGTTTTTTTTTTACTACTAGTTTCACACTGATAACTGTTTGCTCATTTTATGGTAAATAAAATTTGTTTATTGCGTGGAAATAAAGCATTGTACTTGTAGAGAAGTGTAATATTGTATAATATTCTGGCTGCATATTGTAGTAATCTTAGATTGTAGAACTTTTTGAATGAATTAAGTCGATGAAATGAACGGATCATTGAAATAAACGATGAATAGGATTCGTTAAATCGCCTTAGAAAGGGTCCACTACCGCGAATGGATTATCATTAATATCCATTTTTTTATATATATACCTGAGCTGAATGGACAATTTTGTTTTGTAAATATTTATTTATTGCGTAGGTTTTAGGACCGTAGTGCAGAACATATCACTTATTTGCTATTATTGTCTGGTTGAAGTGCAAAGAAACAGTTACGAGGAAAGATGGAAGTAATCTTGAATATTTCTAAGTGGAAGTACTTGACTCTTATAAGGATTAAAAGTCACAGATATGTACTGATTCATTTGTTAGTCGTATATATACCTGATATTTACACGAACTACATAACTTTGATATATGCACTGCGGATTTTTAAAATGAAATTGTTTACATACGTTTATAAGAGGTCTGCCCATGGAAGAAATACCGACTATTGCAAGAAATATTATTCAGCATGAATGGATCCGCACAGCAGCGACCAGGATAAACCTGCCGTAAGGTTATGTTAATGAGCTGCATATGAAAACTTTAAGAACATGGGTCTAATCACAGTCTAGAAGAAACCAAGCTGATTTCGTACAAACTTGGTGTAGCGGTATACGGGACTGAAAGCTTCGCTGGAAAAGAAGATGAATTTTGCGTGTTACAAACTACTGACTGTAGTTTGACCATTGAAATATGGGAACGGCTTACATTGTAGTAAACCGTAGTAAATCTGATTTTTTTCTTTAGTGAGAAAACAGTGCTAAATTTAATTAATTTCACTGGGAGGAGAAAACAGTCTTTTTCACGGTGTCAACAAGTTGAAAAGAAACTTTTCAATACAGTTCTTATTTGACCAGTGCTTCAGTTTACTTCTTGTTAACTTGGTTAGATTTCAAGTACGAGATTGAATGTGCATAACCTCGAGTCTTGAAGACTCGATTGGACAGTGAGATTTTTGCTGATGACATCTGGCAACTGTGTGGTTCATGATGTCTGATCTAGTCGACTGCCTGGCCTGCAGATATGCGATACAACAAACAACAGTTGAACGAGATCTTCGGCTCATATAGCGACTACACCGCATGCTGGGGTGACAACTCGGCTTCTCCGTCGTTATTGTCGGCTACAATATCGATTACTATTTATTTATTTTTATTAATGATGGCCTTCGGTCTATCGACCACATGGCCAGCTTCAATTTTTACATTTTCTACTTAACCTATTACAGTTATATAATCAGTCCTTATTTCACCTTGGATAATGTAATCAATCAGTGATAACAAACATAATAAGATGACAATTAAAATTTTATAACATTATCTTACCAAATAAAATTTGTAAAGTCTATAGAAAAACGTTGATACTGGGAGATTTATGTGTTTAACTTGATGTACACAATAACATTATTATTATTATTTTTTTTTTAAATTGATATCTGAATTAACTTTTATGAAATGGTAGTGCTAAGAACAATTTCTTTTAACTCCTAACGTCTCTTAACAGCGAGGTCTTTAGAGACAGAAAGGATGGGGAGCAAGGAGTGGGAAGGAATACGGCCATGGCCTTTTGAAGGAAGCATTCCGTCATTTGCCTGGAGTGATTTGGGAAACCATGGAAAACCCAAATCTGGATGCCCGGACGGGGATTCGAACCACCGTCTTTCCGAATGCGAGGTCAGAATGCTAACCGTTACACCACAACGTTCGGTACTTAGAACAATTAATGAAGGTTACTTAATATAATGACACTTGACATTTTATGATAATTTTAACTGGTTTAAACTCAGTGTCTACCGTTACATTTGGTGCAGTTATAAGTACCTAAATTCCTGGATTTATACAGTTTTTTTTATTTTTTTTTTTTTTTTTTTTTTTTAAAATAAAAATAGGTGATTTCTTTAGAGAGATATCTGCCTCTCTTTAAAATACGAGCTATCGCCCTATACACATCGTGTCTTCCTCCTCTCAACAGGATATCTACCGATGTTGGAAGTGGGATTTTAAACTTGACCAGGCTGTTGTATAATTAGTTCTGTGGAGTCCGATAAAGCGAGCATGCTAGTATGATATGATTGATACCTGCTATTTCTTCTTGATCTGCCTGGCAAAAAGGCGAGTGTGCTACGCCGATTTTGTGAAGATGTTTAGAGTAGCAACCGTGTCCAAGTCGCATGCGTATTAAGGATGTTTTAAATCTTTTTCCTAATTTAGAGTCTTCAAATTAGGGTTTAGAAGGTATATGGGGTTGGATTGGTGAATAAAACTTTGCTTTAACTGTTTGTGCTGAAGTCCACGATTCTGACCATTTGTGTAAATACCCTTTCCTAATGATTGTTATAAAGTCAGAGTGAGGCAACCGAGTATAATGTTGCTCTCCGTCCGTTGTACTTTCCTTGGCCAGTTGGTCTACCTTTTCGTTATACTGTATAGTCGCGTGACCCTTGATCCATAATAAGTGCACCTCTTTCCTCTCAACGGTAGCTGAATACATTAAGTTTAGAATGTCGAATAAGATTTTGTTCATTCCGTTGAATCTTTTCATATTTTACAACCTCTGAGCTACGCTTTTCGTGGCTGATAATACCAGTATTTTATTGAAGCGTTCGAAGCCGTATTTCAGGGTCTCTCTGATTGGCATGGCTTCTGCAGTATATACTGAGGTCTCTGATGTCAGACTCTAGAGTGATAGGACAGAAGAAGGCGTAGCCAGCACCATTTGTTGTTTTCGAGCCGTCAGTATGAATTTGTACGTGTTCCGGCCAAGTTAAGGCCAAAAATCTCTCCATCTTACTGTTTACCTTGTTACTGTTTATTATCCAATTTGGTAAGTAATATAGGCCTATATTCGGCTTGCATCTCAATATATCGTACTGGGATGAGAAGAGTCGTATCTTGGATTACTAGCGGATTTGTATGTTTAATTTGGATGTAGCTGAGAGCCAGCAAAGGAGTTCTGCGGCCGACGGTAGTATCTCTCCTGTTCTTCGTTGCTGTGCATTCGCGAGCCTTCTGGATCACCGGGTGGTGCGTAATGGCAGCACGCCTAATTAGAAATACGCTAATAAGTAATCGTCAACGTAATTCCAGAGACATTTCTTTCGCCTCGACTAATAAGGCGTTGTTGGAGTGGGTTTCATAGCTCCGATGGCCCACCGAGCGTGGTGGTGTAACGGATAGCGTTCTGGCCTCGCATTCGGGAGGACGGCGGTTCGAATCCCCGTCCGGGCATCCAGATTTGGGTTTTCCATGGTTTCCCCAAATCACTCCAGGTGAATGCCGGGATGCTTCCTTCAAAAGGCCATGGCCGAATTCCTTCCCATTCCTTGCCCCCATCCTTTCCCGTCTCTAAAAACCACGTTGTTAAAAAGGGACGTTAAACTGTTAAAAAAAAAAAAAAAAAAAAATCCGATGGCCCGGTACTGCACTATGTCCAGTTTACGGAAGATGTACCTTGGGGCATTCTCATAGCGTGAGCTACCGTAATCCAGTATGGGGCGAATTAGTGTTCTATACAAGGTAAGCAAGATAGCGGGGTCCGCTCCCCACCATACACGAGTTACCGATCGTATCGTGTTTAAGCAGCGTTCAATTTTGGCTATTATGTGGTCGATATGCCCCTTCCATGTCAGTTTGCTATCCAGCTGGAGTCCCAGGTGTCTGATCTCTAGTCTAATAGGAAAGGTATAAGGGCCCAGATGTATATGCGTCCCTCGATAAATGTTATGTTTCCGCGAGTAAATCACGACTGACGACTTCGTTAGAGAAATAGTTAGGCCCTTACGATGAATCCATTCGTATAGTTTATAGCATTGTCGTTCAGTCTCCAAAAGTTTATCCCTTGGGATGGAGATGATGTGTAAATGCGTACATCATCTGCGAATATCAACACTTTTATTGTGGGGCTGAATATGATCTCTAGATCTGATATGTAGATAGTAAACAGAATTGGGCTGAGTATAATAACTTGCGGAATTCCCTGGGAAACCATATGCGGCCCATATAGATAGTTATCCTGCGGATATAGACGGTCCGACAGTAGAACAGGTTGTAAATCCCGCGCAGATATATCTCTGGAATTTGTAGTGTTCTAAGCTTTTCGACTAGAATGGTAATATTGACATTGTCATAGGCACAGGTTATTTCTAAAAATAGTCCCGACAAATAGCATTTATTTGTATAGGTCTGTTCTATATCTAGTGTGAGAATACCGAGATTGTTGTTAGGTTAGTACTCCTTCCTTTCCTAAATTCATACTGAGAGTTGGGTAGCAAGTTGTGATGTTCAAACCATCATTCCAAACTTAACTTTGATACGCTTGAAGATTTTTGCTGCGCATGAAGAAAGCGTTGGCCGATAGGAACTTGCGTCGTTACTGTCTTTACCTACTTTCAGCACTGGAATGGTAATATGAGTAGTCCAATCCTCTGGGAACTCTCTTTTTGTCCAGATGTCCGTGAAAAGTTGTAGAAGAACGACCTTGGCAGAACGAGGTAGATGGAAGAGTATCGAATAGTGGATATCATCTATTCCTGGTGCCGTGTGTGCTGTCGAGTTGAGTACCAATTCCAGTTCTCTCAGTTGGAACGCCTCTTCTAAAATGCTTTGATGATACTGACCCATTTCCTTGATCTGGTTTGGTGGTACTAAATGGTTCGTGCTGTTTCTTTTACCAAGTCTAACGATTTCCGAGATAAAGAATTTTACAACTAACGATTCATAGTCAGGAACCAGTTCAGCTAAGAACGAGTTGTTGCCTTGTAATCATAACATTGAATTCAATTGACTTAGTTTTGCTTTGAAATTAATAAAAAAGGTCACATTCAAAGTAAAGTAAATGTAATGTTGATAGTCTTGATCATATATTTTAATTATGATATCAAGTGTGTGGTATGACTGAGTCACCCACAATGAATATAATTAAATCATCATCATCATCTAGGACAGCTTCCAGCCACTGGCCAGGTCTGCTGGGAACAAAAGCCTCGCCAGCGCTTCCTGTCTAACCACCATCTCTCTTCTTCCACTGACGCCCAATTTCCTCCTCTTTCCTCCACACATTTCTTAACACCTTTCATCCATCTGTCCCTCGGTCTTCCTCTAGGTCTCTTCCCTTTCAGCTCCATGTCCAGCATCTTCCTTGGTAGCCTCTCCTCTCCCATTCTCTTTACATGCCCGTACCACTGTAGCCTAGATTTTTCAATTCTTTGTTGTAGCGGTTCTTCCTTTATCATCTCCCTGATTCGCTCATTCCTTATTCTGTCTCTTCTTGTTACTCCCACTCTACTCCTCTGAAATTTCATTTCCACCGATTGTACCCTCCCTTTGTCTCTCTCCTTCATCACCCATGTTTCTGCTCCATATGTTAAAATTGGTACAAAATATGTTTTATATATTGCCTCCTTACTCTTTTGTGGTATGAATATAATTAAATAAATTAATTAATATTCAGATTTTGTTCATAATATTCAATTTTGTAAGTTGTAAATATCATAAATAATAGGGATATTGCATAGGTAAATAATTGTATATTAAACCCGGGCAGCCAGAGTTATCATTATTATAATTTTAATTCCTACAAAACTTGCTGCTCAGTAGTGTAGTGGATATGGGAAGCTGGAACTGCCATTTTCGAACGGTCGAGAGCGAGACAATAGCTGGGTCTCCCGACTGAGCGGCGCCGACGCTCATAACAGCGGTGTTCCGTTGCTTGGTCGAGGTCAGGCAAAAAGTGCGCGAACGGAGACAGCGAATGCTGGCCGCGATATAAAACACGTGACGACGGACATGTATCGATGACCAATCGTGAACGTTTATAGGGTTCCCAAATGTTGATTCAAGGGATTCTGTTGCATGTGGCGAGTGGGAGACGACTTTGCCGAAGAAGAAGAGAAGAGGCCATTTTGAGGACACTTGCTGTCGGGACGAGCCACTGTGCAGACGTGTCAGCCGACACGCTCTCGTCCGGTGATCACTGACTGTTTCTGATCACACTCTCTTGCTCTGGGAAGCGAGAAGTTGTATGGCATGCCTGCCATAATCTGGAAGCTGTTGTGGTAACGCGGTCGTATCCGCTAACCTGGCTTTCGCAGCTGCAGTGGCAGTGTGCGTGTCACACTTCATCACGACGATGCATTCATGGTAAAGTAGCTACGCATACGGTCACGATTCATTGGGTTTTGACGAGACTTGTGAGCCCTTAAGCGGCACTGAGATAAGACTCTGCTCCCGTCATAAAATCACTGAGCTAGCTAATTTTCATGTTTAATTTCAAATTCCAAGCATCTTGCTAATTTGTGTAAATTCAAGACGATGCTTTTTAACTTTATATACTCCTTTTTGTAGTAAATGTTAACTTCAATTTGATGGCCTGTATTGCCACGTTGATAATATGTTGATTTTGCTATTTGTTGAAATATTTAATTCAGTTTTATGTTTGCTTTTCATCGGCGGATTGCTTGTTCTTGTTGTCTTTGGAATATGTTTAACGTAAGTTAACTATTACCCGGCCTTGTATAAACCATAAGACTCAATAAATGGGATATTATTTTATGTACAATATTCATGGTTCTAGTTCCTTCAAGTTCACCTTTTTGCAACCATTTAAAATCATTTCATTTTTATTTTCATATTGTAATAACTCACGTGTAAAAGTATGAAGGTAAGGCAGGTGTTGGAGGAGGTGATAAAATTATAATTAATATTTTCACCCACGTCCCCCTACTAATACAAGTGTAATATATTAATCGGGAAAAGTGACACTATAATAAACGCCATTTTGTAGTGTCAGGATAGCTGCGTGATTGAAGAGTGGTAATGGAATTCAGAACGTCCTACGTTCGAAGAACCTTGGTTGGGATAATATTTTTTGTGTGAATTTTTTTCAGAATTTGTTTGCTGTTTTTTGCACTACCATGTTTTTATTCAAAGAATTCATAATAGTTGCTAAGCGTCATGCAAGTGTTTTAAACAAATTGCTACCATACATGAAAAGTTTTAATTTTTAAACTTACCAGAGAGAGAATATCATGCAAAAACTACAGGTGCACGGCCGTGAACAATGGAATTTATTTTAGAAGTGACATCGCATATAGAAATTTCATGCTAATCTTGCAACAGTTTCCGGAACGCTTTGTGTCCTTTTCGTTGGAATTTTTACGTGACAATACAACTGTAGGTTACCTTCCTGACATAACTGCGTCTATTAGGCGATATTTACTTTTAATGTGCAAGTCATTTTCATTTTTTAAAAAAAAACTTTTTTTCGGTGTGCAAGTAACGTCCAATTCCCTTTTTGAAATCTTCTTTGGTTGTTTCAAATGGTTGTAATTCGCTTGATTTGTGAAGCCTTCAGAAAAAAGAAAAGAAAAATTAAATTGATTTTCTGGTGGATTTTCTGGAAAAAATTATTATGCAATGCAACCAACAGCAACTAGTATCCAAAGAAAATGACAAATGAAAACCAGCTGAAAATATTCCGAAGCGAGGATCGAACCTCAGGACCAACCCTAATAATTCTCGCCTTAAACAACGTATTACATTTACTCTACGAAATTGTGGTGTAAATGAGATTCACAGAAAATCGTAAGTGACTTTGTTGCAATATCAAATTGAAGTTGTTACATTTTTAATCTCCACAGAATAAAACTCAGTGGTTGTTTCTATAGCTAGGCCCACTAATAAGGCGTCTACTTTCAATATTTTTCCGCTGTAGGCTTTTCCAAATTGTTTTCGATTTTATATTCAAAACAAACCTTCATTAATAACAAGAAATAACCAGCAACAAACAATAAAAAATTGTTGAAAACTTAGGTAATAGGAAACGCTCCATTCCCAGCGGCAGCGTTTACAGACGGGTGACGTCACGACTGCCGTTGCACGCGCCAGGCAGCAAATGAGCGTTTTGGCGGGCTTTTAAATTCTTTAAATTTTAACTTTGAATTTTTCGCAAAATAATGCACTTTTGTCAAAAAATCTCTTCACTCGGTGAATAAGGTGTACCAAGTAACAATTTAAAATCATTTTCAAGAAGTAGTCAAATACCCTATTGTTTACTTAATCACTCCAAAACTTTCTAATAGCTTAGAAGTTCAAACGCAAATTGCCATATTACGTCAAGATCCTTCATTTAATGGTTCAGATAACGTTAAAGAGACAGCATCATTTTGACGTAATAATTGCTTGTGACATAGCACCACATCTTTAACTGTAACTTCTACACTTTATTGTACAGTTGTTCCTCTAACACATTCTACCTTTCTAGAATCTAAGGGCAGTGTGGTGTCTTTAGGGATTATAACTTATTTCGTATACCATCTTTCTTAAATAAACTTTTACCAGATTGCGGTTTTCCTAGTTTTGGTAGGTAATGGTTGATTTCGTTGCTGAACAATCGTCAAACCTCATAGGTAGACCTAATTCTCCTGTCGACTGACAGCAAAACCGGCGCCATAACTTTACACTAGCAGAAATTTCTCTGCTCATTAAATAGCAGACGATGCAAAATAAACCCAAAATGGCTCAACAAGCTTTGCCCTGTTTACCCCACCCCCCGCCACCCCTCCCCCGAGACTTCCCCTGTACTGTGAATGAGAACTTAAAATTAATCGTATAATGCAGAAGTAGGTGTTTAGGGGAATAGGCACTGTTGCATATGCTCAATCATGATTAGTAGTAATTAAAAATGTTCCTACTAAAAATAAACAGGTAAGATAAATCGGACATGTTGTAGGAAAAGGTTGCCAAAAACCTTCATTTACTCTAGAGGATGATGAGAAGATGTACCAGCGAAGTTAGGGAAGTGGGTTACAAAATGTTGGTTAGAAAATTATCTGAATGTGATGGTGTTGTTTGGGACATACATTTTGGTATCTAATATAGGACTTGGAGGGCGTGAAAAGGAGACCAGCTAGATTTGTTTGTGGAAATTACCGCAGGACACAGTCAGTGATTAATATTATTAAGGAGCTAGTTTTTGAATCATTGGATGACAGGAGGAGGGTGAAGAGAGTCCTGGCAGTTTACGAGGCGTATGTTGGTGATACTGAGATATTGATCGAAGAATTAGGAATAGCGTATGGAAAGGAAACGACGACCAAGATGACAATGGGCACAAACTCGCACTCGATTTTATGCATAAGGGAGAGAGTAAATTTTTTTTTTTGGTGGGAAAAGGCGTCATGGATTGGAATAATTTACCAACGGAAATGACGAATAATTTACAAAAAACGAAAAGGAATTTGAAATTAAAATTCGTAAATTATAAAAGTAGATGGGTAGAGGAATTCTAACACTCAAAGTATGTAAAAAAATAATAGGAACAGGTAATTAGATGACCTCCTGAGCATGCGCTCTATCTGAATTAAATTAAATTCCAATCAGATAAAAAAATTGTGTATCTATATGTGGAGCAACAGGGAAAATTATTGTCTCTGACAGTATTATGGTGATCGTGAATTGCGAATTGATTTCGAGAGGATACAAATTCAGTGCAGCTACAACTGTGTGGACTTAACATACCCAAGAAACTCCCATTGAGTGGCAACTTGGACGTACTATAAATGTGGGGATAACGAACAAATCAAAGCAGAAGGGAACAAAGAATGGAACGGAAATTTATACACAAGAATATTTATTAGCACAAGCAACGAGCAGAATATAAATCTGGATTTACAAAAAATAAATAAACTAAAAATATAATTCAGACACCGATGGATCATAGGAGAAAAGGAGAAATTTCAGGCGAGGTAGGAATATTTCAATAAGGATTTCTCTGAACTTATTAAAAAGAAAATGAAGGAAAGGTGAAGTAATTTGGTGTAAGAATGTTTTTTAGACGTAGGGAAATTAATGTTTGCTAGGTACTGCATAGGGAGAAGTTCAACCAGAATTCTGAAGAAACGTGAAGCAGATCTATTAAAGCCGAAGATCTGATGTAAAATCACTTCTGCGATCAGAAAAATACCAGTGAAATAATGCACAGAAAGAAGTTTCTGACGTTTGCAAACAGAACATGCTCTAAATGAAAACAAGACATGGTTTGAGATCTTTGACAAGAGAATTTGGTTTAAATGTTGAATCTGACGGTTTGTTAAGCGATGAGATCTAAAAGAAGCAGTAGCTTCATGTACGATTTTCGCTTATTACCTGGTATCCCTAAAATTTGATGCAATTGAAGAAGAATTCAGTCTTGTAAATAAAAAAAGAGAGAGAGACGAGTGAGTAGTGGTAAATTGGGGTTGCGTGGCCAAAGCCCCCTAGCGGCGAATTGGGAACTAAGGTTAGCCACGCCCCATTCTATTGTTGTGGTGCACTCAAGCGGCAATAATTAAACCACGCCCCCTCCCCTCGCCCCACCTTCCCCTTCACTAAACTCAGTTACACCTCTCTTTTGGGTCCACTCATGCGTCACTAATTAGGCCACTTAACCTGCCTATTATTCTATTGTTCTCCTCCACTAATATTGTTCTTTTTTCAAGCCACTAGAGCGAGCACCTGTTCTCCCTAACCCCAGTTTCATCTGCCTTCCCCACTGTACCACCAGCTGCCCCTCTAGGGCCTATTGTTCTATTGTTATCCTCCCCTACTATTGTTCATTTGTCAGGCAACTGCGGCGACCACCTGTTCTCCCTAACCCCAGTTTCATCTCTCTCTTTGGGTGCACTCAAGCGTCATTAATTTGGCCACTTAACATAACCGTCACCTGCCTTCCCCCACCCACCGGGTGTCACGCACCAACTACTTCATTTCATCAACACGAAAGAAAAAAAATCATTGTTTAACGGCTGCCTTTCCTGCAAGTAATCATGCGACTCAATATACGGACAGAAATTAAATACAAAATAAAATATACTTGTATAATACTCTACATTGAGCGCTTAATAAAATACGATTTAAACCAAATTCCAATCATGATTCCTTCATAAGGTATGAATTAATGTCTTGAAACGCGTTACGAAATCTTAACTCTAGATAAACTAAAATGTGGTAATTTTTATCGAAATTTCTATTTTTTTCGCCTGGAGTCATTTGAGGAAACCGAAATGTGTTTGTTAATATAGTTGGTTGCACACGAGTCAAATGTCAAATGCTGCGTATTACTTGAATTGTCTAAAATAGTAGTAATTTGTCACACACAAAGTGAATACCGAATACAAGTTCGCAAGGGTTTCTTACTTTGTCTGTCCAATTAATTTTCAGCGTTCTTCTGTAGCACCATCAATTTTCTTTCTTTCTGGTATTCATAAAGTCCATGTTTCGATACCGTAAAGTGCTGTGCTCCACACACAGAGTTTAAAAAAGTTCTGTCTAATTCCTAGATCAATATTTGAAACTAAAAGATTTCTCTTTTTCATGAAGGCTCTTTTAGCACAGATTTGGGATTTCCCCAAATCACTCCAGGCAAATGTCGGGATACTTCCTTCAAAAGGCCATGGCCGAATTCCTTCCCATTCCTTTGCCCCCCATCCTTTCCCGTCTCTAAAGACCTCGCTGTCAGAGAGACGTTAAGCAGATAAAAAAAAAATAGATAGAGGTACTCTGCTTTTAACATCATCCCTGCTTCGGTCATCGGTTGTAATTTTGCTTCCCAAAAAGCAGAATTCGTTTACTTCTCCAATTGCATGCGATATTTAATCTTTAATTTGTCACACACAAAGTGAATACCGAAAGTATACCACAAGTTCACAATAATTGTTTTCAGATTCGGTGATACAAGCGTGATGTATATCTAAGAAGGTGACCCCGGTATTTCGTGACATGAATACTTTCAGCAGATACACACCAAACTCTTCTCTGCTTGTTTGGCAATTCGGTCGTTTTTGAGCACGCACGTACACACGGGGGCAAACACAAAAACCTTCATGCAGTATCGGAAAAAGTGCCCCTTGTATCTGAAGAGTGACCAGGTCTAGATATCACGAACTTCCTTAAGAAAAACTACGGGGAATTGTGGTATAAAGAATGGGCGGAAACATCACAACTTTGTGACTTTAAACACATGTTATTCGGCTGCAAGAAATACTGGAACATCACGGACTTCATGAAAACACTTTCTCATGATGGCATTCAGTCACCAATCAACATTAAACATTCATTTAACCTCTGCAAATGTTACTACATATCGCTTAATCTGATCATTTGTCGATAAATAATAACCTAAAAGTTTAGAAAAGTACAATTTCACTTGGTATGGATGTATCGCCGAAAGGTTAAATGCCAAATAAATATATATATAAAATGATTCAAGCACTCGCCTTAAGTGATTTTTGGGAAACAAGAGAAAACCTGACAGTAAGAACGTGCTGGATATCTTCGCGAACGTTAGATCCAAACGTTACTGCTCACCTACCAACCTCCGGTTTCCTTAAATGACTCCAGGCGAAAAAATTAGAAATTTTGATAAAAATTACCACGTTTTAGTTGACCTAGAGACTGCCATTACAGCAGAAACTTCGTATTTTTTTTCTGTCCATACAGCACGCATTTCTGTAATCCACGCACATGATATGAATGAAATGTGATACACGCAGATGTAATTGTTATGTCGACCATTGGATTGATTCATGGATGAAATTTACATAATTTTTTACCAATTTTTGTTATATATCACCGATTTCTTGATTTTGTACATTTTCACACTATTTTAATGAAATTCATAGTGCCTCATACGTACTTATATCCAACAATTTTCGAGTATTGACGTCTATTACGATTCGTGACGAATGCATGAATGTTACCTTAGTTTGTAAGTTCTGAAATAAAATGCTCAGCAAAAACATTAGTACAAAAAGTCAACTTAGATTCAAGTGAATAACATAAAGCTACCCCCTTTCAAATTCTCTTGAATGCATTTTTACAATAATTCGTTGTTACGACGGGGAAACTCTGACATAAGACCATACATGCCGCACGAAATTACATTACATTTGAAAGTACAGAGAGGCCAGGATTTTTTGTCATGTTTAATACTTATTCCCAAAGTCAAAAGATGCATGTCTGTAATCAACTACGCACATTCCTACATCTCAACAAGTGATCAAGCATTACACTATTCGGAGAATACGGGGCTGCGGGAATAACAATTGAAACTGTGAGCATTAGTGTGACGGTTTGAGAGTATTTATACTCGTCACTGACTCAGCCTGATCTCCGAAGATACGCAGGACTAACTCGCGCACTTGAGCCACGCCACGCTACAGCCTCGTAACTGCTCCGTTGAGCAGAATGTTGTGGAGTGTTTGTCGCTAGACATTTACTCCTCTTGCATTTTGATTGGTTGTAACTTCTCTGTCGGTATGTCTTCGCGATAGGCTGTCAGAGATTTTCTTCTCTAATGGTTGCCGCCGCGTCCTTCTTGTTTCATCAGAAGTGGTACGCCGCGTTATATGTGGTGATGTTAAGGCTGCCTCAAGGAGGCAGACTTGTATTCTTTTGTAGTCGGGTGATTTATGAGCTGCGTGAGAAGGGCGATGAGTTCGTCAAATCTTCTTTCTCGTTGATCAGCGACGTGTCTGGAGAAGGAGTGGTCGCATGTTACTCTGCCTCCTCCGCTGCCTTCCCCTCTGGTGATCTTCGGCCTTTCTTGTTTTTGTAATGGCCGCTGTCTGGTAGTGGCAGCACGATGCCCAGTCGATTCCGCTGGCATAGCTCTTCTCCGTTGTTGTTTTGGCTGCGAGTATTCTTCTCGGCACTGCTCAGTGCGTGTGGTCACTGGAGGGCAGGGCCCGCGCTCTTGTCGACTTGTTGCGGGCTGCGTATGGAGATCACTACATTGGCTTCGTTTCTTCTCGCTACGTTGCTGCTTCCAAGCTCAGCATCCACGATAAGAAGCAGCGTGTGATGAGCCGCAGTTACAACAAACAGCGTCCTCGCGACGCTTGTCGCATTCTGCAACATAATGTCTTCCTCCGCAGTGGACACATCTGGCAGGTTCAGTGCAGTCGCTTGCGAGATGTCGGAAATTCTGACATCTGTAGCACTGAACCAGCTCTCGTGGCGATGGTTTTACTGCTGTACTCGGCGTATTGATGCCTGTCTTCTTCGTCCTGTGACCAGGAAGCATGATGTCAAAGGACAGGGAGGCTTCCCGTTGGATCTGGGTGGCTGCCTCGAAGTCTACGGGGCAGGACAGCAGGATCTTAAGTCCCAGATGGTCTGGCCAGCTAAACATGGGGAGCTTCATAGCGCTCTGCAGCTGAATCAGTAATTGCCAGTAGTTCCCAGCGCAGTTGACGTAAATTGGTGGCACAGGACCCTGTTCCGGGCCCGGGAAGACTGCCGGTGCTGAGGAATCAGGCAACGGTGTGGCAGGTTTATCGCTTTGTGAAGGTGATGGAGTTGGTGCTGGAGTATCAGGCGTCGGTGTTGCAGGTTCGTCGCTTTGTGAAGGTGATGGAGATAATATTGTAGTCCTAATCGGTATCATCTTGTAGTTTCGGCAGGTAGTAGGGTCGTAGCTGGAGGTCTTGAACCTTCTTTTGGTTAGTTCGACGTATTCCTCCCAGTCGAAATCGCTGGCCAGCGGGGTCGGGAACTCAAGTTCCTCCGGCCACGCCTCGAGGTCGACTGGGCGGCACTTCTGAGCAAGATGGCGGTGCTCTCTGCTAGTCAAGACCTGCTCGAAGGTGGTGGCGTCACAGGTTGGTATCTTCCAGGTGAACCGACGTTCATCAAGGAGGACTGAGATGAAGAAGCACCACTTCTTCGGATTGCCTCGGTCGTGGCGTCGTCTCCAAACATTCAGGGATAGATCTTCTGGAGTGGCACCTTCAAAGACACGTTCAGTAGCCCCCGGTGGATAATGGGAGGTTTCCGCCATGAAACCTACTGCTCGTGGGAAGGCGCCGCCTAATTTGATCTTCTTCTTCTTGGACTTAACTTTCATATATGTTGCGGTGAGGACTGGCGTCTCGGGGGCGCTAGAAGATGCGGAGCTGGCGCTAGTAGACATGACGTCGTCCAGTGAGTGTGTAGCCAACGAAGCCCGAACTCGGTAGACTACGTCACCGCGAAGATCAAAGTGTGAGACCGCTCACTTGAGCCATCTACGAGCTGTTGACCCCGGCGCTGTTCCGGCCCACATATAGGAGTTGCCCGCTTACTGCTAGAATTCTCAGTGCGATGCCGAAGCGCGGAACTTCTCCAGCTACATTTCCGCAGTCCATATCTGTAATCGGGGAAGTCTCTCATCTTCCCAAGGGAGCTACTGAGAGAAATTATGAAAACATCTCACTGGAAGACATCCCGATACGGAACTGGAGACGCCGCCTGTCTGACGGCAACCCTGGCAAGTGGAAACTCTCCATTGCTGTCTTCCTAGATGACTACAAGTTCGTCTGGGTTATACCCACCGACGACCTTTCGACTTTTGAGAAAGTCATGACGGCACCTGAGCACAGCCACTTCGCCGAGAAGATTCTCCCGCCTGGGGTAACCGTGTGGCCGGAAGCACTTGTTTTTCCAACCATGCTTTCGGGCCGTTACGTCTTCGAGAAATACACTTTTCTTCTGAGGAAAAGGTTTAGAATCTTTGGCTTCGACCAAGATGGAAACACTACGTTCACCAATAAACCTGCTCCAAGCAGGCCGTCGCCACCGGCAACACCCAAGCTTCACGATTCAAGCCCGACAACATCCAAGCCTCAAGCTGCCACGCCACCCTCACCTGAAGCGATGGCGGTTGACAACAACCATCTCGAAGCACAAGAAACCACCGAGATCCAACTGATTGAAAAGGGCCCCGTTCTACCGCTTACCGCTTACTACGAAGGGAACTTCACAGAACTGCTAACCGCCTTCTCCAGGGAAACAGAAGACCACCTTCTCTGCTTCCCAGTCAAGGAGCGGCTGCGCTTCCTACCGCAGCACCCAACACAACTCCGTCGACTGACTGAATTCCTGAACGGGCGCGGCGTCCGCCACGCCCCACAGTTCCCTCGGCGGCCAAGGAGACTGGTCGTCCGCGGGCTTCCGGCTGATGTGCCTGAGGAGACGGTGGCCGCTGTGCTCAATAGCGGTGGTATCGTCGCCTCGCGTGTGCATCAGATGCGTCGTCCGGGCACAGAAGATCGTCTTCCGCTCTACACGTTCCAGCCAACGGAGCGTGTACCGCGGGCAAAGAAGACGACGACTCTCCTTGGACATAAGGTCCAACTGGAAGTAAAGAAGAGACCACCGCTCGCCCTGGCTCAGTGATTTCACTGTCAGGGCCATGGTCACCTGGCCCGCGAGTGTACTGGACAAGAGCGATTGCGTGAGATGCGCGGGGACTCACAATGATGCAAATTGCAACATTCCAAGAGATGGAAAACCTACATGCTGCAACTGTATGGGCAACCACCCAGCCTGCTACAGTGAGTGTCCAATGAAGAAAAACATACGTGTTGAAAAGTCGACGACCACCCAACGCAAGCCACTCATCGACCCTCAACTCCGGCACCAACCTAGACCTTTGCGGCAACAGCCCATTCTGCGGCAGCAGCACAACCAACGTGCCACGCTGAACACCGACAGTAGATGCCAGCTTGACTCCATGATGACGCTCCTGAAGCAACAGCACCTGCTAATGACACAAGTCATAGCAAATTATACAGCCTACCAGGAAGTGACACATCCAGCAATGCCACATCAGCCGAGAAGACAACTATAGAAGATCTGGAAGGAGATGCAACCAATTGCAAGAACTTCCTCACACTCTGGGACAGCAGACAACCCAGAAGATTGTATCCTGGCGATACTCGTATAATTTGCTATGCCGACTGAAATATTAAAATGTTTCGCTCAAGTGTAGAGACTCTTCAGATACAAAGGGCACTATTTCCGATACTGCATGGAGGTTTTTGTGTTTGCCCCCGTGTGTACGTGCGTGCTCAAAAAACGACCGAATTGCCAAACAAGCAGAGAAGATTTTGGTGTGTATCTGCTGAAAGTTATTCATATGTCACGAAATACCGGGGTCATCTTCTTAGATATACATCACGCTTGTATCACCGAATCTGAAAACAATTATTGTGAACTTGTGGCATGCTTTCGGTATTCACTTTGTGTGTGACAAATTACAGATTAAATATCGCATGCAATTGAAGTAAACGAATTCTGCTTTTTGGGAAGCAAAATTACAACCGATGACCGAAGCAGGGATGATGTTAAAAGCAGAATACCTCTATCTAATTTTTTTTTGATCTGCTTAACGTCTCTCTAACAGCGAGGTCTTTAGAGACGGGAAAGGATGGGGGGCAAAGGAATGGGAAGGAATTCGACCATGACCTTTTGAAGGAAGTATCCCGACATTTGCCTGGAGTGATTTGGGGAAAACCCAAATCTGTGCCAAAAGAGCCTTCATGAAAAAGAGAAATCTTTTAGTTTCAAATATTGATCTAGGAATTAGACAGAACTTTTTAAAACTCTGTGTGTGGAGCACAGCACTTTACGGTATCGAAACATGGACTTTATGAATACCAGAATGAAAGAAAATTGAAGGTGCTACAGAAGAACGCTGAAAATTAATTGGACAGACAAAGTAAGAAACCCTTGCGAACTTGTATTCGGTATTCACTTTGTGTGTGACAAATTACTACTATTTTAGACAATTCAAGTAATACGCAGCATTTGACATTTGACTCGTGTGCAACCAACTATATTAACAAACACATTTCGGTTTCCTCAAATGACTCCAGGCGAAAAAAATAGAAATTTCGATAAAAATTACCACATTTTAGTTTATCTAGAGTTAAGATTTCGTAACGCGTTTCAAGACATTAATTCATACCTTATGAAGGAATCATGATTGGAATTTGGTTTAAATCGTATTTTATTATGCGCTCAATGTAGAATTCTGTATTATACAAGTATATTTTATTTTGTATTTAATTTCTGTCCGTATATTGAGTCGCATGATTACTTGCAGGAAAGGCAGTCGTTAAACAATGTTTTTTTTTTTCTTTCGTGTTGATAAAATGAAGCAGCTGGTGCGTGACACCCGGTGGGTTGGGGAAGGCAGGTGACGGTTAGGTTAAGTGGCCAAATTAGTGACGCTTGAGTGCACCCAAAGAGAGAGATGAAACTGGGGTAAGGGAGAACAGGTGGTCGCCGCAGTTGCCTGACAAATGAACTATAGTAGAGGAGGATAACAATAGAACAACAGGCCCTAGAGGGGCAGCTGGTGCTACAGTGGGGAAGGCAGATGACACTGGTGTTAGGGAGAACAGGTGCTCGCTCAAGTTGCCTGACAAATGAACAGTATTAGTGGAGGAGAACAATAGAACAATAGGCCCCGGAGGGGCAGCTGATGCTAGGGTGGGGTGGGGAAGGCAGATGAAACTGGGGTTAGGGACAACAGCTGCTCCGTCAAGTGGCCTGACAAAAGAACAATAGTAGGGGAGGAGAACAATAGAACAACAGGCAGGTTAAGTAGCCTAATTAGTGATGCATGAGTGCACCCAAAGAGAGGGGTATCTGTGGTTAGTGAAGGGGAGGGAGGGGAGGTAGGGCAAGGGAGGAGGGAGGGAAGGGGTCGTGGTCTAATTAGTGCCGCTTGAGTGCACCACAACAATAAAAGGGGGCCACGAAACTCCAATTTACCACTACTCGAGTGATACTTAGCAACAAATTTTTTTCTGCAAACTATTGACTACAGAATTAGCTGACAAACGTACAAACTAGAAGCCATCAATTTAACTTAAAGGTAGGTACACACTAGGCGAACGCAAGCAAACGCATACGGCAGAATGGATGCGGCATTTGTTGAGAAGTTACTTGTTGTCCACATTAGAACTGAGGAATGCGTTGTTGTCATTCTGTCATGTTCGCGGGTTTGTGCGGTAAAAATATTTTTAGACTTGCCATAAAAATCACTGTAGAAGATGACTTAATCATTGCTAGCGTGTCGTACGTTATTATTTATCAGGGAGGCAAGTAATGAAACACGAAGACGCAGATCACATTGACGGTGGCGCATCACTTCTTTGTTCGAAAGTAAAAATGTTTATGGACTATGGAGGGACAGACTTGATAGACGATCTTACAGCTGAAATTGGATATGGACTTTTTGAAAGCTTCTGCAGAATGAAGTCGATCGACTTTAAAACGTTATAGCAGCAGATTGGTCCGAAGATTTCATAACGCTTAACGCAAGTATTTTCTCTATCCCTTGGTGCAAATTCATTCCTTAAAAATAACATGTCTTTAAACGCAAACAATGTCAATTTAAATATTACATCAGCTACAGAGTATGTTTTAAATGAATTTTCCTGTTTTTGAACGTTCACGCCTGAAGTATCACAATTGAGATTTCTTTTGTGTATCTTTTGAGTCACATTTCTTAATATCACTAATTTCGTTCCAGGCATCATGTTTCCTTATTTTATTTTTGTAATAATTAGGAATAGGGTTGGGTATATAATTCTGTTAATTTTAAGGAATCCGAGGAAGACCACTTCATGTTCCATACAAAACAACAAAAGCATTCTTCTTGACGTACACACTATAACCAAGCCGAAAACGTGTGGACCGCATTTTCCTTTGATGTACCGCCTCCCGAGCGAAACAGAACGCAGGCAAACGAATGCGGTCGGAAGTGTTAATTCGCCTTCGTTTTCATGTACACACTGGGTGAACGTATGCGTTCGCTCGTGTGCGGTCGTATGCGCTCGCCTAGTGTGTACCCACCCTAAGATGTTTGTAAATTACTTTCTTGAGTAATAAAAACAAGAATAAATGAGACTATTAGATTTGTGTTTGATAAAAAATATGTTTGGTACAGAGGTGAAAATTGGTAGTAGTAACTGCTGCAGATAACAAGCAAAGGCTTTATATTTAACTCTTGCAACTAAAAAGATATTCTGACAAGTCGAATGCTACCACAGTTCGACACTCCATAATTCTCAATTACCATCTTGTGTAACGCAAGATAAAAGGAAATAGCACGTGATCTTAAACGAAGTCCAATACGGATTGAATAATACGACAAATTCTTAAAATCAAAGCAAGCGATGTAAATAGTGAAATAAGAATGTTGGAGTTATTAATGACGGAATATTAGCCAAGCAAATGTTCAAAGTGAAGTTCATTTACTTCCACACTTATCTCGATACAAGTGATAAATGATTCTCTGACTCTATGTGTAACTGCCTGGCTAATATTGTTACATGAAGTTTTATTCCATTCTCTAATATTTTGTTTGAATGAAGCTGTTCACTTCTTGTTTGGCTGAGCAGCTCCCCCTTCTCCCTCCTTCCCCAAATCTAAAAAAAATTTATTATGAAAAACAAGCGAGATATTCCAGATGCTAAAGTTATGTAGGACTCCCCGTATAATGTCAATGTCAATGTCAAAGGAGTTGAATGGATAATGTTGGAAGAATAGATTTGGTGGAAGGAGAAGCTGGAAAGGCCGCGTTCCAAACAAACCCAGTTAACGACTAGAAACTATCGGTGATGTTGAAATCGTTACGTCTTGAGTTAGTTATATACGCAAAAGTAAAACAGATTTCCTCGTTCTTCACAGCGTTTTTTTATGAGCGCAGGTATATTTTTTCACTATTATTGTTTCGAACTTTCCATTTATGACTGTGCTAATGATTAATGCTATGTTTTTTACATCTTCTTGGCGGGGCCATAAAATTTTCGAATTGGCGTACTGACTTACTCGAGAGAGTCTTGCAACATAGTGTGTGCCAGGATACATTTGGACAATAAGGTAGGTGAAGTAACCTTTTATTTATTTATGGCTTTACGCCTTGTCGACGTCGAGGTCATTAGAGGCGGGATGGGACTCGGGACAAGGAACGGGAAAGAATGTGGCCGTTGCCTTTTGAAAGAAGCGTCTCGGCATTCGCCTGGAGTGATTTAGGGAAACCATGGAAAACACAAATCTGGATGCCCGGACGGGGATTCGAACCGGCGTCCTCCCGAATGCGAGACCAGAACGTTAACCGGTGCAGTAACTGGCAGCTGTTTAAACAGCGTAATGTTTTCATCTTGAGAAGTGTGTGCCATATTAATTTTTCAAGTTCTAAGCAGATTAGGTTCTTTTTTTCGTGACATTTTGCGTTTTTTGAAGATTGAAACAAATAATTCAGGCATTTACATAGAATTTTCCGATAAACGGATTCAGGAAAACAGAAGTTTCTCGAATATTTTAACTACGATTTTATATACTAAAAAAGTCACCAATCACTTATAAAGTTGCGTTTCCTCTGTGACATATATGCCACATGAAACCAGCCCACCCCAATCTATAATATTTTCTAATTACAGATGTTTATTTCAAAGTAAATTATAAATTTTCTGTTTTCTTGCATTGGTAATTCCAATAGCGATAATGAAACCTTGTTCAGGAGTTAGAGAAATCCATTGTTGTCACGGCGCAAGAAAGGCCCGCCAGCTAGCTAATTGCCGCGCAGTAAAATACACTCGTCACGTAGCTACATTACATTCAGTGCAGTCCGCGGGACCGCGGGAGGTTTTCGAGTAGGGCTGTTGATATTTTTAAAAATATCGGATTTTCGATATATCGATATTTTAAAAAGTATCAATATCGGCTCTCGATATATCGGAAAAAAGTATCGATGTATCGATATATCGATACTTTCATAAATGCAATTTCATAATATCAAACCTTGCAAAAATAAGGCTGTCCACTGACAAATAGGCGTGTAATTTTGTTCTTAATCGGATTTTCAGTTTCGAATGGTTTCTGTTGGTGATGATGATTGTTGATTTTTTTAAATTTGACTATTATGCGCCTCATAAGTTTCATAAAGATTAATAAAATTTATAAAACTTGAAAGTGGTTCAAGGCAAATCTTATTTTGTATATTTTTAAGGTTGGTACGTAATATAGTTGAGGCATTTATTTAGGTAGAAGTTAAGTTATCATAGCCTGCATTATGGCCAACTTACATAACATTTTTTCATATGATTTTTTTGTGGTATTTCCTTTAGTTTTGTATGTTGATAGCCTATTCTGAGTTGTCTAATTTTTCTTGCTCTCGAATTAGCGACTATTTGTTATTTACACTTCCCACTATTCCTGTTACCGTAACACACTAGTTGGACTACCCTGTACAATCCACACGCTCATTTCAAACAATGGGCTCGCGTTCGATTCGTGTTGGCGAGCGATGCCTTGCCTACACTGTTATCATCATCTGACATGGTACATATAACTTTCAAATTAATTATAGAAACGTAGTAAGATTTACTTAAGCTTGCTGATCTCTATGCGTAACAGAAATTTGAGACACATGGTGTCATTCAGAGTAAACGAAAAATGATAACTTATTTTAAAAAATATCGAAGGCGATATCCAGATTTCAGTATCGAAATATCCATATATCGTCCTAAAAATATCACTCATAAATATCGATATTTAAAAAATAATATCGATATTTAAAAAATAATATCGATATTTCGATATATCGATATATTATCAACAGTTCTATTTTCGAGTAGTAAAGATATGGCATAGGGACGTGGGGTGCGGAGGCACCAGCCTCTACAGGTATGATTGTGTAGCATAACCGATAGTAATAACATCCTTGAGGTAGGCGTTCCTTGCCACGGGCCAGTGAGTACTCTTAGAGAAGTTTCCATAGCAACGAGACACACAGAGACGGAGAGATTACTTATTAGCAGCTAAGGAGAGCTTGTTAGGAAAAGTTCGATAATGTATTTAATGGATGTATCTAATTTAAAATAAAAGTTGTGATTTATATTGTGAAGAAAAGGACTAACAAATTAATTATTTGATTAAACTGCACAAAAGATATCTTCAGGAATAATATAAATAGAAGCACATTCTTAAATACAACAGGGCGTATTTCTTAATAAGTAATATCAAGCAAATGCTTATAAGAAATGCGACATGGCGACCCTGCAGTTGATACAAAATAACAACTAAGTTACAATTCGACAACAAGAATTCATCGAGAAAAGATCCTGGAAACGACTAACAACAAATTGACGGCAGCGCCTCCAGCGGACGATCAGGAACTATTAAGGAAAACATCGCAGTCGGGAACAGCTGATTTTGGATACATTCCATCTGTGCTGATATTTACTAGGTCGCATATGGAGGTGGTTTGAACGGCTACAGCGACTGAACCACTCGTATATACAGCTAAGTGATTTTTCTAAAGAGTACTAAAGTGTAATAGTCTACCATACACTTTAAATTTTCAAATAATTCACTGTTCATAACCTTACGGAGTGTAAATTATTTTCTTGACCTTTTAACTTGCAAATTAATTTCACGAAGAACAAGACGTTACCTGTAAAGTTAGATTTTAGTAATTTCAAGTGTACTTGATTTTAATTTGCATAAAGTAGAACATGTACACATTGTATAAATTTCGCAAGCTTTCCAGCTATTTATGTTAACAAACAATTTCTTGAAGATATAGGTAAAGTGATGAATAATTTTTACGAATTGAAAAGTTGCCGACTTTGGTCCAATTTTGACTGAATCTTAATATAATATTAATTTGTCGTAAGAACAGTTTGATTGTTTTTTTGGAACTTTCTGTCCCAATCGGATTTTTTTTTTTTTTAGAAAAAAAATAAAATATTTTAATATTATGCAAGAACCTGTTGGTTGTAGTGAAGAAAGGCCATTGACTTCCTCTAACGATAGAACTACATCCACTACTGATACGTCGGAGGATTTCTATGGGTTTCCTGAGACTGAGTCCCCGATTAATGACAGGAGTTTTAACAATGTTACTCTGTCCGATTGTGAAGCTACTTTTTCTAATATAGGACTATCTGCCACGGAAAACTTACTAGATCACATTCCCTTAGGAGTAACCGAACGAACAACACTTGATGACCCCGAAATGGTTTCTCCCAAGCATTCAAATATGACAACACTTATAGAAGGCATCACTAATGATGAACCACAGACACTGAGTGGTACTAGATAGATAGATAGATAGATAGATATGTTCACTTTGATCCCATGTGAGAATAATCTCGGGGATGTGGAACAGTACATACACTTATTAGTAATGTCAATATTACTATATAATTGATAATATTATTATATATTGACAACAAGTTAGCAACAACCCATTAGTATAACCAATATCTCCTGTAATCTACAAATACAATCCCGAGTTAATTAATACTTATTATGTGGAACAGTGTATACACTTGTTACCAGCATCTAATAACCAGTTATTTTCTTACCAACCAGTTACCATGTAAGGTTTCACTGTAATTTGTGACTACATATTATATTATGTTAGTTGCTATTTATGTGGAACAGTACACACACCTATTAGCAATATCAATTATATTACCAACAACTCATAAGCAGTCAATTACTTAAAAACCTGTTAATATGATAATTTTTCACAGCAGTTTTTGAGTGCATGCTATCCCATGTTAGTTACTATATATAAGTGAAATTTTGTAAACAGTGTAATTAGTTCATTTGTCAAGTTTCAACAGAAAGAAAAACCATATATCATTTTAGTAATTGTGGATAATTTTGTCACCTTCCCCTTCCATACACCATATATACTATTTTATCAGTCATTCTTAGTTACCAAATTCCAAGAAGAAAATTCTTTTACAGAGTAAAATGGGTTCTGAAGTAGAAACTCTTTCAGTTTGGACTTAAAGTAGTTGGGTTTTTGTAGATAACATTTAATTTCTGTTGGTAATACATTGAATAAGGAAGCTCCAGTAACTGTTAGCCCTTTCTGAACAATTGACAGTGATTTGTAATCCTTGTGAATATTATATTTATTCCTAGTATTATGGCTATGTATGTCAGCATTAAGATTGAAGTGTTCAGGATTTTCTACTACAAATGATAATACAGAGTATACATACTGTGCTGGCATTGTTAGAACACCCAGGTTTTTAAATAGATTTCTGGACGGTGTCTGTGGGTTTGCTCCACAAATAGTTCTTATAGCACGCTTTTGCAATTTAAATACCCTCTGTGCTTGTGACGAGTTTCCCCAGAATGAGATGCCATAAGTGAGCAGGGAATGAAAATATGCAAAATATACTAACTTTCTGGTTTCTATATTAGCTATTCTAGATATTACCCTCAGTGAAAATGTTGCAGAATTCAGTTTTTTAAGAAGTTGTTGAATATGCTGTTTCCAGTTCAATTTGTTATCTATATATACACCCAGGAATTTTGTGAAACTGCTTTCATCGATTGCTTTTCCTTCTGACAATACATTATAGCTGTCCTTTGTTTTATTTTTTGTAACAAACTGAAGTAACTGTGTCTTTTCTACATTAAGTATTAGTTTGTTGGCATTAAACCACCTGTTAATTTTCTTTATAACTTCATTTGCTGTGTTTTCGAGGTTTTGTGCTGATGGGTCTTTCAAGGATATGCTAGTATCATCTGCAAAGAGCACCATGTGTTCATTATCACCTAGTATATGTGGGAGATCATTTATATAGATTAAGAACAGCAGAGGACCAAGAATTGAACCCTGAGGCACACCACATTTAACTATACCCCATTCTGAGTTTATAACATCTCCTGTATTAACATCTTTCAGTGATACACATTGCTTTCTATTTTCCAGGTATGATTTAAACCAATGTCCTGGCTTACCACTAACTCCATAGTGGTCTAATTTACCTAGTAGAATTTCATGATCAACACAGTCAAAAGCCTAAAAACACTCAACTACCTTCAGACACGATTTCAGACTTAAAACAGTTTATGTTCAGTTTGTTTTTACAATCTCAAAAGGCACTGGTTGAACAGTCTGAACAATCTCAAAAGGCACTGGTTGAACACTTTCAAGATGCACTGGCTGAACAGTCTGAACAATTTCAAAATGCACTGGTTGAACAGTCTGAACAATTTCAAAATGCACTGGTTGAACAGACAAGAGAGTTGTCGGAACACTTTACTAAATCTCATGAGGGCTTATGCAATAATTTCAGTTTACAGTTCCAAACTGTTAGCAATCAACTTGACAGCATTACAAAGGAGGTTGCATCTAACAAAAAGATTTGTGAAAAATATATAGGTGAATTGAATGACAAAATTGACATTATCAAGACACAAACTGACAACACTGATTTAGCCATTGAGGAGTTGACATTTAAGGTGAAGAGTTCAGAAGAGAAAATCTGGGCAATTGAACAGTATACAAGAGTAAATGAGTCTAGTAATTAGAGGGTTTGAACAAAGTACGAATGCAATTCAGTGTGAATCATTAGGTAATACAATTGAAAGTAATGATAGTAGGCCTAATACTGTAAGAGAAAAATATGAGATGAGTAATGTTACAATTAATGGTGATGTAAATCATGTCAAGGATAGACAAATTATTAAAGAAGGGTTTCACTTAAAAGATGGGTTTAAGCATGAAAGTAACCAGGTGGAAACTTACACGAAGACAGATGAATCAGTAGAAAAGGGTTGTAGGTCTATAAAAATGTTTGATATCAGAGACATTAAAGGAACAGGTGGCTTTGATCTGGTAAAAGAGATGGAAGAGACTTTGAAGGTAGATGGATTATGGAGTTTGATGATTTTGAAGGAAATAAACTGTGACATTTTTTCCATTGTTGGGGAGAATTATGTTTGTGAATATGAATCAAAGCAGTTACAGAATAATGGTGTTGAACATTTTCAGAGTTCTTTACATATTTTTGAAGTTGGTTTGCCATGTTATTGTTATGGCAAAGTAAGGTTAATGGTAAACAGAAAGTTGCTTTGTATGAATAACTGGGAAAAGGTGAACTGGAAATATAGAAAAAAGGTTTTTTTTTTGTAGAGGAGTAAGCTATGCTTACTGCCTCATCCTGTGTACAAATTCAATCAGGACATTGAATCTACAACTCAGAAAATGATGACTTAGTTTAAGATGAATGAAAAGATTTAACACTAGTGCAAGGCACAGATGTGTACATGTGTACATATAAACTCTATCATATTGGAATTTACTATTATTATTAAGTTTTAGTTGGCATATTGTTGTTATTCAGTGCCACAAAACACTTGTAAATAGTACTGATTGTTGTGGCTGCGCACAATTCAACTGTAATGATAGTAAAAGTTTATAACCACTAAGTGGAAGCTGTCACTTACCAATGTTGATGATCTCAATCAGATGTGCAGTTTTCGGCTGTTACCACAGCATACCATTACATAAAAGTTTGTTGTCTATTAAGACTTTCTTTCATAAATATATAGTTTGTAAGGTATACCGGAGCATTAGAATGAATAGAATGAGTTGAGAAGAAACAAGGTGTTGTTATGAATAGAGGTGTTTTGCATTAAGAAGTAAAATATCATATAGAGAGGGTACAGCGGCACGGTCGGGACTCAGTTCCTGTAAATAAGGCCACTATCTAGGCATTGCCTTTAAATGATACCGAAAGGTTCGGGATTTGGTTAACACAGGTATAGCTGAGGTCCAGGTAGAACCTTCAAATGACTTTGTTGTTACATCTCTTAGCCTATATATGAATATATTCAAGATGAAGTGGAGAAAGTTATTACTTATGAGAGAATAATGTAATGGATTGAAGAAATAAATAAAAATGAAACTGTGATGATGATGCTAGATTAGCAAGAAACAATGGTGTTCCAGTTGTATTAGCAAGGGTTGATTGTACTGGTCCAGGGACCAAATATGTGATTTAAATAATGTTGCCGGTTATACAACAGTTAAATGGTTCAAAAGGATCGGTCTTATGAAGAATATAATGTACCAAGGGCAGGTAATAGAATTTTTAAATTATTTTAATGGTATGCTTGGTAAACAGGCGGAGGCTATGACAGTTAAAGATGATGTTATTAAAAACAATTCTGTAGTATAATATTCCTATTGTAATTTTGGTTGTTAAGTGATAAGGACAGTAACTTGTCGAAATGTGTGTTACAGACTATAGGACGTTCCAACCAGTAGCGGCTTATGGAAAACCACCAGGGAAAGTTACCTCAAGACATCTGTACTCGTGATTTGTAAAAAAAATGGGTTATTAGCCAAATGTAAAAATATAAGCTCTCCTTACCTAAAACGTGACAATTACAGGAAAGTTTACCATAACCATTTATAATGGTATGGATGTCAAATGGTATGGTAAACTTGGGGGGGGGGGGCTGTAGCATAACCGATAGTAATAACATCCTTGAGGTAGGCGTTCCTTGCCACGGGCCAGTGAGTACTCTTAGAGAAGTTTCCATAGCAACGGAAGACACACACAGAGACGGAGAGATTACTTATTAGCAGCTAAGGAGAGCTTGTTAGGAAAAGTTCGATAATGTATTTAATGGATGTATCTAATTTAAAATAAAAGTTGTGATTCATATTGTGGAGAAAAGGACTAACAAATTAATTATTTGATTAAACTGCACAAAAGATATCTTCCGAAATAATATAAATAGAAGTACATTCTTAAATACAACAGGGCGTATTTCTTAATAAGTAATATCAAGCAAATGCTTATAAGAAATGCGACATGGCGACCCTGCCAGTTCTATTTTCGAGTAGTAAAGATATGGCATAGGGACGTGGGGTGCGGAGGCACCAGCCTCTACAGGTATGATTGGAATTTATGAGAGTTTTTGAAAGACTGTGCATATTAATTCATAGCAATAAAGGAACTGAAAATTTTGTGTTGTTTTGATCTGTGCTGCAACAAGTACATAGTAAATTGTGTTGAGTGAATTTTGTATTATTATTTAGTATAATAATTATATCCATTATTAAAGTATGAATAAAAGAACTGAATTGCAAAAAAGAATATGAAAGTATAGTGAGTTTTATTTTGAGACAAGTGGGAGGAGAAGACAACCTGCCTGTACGCTCGAAACAGACAGAGGGCCATCTATTAGAAGCGAGCGTAAGGATGTTACACCTCACATCTCAGTTACTTGCTACTTTAAATGTTGGAAGTTGAAGATAGACGTAAGAAGTAACGGATTTACCAATTTTACGAGCCGGGGAGAAAACTTGAGATTGCCGCCCCTTCAAACATGATTCTGCCATTCTGGAAGCTAAAAGAAGACCACTGCTTCACGAATTTCGCCGCTGATTCGCACATGATTTTGCCGCTCCCTATGCTGCCGCCGGGGTCAGTAGCAGAGGGGGAAAAAATGGTACCCGGGGAAGTTTCCCGGTGCGCCCTTCCCACCCAGAACGGCACTAGACGTAAATCAGTTAGTCAAATTTTGCGGTTCATTATGAGGGAAATGTGTGTATCAATATAATTTTGATTGTAGTCTAACAACGGGAAACGATATTAATATTTTTACAAATCTCACATATGAAGAAATTTTCTTTATTGATCACAATTTTATTTAACAATAATGATATTTTGCACATATCTTATACTGAAAGGAAACACCGACATTACTAAATCTAATAATTTTGTGTTCTATGGAAGTTTGTTCGCAGTCAGCATTTAAAAAAAATTTAATTTCCTAGATTCGCTTGTGACGTTGTTCAAGTGGATTTTATCAGACGAAACAAATGGGAGGAATCGTGAGTGTCGTTCTTGATAGCATCTATCGGGCGCCAGTGAAGCCCTAGAGCAGTGCAGAGCTGCAGCTATTGTCGGTATGGCAGCCAGAATGCAAGCTATTGGATTCTTGGAGAGCATTCACACCGCGGTATTACATTCCAGCGGCGGCGAAGGGCCTGGGCGAAAACGACACCGCGAGAGTTCCTTCGCTCAACCTGGTGACAAACCGAATGTCAATTACGGCTGCCCACTTCTTTGTTACATACGATATCTTTGGGCAAGTATCTCTGAATGTTTATATTGTTCACTGACTTTCACGTGTTTGTACACTAGCGAAGAGGTCAGAAAACAGAGAAGATAAATGTAGTTCGGTCGGAACATGGAGCAAAGAAAAGAGAGGAGACCACGTAAGGGACCTTCTCCATACAACGAAGTGAAGCCTAGAGGAGAGCGGTGGGGTGGGGGGTAGGTGGGGGGTCGCCATATTAGTAGAGCCAAGAAACACAGGGAATGGATATGGAATGGAAGAATTTCTTCGTTTTTAACCCTCGCATTACTAAAAAGGAAGTCTTATGGTGTCACCTTTACAAATACCCTAACTGATATTATCTACAAACATTAGAATTTAAGGAAAAAAAGCTGCTAAATAATTTTTATAGGAATTTTGTACGCCGAAAAAGAACTTTTTTTCTCCCTAGTCGCAAAGAACTGACGGTCATGTTGCTATTTCAAATAGATTAGATAAATGTTCAAATAGATTATATTTCCACATTCCGCTTAAGTAATTTTAATCCCTTCGAAATCTTTGATGGGAAAGATTTCAAAATCAAGAAAAACAGGTCTAGACCTATTTACAAACAGAAGCAAGTCCTACATGAAATTTTAAAAATAACCTTCAAAATAATTCACGGCTTACCCAGAAGATATTGCACTGGTGGTGGATAGACCTATTTAAATTCGCCAGCAGCATCAGTGCAAGGGGATTCTATCATTGCCGTGGCGCTACAATCTGATGATGAATTCTTATGGAACTCGATGAGACAAATCTAAAATAAAGATTAATTTTTTTTATGTATATTTCACTTAGTACTCGAGATATACTGCCTCAAAAGTGAGGTGGTTAGGTCGAAATGCGGCCTGGACCTAAAGAAAAGAGTACTAAGCCAAATATCAAAAAAAATTGTTCTTTACTTTCAATTAGTTTTGTTAAGTTACATAAGAATTCATCATTGTGGCACCACAGTAATGATAGAACTTCCCAGTGCAATTACCTTGGTGTCATACATCAAAAGTCGCAAGCTTAAATTGGAGCAGTGTGCATCGCGATACACCTTGTGTAACTACCATGGTGATCAAGAAATTACTAATAACAAATAAATAATTTGTTCCTTATGCTATAAAAAGAATATTGTGATACAGGCTGCATTTCAACCTAATCACAATTTCACTTAATATTGCCACTAAAAATCAAACGATGCAAACGCAACTAAACACATGAAACTTACAGCAAATTATATTTCGGATAACAAAAAAATGAACTTCATTACGATTTCTTGTTCGCATAGCACAAATTATCACAGTAAATATCATCAAACACTTTCAATATAAATTACAACTGGACTTAAGCAAATAGGATAATATATTTGCTGCATCGCGATGTAAACTTGATCCGCACGTGAAAATAATTAGATACAATGGTTTCTCTGCGTCAACAAATATTTGATAAAACCGTCGTTCTATTGAGAGGTGTGAATAAACTTTTTTAACAGGCATTTTAAATCTATAATGACAGCTCGCATTCTTGCAGATGCCGCCTTACAAACACTTCAAGAACAATAATTACAACGTGACTTACCTATGGAATGTTATTCCAGGTTCTTTCTTATTTATTCTTTTTGTGCAACCATAGGCAGCACAAGATGGTTTTATAAAACACTTTGAAATATCAGAACATGAAATGTTCATAGCAGCGAAGGTAATGAAAACAGACCAATGTTTTGAACCTGCTAATATGGCCGCCGCGCATGCGCAGTCGGATCCAGAGCTTACAGGCAGCTTCGCAGTTTTAGCGACACCTTGTCTCCTCTTTTTTCCTACCTCCTACCTCTGATTTTGTATTGCTTACAACAGAATGCACCTTCTTGTGTGTTGTCTTACACATCGCACCTTCTGAAGCGAATTAATGATAGATATCATTTGACGTTAAACTGCAACAATTTGTTTTATGCATTGCATAAATCTAGGAATCTGCTGTCTATGTAACTAAACAGACGGTTTTGTCTATGCTCTAAATCAGTGGTTCCCAATTATTTTTTCCCGAGTACCACTGCAAGAAGGAGCTCAACTGCGCGTACCCCTTACAGCTGAAATGATAAATAAATGAATTCGTTCATCCCAGTAGAGTGCTTCTCACAACCACAGGATTACAATAATATAATTGACACAAACACAGTTTATCTTAAAATATATTTGGTTGATAGTAATGTTTCTTTTGGCTGATAAAAGTGGATTTTTCAATTATTTTGGTGATCACCTTAGCCAAGAAACTACCGGGCGTACCCCCTGAAGAAACCTCACGTACCCCTGGGGGTACGCTTACCACTAATTGGGAACCACTGCTCTAAATAATCGAGAGTAACAAAATCTTCACGGGTGTTTAGCCGGATGGAGGTGTAAAAATACGACGTTTCGACAGCTGACTCTGCTGTCTTCATCAGGTATCTTCGATATGTTCTCAGCAGACTGTCTCTGCCTCGAGTCCACAACTACTTGCCTCATGACTGGCTGAAAAACAGAACTCTCCTAACATATCATCAGACAGAAGAGTTAGAGGGTGCGCAAAAAATGACACCATACACCTCTGTGTTTACCCCATACGTTGTGTTTATCACACCCCAATTGATTACATATACCATAAACACATAGATCACTACCATGTTTCTCCCACATCTCAACCTTTTCTGCCATTCAGTAACATGTGCCCCAGATACCATAAGTTGCAATAGGTATTCGTCTATCAGACAGATATCATAACACCCATATTTATACTAGGTCTCACCCACAAATCCATACGTCACTACACACACACGCACACACAAACATAAGTGGAGGAACAGCACATCATACATACAGACAGACGAGCTATAGGAAGGTATCACCATATTTACACATACATACACACATACAGAGAAAGAGAGAGGCACACACAAACACACAGACACACACAGTTCCATGCATACATCACAGCTCCATATGTCACCACACACATACTCGTAACTGGAGGAAAGGGACTGAACACCCTACATCCAGATAGACGATTTAAAGGAAGGCTGAGTAGACTCCAATCATCATATTAACGCATACACACACACGCACCAATTCCCATGCTTACAGCCAGCTCTACGCAACAACCAGTACCAACCATGACAACGAAAAAGTGTGACAGAATTCTCCTGCCTCATGACTGGCCAAAAAATAATCAGTGACATGTGTTCCAGGTATCAAGCTCTTCACATCAACGTTGCCTCATTTATCTCACACTACAGACCTCTCTGTGTCCTATATACAAAACTGTTCACATCAGCACCGCCACGTCTCTCCCACAACACAAGCCTCTCTGACATTCAGTAACATGTGTCCCAGGTGCCATGAGTTGCAAAAGACACTTGGTCATCAGGCAAATATCATATATTCTTACAAAATCTCACCCACAACTCCATACGTCACAAAAAAACACACACACACACACACACACACACACACACACACACACGCACGCGTACATTAGTGGAGGAAATGAACTATACATCCTACATCCAGACACACGAATTAAAGGAAGGTATCACCATATTTACGCAGTAACACAAGTCCTTCACTTCACTGGTACATTCCCTCATCACGATTTTTGCCCCAAAGGACATATAGTGAACAATGTGAGAATAACAGTTCGTATCCCAAAACAAACGGCAGCAAACTGTAAACAGCACAGTGAAATGGAAAAGCGCCTAATCCCTGTGTAAACAGTGGTTACAAGCACATATGGATGGTGTAATCTCGACGTCGAGTAGGCTTCTATCACCATATATATTAGACACAAATCCACACACACACACACACACACACATAAGTCCAACCACACACCACATTTCCATACGTGACCACACACGTACAAGAAACTGGAGGAAGGGAAATTCATACCCTACATCCAGACAGACGAGTTGTGCAAAGGATGACATGTCAGATCAGTGATTTTGATCAAAAGTTATTTCAGAAGTTAATTTTATTGTAACTAAACAATTAATGAATTATAATAGTTCGATATATCATAGACTTCACAATTTATATCTCTGCAGCACTGAAATAGTACTTGCATGCTGAACAGAGCTTCTCGTGTTCCAACTACATTTCTGAATCCGAACTGTGTAGGTGATACATATTCTTCACAGAGCTTATATATCCTTCGGTGAATAACCTTCAGAAAGGGTTTCCATGTGTGGCTTATAAGGCTTATCATTCTATAGTCATCACATGAATTAGCTTTTTTTGGTAGTGTAATAAACTCTGATTTGAGCCAATCTTGAGGAATTCTTCCAGAGTTGTAGATATCGTTCAACACTGAGGTCAACCACTTTGTACTATCTACATCAAGCAGTTTAAAAAATTCTGCATTTATTCGAGAGTAGTGGGTTCAATTTCCCCTGCGGCCATCCAGATTTCTTTTTTCGATGGTTTCGGGAAATACTCCCAGACAAATGTCGGGATTGTTCATCGAAAAGGCCGTAGCCTAATTCCTTCCTCTTCCTTGGCGCCATCTTATTCCGCCTCCGATATCGATAAAACATAAAGCCTGAAAAAAATATTAAAATATAATGTGACCAAAGCGGAGATTCTAATCTTTAAAATGATACTCAAGTTCTTGATTTCGGCTAGGTATCTGCGAAGATAATGGCAAAAAATTGGGGGATAATGATATTTTGGCCCTTTAAGGGTCGAATTTGAAAAAATTCCTTTCTTCAAATATGATGTGACCAAAGCAGGTAATTTAATCTTTAAAATGATACCTCGTTTATCGATTTTGTTTAAGTATGAAGTCAGATAATGGTCTGCAAAAAAATAAATAAATAAATAAAAAACAACAATTTTTAGAAACGATATACGAGGGTGAGTCAAATGAAAACCTTAAATATTTTTTAAATATTATTTATTGTGCAGAAGTGGTTCAAAGCTGTATCACTTTTCAACATAATCTCCCCCACGATCAATGCAAGTCCTCCAGCGCTTACAAAGTGCATAAATTCCTTTAGAAAAAAATTATTTTGGTAGTCCGCGCAACCACTCATGCACCGCGTGGCGTATCTCTTCATCAGAACGGAACTTCTTTCCTCCCTTTGCTTCTTTGAGTGGCCCAAACATATGGAAATCACTTTGGGCAAGGTCTGGTGAGTATGGCGGATGAGGAAGACACTCAAAATGCAGGTCTGTGATTGTTGCAACTGTTGTACGGGCAGTGTGGGGCCTTGCATTGTCATGTTGCAAAAGGACACCTGATGACAGCAATCCACGTCGCTTTGATTTGATTGCAGGCCGAAGATAATTTTTTAGATCTGTGTATGATGCACTGGTGAAAGTGGTCCCTCTAGGCATGTAATGCTCCAAAACGACGCGTTTTTCGTCCCAAAAGAGAGTCAGCATAACCTTTCTTGCTGATGGTTCTGTTCGAAACTTCTTTGGATTTTGGTGATGAGGAATGGCGCCATTCATTGCTCGCTCTCTTCTTTTCCGGTTGGTGGAAGTGAACCCAGGTTTCGTTCCCAGTAACGATTCCTGCAAGGAAGCCATCATCTTCTCGTTCAAAGCGCCGAAGAAGTTCTTCACAAGCGTCAACACGTCGTTCTCTCATTTCAGGAGTCAGCTGCCGTGGCACCCATCTTGCAGACACTTTGTGAAACTGGATCACATCATTCACAATGTGGTGTGCTGAACCATGACTAATCTTTAAACATGCTGCAATGTCATTCAGTGTCACTCGGCGGTTTTCCATTACTATGGCTTCAACTGCTGCAATGTTCTATGGAGTCACAACTCGTTGTGCCTGACCTGGACGAGGAGCATCTTCCACTGAAGTCACACCATTTGCGAACTTCCTACTCCATTCGTAGACTTGCTGCTGTGACAAACATGCATCACCGTACTGAACCTTCATTCTCCGATGAATTTCAATAGGTTTCACACCTTCACTACTCAAAAACCGAATAACAGAACGCTGTTCTTCCCTGGTGCAAGTCTCAAGTGCGGTGGTATTTGTGCATCTGCACTATGCTGCCACCTACTGGCCATTCTGCACGCTGCTTGTAGCACGCTTACCAACTTACAGGATAACGGCGCGAAATTTCAATTTTTAATAACAAATTTAAGATTTTCATTTGACTCACCCTCGTATATGATCGTAGAGGGCTATCGTAGTGTACCCCGTGTCTTTGGTGGACTTTGCAGGCTATTAAGACGTGGAGCATAAGGTGGCGGAAGTTAGTAAGCGTCCTCCCCTCAGAGTACGTCAGAGCATAGCAATCTGAAAACCTGAGAAAATGAAGACCGCACGTGTTGTGTTTCTTCAACAAGTTCTGGCGGAAGTTTTTAGAAAATTCATATACCAGAAAATCTTCGTCTTTACAGAAGCCTATTCTCCTTGCGACGTTAGCATTACGAATAATTCAGTCCCGATGTTTCCTTAACTTTGTAGAGCTATCAAAGGCAAATAGGATAAGTCTACGTTAAATGATGTAACTAAACAAAGATCCTAATGGCAAGCTAGTCTCCATAACTTCAGTGGTATTTTGATCCGTCAATCACCGTTTTAAACAATTTCTGAGGAAACTTTGCCCCTGTGTAATTTTGGTATCGAAAGTGTTGTATACTACTACCAGTTTAATTAGTTTCCTCTTGAGTCCGACTTCGATAGCTGAGGTTTTATATTGCCCTAACCCAGAAAATCAATTGGTCCGTGTGCAAGGTGATTTTTAATTAAATCCGCCGTCCTCCCGTCTCGGCGCTTGCGGTTTTATTGGTCGTTCATGTGCGCCACATAGTTCCTGGCTGGTTACGTCCGGTGTACCTGAAATGGTCTCATCAGTGAAATACGAACTTTATGACAGTCAAGAAACTGCTACAGTTTGGGTTTTTGATTTAGATCGCCGTACACCAAACTCGGTGGATGGAGTTAACGTTCGGCCCTGACTTTATAGAGGTTTGATTCGTATATTTCTGGTAACTTATTTCCTCACAGTTTCTTAACTAAATACAATTGTTATTAAAGAATACTCATAACCTTAATATTACGTAATGTGGTATATATTTCTTAGTTTACTGTAACAGCAATATCTCTGAGCAGAGTGTAAAAGAAAATATCTTCATCTATTCAAAATAAATAAACAAAGGTAACTAACAGTTAATGTGTTAGTTTAAACTCAATACATACTTTGGTTTCAGTGTGCTGGCAGCTCATTTCTTCGCGGTTTCATAGATAAATATAATTGTTATTAACTAACGCCCATAATCTCGATTTTGCAGTACCATCTCTGACCGCAAATAGACCTGTAACGAGAGACCGGTGCGTGAAGTGAGCGTTACAGATACGATGAGATAGCGACTAAAGTATCCCTTTATTTAGGTTGATAATCAAAACTCAATGGATATCCATTGTTACTACATAGAAATGTGCCTTCCTTTGTTTTTATTACAGCGTTTGTACCTTGGGGTAAGGATTCCACCAAGTTATAGGGGAGGGTGGGGCACAATGGAACACGGGGCACAGTGAAACAGTGTAAATAACGGACTCGTGGAACAGTCATAATGCAACGGGATTCCGGCAGAAAGCACTTGGGACCACTCCCATCAATGCCAGCTAATTGCTCCCTCCTATCCAGTTGCGTGCCAGGCTTGAAAAGGTTAGGTGCTGTTTTTTGGCTGAAAGTAAAATATCTCCTCCGACGGATTTTCGTCTCCTGGTAAGATTGATTTTTGTAATCAGTCGGCTCTCATGACATTTCTTTGTACATGTATCCCTTAAGCTTTTGCCCAACTTTCGCATTTCTACTGCTACACATTCGTGATAGAGAGTAGGGAAAAATGAAATGGCATGTTTAGGATTCCTTGAAACAGAGGAGTTCGGGGCACAATGAAACGTTTCATGGAGCCTCATGAGTGTTCCATTGTGCCCCATAGTTATGCTGTGCCAAGTGATTCGCTCAACGTTTCCTTCCAACAAGTAGAAGAACGAGCAGCTTCAGATCAGACAGTCATCAGAGTCCTTGATCCAGGAGCTGGTCTAAGTCATGCTTTCCTACCTCCTGAAGATTTTCGTGGCTATCCAAAAGCAATTGAACGAAAAACTGATCTAAAGCACAGGAAGAAAGGCAAGAGTATGATTGCTACGAGCAGTCTAAAAAATGACAGCCAATGCAGAGAAGAAGAAGCCAATTCCAATTTCCAGAATGGAGTAAGCCAAAAGGAAGTTGTATGTAAATCAACCAAAACCAAAGAAGAAGAATGTCTGGTAAAGAAGATGACGAAGAAGACGATGGAGATTTTGAATGTGCTGACACGGCGGACGACGACATGGACATAGGCGTAGATGAGGAGCTTTTTTTTTCTGTTGAGCCTGACCGTTTTACAAAATTGAACCGTCTTCCTGTATTAGGAGATTATGTCTTGATCGAATTCAAGATTAGAAGCCATTCCAAATTCTACGTTGGTCGAATCAGCAAGATGAAAGATTATGAAGGGGACTACGTGGTCAAATTCGTAAGGTACCGAAAATACAACACCTTTATTGAGCCTCTTGTTGATGACATAGCCGCGGTTAATGAAAAAGACTTAAAGCTACTGTTGGAAAACTGCGTCTCACGACACTAAAAGACAAAAAAGTTTCATCTCATTCGGGGTTGATTTTGGGGATTTGAATATTGGCTAAAAGTAAAAGTATTTCTTGTTTGTGCTTTAATAAGATCACTTGAACTCATTTTATGTTCCAGATACCTGTGTTTTTTCATTAATTCAAAAAATAAAGCTTTTTGTGATTTATGGCCTTTTTTTTTTAGCTTTTTCAAGGTACCCCTTGCCCTGTTTCATTGTATCCAGGCACGGGGTACAATAAAACAAAATTCATTTTTTTTGGAAATGGTCACATATGGTTTCTATGATAATAGTTGATGCATTCCTTTTATAGCTTAGATCCTCTGGTAACAGGAAAAAATTAAAATGTTAAAAAAATAAATTCATGTTGGAAGCTATGGGCAGAAACAACTTTTGTGTTCCATTGTGCCCCTCCCTCCCCTAATAAACTAGTGTGAGCCAGTGAATGTTTTTTTGCGTATCGTCACGGGTCTAGAATAGTTCTAGTTTTTAGGGTCCAATATTGTGACAGGTTTACCTGATCAGACTAAATACGAACTTGACAGGTCAGGGTGAATAAAATCTGTTGATCTTGAGGAACTCCGAAGTATTAATAGACGTGGATATTAAACATGGACAGCGAAGATCGCGCTATCGTATAATTGTTTCAAAGGTCGTAACTCGAACTTGCCGAATAGTTGACCCTTAAACTTCACTATGCAAAATTTGAAGAATTCCTGTTTTATTCGTAAGCATCACGTCGCTTTTTTTTTTATGGAGGGTGGGTATTCATAATGTAATCTTTGGTCATAGTGTTTGCAACGGTCAGATAACTTAATACAGATTCTATTAAAAGGTTGAGCAACTCCGAAGAAATGAAGAATACTCGATTTTGTTTGATGTCTACTTCAAACAACCTAATAACTCACCTGCAGTGAACATGAACAAAGACTATTAACGAAAGTGGTAATTACGTAAAAAGTAAATAATAGTAATGTATAAACTTTGGTCAAGCAACAACATTAGCGAATGTTTGAATTACTGTAAACTGAAATTTAGTATACGCTGAAATGACAGTTGGCATTCGTGGTTACAGCAGAGATGATAACAACTTTAAGTTTTTTAATGCTTTTTATGTTGATTTCATCAGGAAGATGTAACCGAAAAGCAGTTCCACGTTTTTTCAGTTTATCGATATTTTTTAACTATTAAATGCTACGAAAAGCAAATTTAATGAATGTATTATGACAATTATTTTGTTAACAGTTACTTAGCTATTAAATAGTGAACATAACCTCGAATTTCTTCTAAAGATATCTCTGGTGGCTGTTAATTTTCGAGCGAAGGCTGACACGTGCCACCGTTCTTCAGCCAATAGCTATCGAGGTTAGTGAGTGAGTGAGGTTAGGAATTTGTGTAGTAGGTAACTGGCGGTATTTCATTACATTCTTTCTCTAACGACGTCAATAACTATCCTTTGATATTTGGCGGTTGTGGAACATGCATAAAACCAATGCTTCAGCTCATCTCGGATGCATTTAGAAATTTCTATGTTAGAAAACTGAGGGAGAGCGTGTTGAGACAATTATAGATAAGGATGGAGAAGAAGCTACTGAGGATTTCATATAGGAAGAGATATTAAGTAAATGGTCGAAAAAGACAGTTCAGGAATGTGAGGGTGTTAATAGAAGAACGAGCTTATTCGCACAATTATGAGCAGAATAAAAAAATTTGAAACCTATTCTGACCATTTTACGAATGTACTAAAAAAGCATAAAGAGCTGGTATAGATAATATTACTAATGATGTCTTAAAGGTAGCAGTGTCGCTGACCCTAGCTGTAGGATCGTGTTATATTAGTGATTGGGTATGGCAGGATGACTGACACGTGGGTTCTTTGGGGTTTTCCTTACGATGTCCTATGACTTGAGCAGACTTTCTTCACTATCTTCTGCTCTTGGATTCTTGCTCTTCGGACCTATCCTCTTCTTCTCTTGTACTGCCAAATAAACATGAGCATCGAGGATAACTTGTATCTAGAGAAGGGAGCGGACAGCTATGAGTTACTTGAAATGAAACAATGTTTCTGGAAAACTCATTTAGTCTGTACTGAACCGTAAATCATCTACAGTCGATGTTGTACAAGAGAGGGAGGTATTCCGTAACCCGTGATACTGACCATAGGGATAAAACTTAGTACTAGAGTTCACAACTAACAGAGAATGGTAAGGTTGGTGCAGCGACTTTCTATCTCCGAGACCTATATGTTAACTTGTTGCTCGTCAGTGAAGAAGTGAGACTGATCAATATATTCTGGCTTGCTGGCAAAGTATTGGCTTGCGTGCTCAGCACTGCAGGTGTAGTTTTCAACCTGAACTGTAGATCGGCGGAAACTCGAACAACAGGACATCCTAACTCGACATGTGGCTACAGTGAAACTTAGCAAACTTAGACGATTTCGATACTAAAATATTATACTAAATGGCGCCCGACAAAGCAGGAAGTGGCATTATATCTTATCCTCAAACGTTATTTAAATTGAGTTTGTATACTTGTTGCTTACCAGGGGACTGGAAAAATGCGATCGTAGTACCGGTCCAGAAAGGAGGGGTGACAAATAGGGTCAAAAATTACAGGCCAATGAGTTTGACATCAGTGGTAGATAAATTAATGGAGAAATTTTACTCCAACCACATCAGAGGTGTCCGTGAGGAATGTAAGCGATTTTCAAGTCGGCAACAAGTTTTAAGGCAACGATATTCGTGTGAATCTCGTCTATGAAAGATGTTTTGGATGAAATGGACAAGAGAGGCCAAATTGATTGTGAAGCACTAGATCTTTCAAAGGCTTTTGACAGAGTGAGCAATAAAATGGTGGTAAATAAGGTAAAAACTATTGGAGTGGATGAGAAAGTGATTTCCTGGGTAGAAGAATTCTTAAAAGGTAGAAACCAAAAACTAAGGGTAGGAAATGCAGTATCAAAAGAAGTGGAACTGAAAATGGGAGTGCCACAGGATAGGTATTTGGATGACTGCTATTCATTATTCTAATGAACGATTGTGTTGGTGGTTTACTGTCAGAAGTTATGTTGTTTGTAGATGACATAATGCTATATAATACATCATAACGATAGAATACTGTGAACAGCTACAGAATACCTGGATCAATATGGGATGAAGACAAATTCAAAGAAGAGTCAGCTTATGAGGTACACAGATAAAAAAATAAAGTTTGATTATGATTATTGTGGTGGACTGGCGAATCTTTTTGCTTTCGGTCTGCCACTTCCCGAGAGGTGCATTAAATTGTGGGTAAGACTCTAAGTCACGTGAGTGGTAGTTTTTCATAAAAGATACTCTCAGCAAGGTATACACACATTTACATTTCTTTACACACAGTTAATCCTCCTTAAACTTCTTGAGCCCTTCAATGGTTAAGCTCATTACTACTTGCTTGTAATGCCTGATATCCCCATTACATGTTCCCAAATGATTTCGTCCCACCTGTTGGGTTTTGAAGATGATGGTGTACGCTTCTAGCAGTTTCCAGCACTGCTTCGCTGCTAATGTCGACGGATAACTGTCCGCCTCGAACATGCCGCGGCCGATCTCTTCATCGACCTGGAACAAGAGCCTCGAGCCTCTGGTCAACTGATCGACAAGCTTGGCTGCTCTCTCCTTCCTGCATCTTGGTTTTGATCTCCAGTCTCCTGCCATCCGACGGTGGTAAGGAGGCTTTTCGACCAATCGCGGCCTCCGCGACTCTTCCATCCTTTGCCAAATCACGTCGTGTTTCAGCGTATTCTTGCTGACTCCCGACCTGCCTTCCTGGGCTTTGGCTCATGCATCACCACATTCCAACGTCTGAATTAATTTCCCTTTGCTGTTGCAATTGACCTGCTTTAACTAGAGCTGTATGAAATTGTAGCTGTGCAATACATTACCAAAAATCCCGTGGGCTGCCACATTCTAATGTAGAGAAAGAATTGCTTGTTGAAGGCTTGAAATGTAAATACCTTGGCAAAATATTTCATAACAAACTCAATAGGGTATGTGAATGTATTACTTTTATATTTTAAATCAATTATTTACACTGTACATTAAATAATATAAAATTGATGGAAATATTAAAAATTAACATCGAAATAAATATTTTAAAACTGAAATCAAATTTTGGTGGTTTAAACGCTGCCATTTCACCGCACTGTCACCGTGACGTGTCTGCGACTTCACTGACGTAGTGTATATTATAGAGTATTTTATCTCAAAAGTTCTATAATTCGATATCGACATTCTAATTTCGTCATAAACCATTTTATAAATACTGTAATTTACCTATGTGTAAAAATACGATATGAAATGCACATCATAAAGTGTATTTCCCGCGAGATGCGAATGTAAGAAAAAAGTGATGTAATGCTATGAGAAGAGATAAAGTATCTGCAACTAGCTGTTTATATTATTGTGAAGATAATTTTAATGTAAGTACATAGTTGATAATGTTATTATGTTACATTTGTTAAAATACATAACAATTCGTTACCTATTCAAACTCTAATGATAACTTAGCTTACAAAAGTTTCATAGGTATAGTTTTCAAACCATTTCACATTCAACCTTAATCCAAAGCATGTAAGAACTCTTTTAAAACCTATAAAGGAGACCATCGGACATTTTAAGAAACAATTTCAATCTCCTGCATATATATTGAAGGGTATATATCTGTGCTTCCGTGGTTCGGATTCCACGTTAAACTGTAGGTCCCAGAGGAAAGGAACTGGCCATACTACCTCTGACACAATGGCTTAGTATGCCTCCTTCGGGAGGATCCAACCAACCTTCGGGTTGTGGATTAAGGTAGTGGTATATCTGTGCTACCGTCATGTTTTCAAATGCGCCATAAGAAAAAAATAATAATATAACTAATAATTTAAAAAAAAATGACTGTAGGTGTCTGTTCTCTGATTTTCCCACCCGGGTTCAAATTCCCAAGGACTCATATTTTTATTTATTTTTATCTGCAGAAATTGATGAGCGCGAAATTTTTATCCTATTTTAATTTCATTTACTTATTTTTATTGCCTGAAATAATATTTAAAACCAGTAACATGTACTTCTAACAGATACAACAAATGCAATTGTGGCCAATATATTAACAATGACTTCGTAATACCTCACCCATAGCCACTGAAATTTGTCTAGGAGGTGAATCTGTTTTCGTTACGTACATAATTTTCAATCATTTACACGTTACAACTTTACGGAATTAAAAATATCGATTGTACAAAAGAGAAAAAGAGATCTTCTCGATGTTACGTATTTCGTTTAAAATACTTCTTGTCATCACACTAGTACAGAAACGACGAAAATGAAATAAAGTAAAACATAATACCCATTTCAATTGAAAACACAACAAAACAATAAACTTATTAACAAAAATGGAAAAAATGAAAGAATGGAGACTTTTCTGGCGTATGATTGCAATGAATTCTTCGCCGATGTACAGCCAGATTACGTTGTGAAAACACAATCCGGCGGTACACACGTGAAGACTTTATTTCGAAAAAAATAAAATAAAAATTTATATATATATTTTCTGAAAAATTGGCGCTGTCTTGTATGTAATGTGAATTGTTTTAAATATTATTTCACTCAATAAAAGTTTGTAAACGTAGTGGAAATAAAATAATTTTGTTTATTAGTTTCTGAAGGTAAAAATAAATAAAAAGATCTGAACCCGGGTCGAAAAGTTATGTTGCAGACATCTTACCGCCTACACCATCCCGGGTGTTTACACTTCAACATAAGATTGAAATCCGTTTTTAAGATGTCTGATGGTCCTCATACCTCTAGTTAAATGCTCTTCTGCTACTTTACAATGTTACTAAATTCAAAGCCTGTTAAAAATGACGTGACGGGCTGTCGGAGTGTTCTGGCAAGTCATTTCTTTACAATTAACTTAGTAAAATTGTTAAAAAAGGCTCAATGTAATTCCTTGCGTCTTACCTGTAACCAGTGCGCGAGTTTTAGTTCTGAAGGGCGTCCTGTCACGAAGTGGAGAGTGTTACGACTGCATGGAAGGCGACGTTTAATTATTCAATATTGCCTCTTGATTTATTGAAAATGCGAATGGGAATAATGGAGTTCTTCACGGAGACTGATTCTTAGCAATTACAAGGGATTGTTTATAATCAAAATAGACCTAAATTCAGTGTTTCTGAACTTCTATACGACTAGAAACACTTGGCTGGATCTAAACTCCACTATTCCAGTTTTCGGCCCTGTTTACAAGGAAGGTTCTCAGTATAATTGTATAGCATTTCGTAATTGCAGGGTGGCCAGGTGATTGCAGGCCTTGCAGTAAATTTCCTGTTTGATAACAGCTTCGAGCTGTGAGTAGTACGAGTCCAATCCATTAATAACATGACTCCTTCCATACCAGCAGGGGAAGTAACTCATAATTTAACCTCTAAAGCGGGACATATATAATGAATTATTCGCTTTATTCAACATATAATCGTTTATTTTTTATTAGCGTAACAAAATATTATTGAAAACTAGCCCCAAAGCCCGTAAAAAATGACGGGTTTAACGGAATGTTCAGGCAATCAATTTCTTTGGAGTTGCTTAAATAGAATTCATAGTACCTGGGTGACCGATCTTCACTCGGTATCGTTCAAATTCTGTTCAATATGCAAGATTTTGAGTAAAGTTTGATTAAAGTTAAAGGTTTTTTTGAAGGCTTCATAGGCATTTTTTAATTACACAGTTTCTTGCAAAGAGAAGCTTAACTAACATCAGTAGGCTTATTGGTAGGTACCTGAATCCTACGAGACGAGCCGTTTTCGAGATACCAACCCAATTTTTTTTTAAACAAACTTCGGTATAGCAATTTCCGAAATCGTCTGGTTTACCACCTCATAAATTTTTTAAAGAAAAATGCTATTAATATGTTAAATAGAAATATTAATGCTAATCAAAAATTAATTAATAGTGCAGGATTAGTGGTAATTACTTAGACGAATACATCATCAGTACTAAATTAATTCACTGCTATCACTCCTATAAAACTACGCTCTAACCTCTCACCACCAACCCTGCCATTCTAAATGATAAGAAAACAATTTGAAGATTAGTAAAGCACAAGGTCAGACGCTTCAAAAGGCAGTACTATATTTATCAGAAGCTGTTTTTCGTATGAATGCATGTATGTGGCTTTTTCATGGGTTTGTAGATTTATTAATATTTATTTTTGTGTTAGATATACAGGTATATACGATCATAAAATCAAAGATGATCACATTACAACTGCTAATATTGTTTTCAGAAAATTTATGTAAAGAAGATTGAAAAAAAGGACTTCTGGCAAAGCCAATATTTAATTTTTTTTTTGAAATGTTTTACAATTAAATATGTACTACTTAATATTAACGACTTTTTACAGTGAAATTGATATTTATTACTGCTCTTCAAAATAAAATACCTTTCATTAATAAATACTTGCATTTACTTATTATTATATTACCATTCGGTGATTGCTCATGATATTGTGCTAATTATTCGCATGGGTCAGTTAGTATACATGAATTGTTTGTTTAAAGATATGAGTCCCTTGTTGAATCCAAAGAGAACCTAACTATTAGTAGGCTTTCTAGTACTTGAAAAGTCTACGAGATGGAGTTAGAGCCGTATCCGAGATAGCAAACTCAAAAACTGTTCGTTTTATGTAAATTAGAGTTTTTGCAGGGATGAAACCTATTTAGATAAACTAAAACAGAAAAACTTTACCTAAATATGAAGTTTCATCCAAATCGTTAGCGCCATTTCCGAGTCCCAATATATATATATATGCAAGAAATGCTCACTTAAAGATATAAGATAAAATAAAGCTCAATGTAATTTATAGTCCCTTGTGCGGTAGCAAAAAGTTTGTTGTTAACTTGCTCCAGGTTGCAGTTTAGCCTAACCACACTCTCCGCCAATATTACCGCTAGGAAATCAGAGTTTCAATACTTTCCCTGTATCGCGTATCAGTGTCATCATGCATCGCGATATAAACTTGATCCAAAATCTTCACGGTTTCTTACAAGTATTATTTTCTATGATGGAGATCGATGTTTTAACGGATGACACAGCTTACAAGCGGCTGAAATAATGACCCCAGTGAACACGAAGGATGCTAAAAATAAATCGTAACAACTTACAATATGCCACGTAATATTAGTTTTAATTGTGGTTTAGCCCGCATAGTTTGCAATCAATTTGGAACTTCTTTCATTCAAACCAAGTAATGATTTCAGTAAAAAAAAAAAAGCAACTGATAATTAATATGTCAATTTAAAAGAAATTCATACTTTTCTTTCAGTGTTCTAGCAATTCATTTAATAGCAATTGCTTAAATAAATAGAATTGTTATAAAATTAAAGCTCAATGCAATCCCTAGTGCCTTGCGCTGTAACAAAAGGTTTCCGTTACCCTTCTGGCCCAGGTTGCATTTCGACCTAACCACATACTACGCTAAGCTTACCCCCAGATAAACAACACTTTAATCACACGCATATTAATACATGTACAATATCGCATTTCAGCGGTAATAATGCACCGAGAGATAAACTAAATAAAAAACCTATAAAGGTTCTTCCATTTTACTTTTTTTATATTCGTGGTTCAGATGTATACTACAACCTTTGAATGGCTGACACAGATACATGAGACTGAAATATGGCATCAATAATAGCAAAGGAAATTAGAAATAAAACTTAGCAACTTATGTCATTCCACGTAATATTAGTTTTAATTGTAGTCTATGCTATGTAGATCGCGGTCAGTGTGGAATTGCTTTCGTTAAAACTAGGTAATGGTTTAGGTAACAGAACACTCATGAAAACAAATTAAATTATTAAAAAAAAATTAAATTAGTCATGATGCCCTCTGCTGTAAGTTTAAGTGCCAGTTCTAATAACAATCTATTAAAATTACCGCTAACATTGCGAAAATTAAAGCTTTTGCCTTACATATCTGTGGCCAAATATTTTAACGAATACTTTTGCATAAAACGAATATTAAATAAATGTAAACAAGTAATAATTATTATGTCGATTTAAACGGAGTACGTACTTTTCTTTCAGTGTTCTGACGATTAATTTATTCGCGGATACTTAGCTAAGTAGATCTGTTATTAAATAACATGCATAACCTATAACAACATCTCTGGTCGTTAGTTGTGCAACAAAGGCGAAAAGCGTGACTTCATAACGTGACGCCATAGTGTGATGTCGCCGCGTGACAGAAAACGACCAAATAAGCGTTTTATAAGAATAGATTCTGCGAAGCCTATAATTTTATGTAGAAGAGATTCGAAGTTTAAAGTTTTTATCCTTTTTTTACATATGTTTAATTATGATTAGGCACAATTTGCGAGTCATTGAAATGTGTATGCGAACAAACAGAGAAAATATGAGGTGATTAGCCATCAATTACAGCAAGGCTTAGGAAATGGACATTTCGAGTTAGGTGTTTGTCTTTCTCGTGCTGTTTGTATTTTGTATAAACTACACACTGAGCAATCCGTAGAAATCCTAAACGGGAAACGACTGTTCGGGATAGTTATCGAATTACGGTTTTTCGAGTTTTAATTGAAATAAAACTCGATCCAGATTAAAGGTACGAAATATTGAATTCAAGCTAAACATTAATGCAGAAGTCGCTCTCCTATAAGCTGCCCCTTAAACATACTTTTCTTATAATGCCTTACTTCTATACGTGGCTTAAAATTTCAATTTAATAACACAGTGGGACTTTAAGGATTGGGAGAGATAGCCTCTTGCAACCAAATATCAACATCTCCTTCACGTGGTGCTCTGCAATTGCACTGACGAGGCTATTCCCGGTATAAGGAGTTATACACTACTTGCCAACGGTTTCCCGGAAGAAGGGCACAAGAGAGAGGAGCGGTCTATGGCACCCTCTTGGCCTTGCGATTAGAAACGGCCCATAAAGGCGGATGAATCAGAAATGATCAACGGCAAAAGGTAACGGGAAGCCACTGCATTAAAGACCAAAAGGGTACCGCGAGGACATGTAATCCTCTCAAATTGCTTATAGAATGATGGCTTCTTCCTGGGTAAAATATTCCGGAGGTAAAATAGTCACCCAATCTCCGGGTGGAGACTACTCAGGGAGCAGTCATCAGAATGGATAGAAACATACTATTAGTCGGAACGTGGAATGTTAGAAGTCTGAATACACCAGGTAGATTAGAAAACTTTTAAAGGGAGATGGAACGATTTAAGTTAGATGTCATTGGGATAAGTGGGATTAAGTGGAATGAAACACAGGATTTCTCATGTGGAGAATACAGGATGATTATCACATAAGCTGTCAATGGAGTTACTGGTGTAGCATTTATAATAAACAAGAGAGTTGGGAAATGAGTGAGTTATTATGAACAGTTTAGAGACAGGATTATTTTGATGAGGGTAGAAACTAAGCCTCCACCAACCACCTTAGTATAACTGTATATGCCAAAGTCACACGAAGATGATGAAGAAATGGAAAATAGATTATGAAATTGAAGATTTAATCAATATGTGAAGGGGGATGAAAATCTAATAAACATGGGTGATTGAAATGCGATAATGGGAGAAGGTAAAGAGGGGAATACTGTAGGAAGGTTTGGTCGAGGAGAAAGGAATGAGCGAGGAACCAGGTTGTTAGAATTTTTTGAAAACACACTATTTAAGAATCGTACACGGAATATTTCAACAGGAGACCTCTAGAAAATACAGATAGATATCACCTAGATTATATCATAGTCAAACAAAAATTCAGGAATCAAGTTCTAGATTGTAAAGCATCTGATAGTTACGAAGAACATGCCGAAATTCAAGAGAATAAAGAAACAATACGAGCAGAACACACTGGAATTGAACAATATAACATGAGAGAAGAATTTGCATAGATGGTAAACTTGGAGGAGTTCAACTGAGGAAGAATGGAATACATTGAAGAGAGAAATAAACAAAGCTGGTAAAGAAACATTAGGCTTAAGGAAACTAGCCTCCCGAAAACCTTAGATCACAGAAGAAACTTTGGGGTTCATGGATCAGAAAAGAAGGCACAAAAATGCTCAAGATGAAGCAGGAAGAGAGCAGTACAGACTTTAGAAATCAGACATACAGGAAAGGCATAAAAGCAATGGAAGGTGGTTGCAACAAAATGGTCGTAGGTAAAGTAGACGTGGCTATAAGGCGATCAATTTTTTTTTTTGAGAAATGAAAAAAATATGTATAAACATTAAAGCTACTGTAGGGAAACCTCTTTTAAACTAAGAAGACAGAGCTAATCGATGAAAGGAATAGACAGCGAAACTGTATAATGTGGATGATTTGAACAACAGTGTATTGAAGAAAGAAGTTGAAGTCGACATTGATGACTTAGGTGATCCTGTTTTAAGGACATAATTTGATAGAGTTTTGAATGATTTGAAATTAAACAGAGCAGTTGGAACTGATGAGATTCCTGCAGAACTTCTTAAATCCCTAGGAGATGAAGGAATCCAAAGATTATTCAAACTGATATCAAACAGTTAACAAACAGTAGAGATTCCCAATGATTTTAATAATAATATCATCTTCACACTTCCGAAGAAAGGACAAGCCAACAAAAGTGAGAATTATCGCACCATAAGTCTGACATGACATGCTTCAAAACTACTGACCAGGATAATATCCAGAAGAATAGAAGGTATAGTAGAAGAGATAATATGCGAAGATCAGTTTGGGTTGAGGAAAAACCGTTTTTTTTTTAACTGCTTTACGTCTCTCAACAGCGAGGTCTTTAGAGACGGGAAAGGATGGGGGGGGGCAAGGATTGGGAAGGAATTCGGCCATGGCCTTTTGAAGGAAGCATCCCGGCATTTGCCTGGAGTGATTTGGGAAACCATGGAACACCCAAATCTGGATGCCCGGACGGGGATTCGAACCTCCGTCCTCCCGAATGCGAGGCGAGAACGCTAGCCGTTACACCGCCACGCTCGGTAAAAAACCGTAGTACAAGAGAATCAGTTCTGGCTTAAGATACGTACTTGAATGGCAAACAAAGAAAATGATACTTTATGGCTTTTGCTTATTTAGAAAAATCTTTTGATAATATTAGGTGGATAAGATGTTCAAAATTTTAAAGAACTCAAGTGTAAATATCGGGATAGAAGAATATTTGTAATCTATATAAGAGTCAAGTAGCTATAATAAAAGTAAAGAATCATGAGAGATATGCATTAGTTAAAAGGGGTGTTAATATTAAATTTGTATGTATAGGAAACAATAAAGGAAGTAAAAGAAAAATTTGGATGTGGCATAAGTGTTCAAGGAGAAAAAAATCAGTATGTTGCAGTTTGCTGATGACATTGTCCTGTTAGCAGAACAGACTGAGGATCTTGAGAACTTACTGAATGGCATGAACAAATTACTAAAAGAAGATTTTGGACTAAATATAAATCAAAGCAAGAAAAGTGATGAAATATAGCAGAGAGGATAGCAACAATAGTAGATTATATATAGAAATAGGATCGGAAGCAATAGGACAAGCAAGTGAATTCTGCTACTTGGGAAGTAAAATTACAACTGACGGGCGAAGCGGGAATGATCTTAAAAGAAGAAGAATAGCACTAGCAAAAAACGCCTTCTTGAACAATAGAAGATTTTAGTTTTAAACATTGATCTAAGTCTCAGTAAGAACTTTTTATAACTTTGTGTGTGGAGTACAGCACTATGTAGTAGCGAGGCAATAGGTTTAGAAATACCAGAAATAATGAAAATTGAAGGATTTAAAAGAACGACACTGAAAATAAATTAAGGGGACAGATAAAGTAGGAAATGAACGTGCTTTCGAAAGGTGAGAAAAGAAGCTTGTGGAAGAATCTTACAGAAAGAAGAGACAGTATAGAGGTTCACGTTTTAAGACATGCGGGATTAGTTAGTCTGTCAGCGGATGGATCAGTAGAAGGAAAGAACTGTGCAGGTAGACAATGATTACAATATAGGTTAGTGCAAGATAGGAAGGGTTGAAAGATTGCACCAAACCGTCGAAAGACTGATGACAGCAAAAAATAATAATTGTGTGAAAGCTAGCAGCCTGTTTCGTGAAACGGGTATCTACGAGGCGTGAGAAGTATAGCATGCCAGTTTTTGCGGTGTCAAAAATCACCTTAGCGTTCCGTGTAAAAGTAACAGATCTATTCGTTTCATGAGGCAGGTAGTTAGCACGAACAGGTATTTCCAATTTTTTTTCTGTTCATGAATTCTTATATTTTTTCGTAGCGTGGAGTTCCATAGAGATTACATTCAGCACATGATAGATGTAACACTTAATTAAAATTGCCTTTAACCTAAGTCCGAGTGAAACTAGGAGCCCTCAATCACGTAATTTTTCTTTTCCTTGATGTAAGTGTTTTTATTAGATGCTGAAAGGTAGCATACTTGTGCGCAGTAACAATGTATGGTTTACACTGACGTTTTGTAAGTTTTTTCCATTGTATATTATACAGTTTAAGATTTTTATCGTGTCTTCTTCTTCTTTTTTTTGTTATTGTATAATACGTATACAACCTGTACATGAATTATTTTTTCCAATACAAGTTCCGTACTCTACCGCGATTTACTGCTTTTGTATTTTTACAACTTACAGATCCCTTTACAATGATAAAAAGGGTTGATCGTGGTCTTCTTAAACAGTATTTTCTATTAACGTTGGATTGCCAGGATACTATCAGAAGTGAACTGTATAAGCTGTTCTGTTTTCTTACGTCATCGCGTTAGTCTTCCTTCACTGAGTCATTATAGTACTAATTTAAGGACTTCCGATACGCTACTCCGGTAAACAGTGAGAACTTGTGAAGGAAATCACATCAGCCAGTTGTTCCCGATGCACTGGGTTAAAACAAATACGTAAGAGAATCCTGGTGTTATGCTCCGACAAACACCTGCGGAGTTAATACTTGTAATGACAGAGGTACTTATGGGTTTACTGTTTCTTGTAGTGTACTAAATTACACTAGTACATCCCGTCACCTTGAACCCATTTATTAATATCGCTTCTTAATATAAGAATTGCTTCATTTTCTACAACAATTTTTGATAAATTCATTTAGTATTTAATCAACAAACAAATTGACATATGATGCTATTAACTAATATACTTCCATTTTCTTTTTATCCACTCGCAATTTTTATATATACATATTAATAATCTTACTTTAAGATTAATAACAAATCATTAATCATTTTAGTAGTTTAATGAACATATAAAACAATAACAGCTGGAATCTTTCCTTTACACATTCTTTTACATATTAATCTTGATTTATTGTGTCGGCTACAACATGGTGATCCATTCGTCTCCAAGGTCAGAAATCAACACACACACACACTCCCTTGACAACGCCAAACTATAATCCACAGATCATCATTCTCGGTGCCCAGAGAAGTATTATTTCTTTCCTACTCAGAGAAACAAAATTAATATTCAAATAAACAGTTACCCTACATACTGTATGATAAAAACTATTATCAATCGAATACGTTGATAAATAGTAGCCAATCAAATTACTAGCCTATTGCTGACAGTATCATACTTGATTATTCCCAGTGATAACTGAATCGAAAATCACAAGTGAATTTCCACTGTTAACGGTTATTTCCTGAAAGAATATGTAGTTTTAAATTACCTAATTTCCCAATATTTCATCTTTTCAGCTTATAGTAAGTTATTTTAGATTTTATGTTATTCGCTATTTAATAATAAACCATCCAGAACATTGGTGTTAATTTACCAGAAAATAAAATGTCATAAAAATTCGTACTTTCGAATGAAAAACTCGTAACATTCTGTTTTCAATGCCTGGTTATGACTCCACTGTTCTTTACGTCCACAGACACTACAGCGTTTCAAAAGCAACATGACTGGTTTAATCAAAATTTCAATTAACAGTTCGCACCTAAGCCTCTGAATCAGTAATAATAAAACTATGGATGATTACGCGTTCGGCATCCGAAAAACATAACACAGCGACAGCCGTGTTTTCTGGCACAGTGCACGCAATTCACGGAACCTATTGTGTGGAAAAGAGCAGTTGCGCAGACAAATGAGCATCGATTTAATTCAGTCGAGAACTCTCGCAACCACAATGGAAGGTTTACTGTCAGCATTCAAAGAGCACGCATAATCGACCATCTAGAATTAAAAATAACACTTTAACAGTACCACCACGAGGACCAACCGCGAGAAGAGAAAACATTTGAATGCTGAATATGACATCACGCGAGTATTTCAGATCACTCTACTTCTGAGAATAATTAATTTTAAAATGTATTTTATAACTTATTTATGTTTAATTAGTAATGTAAAAAGTTGGTTGGTTTTGGATCTCAAAGGACGTACTAACAAGATTGGTGGGATTGGTAGACACGAATGTGAATAAAAGGGGTGATCAGAAACTAACATTGCAAGGCCGATCGTTCGTTATAGAGAAATTAGTAGTTTCAGGTAATTTTAAGACACGCGGTTGGTAACTATGCAAAGTTTCAGCAACCGCTACTTATACCGCCAGTTGTAGCTATATACAAATGGCGACTCGTTTTAAAAACAGGTCTCGCGAATAAATCCGCTCAGTTGCTGTAGGCGAAACATGTAATCGCGTCTGAAATTCACCGGCAGCTGGTAAAGGTTTACGGAGAAACTGCAATGTCTCGTCAGCGTGTAGCAGAACGGTGTCGAAATTTTGCGGCTGGTAGAGAAAACGTCATCGATGAGGATCGCAGTAGAAGCGGTTTCGTTGAGACATCATCGACCTCTCTCCCTTCAGGCCGGAACTCGCTCCTTGCGATTTTCACCCTCTTCCTCACCTAGAAGGCCGACGATTCGCTTCAGAAGAGGAGGCTAAACAATTCCCGACAACGTGGCTCAACACGCAAGGACACGATTTTTACCAGAAGGGAATATTCAAACTCATCCCACGAAGCGAAAAGTACCGAAGGCGATTTGGGGACTTTTGTTCTTTGCTGTCATCAGTCTTTTGACTGATTTAATACAATCCTCCGTCTCTTCCTATCTTGTGCTAACCTCTAAATCTCTACGTACCCCTTACAACCCACGTCATCAATTATCTGCTTCATATATTCTAATATCAGTCTTCCTCTAAAGTTCTTACCTTCGACTGTTCCCTCCACTAACAAATTAACAAGTTCAGCATGTATCAAAATATAGCCCTGGCAGCCTGTCTCTTCTTTCTGTAAGCTTCTTCCACTAACTTCTTTCCTCACCTATCATTTCCAAAACTCGTTCATTTCTTACTTTGTCTGTCCACTTAATTTTTAGCATTTTTTTTAGCATTGCATTTCAAAAGCTTCAATTTTCTTTTGTTCTGGTATTCCTAAAGTCCATGCTTCACTACCATAAAGTGCTGTGCTCTACACAAAGAGTTTTAAAAAGTTCTTTCTAAGTCGTAGATCAATATATGAAACTTAAATATTTGTCTTTTTCATAAATGCTGTTTATGCTAGTGCTATTCTGCGTTTAACATCATCCATAATTCAGACATCATTTGTAATTTTGCTTCCAAAGTAGCAGAATTCACTCACTTCTCCTATTGCATCCGATGCAATTTTTATATGTAATCTACTAGTATTGCTATCATTTCTGTTACATTTCGTCACTTTTGTCTTGCTTTCATTTATATTCAGTACAGAACCTTCCTTCGGTATTTTGTTCATTCCATTCAGTAACTTCTCAATATCCTCAGCCTGTTCTGCTAATAAGACAATGTCAACAGCAACTTGTAGCATATTTATTTTTTCTTCTTGAACATTTGTGCCACATGAAAATTTTTCTTTTACTTCCTTTATTGCTTCTACATAAAAGTTACTGCAACCTTGTTGCTCACACTTTTTAACTGATGCATGTCTCTCATGGATCTCTCTTATTATAGCCACTTGATTCTTATACAGTTTATAAAGTATTCTTCTATCTCGATATTTTAGACCTGACTTCTTTAAACATTTTTAACATCTTGTCCCACCAAACATGATCGCTTTTTCTAAATCAACAAACGCCATTAAATTATTATTATTATTTTTTACCCACCCTTCAAGTATTAATCTTAAAGCCAGAATTGCTTAGCTTGTACCGCGGTTTTTCCTAAACCCAAACTGTTCTCTTCTACTACCCTTTCAATTCTTCTGTATATTATTCTGGTCAGTATTTTTGGGGCATGTGACGTTAGGCTAATGGTGGGACAATTCTCACGTTTGTCGGCCTGTGATTTCTTCGGAAGATGATATTTTTATTAAAATCAGTTGGAATTTCTCCTGTTTCATAACTTTTTGAAATCAGTTTGAATAATATTTTTATTCTCTCTTCTCCTAGGGATTTAAGAACTTCTGTAGAGCTCTCATCAACTCCAACTGCCATATTTGTTTTCAAGTCATCCAGAGCTCTATCAAATTCTATCTTCAATACAGGATCTCCTAAGTCATCAATGTCAACACCACCTTCCTATTCCATTACGCTATTGTTCAAATCATCCCCATCATACAGTTTCTCAATGTATTATTCCTGCCATCAGTAAGCTCTATAGTCTAAATCAACAAACGCCATGAAATTATTATTATTATTTTTTATCCACCTTTCAAGTGTTAATCTTAAAGCCCATCGGCAGCTTTAATGTTTACATCTTTTTTCTTCATTTCTCCAATATTTTGTTTAATCTTCCAATATGAAATATCAACTTTACCTATAACCATTTCCTGTTCTACTTTTTCACGCTTTTTCTTTTGCTTTTTTGCGTTTCCAGTTTATTTGATTTCTAAATTGCCTGTATTGCTCTCTTCATGCTTCATACTGGGCATTTTTGTGCCTTCTTCTCTGATCCATCAGGTCCAAAATTTCTTCTGTGATCCAAGGTTTTCGGGCATCTTGTTCCCTAAAGCCTATTGTTTCTTTACCAGCTTTCATTATTTCGGTCTTTAATGCATTCCATTCGTCCTCGGTTGAGCTCCTTTCAGAGTTACTTCTTAGACCTAAGTCTACCATTACTGCAAATTTTTATCTCGGATTGTATTGTTTCAGTTAATTCACTTCCGGTATGTGCTACTTATATTGCTTCCTTATTCATTTGTATTTCAGCCAGCACTTCATTACTACCAAATTATGGTCAGAGTCTATGTCTGCTCTTGGGTACGCTTTACTGTCTAGAAATTGATTCCTGAATCTCTGTGTGACCAATATCTACCTGTATTCTCTGGACGTTTCTAGTTGAACATATTTATGGCATGATCCTTAAACAGTGTGTTTGCCACGACTAGCTTGTATCATTCACAAATTTATAATAACATGCTTCCTCGCTTATTCCTTTCTCCTAGACCATAACTTCCTACAGTATTGCCCTCTTTTCCTCCTCCCACTATAGTATTCCAATCACCCATGATTATCAGATTTTCCTTTCCCTTCAGATATTGGATTAATGCTTCAATTTCGGGATATATTTTCTCTATTGCTTCGTCATCTTCTTGTGACCTTGGCATACATACTTGTACTAACGTGGTTGGGGTGGGCTTAGTTTCTAACCTCATCAAAACTGTTAATAATAACTCACCCGTTTCCCTACACTCTGATTAATTACAAAACCTACACCAGTAACTCCATTAAAATCTTTTGTTTTAATAGTTCTGTGTTCCCCAGACCAGCAATCATGTGTATCCTTCGACTTAATCTCACTAATTCCGTCTGCCTTTTTAAGTTTTCAAACTTACCTGCCCTATTCAGACGTCTAACATTCCACGCTCCGACTCGTAGAATATTTCTATCCACTTTGATAACTCCTCGCTGAGTAGTCCCCACCCGGAGATCCGATTGGGGGACTCCGGAATATTTTACACAGGAAGAAGCCATCATGATATATGTAATTTGAGAGGATTTTTGGGTCTTTAATGCAGCGGCTTCCCGTTACCTTGTGCCGTTGATTTATTTGTGATTAATCCTCCTTTAGGGGCCCTTTCCAACCCAAAGGGCAAGAGGGTGCCCGCGACCGCTCCCCGCTCTTCGACCCTCCTTTACGAGGCCGTTGGCAAGCAGTGGGTGACTCCTTATACCTGGAATCTTTCAGTCGCCAGAGCCTCGTCCGTGCAAACAGGGTGCACCACGTGAAGGAGAGGTGGACATTTGGTTGGAAAAGGCTAATATAGCCTTTCTCAAACCCTTACACCCCAATTGGAGACTATGTCGGAAAATATCCTGATGTATGTACTATCATCTGGCTGTATTGGTTGTATGAAATAGAATGTACATGTTTCACTGCAGGCTTTGTAACTTTAGTTTCTGATCACGTGGTGTACGTAACAAATGTAAACGGAATTAATGAACAAGTTTTCATTTTTCGTTTTCATTAATATGCGAGAGTTACATTAGTAACTGTATAAACGCTTTACTAGGTAAAAAACTTGAACTTAGTTAAATCGAATTTGTAGTAAGCCGAGAGGAGGGAACTAACGAAAAGACGACTAGGAGAGAGTCGAACTACAAAGTCGACCTCGTTTCTGATCTAAGTCTTCGATGTAAGGTTATTAAACGGAAATCACTCCAGTATGATGCGTCAGATTTACAGTGTTTAATGTACGATATCCACATAGTTATATACAATAATTTATGCATAAGATTGAAGATGTAATATGAGTCGTCTTGGTGCGAACTCCCGAAGTTGTGTTTGGAAGTAGGGAGTTACTGAAGAAGTGTTTGTTCAGTAACTGAACAATAATGTTATGTCGTGAGTGACAAGTGCGAGCGAGAAAGTTGCGGGCACTTAGCTAATCCCTGAAATATATATATATTGCATGTCGATAGCTGTGGGAGAAATGGTCATTGAAAGTGGTCGACCTAGGGCATTCTTATATTTCGACCAGACGTGTGTGTAGCTATATATTCACTTTGCAGCCACAGCTACCTAGCGCAGACGATTGGTGTTTATTTGTGGTAGTAGCTGATTTGGCAGGGTATAATACAGGCTACTTTTTATCCTGGAAATGTTTAAGGTTCCGTGAAAAAACACAAAAACATTCATAATTCTTGACAAACTCGGACAAAGTAAGATCACAAGGCAAGACATATATAAAAATGATGTCATGGAGTGAGATGCAACTATAGCTTGGCTATTTAACAAATACTTTGAGGGCCCAGCAGCTCTTCTTACGGCGTTTTAACGTAGTTTTTTTAAAAATAAGGTATTGGTATGATTATAAAAGAATTGGAATTCTTTCCTGGCTAACGGTACCGTTAGACAGATTCACAGCACCCACGACATCCTGTATATTATACGAAGAATGTAATAACACACCCGCTCACTTGAAGCTTCGGATAAGCCATGTTATTAAATTTTTATTTTTTTCATATCTGAGCTCTTGAGAACGCTTCTTCTCTCCACTCCGTATAAATCAGTATTGATGTAACACAGCCTGTTAGAATGGAGCACCGTAATGCCGCATGGAGTAATATCTAAGAGAAAACCAAACCTCTAACCGAAGATCTGAGTATCACTGCACGCAGCATGCCAACTAGCAGTCAAGTATAACCCTCGAAGACTTCATTATCAGCAGGCGTTCTATTTCACATATGAGACAGTATCAACGCCCCATTTATATTTCCTTTGTGAGCTGGAAAGGTACTCTACGCTAGGTATTACTTCTAAGTATTTCAGTGAATTACTATTCCGATTCTAGATATTATTCGAGATGAAACCACTTTTACATGTCGTGTTCTTGTTATTTGCCTGTATAGCAGCTTCTACAAAGGGTCTAGTAATTTTCTTTCGTCTCACGCAATTTTGTATCTTTTTTGGCCGATCCGTATGTGTCGTTTTTCTAAAGGCTCTCGGAGTACGATAGTACTAAAGCGTTGTTATATTGGGCAAGAGGAAGAAAGGACCTAAAATGGCGTATCGGCTATCCTGATCATGGTTTTTATGTGGTTTTACGTAGTTATCAACACGAATGCTGATTTTTTCCCTTACTTGCCTTGTAAAGATTAAAAATTTACAAAGGAAATTACCCAAAAAAGCACCGACACAAAGATTATCCGCTTCGGAGATAAATATTGTCCTAAAATAACCCTGTCGACTGGGAGGAAATGTTGTACTGTCTACGTTTAGTTGCCACATGTGAATAGTTGCTAGCGTTTAATGTTATGATGCTCCTTTTAGTGTTTCTAAATTAAGTAATTTGATGCTAGTTATCCATCACATATTTTCCAGAAGTATTACCACATATATCATAGATACGTCTTAGCACAGTGAGACTGCAGTTGTCGCTCGTTATGCTTGCGGAAGCTGTGACGATTTTAATACCAACAAGCAGGAGAGTTGGTTTCAGTGCGAAGCAACTCGGTCGGATTTGTAAACTTCATATACCCACTGCTCTCTACCACTCTCGCTGGCTCCTAATAACGAGAAGCCCTTTCGCTTCGGCACAATGTCGGATGTTATTTGCCGTCTCTTTACTCATCACTCTTGGAATTGCGACTTAAGCTTTTCGGCTCCACAGTTGGTGCAAGCACGCGAGCCAAAGAATTCTGCTAAGTCAGCGTATATTGCTCGGATTCAAATATTAAAAAGAATAATCTTCTAACTTCAGAAGGAAGCAGCAAAATCAAGCTGATTTTTTACCTTATGGCGAATTATTACTAAGGAAAGATGATGCCATGACGATGAAATCATGACTACCCATGGGAAATTAAACTTAAATAATACTCCATTGACTTGATTGCGTCTAGATGATGTTTTCTTGCATATGGTGGCTGTTTAAACCTTACTATGTGCAGACATCACAATTGTAGGGTAGACATTCTGTCGAGCAAAAGAGTGAACCATTACGTCACAGAAGAGAAACAAGATAGCCGCTTGTACCGTTATATACCATACATGTAACAGCAGAACGTAAACTGGAGCTACCTTATATATTGTATTACTGTAAAAAAAAGTGTTACTTTGTTTACCTTCTGTAAATACATTGTTAGAATGTTTCAATTCAGTTGACTAACTTAATACATATTCCCCCGTTAATACTTAATGCTTATACTTTTACGCATCGTCAACGTTGAGGTCATTATAGGCAGGGAAGGACTGGAGACAAGGAACGGGATGGAATCGGTCATGGCCTTTTGAAGGAACCATACCGTCATTCACCTGGAATGATTTGGGGAAAACCCATATCTTGATCTCCAGACGGGGATTCGAACTCACGTCATCCCGAATGCATGGTCAGAACGTTACAGCTCACCAATCACGCTCTGTGCGATAATCTGAGCACTTCGTATTGAACAGATGCCCTTTTACCTCTTCCGATGCAAGATGCAAAACAACAAAACAAACAGCTTCCTTTCACTGCCATACAGTGAAATGAATGAGTTTGTTGTGTTCCAGAGTCAGGCGCGGTGAAACTCTTGTAGATATAACAACAAGGTAATGTGTTGCAGGCCTAAGGAATAGAGGAAGTAGAGGTGGTATGTCGCATGATTGCTTTTCTGGGATTTAGGGATAACATAAAATCTTTATTTCATTTCGTTCGTAGCAGTCAAGACCAGCCCAGAGCTGTTTCATAGTTTGTAACACTAGGATCGGATGTTCTGCCGAGTCGTTATCAACCTCTGTTCTCGTGGCATCTGAAACTTACACCTTACCATTGCATGGTTATGCGTGGGAGTGGAACCAGTGTTTCAAGGACAAGTCGCTCGCGGCCAGCCGTAGCGAGCGGTCGCACCGAACTTCCCTCAGAGTGTTGTGAGGTTAAGTGATAGTTTATCAAGACGAAGAGCCTCTACAGTATTACTGAAGAGTGTTTTGAAGAATCTACAGGAGCCCGACAGTGAAAGGGAAAACCTCTCCAGTGAATTTGACTCGGAAGAGATGGAGTTCTCAATCAGAAAGGCAGCAAGAAACAGATCCCCCGGGCCTGATGGAATACCATTTGAATTCTACTCCACGTTCTGGCCTCTCATAAATAGGAAACTACTGCAAGTAATGAATGAAATATGGCGGAAAGGCACTATACCACAAGTCTTCAGTGAAGGGATAATTGTACTGTTACCAAAGCAACAGCAAAGCAAATAGATGAGGCAATTGAGGCCGATAACATTACTAAACTCAGATTTCAAAATATTAACCCGAATGTTAAAGAAAAGACTAGAACCGTATTTAAGCAGGATCCTAGGCAGTTATCAATCAGGCCCTATACCAGGACGAGGTATAATCCAAGCCACGAATGAATACAGGGATGTCATCTCCATAGCCGCTGAAAAAAAATCACGCGCAGCAATATATTTTGCCGACTTTGAAAAAGCCTACGACCGCGTGAACCACCAGTTTCTGCTAGAAGTATTAAGGAAATTTGGTTTAGGCATCAGTTTCACCATGGTGGTGGAAAAAATAACAACTAATGCTTCCTCAAAACTCCAAATCAACGGTACATTGACCAGATGCTTCAAAATAACGCGATCCGTAAGACAAGGATGCCCTCTGTCTATGATACTTTTCAGCATTTCAATAGAACCTCTATTAAGACATATAGACAAAACCATCAATGGCTATCCTTTCGACGGAAAACGTGTAAGCTGCCGAGCATACGCAGATGACGTGGGCTTCTATGTTACTTCACAGGGCGACATGAATAAAATCATAAACGCCATCAAACTCTTCCAACGAGCAACAAACGCAAGAGTAAACGTTAACAAATCCGCACTACTTCACATTGGTAAAGGACTCACAGGCACGGGGAAAAATCTTCTGGGTCACGAAGTTACGAAACACACATCCCTAGGAATAATACTCGAGGAAAACCCGAAAAAAATGTCCACAAACAATTGGAGAAATACCTTAAATAAAGTAAGAGCAATTCTGAGAGCGCACAGTTTCAGAAGCCTCAACATGGTCCAAAAATCAAGAATGATAACCACCTGCATCCCAGGCAAAATAAGCTACTTAGCCCAGGTATTACCAGCGCCTGACCCCATTGCGGAAAATCTGCAAAAAGCCTTGTGTTGCTTTGTATGTCAAAACGACATATTCAAGGAAAAATTTGAAACGCTAACCCGACCAAAAATAATGGGAGGCCTGGACGTCATCAATGTAAAGGCCAGGTCCAAAGCTTTACTGATACACGCAATAGACAAGCTGAAAGACAACAACGACTCCAGTTTCACAACTTCAGTTATGAGGCACTACAAACCACAATGCACGAAAGCCAAAGTCTACACAGGAAACATAGGGAAGAACTTAAACCAGCTCAAAATCTATTTTCTAGAAAAAAGTTATTTCGAAACGAGTTTAGACCCTCCGCCACCCAAAACAACAAGGGACATCTATATTAGACTTTCAACAAAGGCCGAAAGAAACAACATTGAACTAAAGTATCCGAGCACTAACTGGCCCCAAGTTTGGCGAACCATCTTTAACACAAAACCTTCCATCCGAGGTAATGTCCGCATGGTATAAAACAACCAACGAACTAATACTGACAAACGAAAAACTTTTTCGGATTCATCTCTCGGCAACTGACAGGTGCCACAAATGCGGCAACACAGACACCCTTTTCCACCGCTTCTCGTGCGGCGAAACACAGCGCATTTGGACATGGCTGAAATACAAGTTAGCACAGCTGGACGGAACCACAATTTCACTACAAGAAATCCTCAGACCGGATAAGATCCGAAAACCAGAACGGAAACAAAACGCCGCAACATGGTTGCTAGGTCACACAGTACTATATGTTTGTCAACTCCACGACAAAGAATACAGCAATTACATCTCCTTCATGGAGAGAGAATTCGCTAAGGCAACCACTTCTCCCCGTTACGCCAGCTCATATGGCAACGCACTGCAAACACTCGTAATGGGCGGACACCCAAGCATTCCGTAACAACACACACAGGGGCGCCAACCCGGAAGAGCGCAGGAGAAGACAGCTGCCGAAGAAAAACAACCACGCTGCAAGCCCACAAGAATTGAACATTGTGAAAGATGAATTTAACAGAAGCATGTATCTTCGTATCTCACATCCAAGAAGCCTGTATCTTAAATCTTTGTATTTGCACAACACCTTGATTTTGTGTCTTGTATCTTGTACCTGGCATTGATACCTTGAATCATACAACTTGTAATTGTACCTAGTACCATACATCGTCGAATTTTGTAATCAATACATAGCAAAGTAAGAAACCAAAAAAAAAAAAAAAAAAAAAAAAAAAAAAAAAAAAAAGGACATGAGAAACTACCGTCAGCTACCAACTTGCTGCGTTAAGACTTTCCCACTACCCAAGTGCATAGTATACGTCATTAGTAGCCAGTCAGAACACTTGCTTGTACTAAAATCTTAGCTAGCCAATCGGGAGCTAGCTCCATTCGTGCCGACTGGTCGCCATCATGGCGAAAACCTTCGTTCGCCAGTCGCTTCCACCTTCGACTCACAACAACATCTCTACACTGAGGAAATCTGCTGTTAGCTAATTATTCCATGTTGAGCTTATCTAATATTTCATGATAGTATTAAATCAGGATCTGAAGTGTTTGTAATAGTGTTCTTCCCTTCGAAACGTATTGCTAACAAATAGCCAATTGCTTTATACGCTGTTTCCTTTCAAGCTACCTGATCACTGAAGTAAGATATAAGACAAATCTAGATAAATTATGCTAAGTGTTCATTCAGATGTCTGCCAAAACGGTAACAGAAGAGAGTAAAGATATTTACAGAGCTTGTTTACTAACTGCTAGTATCAAAGAAGTATGTAACCTAATCCTCGGCACGACATCGCAGACAGTAAATCGTACCGTTTACTGGCGGTGGTCGAGGCGAATCCAAAATCCATCTGTCGTAATTAAAAGCTTCTACTCGGCTATCTCACACGCGACTGATAGAGTAATAGTGCATATAGAATCACTTTGGGTTTCACAAAGGTTATTGGGGTAGTAATAGTTCGAGGTGCTGGAAGTAGTATTGATAGTAGACCTATTGAATGTGACCTAAGGTAGATGATGACGGAGGCACAGATTACAACAGTGAAAGTGATACGGATCCTGAATAGTCAAGAACGGCTGCAGTTGAATCCAGCTGTGAGGATGATGAACCTGGAGACGTAAGTTCTGCTTGGGAATGACATAAAGTCTGTATACATTATTGGTCGCTGGTATTAACCTAAATAAAAAGAGTATTATTATTACTATTTATTATTTTTTCATTGTTTTATTGTAGTGGCATTCGACTACATAGGCCATACAGCCAACTCAGTGTGATTATCATTACTCTTCCAGTATATGAGTTTCTCCATTATATTGTTGCAACTAAGTATGGACACATGTACACTAAGGACGGAGACGACATTCACACATACACACAACACTGAAAAACTCGTGCCCGCGGCCGGACTCGAACCGGCGACCTTCGGCACGCGGAGCCAGTACTCTAGCCCCTGCGCTACCGAGGCCGGCAATAAAAGAGTAAGAGCGCGTTTTATAAGGTTTTTAACTAAAATTGTAAGGAAGTCCAATTCCAGATACTTTTTTAGGTTAAAAACTGATGGTGATGGGATAAAAATAGTTCAAGGGTAATGAAGGATCATGTCATAACTATTTGCCAGACTGCTACTAGTGAACTGCAGGAACACAATGAACAAAAAGTAATACAAATGCACAAACTATAAGTTTTTTAGTGGTAGAACCTTGGATGTTTTCTCCTTCAGCTTTTGCGAATCGTTGAATTCTGGTTATTACAGCCATAGGCAGAAGAGTTGATTTGGGGGGGGGGGGCGTTTTTTAAACTGGTTAGCAAGGGCTATTATAGATCGGTGGTGATCATATGTTATACCCTTGAGTTAGTGTGGGTAGATTCGGAGGGAGGGGATAGTATTAACTGCTTACCGTAGCGAAAGAATGACAGAGCGAAATCAGGCCTACACGGAGATGCTGAATTTGTGGTAGGAGTTCAGTGGTGGCATTAGGATAATCAGAATGGGATGTCCACCCCTTATCACAGAATGTGGTGGTCATAGGCTTGACCGCTCTAAAAAGTGGGATAGGGGGCGATCTGTGGCGTATGAGACGGCAAAGTACAATGCAGGTGCAGGCGGAAATTTTCCTATCAATACATGACTAGATTTTGGCTTCCTGCACTTATATTTTGTAGACGTTTTGAGATTTTTATGGTTTATAACATTTGTCTTATAATTATTCAACTGACGGCCTCATTCTCTAAAGGGAATCTGCAAGACGTCCTGGTGGTACTGTATACCATAGTAATTTCTTTTTGCCAGTTGAAACAAATCTGTTAATATTGAGAGTGGGTTGGATCTACAAAAGATCAACTTAAATACTTTTAACTTTTCTTAGATACCGATACCATTTGATTTACTACTATTAACCTAGTAACATAACGATATTATTTTTTTGTTTTGTTAGATTGGATAAACCTCGTTTGTTTTCGATTTCTTTGGTTTTTGTGGTAGTAACAAAGAGAAATATGAAGAAGAAAGTTGTTTCAAAAGCAGAAGTTACTAAAACATAAACAGTAATATTTTCAACAAAGCGCGATCCAGTTTCATTTTGTAGATTTAAATCGAGTATTATTAAACTGGGAGAAGAGCACTAAGTACTTGTAGTTACAGAAGCACCTAACTGAACGACTAATTTAATAAGCTTTACTGACTTATAAATACGACGAATGTAGCACTTTCCAGTTATGGAGATACAAGTTTCGGATATTATAACTATGTTCGATAATATTCCTTTCGGTTGCTGTGGTTAAAAGCAATACGTATTGAACTGTACAATAAACTATTAGTAGCGTTCCTTCAGATTAATTTATTTTGTATTTAATTGTGTAGCTTTATTATTGTTGAGAAAAAGGTAATTCATAGGACCAAGCTTAATTAATTCAAAGAAGTTACATTTGCGACCGAATGGATTAACGAATTTGTATCTCTTTATACTAACATTGCTAGAAATACGTCACTACTGTAATATACCATCATATCCTTGGAAGAGCGTGTGCATGTTAGTGCGAGTTATTTGGCCAGGCATGGATGGGGCGCCAACAGGGCCGGCGTTAAGGGGGGGGGGGATGGTAAGCGGGTCAAATGTACCGGGGCTCGCCCGCCTGATGGGGGACCTGATCAACGGCTGTACGGGCCCCCCGCTCGACAAGTTGTAGAGCCCAAAAAAAAAGCCCATTTGGTCTGAAAGAGGGCCCTAACCGATGAATAGGCCAAGGGCCCCCAACTGGATACGTGACTGCTAAGAACGCTTAGGGGGCGTCCATAAATTACGTGAGGTGAAATAGGGGGGGGGGGGTCCGGCGAAATCTCACCAAATCTCACCAGGGGGGAGGGGGGGGTCTACGGAAATCTCACGTGAGATTTTGCGAAAAATTTGGGGATAGTAGAGCCAAAAAAAAGGTCTACAATTTGCGCCTAAGTCGATTTTAGGAGGGTATTTCGTCAAAAAGTTAGGGTGTGACCTAAAAAAAAAAAAGGTCTACAAAAGTTTCGAGTGCGATTTCTAGGGGGGGGGTTCTCACGGACCTGATCTCACCAGAGGGGGGGGGGGTCCGGCCAGATCTCACGAAATCTCACCAAGGGGGAGGGGGGGGTCCAGAAATCCGGAAAAACACCTCACGTAATTTGTGGATGCCCCCTTACCCTGCAAAATCCTAGCACCGGCCCTGGGCGGCAAATCCCACACGCCATTGTCACCAGCGAGGGGCCGGTGACTCAGTACCTGCGCTAACAGGCGGGATGAAAGATTTATGGCAAATATACACAGTACGGTATTTGATATATGCCGACAAACGCCTTCCCGTTAAGGAAGTTGACAAAGAAAGAAACGGTACCTTGCGCGCTTTCAAGGAAAAAGACGAGTTGTGGAACATCTCTTGGGGCCCAGCGAACCAAAGATTTTGTTAAAAACTTCTATCAATTATAATTTTTATGTTTTTGTGGAGCACGAATGGAAAGCCGAGAAGTCTCCGCCAAATGCTTCCATTACGTGAGGTGGTCCATAGCGGCTAAAACATGGGAGCACCGGACGTCTGCTGTTTGCTGACTGGGAACGCAGCACGCCTGCAAGTCTCCAGGGACCGGCCAGAGCCCAGCCCAGCCCTGAGCTCAGTTATTAGACTCGGTGTTCGACGTCTCTGCAACGCTAAGGGAAAGAACTCCGGCGATGTTTAGACACTCTTACTTCGTTCAATCCTAATCAACGCCTAGAGATTTCAATCGTGCTCTAAATTGTAACCTATTCACTAAATGCTTCATTTTGTAACTTACATAAAAATTGCGATCAGTATCAGTTCTGTTAAATAAACAGATTAAGATTATAACTAAAGGAAATAATTTCGGTGTTGTAAAGCTTGCTTTCAACGATATCCTCTCCACTATCGCCAGCTATACGTTGCTTGCTTCAGGGTGAGAGATAGATCACGTCTGGATGTATGTGCACCAAACAATCAAACAGAGACAATATAAAACAATCAAACTAGAAACGTTGTCTACACAGAGGCATTGTAGTGAGCGACCTATCAAGTGAAGACATTAAACATTGCTTCACTTACTTATATCGCAAAAATCCTTTCTAAATAATACTGTTTTTGTACTTCGCACAATAATTACAACCAGGAATTAGTGCTGTTAATTTCCAGGTATTTTTTCTACTATTTAATCAATTGCATCACATTAAAATATGAATGAAATGAACACTCGGATATACTTTTCAGAAGACATTTACAATTCATGCATCTCCACGTTAATAATTGGTAACAGAATAAAATCGGTGAAGAATTTTTACACATACCAAAGCACACGCGCGTGAAGCAGCGGACAAATGCTAGTAACTTATAATTATGAAATTTTGAGTATTTTAATACTGGAAATATTGCAAACACCAACTCTCTGGCATTATTAATGAAAAAATAAATCTCTCACTTTTTTTTATGCCAAGCTTTGAAAGCACACAAAAATAAAATACAGTTCACTGAGGAATTTTCATAATCCACAAATAATGAAATTTAATTGAACAGTAAAATACATTTGTTTCGAGAATTCAGTACTCCTCGAGAAACGCAACATGCTTCCAAAGAAAATAATTTCTTATGGCTCGTTTAAATCATTCAATATAATGTAACAGACGAGAAGGTGCAAAGAAGGGCTGCTAGGTTTGTTTCTGGAAATTATCGCAGAATGCAATCAATGACAGATATGATAAATGAGCTGGAATGGGATTTATTGCAAGACAGGAGGAGGATGAGGAGGGTAATGGGAGTGTACAGGGCGTATACTGGCGATGAGGCATGGAAAGATATTGCAGTAGGTATGAAAAGTAGTTCATGGAAGGGAAAAGATGACCATGGCCACAAGCTGGCACTTGATTTCAGGCACAAGGGTGTGGGAAGATTTTCTATTTTAGGTAAGGGGTTCAGGGTTTGGAATGAGTTACCAAGGGGAATGATGAATAACCTACCGAAAACGTTAAAAGAATTTAAAGTTAAAATTTGTAGAGGCAAATGTAGGTGAGCGAAGGATAGGGGGAAGTTGGGTGTGTAGGGAAATTGCCACCGGAGCGTGTGCTCCATTGCAATTAAATTAAATTAAAACTTTCACTTTTACGCTAATGAACGATCGTAGAATCAAATTGCAAAGTTTTGTTTTCACAACATTGAAATTGTCACCTGTAAACTCAAGAACTGCATATGAAAAATGATATAGCTTGAATACATTGAACACTAGAACATAACCTAAACTCAAACCCTATATATGGGAATTTACAGCATACTATGTACACAGAAATACAACTTCCAGTGATGTGACCAGTAGAAAGTTTATTTAATTTTCAAACACATGACAGAAAGCATTATTACTTCCATATGATTGCCAGATTCTAATACTTAAAGATATTAAAACCAAAATATGCGTTTAACATAACCATTAACATAAAAAAATTTATACATCCCGCTTCAGACTAGGTAAATATTTGTATCTCAATATTTATTTTTCCTGTCAATAAAACAGAATTCGACATTTGCACCCTTTATCCAATATTCACCCAACTTTACTATTATTAATTTTTCTCTGTAATTAGTACACTCAACCGTAAGTACGAACCAAGACGAGTATAACACTAATTATAAACGCTGAGACCGGGCTTCAACGAATCTTGCTACCGTACAACTTAACCTTAATAGAAGTGTAATTCATGTGGAAACGGGAAGTAAAGACACTTAATTCTTCTTTAAGAAGTTACGCACCATCTTTTTCTCCAACAATAAGATTTTTTCGTGGCATGGCGAATTAATGGTGATTAATTACTAAAGTTTGCTTTGAGGTTTAGCCGTCTTGTACTACTTCGGTAGATAGGCTTTTCCCAGTATCAGACGTATCCTTTAACACTGTCCTGCATTTGAAACAGAAAAAAACCCAACTGCATTGCAACATCTGTTGTCCACAGTGTCTGAGTGCACAATCCATTCTGAGATCTCAGCAGCAAGATGGCTTAGCAAACTCAGGATTGCAACAGCAGACAAATATGGCGGGGTAAAGTGGAATTTTGCTCTCTACTTCCAACTCTGGAAATGCTCTATTCCTCTGATAAACATTTTCTCTGTACTATAATTTAATAATACACTCACTGGACTGTGTTTTGTGTTGGCATGTGGCAGGACGTAACAGCGCACGGGATAGTTAACTTCTCGAGTGTCATAAATTGATTACATTAATTAGTAACTGGAAAAATAGACAAAGCACTCAGGAAAAGACTTGGACAATGTTTTGTATGGAATTTGGCTCTTTATGGAGCAGAGACGTGGACACTGAGACGAGAAGATGAAACACGGTTAGAAGCGTTTGAGAGGTGGATGTGGAGGAGAATGGAGAGGATAAGCTGGGTGGATAAAATATGTAATGTTGAAGTGCTGGATAGGGTTAGTGAAAGGAGAAAAATACTCCAAGTCATAAATGAGAGAAAGAAGAACTGGATGGGACAATTTCTGAGAGGGGATGGCCTGATAAAAGACGCCTTGGAAGGTCTAGTTTGTGGGAAGAGAATAAGAGGAAGAAGGAGGTGCAAAATTACAGACAACATCAAGGAAAAGGCAACAACATGGACCTTAAGAGAAAGGCAGAAGACAGAAGAGCATGGAGAGCAGCCAAGTGAAAACCTGCCCTATGGCAGAACACTGATGACGATGATGATGATGAGTATTGTTACATTACGGTTCTATTAGGCATGAGATATTTGTAAATTTGAGGGTATAAACTGAATTCATAATTTAACACTGTTCAGCTTGTGCTATGAATGTGTGATAATAATAATAAAAATATTGCAGTAGAAGACTAAAATAACTCCAGGAGGTGAATGACAAGTGGCTGTAACTGAATGCCTCTCATGTCATATCCAATCAGTATCCTTTTACACTTTAAGCTTTTTATGACTTATGATTTCTTTCGAGTTATAAATAAGATATGGTTTCATAAAATGTATAGCTTGGTGGATAGTGGAGTCAACTTTCAGCGGATATAGAAACTGGAACAATAATTATCAGATATTTGTAAAATTTCGTAAGGACTGTGGCAAGGGTCACAAATGCTGGGCTGTTCTCTACGCCTACGAAATACCATTAATCAGTAACTTGGGTTTCGGAACCCATATCCCATGTCCTCTTAGTATCAATGTTACAATATTTCAAAATTCGGCATACGAATGATAATCTAGAAATTACTAGACCGACGGCCCAGTTTAAGTGTTGTTTCCAATTAATGTAGTTTTATACTTTTCCACTTAAATACTTCAGCGACAAAACCTTTTCCAGGTTTGCCCACTTTACTTGCTATTCAGACGCATGCGGCTTCTTTTTGTTAGCTATGTTACACTTTTTTTATTTTGAATTGTCATTTATCGCATAACATTTTTACTCAAATAATAATTTGAGAACAGTCAACAACATAACACGGAGAATTGCAGGTGACTGTTACACTACTGGTCGCCTTGGCTGCCTCCTGCCACCCGTAATATTGAACGCTCACTTTAATTGGCAGCGAGCTGTCAGGATGAGAATTTTAATTTTCGCTTTATTAGAATCTTAAAGGTGACGGCGACCGCGTCTCAGAGTGGATGCAGCGCCACCTGCAAGGATTTAGATCAGCAAACGGTCGGTTCGCAAGGGCTACCCCGTGCCAGACCTCGGAGACTTAATTAATTACCTCCTCTCTACGGTTCCAAGAACTCGAGCTAACTGGTGGCATGTAAATTTTATACAGCCTCGTACTGTAAAGCTTTACACAAAAATTAAAATCAAATCCACACATAACGATGATTGAAATTAAAAAATAAAATCAATATATTGGCTTTCGATGTTATTTATTTATTTATCTTATGGTACTTATTTATTTATCTTATGGCCGCAGTACATAATCAATAATAAAATTATATACAATTGTTTCACACTAATAAAAATGTTACACTGTCTCTTGGTTAATAGGACGTGTAACCACTCTTCTGGATTTAAGTTTAGTGGAAACATTATACCTACAAAATAAACGGGAACCAGTATTCAGCAATTGGCTTTGAGATTATCAGTCATAAGATTGTCTAGATTCTTTGAACTAAGAAATGAAAAATAAATCGGTCATTAATTGAATAAATAAAGGAAGAGGAACGTTAGTGTCCAGGATCTTAGTCTAAAGGCCTATTTATAACATAACTTGATCCTATACTGAGGTAGACCACGAATCAGGCAAAGAAAACAGTAGTTATATAAGAACGAAGTCTTTCTCGGCGTTGAGAATGTATAAACTGCTCTCGGGTGGCTAGCCGAGTCAAGAGTGCGTTGTCACACGATATTTCGGCGACTAGAATCATTGCCGCCATCTTCACGCCATCTTCACCATCTTCACCATCTTCACCAACGCACTCTTGACTCGGCTAGTCACCCGAGAGCAGTTTATACAAAACAGTAGTTATTGTTTATTCTGATACATTTGTCGGTCATTCATAATTTGAGCCTCTGTAGTGAAAGTCACCACTTTATTATTGAAATCATATTTTTTTCCAACAAATGTAAACACATATCAATACCTTAGAAGGAAAAATTCAGATCTGACAACATGGGATCTGATGTTTATCCACTAGTTTGACAACATGCACGTATCACATATGTTCTCATGATGAACTACGAAGTTGTTGAATGTGTTAGTTCTCTCGTTTCTAAGGCTTCTGCGTCTTTTGTCAACAATAACTTGATTTACTGGGAATGCGCTATAAATTAATTCCATTAAACAGTTTCTCTTTCATACGACACAATGGAATTTTGTGGTAAATTGTTTACTTTTGGTAACAAATGCTAATTTGCTTGCGCCAAACTCGTGCATGGTTGTAATAACGTATGATTTTGTCATTTTGTATTGATGCGTAGTGAGCGAAACTAGTAACGACAAATCAGATGTAACTGGAATATTGCTATGATTTTACATTTATACAAATGCGTCAGCGACATCTTCACACAAAGTTGGAAAGGATCCAATATTGCGCCACTTAAATATGATAAATGTGGTTAAAGCTGTTTCAGAAGGGACAGATAAAAAGATCCAGTTCCAAGATTAGCTTTATAGACAGGTGTGGCGGGAATCATAGTTTGTTCCAGACATGCAGAGGTTCAGTTTTAATTCCCGATTGGTGCATCAAACTGTTGTACGCATTTTGCCTTGACAATTAAAACCTTAAATGTAATCATCGTTGTATATTTGTAAATGGTTGCAAAATTTAATCTGGACTATTACTCAGTAGAGAAACGGTAAGCAATATGTATTCTTGAAGGTTGAGGCTATAAATACAGACTGCGAAATAGTAAATCATAGTGTTTTTCGGGGGTTAATTCTATGCTGTTCCTAATATTTATAAATGATTTCCCACGAACCTTAGGTGATACTGATAATATGCAGATAATACTAGCATATCTTCAAAAGATTTTTCATTATAAAATCTTGAAAAAACTGCAAATAAAATAAACAAGAGTTACAACACAAATAGATTAATTCTTAACAGAGGAAAGACACAGTTACTTAAATAATTTACAAAAAATTATTGGGTGTGTACATAGATAACAATCTCAAATTGGACCAACATATTTAGTAATTTTTATAAAATCGTAGCTCTGCAACCTTTTCATTGAAGATTGTTGTTTCATTTACACAGAAACAAAGAAGATAGTATATTTTGCATATTTTCACTCCCTGCCCACTTAAAGGCATCTCAGTCTGCATAAACCATATACAAACGTGCCCTAAGAATTATTTGATGATTGCGCCCACGGACGTCATGCACAAAATCTGTTTAGAAATATAGATTATTTTTACAACACTTGTAGCCCCTACTGTGGTTTGGAGCAGAAATCCGAAGTTAAAAGGTAAAAAAGCGGGTGCAGAAATTCCTCTCAAACAAATTAAATTAAGAAATCTTGAAATGCGTAAAGTGATGTGTATGGAAATAACCACTGAGCCATATGCTCGATCGCAATTAAATTAATTTAAAAAAGTGCTATTACACATTGATTCTGCGACATACAGAACGGGAAATTTACAATCAGCTACTTATTTTAGGTAAGTAGAAGCATCAACAATGAAGCAATGTATTTATACCACCCATTAAGCCAATTTTCATTTGTGTGATGAGTTAACGTGAAAAGTGATGGTGTGGTAATCTTTTTAAGCTCGAAAATAAGAGCAAGTTGATCGGAGAATCTGTATGCAGGGGGGACAATCTGGACCATAGAGTCGTCGGAAGAAAAGAACATGTTGACGTGACGATGTAGGAGATTCACACTTATAGACAAAATCTAACAATGGTTCGAAAGATTTTTGGCTCAAAAAAAGGAGTAGGAGTATACAAAAAAATTTGAGAATCTAAAAAATCTATCTAGAAATAAAGAATTGAAATATTATTTAAACTGATACGGTGCCCTATGTTCGACAGATTTTGCCTGAAAATTGCTAACCAAATGATCTACAGGAGAAAAGAAACAGTCGAAGAAGACGTAACCATTCTACTTCAATGGGTCTGGAAGAACCAGGGTACAAGAAAAGCGAAAATTGTTTTAAGGTTTATATTACAAACGCGAACAAATAAAAGTGACAATACATTTATGCCGTTTACAAGAGCTGCGATAAATTTTGGAAATTTTAAATGCGAGATGTTAAATATTATAAATGTTGTGGGGTTTTAATGCAAACACAAGAAATAAATTTAAAATATAAGAATGAAGCAGTTTGAACAGAAGTGCAGGGTCGGGAGAAGGCTGAGGCAAGGTATTTGTTGAGGGAATCATCTTATTCAGACGTAACAACAAGTATTAAAAATATGCCAGACTTCGTGTGGCACCTCTGTTCTTGTGACAGAGGTTCAAGAGGCCATACAAGCTGGCTCTATAGTAACTTAACATCAACCACCAATAACGCCTGACAAAACAGATCTATATCTTAAAGTGATGTATAAACTACAGATAATCAGAGAAAACTTCATACACACAAAATGAGATTCGCAGATGTGACGGATCGTCCAGAATACGGGTTTTTCACAATTCTGTGTCTTATTCTAATCAGATTATTCTTAGGAAATGAAGTAAACCTGATTTTTTACATTAATGCGTGTAAGTCACTTTAAAGTTATGTGAGTAGCTGAAAACTATTATGCTTTAATATATTTCATAAACAAATATGTATTAAGGAAATTCAAAGATAGATAAGAAGAAATGTAACAACAGGGACAGTCGTGGTGAATTTTTGCTCATACGGTATATTTAATTATCTTCTTGAATTTCTGCTTATGAATGAAAAACAGTGTGAGAAACATGGAGAAACTCTCTTTTGATGTTAGTCAACATTTTTTGACGATAAAGACAACACAGTGAATAAGGAACGAATAATTTTATTTCCGTTTTTATTGCCTCTTACCGATTTAAGCTTTTATCGGTATCATTTAAGCCGTAACTGGAGGGTTCTAACTGGAGATCCCGGTTCGAATCCCCTTTCCATAAGTCTCTCACCCGAACTTCAACTCTGACTCGGCTCGATGTGTAATGTAAGTACGCCAGAACGCTTCCGTGATTCGGATTCCACGCTAAACTGTAGGTCTCCTGTAGGGTTAACAATCTTAGTTGTAACACGGATGTGTGCACATCCAAAGCAAATACAAGCAAAATAAATGCTCAAAATTGTCCTAACTGGCTCAAACGAATTTACATTCATAAATACAATAAAAAAAACCTATTTCTGCGTTGGAATGAAACGATTTTATGAAAAAACTAGAAATCGAAATTCGGTTAGTGGGACACTCGATTGCACCAATGTCCTAGAGGAATATGTGGCTTGAATTTTGCCATTCGTCACAAGTCTCGGTGTCGGATTGAGGTATAGAGAGTGTCATGCGATTAGGTTGAGCTGTTCTTTTTTATTTTGTGCACTCTGACTTCGTAATTCCTCTCGTACGATATTTCGTGTGTTGAGACCGCACGTGGAAGCATATGATCCTCTTTGCTACAGGCGCCTTGTGCCTGCGAAGGCGCGTTATGCTAATGCTCTCTCTGAGCCGGGACTTTCCGCCAGCCTCTTTGTGTTGTCGCGTCTGCATGACAACTGCAGTAACTCATGTCGGAGAGGAACTGGGACGAGTAGGCCTTCCCTGCGCTATACATAAAACATTTCCCTCCAGCAGCTAACTTCCTAGCTACCGTATCGATATTGTTTCGTGGTGTCCAAGCACCACCATCCTCAAAGTATCAGAATTTGTTTCGATCTTCTAAAAAGTTAGGCAGCGGGATTTGAGGCTCGCTTGCTGTACTGCGTCTTCTTTCGAATATTGTTACTCAGGAGCCATCTGGAGGGAGAATTTTCTTCTCTAGTAAATCTTAATGGTACGGCTGCTGTAACTGAGTGGCTGCCACAATTAATCTTACATTTGTGTTTGATATATGTATGCCAAGTTACAGTAGATTTGCTATTACGTCAAAGCCAATATCGTTTATTTTAGTTTATTCTGATTTCATTTTTAAACATTTGCATTATCCAGGACTGAGCTATCCATCCCAGACCTAGTTGCTGAAGGAATCCATAAGCTCTTCCAAACACTAAAATTTATTACGAGGAAATCTTTAGAATGATATGAAAATAAATTATGCATTAAGGACGATACTTGAGATTTTTTAAAATTATGTTAACAAACATATAAGTTATTCAAATATTTAACTGCGGTATACTAAAATTACTCAGCTTTTAATCCATTTTATTACCTACCCAACCGTTAACATTTTTTAGTTCTTATAAATTTTTCATCATAGCTTCCCTTTGCACATAACTTGAAGTATCCTGACTTGGCTTTAGCATTTATGAGGAAGTTTATTTTTCTTAGTGTGCTGCATGATTCAATTTTGTCCATCTTTTGAATTAAAAGGTCAGGCAGTAAACAGAGGGACTCTCTGATTATAAGTATCATTTGAATCTGTCAAGTTTAAACTGTAATCCTTTGCTTGGTAGGATCCTCCCAGCAGGAGGTGGACTACGCATTCTTGGCTAGATCCTTTTCTCCATGTGTTTCGAAGTGTTTCTTTATGTGTCTCTGTATGTGTGTGTGTATGAAGATAAAAGAAGGGAGGAAATAAAACAAATGGCGAATAATTAAGTCCTACTCTTTCCAAATACACCAAGATCACTGCCGATTTTCTTCGCTCCCATGCGTTGGGTGAGTAGCCATCAACATGTTGCTTGCCCTCACCGAACACGTATTCAGTAAAGGTTTTAATCCAGATGTCTTTACACAATCGGATGATTAGAAATTGCACACCTGCCCTACTGGACCAGTCCCGATTAATGAAAAATTTTTCTATTTTTGGTGCTGAAACCAGCTAACCCTTGCAGTTTTAGCGTTGTCGCAAACTAACTGAGTGCATATAGAGCTAAATTAATACACACAGCCACAGTTTGCTAAGAGTAAAGGCTGGGATAATGATTTTCTCATATCACGTGGACATCTTTCTACCTTCATTTGGTGGGAAACAAGCTGTATGTATTTGTTTGTCTTTTGGTAGATATGCTGTTTCCGTTACTTCCTGCTTTGGCAGTGTATAAAGGATTTTACATGTCGTCGGATTTCGGCTTGCTAGTTGCCGAGTTGGTGATTGGATTACGCACTGGGCCGCCGAGAAGCGGTCACTTTGATCTCGCCTTTTAATCATGTTCCGCTCACCAAATTCTCCGCCGAGCCGCCTGCCCAACTGGGCTTTATCATCTAAACAGCCACCAGTATTCTGTCCGAACGCCATTCAATTTCCAGTCACAAGTGGAGCAAGGGATTCCGAAATTGGTGGCAGAGCTTTGAGAGGATTTAAGAGGTAGAGATTTTCAACTGTCTGCATCCTGGCTCACTTCTGAGCCACCAATATAGGCTCCTGAGAAAGGGACATTGATCCAGCAGAATGCAATATAAGCAGTACAGATAAGAGGACTCGTTTTTAAAGCTTTGCTCTTTGTACTTTATTATTTCGTATCTCCATACTATGCAAAACAGAAAATGAGTATTGCCCTTTGTCTGCTAGTAATATACGTAAGTTCAATGCTATAGTTCACTCGTTTCCCTTCATGCTTATAACTGATGGGCAATGTAGCAATCTTTTGCGTATTCTGTCATTCAATTGCATTTCCACTCTGTTGTGTCTATACATAAATATACATCCGAAAAAGAATCAAAGGGACTAACGGTAAGTTATTCGTGAAATAATAAGTAGCGAGTGCTAATACACGAATTAACATTGTATGTGTGAAATTGAAAGCATTGTCACTTTCTGACCCATCACGAAAAGTGTAAATGTAATGTTCCCCTCAATACTTGGTCAAAACAACCTGTAAATGTGAAGAGTTATTAGAAAAATACCCCAAAAAAGTAATAAGCAGATTGGACTGTAAATGGTCACATATTATCAAGGTGGAAACATGGGAAATATGAAGTCTCGTCTTTTTTCGGGTAATCTTTTTTTTCAAGGTGTTAAATACGAGTAACCAGCAGAAATCATTACCTTCTTACCCCAGCATTGATACTATTATTCACATCACTTAGAAATACTTTACTGCCGAATGTCGTATAATCTTGCTGGCAAAAACATTGAGGCACCCAGAAGACATGGTCGGATGTCAATGTAACTTCGTCAACATGTATACCATCCGCGGGTATCTAAATGATTAAAGTTGAAATTCTCTGTGTCAGGAAGAACAGCCACTATTAATGCCTACCGTGTTTTGTGTTGGTGTTAGGCACCATATGTTGATTGGCCACTGTGTATGACATGGAGATGCGGCGTACTCGTGTGAGACAGCGTTATCATCACCTCGCAGAGTTTGAAAAGGGCCTCATTCTGGCTACTTGTGTCATTCCGAACCGTTGATCGGAGACAATCAGCTGCAGGAATAAGGAATTACCGTCCTATCCGTAGGCTGCCGTTAACACCACAGCAAAAACGTTTGGAGTGGTGCCATGACTGGAAAGCATGGACTGCTGATGAATGGCCTCGCAATGTGTTCAGCAATGAATCACGGTTCTGCACTACCGTGGGTGACCAACGTCGACGAGTATGTCGGCTACCTGGGAGAGCTCTCGAGCTTCCAATGTTTTGGTAAGGTGCGGAGGGTTACTCCAGTCGTCATCGGGTAGGACTTCATATCACGGCTGCTAGTGATTGAGGGAACACTAACGGCACAACGGTACGTCACGGACATCCTGCGTCCTCGTGCTTTTCCTTTGATGCAATAGAGCCATATTTTCAATAGAACAATACTTGTGCAAACGCGAAACATTCTGCGGTATGCTGAGGTTCCCCCCTGACCACCAAGATCCACAGAACATGTGTTGGACTAGCAGAAATGTCAACTCCGTCGCAGTGCCAATATCCAGGATATCAAGAACCACTTACAACAGTCGTGGGCCAGCTTGTCTCAGGAAAGGATACAACGGATTCATGATACCCTTCCCAACCGAATCAGTGAATTTATCCAGAGCAATGGGGGTGCGACGTCATCCTGATAAGTGGGATCATACTGCCAAGTTATTTGTAATCACTAAAATAACCCATGAGGTTTCATTTCGTTTCCTCGTCCCCTTCTACGTGCATCAGAAGTTAATCTTATTCTGGTTGTTTCTTGGTAATCGGTTTTGTTACTCTTTATTGGTGTTATGAAAGAAAGAGCCAGCAAGAAACACGCTGGAATAAAATCTCACCAACAGTATCTCGTTCACTTGAGTCAGATCCGTTCAGACAAAAGAAATGGTCAGCTAAATTATGAATTTCGCGACTAAGAACATTTGTTTCATTCATTGTGGCTTTTAACATTAACTCTCTCCCTTTCTTATAATGATGGAAAAGTCTTCTCTATACTATTAAACGTGATTCCTGGGGGAGGCTGGCTATTCACACACGATTCTTTTAACGCGTTTCACCCAACTTCACGCTAGGAGGGATGGTATCGTAAAGGGAGGTAGGAGAGTTATAATCCTTCTACGGCCCCATCTGCGTAATCTGCCACCTAACAAAACTGTCTGCTACTATTAAGGTGCATTCCCACGATACCTTGTAGGCGAGGCGAGACGGGACGGGACCTCATTAGCCGAAGTGTAGGGACGACCGCGGGCCGCAGGTTAGTCCTAGCTTACTTTGCCGCCACCTCGGCACCACGTTGCCTAGTGTCGTTTGGTACAGAGCACTTTACAGCAACAGAAGGGGTGCGCACCGCTGCTGCAAACCGATGGCAACAGAGCACCGCTTCACACGCCTGTGATGTTTACCGACTCAGAGTGGGTAGCTGCGTCTCGTCTCCGCTAGCAGAGGCGGCTCTGTTCCCATGGCGTCCCGTCCCGTTCCGTCTCGCCTTCGTTTACAAGGGATCGTGGGAATGCACCTTTAGGCTAGCGCTTAAAGGGGTCACCCGCAAAGTAGGATGGGACTCCCCCTCCCCTTAGCACTCTTATACTCTTGTTAACAAAGTACTTACACATCGTTAGAAGAGTCATCGCCGGGGTCACTTGCGTGAACCCGTATCATACTTTTCTTGCTTGTGGTAACGCTCCTGACTAACATCGTGAAATTTGGTAGTCCACCAGCAGTTTTAATGGTAAGCGCCTTGAGGTCTGCCGAGGGCTTGTCTCGGATACTAGGGCCCGGCGGTGAGCCCCGACACCTCAAGGGACGGGGACGGCCCAAAAGGACTCCCAGCCCCCAAACCAAGCGCTTTGTTCTGTTGTTAGCAAGGCTTCCGTCGCAGCGTTTGCAGTGCAACAGCTGGAGTCATTTACATAAATCTCCTTACCGCTCATCTAATTCATAACGACAAGCATCCGTTACCCAGTACTTGGGATTGGGTAGCTGCCAATAGCTTTAAGGGTAGACGTCGTGGGGTCTGCCGGAAGCAATTGTCGGATATTAGAGCTGCGCTCTCCACAGCTTAAAGTAACAGAACGGATATCTGTCGATGTGCCACTGAACCATCTGCGCATATCCCATAGCCACGAGTCCTTTAATCTCCCAAAGAATAGTTTTAGTTGTATTTTACCTTCGATGGTAAGATGCGTAACAGATTTACCGTTTTCTTTTTTAACTGTAGAGAATGATGATTCAGTTTTCCTCGTCATTCGCTTATGAATTTCCCTATTTGATATTAATTGTGTTCCTGATGCTTAAACACATGATGTTATAAATTCATCTTCGAGGCAAATTCTCTCTAGAATCCAGCTTTCGCACCGATGTAGAAGAAACAGAATGTATATATAACATCTAATCATGAAGATTCTCAGATTTACGGTGATTCTCTTCGTATTTATGATTTGTCATCTAACTAGTTCAGTACTAGAACTGGTCTCTCGTTTTGAGCACACTGATCACTCAAGACAATTCACAGGTATTTGATATTGAATACTAGTTTCTCTAAATAACTGTATTAGGAGAAAGCATGAATAAACAGCAAAGGTATCTGAAAGAGAAAAATATCAAACCAAGACTGGTAAAATCGAGATTAATTTCTGAAAACAAAGTTGAATATAAACTAATTGGCGAATGGTAAAACTATTCCTTCCAAGAATTATTTAATTAAAGTTAAAATATTTTTGTCACTTAGAAATGTTGTTGTTGGCGCGTTTTAGGGAAGTAACAACTTCATTCCCGACAAGACCCACTGTATAGCAGCCCTTTTGTGATTTACAAGAACCATCCGGAATTTTTTTTTAATACTGATGTCGATTCATCGATTTGCAGTAGCAAGTCTCTCAGCACGGATGTTAACGCTTTGAAGCTCAAATTGCATCGTACACAGCTCCTGAAGTTTCTGCAGGCTTCATTCATATCCGACCAGATTTATGTTAAGTTCAGCTCCAACTTACTGAATACCCAGTTTACATTGAGCTATAATATAGAAGGGATACGCTAAATTCTTCTACCTACTAAAAGGTTATTTTCAATATAAAGCCAATGCGGTTTTAGTTTTCACATATGCGGTTTGCTGTCTTTAATAAATTTTGATACACTGAAATGCTTCTTTCATGTAAGAGAGGGGAGATATACACAGTTAATAATTTCTCACGGCAATTTTGGATACACATTACACAACAAATTGCAAACAACTAATGTAGAGATATGTGTTTAGAAAATACTTCCTTACTTGAGCTGTTTTACTTAGTAATGTTACATACTTGCATTCAGGTAGAGTGGGAAGTTGTGTTTACAAATCTGGGACGAACAAGCTTCTCTGCGCAAACACCTCCTGCAATGAAACCCGCGATTTACGTTCTCATCAGTCTGTAGCCGAACTGAATGGCGGGAGAAACCGCTTGCAGGCGCTCTCGTCTGTTTGACGACCAAACGCACGCACACACACACACAAACACACACGCGCAGAAAAGCGTGTGAGAGATAAAACTTCATGAACTTTTTACTCTACAATCATAAATTTTGAAGTACAACATACCGTATCTTTTATGACATAAGAATTTCAAAGGTATGCTCATTAACGCAAGTAGAGCCAGTACCTGTTTCGTTTTCGGTACTGCGCAAATGGATTCCATAATTGATAAAAATAATTATATGAAACTTATTACTTCTTCACATCTGACTGAACAGTTCCAACTACAAGGAGTCACCCATTTCTTTCCAATAGGCTCCTGAAAGGAGGAGCGGGGAAGTGACCCAGGGTCGGGGTTGGAAACTGCTCTTGAAGTCAATTGAACTAGAAATGATCAGAAGAATGTGCATGCAGAAGCTACTGCATTAAAGACCTTAGGTACCATAAACCTCTCAAATTATAAATGGAATGATAGCTTCTCCCGGGGCAAAATATTCTGGAGATAAAATAGTCCCCCAATTGGATCTTCAAGTGGTGACTGTTCGGAGAGAAGATATCTCAAAACACGTAACCTCGCATCGGATTGCCGCAAGGTATAATTTGGTTCATCACTCCAAATCACTCGTTTCCAGTCACCAACTGTCCATTGGCGTCGCTCAATATTCACTGAGCATTAACTACAGAAACGTTTTGCTTATGGTCAGCAGCTCGACTTTTCTTTCCGACCATTCTTTTTAACTCCTGATACGCAGTCATTGTACTGGCTGGATTGCTGGTAGTATTTTGGAACTCAAGGGTGATTCCTTCTGCAGATTTATTGGGATTTTTGTTCAACCACTCTAAGCGATGATCGACGATCCCTGTCCGTCTTTAAATGATGTATGCCTGGTCTTGTTTAGATGTGGTTGTTCCTTCGGGTTTTCACTTCAGAACGTTACGAGGGTAGCTTCAGAAAGGGTTGAAATATCCCTGCTGGATATGTTACTCAGCTCAGATCCAGTGAATAGTCCACTTTCGAAGTCACTGAGCTCTCTGACCTACCCATTCCGCTGTTGCCGCTTCTCTACTGACAACACGGTACTTCCCGCCTTCCTGTAAACTGACGGATTCGCCTTAGTGGCAACTAGCTTTCAATTCGTGAGAGAGTGGACAGTGAATGTTGAAATAAATCCATTGAGAACCACTCTCCGTGGCGCCGGGGCCTGTTGTCTCTCGTCTTCCAGTGAAGAACGGTCACTCACAACTTCCACAAATGTTCAAAATATTATTATTCACTCCGTGGTTCACGCTGGAATTGAAAACTAAACCGCCCTGAAATCAGAGGATGGTATACGCACTTTCCAGTAGAATAGTGGACAGAAGAGAATCAGAAACATTCACTAAATTCGGAGGTAAAATATATATATATATATATATATATATATATATATATAAATTGTATTGCGCGTAGCGTTTAATTATTTCAGTTACAATCAGTTTTCTAAAAGCGTCTCAGAAAATGTAAATGAATTTTTGTTGTGATAAAGGGAAGGTAGTTGTAGTACTAACAATATATTATTATTATTAATATACGAATGTATGCCAATGATCGTATTCTGGGTATGGTCACGGGTCTAGAATAGTTCCCGAAAAAAACAGCTTCAGTGAGCACGCACAAAGCATAAAAACCAAAGAAAACTGCTGTTGCGCTGTCGGCCATCTTGTATTCACATTGGTCATCAGGTTTGAGGTCAGGGATATTTCGATTTATTTACTTTTTACGTTGTGTGCGTGTTCATTGGGTTCTGGGTCATTAAATTTTTATGTGTATTCTGTTTACGTATCTATTATTACAACCCACAAACCAGAGCAACTATTTTTTTATCGTTTCAGTCGTATATGCACTACGATTATGCAACTTCATTTCCAACTATTTTTATATACTAAATTTTCTTTGAACGTTTTTCGCATGTAAAATTTAACCTTACGTTTTTAACTAAATTGAGGCATTTAATTTAAAATGAAATGTTACGGAAAGTAAACTTAGTGAAAGTATTCTGGCAATTCATTTCTTTGCAATCAAACAACGCTCATGAATTGGTCCAGTTATTCCGCAAATGAAGGCTGGGCACGTGACGACACTGCGTGACAGCCAATAGATATCGAGGTGACCCCTGTGTTCAAAGAAATTAATAAAAGTGTAATCAACTCTACCACCTTTAAATTTGTTACTAAAGATATTTGTATAGCATTGAATTCTTACCTACTGTAGGGAGCCGTGGAAGGATACTTCCAAATTTAAATAAACAATCCACATTACGTGTATGATAGGGACCACAGTGAAAACACAACAAAATATACTTTACACAGCTGATGAATGATATCAATGCTTGTAAAGCAACAAACAACGCGGTTGATAAAGTTGAACACAAAACAAAACAGGGAAATACCGTGGATTGTTCATACTTAAATAGAATAAAAATGTCAAACGTATACAGGATAAAAAATTGAAAAAAAATGATATTTGCAGACCATTTACAATGCGATTTGGCCTAGCTCCGTTATAAGTTCCAGAGAGCAATAAACGTTCTTTGTGGCGTTAACGACCGCTTGCGGGTTGAACAAATGCATTACACTGACGAACACAACAAATTCCTATTGTATTTGCGGAGGTGATTGTTCTATTTACTAACCTACGGATAGTGGGTCGACGGACGGCGAGTTATGATGGTTTGAGACCACAATTATCGGCAGGCAGCGTCTAACGTCCATTCTTCCTTCAAGAATAATGAAGATACCGGCATGGTATCCAATTTTTTTTAATTTTTTTTTTATTTTTTTTTTATCTGCTTAACGTCTCTCCAACAGCGAGGTCTTTAGAGACGGAAAAGGATGGGGGGCAAGGAATGGGAAGGAATTCAGCCACGGCCTTTTTGAAGGAAGCATCCCGGCATTTGCCTGGAGTGATTTGGGAAACCATGAAAAACCGCTGTCCTCCCGAATGCGAGGCCAGAACGCTAGCCGTTACACCACCACGCTCGGTATGGTATCCAAGATGCATGATCTATCCTACATAACATGTGAGATATGATGTCAAACTTCACACTTAGCTGGTACGGCAGTGACCAGATAACTGTTTTTCACTGATCCACTTAGAACTTTATCAGCACAGAATATAAATTTCTAAGACCAGTGTCAACTCTCAACCAGAATATCCAAGCCAGAAGCCAGATAAGAAATGATTTCCACAGCGTTCCTCTTGCTCTTCCTTCTTCAATCGTCACACCCAATCCCGATCGAGGAGGGTAGACATTGGGTTTCAGTTGCCATGAAATTATGAACAGAAAATGTTTAAGTTCATAACAACCACAAACGCGTGCTTTGATTGGTAACACATTTTATCTCCCACACTTACGCGCTTATCTCGCCTGCTCATTCGGTATCCTCTCACGTCAACTAGCCTACACCGTCGCATAAGTTGACAGACACCTGTTTGTAGGAACACGCAAAATAAACCATTCCAGTTATCCAGCCCTAAGGAACGCGGCTCCGTTAGATTCCTGTCACTCAATATTTAAACACGGTCGGCTGCACCCATCTGCGACCATCTAGGGATTGTGCATAAACTACGTGGCTCGGTCTAGGGGGGAGGGGTTGGCTGGAAAGCTACGTGGGAGGGGGGGGGGGTGTTTCCGACCCAGGCCACGTAGCTTCTCTTTCATGTTATTTGTAACAGTTAAAATGAGATACAGAACACACAGAAGCATGTAAATATTTATTTCCGCCATTTAATTATCCCTGGATGTAATTTACGATAGTGTGACAAGAGAAAACAGTACAAAATATCTTCTGGAATCAATATGGCAACGTGGGGGGGGGGGGGGGGTTCATAGGAAGCCAAAATGGAGCTACGTCGTTTATGAACGCTGCCCTACAAAGACTGCCGTTGCTTGGGCCTCCCGAGCACAAGGTCTCAACACGGATGTCCCGTTGCTCAGCGCAAAGGGAGTCCACGCGAAATATGGAAATAAAATATCGTTCCATACAACTTTTTGTATTAGTATCTTATTTAATAAAATCATGAAGCATTCGAAGCGGACTGCTTCACGCGAGTTTGCTAAATTATAAATTTAAAAATTCGTTTTTTTAAAAAAAGACATGTCCCACCAGTTTCTTCACGTTGCATAACGTTAGGGGTGATTCGTTAGAATATAACAATTTTCAACTTCATATTATAAATTGGGAGAAGATCTTAGTTCCCAGTATGCTGCTAAAATCGAATCATTCCTGTCATCAAAAAAGAAGAAAATCTTCCAATTCAAGAATTATGTTGGTAAGTCACATTTTAAAGAAATAAGGTTGAGGAGATTCTGCCGCAATGACAGGACAAATATCCCCAAGGAAATATGGAACCGTACTTATTACTATTGACAGCAAAACACAAAGAAGAGATTAATTATGTGCAACGCTCCCTCTTACCGCATCTAGTTTTACGCATGTAACAGATAATTGTGTTATATGTACCATTAATTTTACGTTTGTCCATTGCTGTCTGATGAAACAAGATAAATATTGTTTTAATGTGACTGTGAAATGACGATACTATTAACACAGAAATTTAAATTTTAGGCGCTTATGCCTAAGACATGAATATAATTTCAGACAGAAACGTGGAACTGAAACATGTGCTACAAGGTAATGATTACGAACGATACATCCATGAAACGACTGATGGGTGCTGGCAGAGCGTTCTTATATTTACGTACGGCGAACCTTCAAGAACATTTCAAATAAACCCCACCAGTTCCAAAAACTAAGCATACACAGTCAGATATTATTTAATCACTTCTTGATTTCGTTCAGTATTAAATGTTATTTTTTTAAAAGATTAATACAAAACAATTCCAATGTTTTTAATATTACTTTAAACTTAGTAAACAGTAGATAATTACTGAAAATAAGTGAAAACACAATATCACCACTTTTTAATTTATATATCAGAATCAACCAGTAATTATTATAAACACTCATACACTCACAATTATTTTACATCATTTGGAAAACATTATCTCACATACTGACAATACTATCCTACATGACGCTATGGAATGGTAGAAACAATTAATTAAATGAGAGAAAAATAGAGGGAGCAGGATCTTGGACACGGTACGTGTAAATAAAAACGGTTCTCTCCTCTAAAGCGTAAATTTATACAAATATTTGATAGTAACATAAGAGAACATAAAGTGAGATCAATGCAGTCCCGGCGATTGTCTACAGTCGACAGCGGTCCGTATCAGCGATATGCTATGCAAACTTTGAGAAAATTTTGCGATGCTTGGTTTTCTCCAAGGCATGTTAGATCCCCGATAAGGTTAGCTTATACGTGAGGTTGCACGCAGTCCCCACGCAGTGTCGATTATCGGTAATCTGTTAGCAGCTACTATTGGATCAATGGCCGATGCTGATGGTTGGCACCATCTTCGAACCAGCAAATCAAGTCAAGAATAATTTATGTAGAATACATTTTGAAGCAGCAATCCAATTTTATGCATTGCCTTTAAATATTAATTGCCCATGGAGTAATGTTGTACGTACTTGTGTATTACGTAGGCCTATCACAGGGGACTAATTGCAACACAGATTTGGCTGAGTTTTCTATGTTTGAAAAAATTTTGTACACACAATAAAAATTTAAATACAATACATAATTTAAAATAACTAGCAAATCGATTTGCTTTGTTTTAGCACTGGTTATTGCATAATGAGTAAAATTTCTATTTCAGTTCACACTGTGGTTAAAAAATCCACTAATTTACTATTTATAATTGGAGAAACAGCGCTGTGTAACCCAAATTTGCGTGCGAGTATGCGTATATAGCCTCCTACCATCTACTTTTACATATCGAGTACGGATATAATAAGCAGGTAGCAAAGAGCTATAGATCAGCAATTTAAAACCAAACAAAAATTCTTACTGAACTTCCTGTAACATAGTATGTAATTATTTTGGTTATATCATTAAAAGTATGTGGAGGCCAACAGGTAACGCGAATATAATCCACGTAGCTGCAATGCAAGTATTGGTAACCCTTTGTAATTAACATAAATAAATTGACAATGTGCAATACAACAAAGAATCAATTTACTCTGAGACTAAGAAAAGACGATGATGCTTAACACTGAACATTTGTTAATATCAAATACGCATACGTATTGCACAAAATGCTATACATTAAACCAAGAATGGTAATTACTAAAGTTTTATTAAGTTACAAATTTAGTTACAAAAACTGAACCAAAATGACCTCTTTAAACACCTCTTCATTCGTAACTTTCTCCTTCTGGTTAGTCATCATTCTTCTATATCTATAACATCAAGTATAAAAAGCTAAATATTTTTTTCTTTCTCCTTCTCTCGCTGTCCATAATTTACTTTCATATGCTACAATGCTTTATACTTTACTCTTTAGTAAATTCTTTCTTATCCTCAGCCTAATATTCTTTGATTCAAACATAGTTCTTTCTAATATATTTACACTTAGTCTGGTTAATTCTGGTAATTGTATTTTTAGATTTTTAACTATCCCTTGTGTAATGGTCCAAATTACATTTTTATGTTTATCTAGAATGTATTGGTTAATAGCGGGAGCTGGGGGGAAGGGTGCTGGAGGATTTTCTCGAAGTATCGAACGGGCAGTTCGTTTGAATATGTGCGCTGAGCCGCTGCTGTTATTCACGATTTCGCGGCACTAGCAATCCTTTTTTGGCGGGAGAAGGGTCTCTACCTGTGCGTAGGAATTTGCTAAGACGAGCTCTGAAAATAGTCCCCCATGCGGAAGCCGCGCTGAGCCAATGAAAAGCACGCAAGTGTCCGGTGCTTGAAGAGGGGTGGCTATTGTAGCGAGAACGGAGCGGTTTGGAAACCAAGTTTCGGCCATTTCTATATTCATTCTGTTCTGGAGCACGAAACGTGTTAGAAGTATTTTCTACTGACTGCCCAGCAGTAATGTTAAATGTTTTTTTCTGTTGCTTGCATGCAGCATGAATCAGATTAACGAGCAGCTGATGGGTTAAGGTTGGTTCTACCTGTGCTTAATAACGATACATGCATTTACTGTATCCATTTGTCCACCTGTTTTGGCGAGGAGACACGAAGAGGATGAGGTAAGCATCTCGAGTCTAATACTTGACGCAGCTGTGGCCTCTTCCTGTATTTTACAAGAAACGGTAAATCACATCATTCTGTTCGACGAATTATCACGAACAATGAGGAATACGGAAACCGTAACACGCAGTTATAGATAATTTCATTGCCTATTTAACAATTCAAATGCAATCAGTGTTTGGTGTTGCGGGATTGGCTAGCCGGCTTAATCATATTTGACTTCATACGATTGCGAGGCAAGAATGATTTTATACTACAGTATGAACGAAAATTTATATTAAGTGAATATTAAGTGAAAATAATTCTGGAAGTGATAGTTTTATATATATATATATATATATATTTGTGTGTGTGTGTATAATCATTTCGTTGTTTGTTTCACATATCACCTTGTAATATGTGGATTAAATGCAGCTTGTTACCTAGTTAGAGATCTTTCATTTCTGGATCCCGAACAGCAAATTAATAATTACTCTTGTGATCTTACTTTTCCAGTATGTGAAGATACATTTCGTTTTGAAGCAAGAAGAAAGATTAATTTTGAAGAAGATTTTAAGAAATTATTCTGTGTTCATCCACTCGACTGGTGTTCAGAAACTCTACGAAAAAAGCTGGGTATAACAGCACTGATTAGCGTTTTATAATTTACTTCGTAGCTGTTCTTGTGATTACTTCAGCTGCTCTTACAGTCAATTAGATAGTTAAATTTGTAAGAATAAATTCTGTAATTAATAATGAAGGGGATTTGTTGTTTGGAGAAATTAAAAAGTCCATAAAACTGCAGTATTGGCGTAACTTAAATTGCATTCCCATTGTAAAGAGACCATTTGTTGGCTACCGTTAAGAAAACGTGAGTTGCCAAAAAAGGGGAGGGGGGAATTATTAAAATCTAAAATAATTCCTGAAAATGAAAATTACATATAATAATGATGTTAAAAGGGGATCTAATAGGTTACTAACTAGAACCATGAATTTCAGACACAAAATAAAACCTCATTTATTGAGTCTTATGGCCTTACAAGGTCGGGTAGTAATTAACGTTACGTTAAACACAATTAGATCAGCAAAAACAAGCAATACCCGACGTTTACAATTCGCCGGAGTAAGCAAACAAAACTGAATGAAATATCTCAAATAAGTAATAAAAACAGCAAAGTTAACATTGAAATAACATGGCAACACAGGCCATCAAATTGAAGCTAACATTTTACTGTACAAAGGAAAATCCCAGGGGGGCGCCGTATAAAGTGAATGAAAAGCATCAAAATTGAATTAACAAACAGCAAGATGCTTAAGAAAAAATTGAATCGAAATATATATTCAGCTAGCTCAGAATTTAAGTGGCGGGAGCAGAGTCTTAACCCAGGCGTCGCTTAAGGGCACATAAGTCTGTTAAAATCCACTGAATAGTGACCGTCGTTTCTGGTACATTACCATAGAATCATCGCCGTGATGGTGAGCGACAAACACAATGCCACTGCAGCAATGGAAGCTAAATAAGCGGCTACGCCCGCGTTATTAGCATAACTTCCAAATAATGGCAAGCATGCCACTCGACATCTCGCTTTCCCAAAGCAAGAAATGATCAACCACAATGATCATCAGAGAGCGTGCCGGGCTGACACGTCTATTCACCAGCTCGTCTTGGACCCAAGTCACGTCCGTTCATCAGCTCGTCTTGGACAGAAGTGATCTCTAAAATGGCTCCTTCTTCTTCCTCGGCTAGTTGCTCGCCACATGTAAAAGAACTCCACGGAATTAGTATTGTAGACCCCAATAAATGTTCAGGATTGGCTATCTACACATTTCCGTCGTCACGTGTTTAATATCATGCGTCGCATTCGCCGTCTCCTTCGCGCGTTTCCTACGTGGCCTTCGGGGTAGTAGCGGGGTAGGGGGTAGGTCACCGCCCGATTTCGAACGGGACTCAAGCCGGGCTGTCCCGGCGCCATCGAGTCGCCTCGCCTGCTCCATTGTTCCTCTCTCAACCGCCGAAATGGCAGTTTCTAGCCTTCGATATTCAGCCCTTCTGAGCCATGCGTTTACAGAAAAATTGATTTACAATAAAATATACCTTTGGCCGCCCTGGTTTTAAACATACATTTAACCTATCCAGACAACCCTCATTATTTACAATTAATTACACGTTGCAAGACTAAATAATTAATAAATTTGAATATAATAAAAATGCGGAAAAAAGGAATTATGAATATAATTAATAATAATTTAATTATATTCATTGTGGGTGACGCTGTCACACCACACCATTGAGATGATGTATTTATAGCTTCTATTAAATACTTCCCATGTTACGAAGAAGACATTGATGCGGTCTGCGAAATCATATGGATAAAACTTAACGTAGCCAGTACAAAATTTGTGATATCATCCACTGGATGCAGACGTAACTATTGCCGAGACGTTAAGGAATAATGAAAATAATATAGTTAATCAAGTCCAGGATCATACAATAATACTGGGATGTGACTTCATGCATTATTATATCGACTGGACTAATTACGATCACGTTAGTGACGGCAGGGGTAAAACAGCTTCTGAACTCATTCTCGAACTATTGTTAGATCATCATCTTGAGCAGCTCGTAACTGTACCAACGCCGTGCCGTAACGGCAATGAAAACATTTTAGATTTTATCGTTTCAAATAGGCCTGAATTATTTACTTACATTTCAACGACTACAGGAATAACTGTTGACAAAGCGCCTTTTCATGGCTTTACACCTCGTTGACGTCAAGGTTATTAATGGAAAGGAAGAATGGACTAGGCAAGGAACAGGGGACAGTTGGGCATGAAGGAACCATACCGACATTCGCCTGGAGTGATTTGGGGAAATCATGGAAAACCCAAATTTGGACGGCCAGACAGGGATTCGAAACCGTGTCCTCCAGAATATAAGACCAGAGCATTAGCGGAGCGTTACCGCCCACGCACCAAAATCTGTATCTCAAAGCAGCAATCGCAACACTAAAATCAATAATTGAGCAGAAAAAGAAAAAAAGAAAGGATTGTTTACAGATTCTAAAAGGCCTCAGGGAAGTGTCTTAGCACGTACCTGAGGGATAGTTATCTTACCGTCAAAGTAACCAGAGACACCCTTGAAGATATGAGGCATCGATTTATACTTATCGTTTGGGAAGGTATGTGCATACGAATACATATTCCGAAACGGACAATTAAGAACGGTAAAGATCCCCCGTGATATACACCTGAAATTAAAACGTTACTCAAAATGTAAAGGAAGATACACGCTCGCTTAAGAATGACGAGTTATCACAGTGACATATAAGACTTTGATGAGATAAGAGGACGTGTCAAAAATGTGATGCGTTAGGCCTTTATTGACTTCCGTTGCTATTAACTTTCTAAGAGACTCACGAAAAGCCAAAGAACTTTTGGTCGTGCGTAAAAAAGTAAATTGTTTCGACAACATTATGCCAGTACTAACACAATACGGACATTGACAGCCGCGACAAGATTATCATATTTAACACCGATTCAAAAATTCATTCACCGACGAATATATGTCAAACATACCCATTTTACATATTGTGTGGAATTAGATATGGATTCATTACGAACAGACTCCTGAACTGGGGGAAAGCGCCGGTCCCTGATGGCATCATAATTAGAGTATTTTCAGGGTATGTCTCATATATACAGTATATCCATAAAAGAGCAAAAAGTACGTTTCGACTGGAAAATTTCCCAGGAAATTCTGATTTTCAGGAAAGGAGATCGGCGGGATCCTAGAAATTACCGTTCCATTATTCTAAAAATCTGTTTGCAGTAGCGTTCTTGAGCATTTATATGTTCTAATGTTATGAAGTTTCTAGGAGCCAACGATTTTTTTTCCTTACGGCTTTACGCCTCGTCGACGGCTATAGTCATTAGAGGCGGGATAGGACTGGGGACAAGGAACAGGCAGGAATTCGGCCATGGCCTTTTTGATGGAAACATCCGGGCATTCGCCTGGAGTGATTTGGGGAAACCATGGAAAACCCAAATCTGGATTCCCGGACGGGGATTCGAACCCGCATCCTCCCGAATGTGAGGCCAGAACGTTGACCGTTCACCCACCACGCACGGTAGGAGCGTACGAATTCCATACACCAAGTTAACATGGATTTCGGAAGAACATTTCATGTAAAACACAATTGGCGCTATTTTCGCAGACGTAATAAAATTTTTGATGCAAGGTTCACATGGTGATGCAGTTTTCTTGGATTTTTAGAAAGTTTTCGACTCTGTGCCACACAACCGCCTTTTAATGAAGATACGAGCGTACGGTTTAATGTTTCAGATTTGTGAATTGCTATGAGATTCTCTGACTGATCGCTAGCAATAAGTCGTTATTGACTGGTAATCTAGATGTCACTTTGGCAGATCCTAAAGAAAGTGTAATAGGACCTCTTCTTTTCTTAATTTTATAAACGAAATCGAAGAAAACGTTAATAGCATTTTTCTATTGTTCGCTGGAGATGTGGTCATCTGTAGGAAAATAAGGCGCTCTGACGATATCTTAGAAATTCAGCGCGATCTGGATATTATTTCGGAATGGTGATGTGAATGGTAATTTACATTAAATTGCAAAAAGTTTATTGCAATGTGCTTAACTAAAAAAAAAAAAGGAAGCAGTTTGTTCCCGAGTATAAAGTGAGCAGCTCGGTTATTGATAGGACTGATTCCCAGAATTTTTTGGGCTTAACAGTATAAAAAAACCTGAAATGGAACCAGCCTTCCGTGGAAGATAAAACAAGTTCTAGATTGCTATCAATAGGTCGTGTTTTGAAAAAATTATAACGCCCAATCAAAGGACATAGCGTATAAAACTCACTTTCGTCTGCGTTTGGATTACTGTTGTGAAGTTTGGGATCCTTATCGCAAGAGATTGGTTGAGAGTATAGGGATTTTCTGGCAGACAGCCGACGCAGATTTCGTTTAAGTTTACTGACTAACATGCGAATATCTCTTTTATTTACGAGTGCTATGAAATACTTTGTCCACCAATCTAGTTGAGTCAAAATGATAAGAGAGATAAGATTAGAGGAATAAGATAGATTTAAGATACTTGTATGTTTTCTTTCTTCCGTTGTGTTATTGGAAATTCGAATGAACAGAGTAACGATTAGTTATGGTGTTAATCACCTTCTGCCACCCACAATATTTGTGAATTGCAGAAGATGCATGCAGATGTAGATGAAAAATAAAAATGAGCGTTGAACCACTCACTGTTCGACAAATCCGCTACTTTCAATCCTTCGTTGTTTATATTTACAGTAATAAATGGAGTGATGAATTGTAATCCAATTTGCCAGTAAAAAGTACGTATTTGACCAATAGATCACCACGATAAATCCTAGTGACACATTTGAAAAACATTTGGCAACATTCTCTCTTTCTTTGTTAGACTGCTTTATTTACTAATAGTTCTTTCAACGACAAGCTTTAACATAACAAACTTTTTTTGTTTTTGTTCATTTCACTTAATGGTTCTCCAGTGGAGTCATCAATCTCAAACGATTCATGTCATATTTGATTCTCTCTACCATTTGAAAGGAATATAGGAGTTGTGAGCCATCTCTGCCGTTGGCTTTGCAGTTTTCACTATTTCATGGCTGAAATTCAGGTTACTTTGTTCACAAAAGCCTCCCAGGAAGAATAACTTAACGTGCCTCTCTCATCTTTCATTGTTGCTTTAGAGAGGATTTCATAAATGTCAACCAAACAATCGCGAGGTTATTCAAAAGAAAAATTCAATAAATCCGTTGTTCGGAGAATACTTTTGTGCCTGTCACGTATCGGACAATGTGACATCCAATACGGAACAAAGAAAATATATCAGAGGAAAACTACACTCAGCTTGCGAGGAGGTACGTAATTTTTGATTTCCCATGCATGTGAATTCTTAACAGTAGCGCGTTAGAAACAAATAGTAAACATAATTATTGCAAAAAGATTTTAAAAAAAATGTTTACTACGTAGTTGTGAACAACATACAATATACTGTAAAACGTAAAACACATCTTACCGCTAAAAATGCTTATACATATGAGATTACGAATACAGACATAGACTAATTATCTGAGATAAAAAAGAATTTTAATGATTCTAAAAAATGAGCTTCCACATATCCTGGAACCTGTTCTTAAATAATTTTCTAGCTCTGCACATCTTCGATTAACATGAAGATGAGAAACATTTCTTTCCACTACTTAGGGGGCGATCATTAATGAAGTGTCTTCTGATTTCAAATGTTATATGTTACGTTCCGTCCAGTGGCGTAGCTAGGTCAACAAGGGATCCGCTGCAAAAAAATATTTTAGGCCCTTAGGACAGATGGCGACCTTTTTCTTTTTTTAGTCTTGTGAGCTTTGAGCTAGGGCCCCCTGTGTTGAGCTTGGGCACCTGAGCTGAGTTTGGGGGTTCCCTGAGCTGCGCTTGGGCCCCCTGAGCTTGGGGGCCCCGGTGCACGGCACCGCCTAGCCCTCCGATAGCTACGCCACTGGTTCCCTCAAATTATCGAATTGCCACTTCGAAGAAACATTACAAACTCAAAATATTTAAAAGGGATAAAAATTAGCTTTTTAAATAGTTAGAAGATTTACTTACAAAGATGTTGTAGACATTTAATTGTTTTCTCCAAAACTTTTTGAGGAATGAGTAAAACAGAATAAAACTAAATAATATTTTAAAAAATATTTTCCTATATTTTATTTACTATATCCTAAGCTCTTTCGCGAAGTGTAAATTATGAATCTTTTCACGTATGTAGTTGAACTGTACCACTTTCAATGTTAGCCGTGAAACTGGGCAATGTTAGGACTAAGTACGATAACGTTTATAGAAAATGCAGTCGGATAGGAAGAGGTTTATACGAACACTTGTTTGCTGAAAAAAGTACCTCCGCTGTTGTAGGCCTACAGGTATTCACGTATTAGGTTAAGATTAAATCTGTATCTTTCTGTTCTTTCTTAATATTTTCCTCATTGATACTTCTTTAGGATTTTTAATAATTTTATCTGGAGCTATATATGACCGTCCTTTACTCCTGTTAAGGTTAAAAATTGATAGATGTAACAAAATACAATTTAGAGAACTGGGCACTTCTGACTATCGGAGAAATCAGTTTTGTGTTTTTAGTAACATAACTAATCCTGCGTCATGACTGGGTAGACGTAATAAAAATTTAGTGCCTGAGCTTAGGTGGGATCGTCGAAAATTCGAATGATCGAATATTGTTTTTAAATTGAAGTAAAGCACCACTTTTCGGAATCAGTTACCCCGCGCTGTCAGTTTGAAGCTGTCTGCGCTGCTAGAAGATGCAAGAGCTGGCAGATGGTGTTTTTTTCTGGCGCACATGAGTGACACTTCATCGCGCCGCTAGAGTGAACTGAAGTAGAAGAGCGAATGTTTGCCCGCAGGCGGCTGACTCAGCAGATTGCGTGGGCCCTGCCAGATGGCACCACCGTCGTCAACAGTCAACGAGGTGTGGGACAGCAGCTGAAACCCAGCAGAGGTGCGGGAAAATCTGCTCGCAGGTTGCAGGTGCGAGATATTTCAATGGGATCGTTCACCGACAGTAAAAACAATTACCATTTCTTTTGGTACTATTTTCGTCCCAATGGTATATACACTAACTAATGACTAGCGTAACAACGTGGTTTTTTTGGCGAGTCGTATCTTAACAGTTTAAAAGTAAAATCAAGCAATATCGGAAACCTATTGTGACAGAAATATAAAATTCCTTCTAAATTTAAATCTCACGTATTTCATATTTATGAAATCTGCTACTCGAAAATCGCCGTTTTGTTTTGATCATTGAAATAAAGCTGAGACTAGCTTTAAGCTGCCCAAATTCCAAGTACAGTAATAGTCCGGTTATCCGAGTTCCGATTATCCGAGCCGCCGGGTTAACCGAGGCAAATTTGGTCAGCCATGAAGTAAAACAGGAAAACGCTGCAACGAGCATGGAGGAAACCTTTTGGTATGTAAAAGCCTAAAAAGGACTAGCTAGATCAACAAGATGTTAATGAACTGAAAAGTTAGCCAACCAACTTCCAGTTAAAAGAAATTAACAATGAAGATATACAAGAGTGCTTGTTGGATGACGATCAAAATCAGCTTAACTATGATAAAATTGTTAATATGGTTGTCAGCGGACAAGGAGAAGAAGACGAAGAAAATAAAAATGAAACTGTTCCAAATATTTCTCATGCTGAAGGTTTAAAAACAGCACTTGAGTATATTGGGCAACAGGAAGAAAGCACAGCAGCCGACATAATGATGCTACAGCTTTGGCGCTATACTTCCGCTAAGAAGAGAAACAAAATTATGACACAGAAGACAATTACAGACTTTTTTAGCAAGTGGTCATAATTAATGTACAAAAAACAACTTTATTGTTTCACAAATTAGTTTTACACTATAAATAAATTGTATTACGTATTTCATGTTCAATCCGTTTTTTGAGTCATTTTAACCCCTTTCCTTGACCTCCGGTTATCGGAGTTTTTCGTTATCCGAGGTGGTCCCGGTACCGTTTACCTCGGATAATCGGACTTCTACTGTATCAGCAGCATACATTACGGTCAGTATCTAAGACAGTTAATCTTGTATGTATCGCAACTGTTAATATCTAGCAATTAAAGTTCAAAACCAGTGCGGTTTAATAATGTCGAATCCGTCGTACAAGTAAAGAATAATACAATAATACAGAGCTGTGGCAAAAGTTCATAACACATGTGTAAACCAAGTATACAAATACAGATTCATCCGTTCTTGAGATTCATAAAAGTTTTATTGAATGCGAGCAAGATGAATTAAAGTAACACTAATTAATTAAGAAAAATGTGGCTTGTAACGAAGCACCATAACACAGAATGCATCTTGGAGTATAGGAGAGACAGTTTACATATGGTAAGCTGGGCCAAATCACAGTCTGCCAGTGGGTAACCACCACTACTGATTTTGACAAATTACATGCTGGCATAGATATTTGAAACCTACGAGTGCCATTATGATTTATCAAGTATAAGGCAGCACTAACTGATTTCCGATTATACTTTCTTATATCAGACATGTCATAGTAACGACGTCCCTTTTGCATATCTACATCTAAAAAAGCAGTGTCGTAGCTGTAGCAGACTGAAGAGGACGACGTACCATCACTGCCTGCCCATCTCGAAGAAAGTCGACGTTTTCCTCCTTTTATCATCATTGGGTATCCAAATACGTTCCCTTATTGAATAAACAAGCGATGCAAAACCCTCTCCTGCAATTATTGGCTGAGTGAACCTTCCAAAGCTAGTGTTTTCATGTTTTCCGGGTGGAAATTTTATTTCGCAAGATATTTCTAAACGAATTGACTTCCAGCAACGCCACAACCTGTTTTAAAGAGCGACTGGCTCAGAATACAAAAAATAGGTTTTCTATATAGTGAATGTCCATCAGTCAGATCTGCAAACTATTTCTGAACAAATGTCTGGCACCGTGTCTGTTCCACACCGAGCGAGATGTCCCATAAAACAAAACTGAAAGTTCGGATGGAGACAGATTTATCAATGTTATTCAGCATCTCTCTTATTAAACCGCAGTCCTTTGGCTGCAAAGGAAAACTCTATCACACGCATATGGCTTTTTTTTAAAATCTTCCTCCAAGTACCAAATGATCACTTCTCGGAGGCTTCCATATGCCGATCGCTATTTTCACCTTCTCTTGTCGTCCAGTGGCTTCCCATAAGCCTCCCCTATTGTATCGGTTACTGAACACGTTGTCGGTAACTTGCAATGTGCAACTATAGCTGCACTCATTTGCTTTCTTTCCAAGCCTTTTATATGATACCAATAACACAGTTCTCATACAATTCCATTATACTTAAGCGAATAAATTTTTCTGAATCTCGATTTTTTATGTATGTATGAATATAACGGAATTTTACAACTCCATTTTGACCCACTTCCAGATGTCCGAGCTGTTTGAAATTTCTCACACATGTTAAGAACCGGCGACAATACAATAATTTCATAGTAATGTCCTATTACTATCTTTACTTTGACAGTAACAACAGAAAAATGGTTCAATGTCGTGGAATTTTGCAATTTAATTCTAACCAGATTTCAGATGTCCTAATTGTTTGAAATTTCGCTGATGTATTGATAACTAATTACAATACAATAATTTCATAGCTATGTCTTGATATTCTCAATACTTTGAGAGTAACAACAAAAAATGTTTGCACATATTTTAAGAACCGTCGACAATACAGTACTCTCTTAGCAACGTCCTGCTATGCTCGTTACTTTGACGGTAAGGGAGCGTGCATAAACCACGTAGCTCCATTTTGGCCTCCTGTGAACCCTCTCCCCCCCCTCCCCCCATGTAGCTCTACGTGGCTTTTGCCTCTATCCCCCCCCCCCCCCCCCTACGTAGCACGTAGCTTTTTTCCTTTTTGATTACAGAAGACATTTTGTACTGTTTTCTCTTGTCAGACGGTTGTAAATTACATACGGAGATTATTAACTGAGGGAAATAAATACTCACATGCTGTTGTGAGTTCTGTTTCTCATTTTAACTGTGAAAAATGTTATGAAAGGAAAGCTACGTGGCCTGGCTCGGAACCCACCTCACCCCTCACCCCTCCCTCACCCCTCACGTAGCCCAGCGTAGCCTTCCAGCCAACCCCCCCCCCCCTTTTGGACCGTGCCACGTAGTTGGTGCACGTTCCCTAACAATAGAAAATTGGTTGCATGTAATGGAATCTTTCATTTCAGTGTTCACCCACTTCCTGACGTCCGAATCGTTTGAAATTTTGCGTACTTATTAAGAACCGATGAAAATACAATAATTTCATTCTCACCACATTGTCAGTAACAACTTAAAAGTGGATAAATGTAATAGAAAATTTCAGTTCAATTTTTACCCACTTCAGAAAGTCCGAATTGTCTGAAATTTTGTACACATATTAAGAACCGATAACAAACCAATAATTTCATATCCATGTCTTGGTAATCTCATTACTTTGACAGTAAGAACACTAAAGTGATTTAACCGTCTTATGACAGATGTGGCTTATTTTCACCCACTTTTCGCACCAACCTTCGTGGCTCAGTTGGTTAAGGCGAGTGACTGCCGAACAGACGTTCCCTGCTCGAATCCCGGTTTCTGTTGGAATTTTTACGGATATTATAAGTGGCAAAGATTAGGATAACCCACGGTTCGGATTTCACGTTAAACTGTAGGTACGTTAAACCTGATGGGATTGCTGAGTTAGGCAAATGCAGCAGCGACATTAGTGCATAAGTGCGTCAATTCGAGAAACCTTCGTCATTTGTCAGCTGGACCCTTCGGAGATTTCCCGGCCAATATAGCCATATGCATTTAATTTAATTACCAACTTCCAGGCGTCTTGATTTTTCGAAATATTGCACACGCATTTAGAACGTTTAACAACACAATAATTCCATAACTGTAACCTGGTATTCTCATTAATTTGATAGTAACAACAGAAAAATGGTTTTGTTACGCAACCTTTTGCACATGCGCAATTGATGATACTTTGATACAAGCTGCTACGATAGTTTCTGCAGTCGCTTAATGTGATGTTAAATAGTGAGTATTCAAAAAATCGTTTCAATTACTTCTCACTATTGTAGAAGAATAGTCTTCCACATTTACCGTGCTATTGGACCTCTGGTGGGGTTGACCATTTAATTGTACGTTACTTGTGGCAATAATAATTAAAAAATAAAAACTACAACACAAAGAAAAAGAGAGATTGGCGAAGAAAAGCCTACGGTAAGAAACATACTTTTGAAACAATCTGAACTAAAAAGTTAAAAATAAAATTGTAGTTTAAAAAACTAAAAACACTCTTTCGTAGTAATGTGAACTAAAAGGTTAAAAAATAATCTTTAAATTTAAAGATTTTGTTTAACAGCGATAGGACGCCCCACAATTCAGTATATATTAATTTATTGAATAAGCATAAAGAATAAAGTCACTGATTACAAAATAAAAAAAAAAGCGTGGAGTGGTCTCTACATAACATTTGACAATGACTCTATCTTTCCAAACAGTCAGCGACAAAAGATATAAGACAACTGATATATCACCCCACACTTTTTTACATTAACACGTTGACTGCCAACTACGAGATAACTCGTAGGTTGTGTTCTCTTCTAGGACGCCAACTACGAGTTATCTCGTCCTGTGTTTACTTGCCATTTTTGTACAGCTACGATTAAACTCGTAATATATTAGTGCTAATATCGATAGATGGCTTCTGGGAAAAGAACAAAAAATCAATGCTGGCTTGCATGAACAGAAAATTTATTAAAAAAACGAACAAAAATTATAATTATAAAAATTATTTCAAATTCAAGAAATAAAGTAATATTTTATTGTTTGTGGAACTTCTTAAAACAATCTTCCACGCAGAGGGCTGGCTTCTATTTACAGATTGGGCAGAAATAACGCGTTTCTCTGCGTTTTTTTGCTTGGGTACATATACGACATTGCTTTGTCGGACGCTGTTTTTTCTCAGTAGGTGGTAGACACTCTAAATAGTGGAGCTCTTGCAATTTATTTTTTTTCGAAACTGGTTCAATTTCTTCTCCAATCAACGCGACGACGAATTCTTCTCTGAACTTTATCAGTTTTATTTTAGAAGAAGTTACTTTTTGAAAAATTTTATGAGCATTGTGTATATATATCTCTATAATATGTAATGAAACCTTTTTGGGCCATCTAATAGTCTTTCTTAGAGATGAGTAGTACGAAAGCATTTGATCTGATCGGTCAATGCCAGACATTCCATTATTGTAATCTCGAATTATATTCGGTTTCATAGTAATTTTTCCATTGCGATTGGGCACCTCTACCATTTCAACAGCATGCATGTTTGAAATGCTAAGGACATCTCGTTTGTCTTTCCATTTACATACAGTAACAGGACCATTTTGCTGCCAGATACACTCCCCTTTTTTCAGTTTACGATTTACCACATCTCTGGGGTTTCCTTTTCTGTTATTTCGTAGGGTTCCGCACACATAAGTTTTTCGTGTATTTAGCAGTTTTGTAAGAGCAACAGAATTATAAAAATTATCCATGTAAACCGTGTATCCTTTATCGAGATAGTCCTCAAGTAAATGTAAAACAACATCAGTAGTGTGACCTACATTTTTATCAGTTTCCACAGATTTTCCGCTGTAAATCTTTATTTTCATTACAAGACCGTCGGACTCACATAGTTCATACAGTTTGATACCATATTTGTGTTTTTTATTTTTTATATATTGGCGGAAAACCAATCTACCCCGCCATAGCATCATAGATTCGTCAATACAAATATTTTTATCTGGTACATAGTTTTCACGCATAATATTATTGAAATGATTTAGAATTGGTCTCACCTTGTGTAATCTGTCGGCAGATGGTATTGAGTTATCAACCAAATGAAAATAACGAAGTAACAACTGGAATCGATTTCGACTCATATGTGAGCGCCAAAAGTTTACATTATATAGCTTGTTAGTGCTCCAGTAATGTTCAATTGATGGAAAAGTACAAGGTCCCATTTGCAACAAAAGTCCCAAAAAAACCTTCATCTCTGCAGTACTGACGTCTTGCCACTTTGATAACCTATTAGATTTTTTCATTTCTTTACGTGTTTCAATTTCTTGCGCAGCATATAAATTAGTTTGTTCCACCAGTAATGCAAGAAATTCATCCGAAAAAAATAAGTCCACCAGCGTTTGTACTGTAAAATTTGTCGTATCCAATTTCACACCAACATTTTCTTGGAAAATAAATAATTCAGGATTTTGCTGAATTTCTGTCCACAAATTATCATTCGCATTTGATATTGTTGCTTGGGAATCATCATCATTTTCTTCAAATTCGGGATCAACTTCAGGTTCGGAGACGACTTCATCTTCACTATCACTTGAATTCTCAGAAGGTTCATAATCGCTACTGTCATTACCATCCTCGTCAAAAATCCCGTCAAATTCTGAATCACTTAGATTTACGTAGTACTCAATTTCATTTTGAGTCAGTGGTCTTTTCTTATCCATATTGGGTTCTTGATAATTCAATTATACCAATAATTATAAAACAAAACACTCAAGAAAGGCGTAAATGTTGATGCACTCAACAATTTCTGAGATACTAGTAACGAATATGGACGCGTATCAATAATTCAGCTTTAGAGAAGCGATAGGTCGAAGCGTGTCTGGGTGCGAGTTAACTCGTAGTTGGCTTCCGCGAAGAGATTTCTGTTACAGAAGCCAACTACGAGATAACTCGTAAGAGCTTTTTTTTTAAAAAAAAAACATTTTTTATGCTTTTTGATGATAACAATGCACTAGAATTAGAGTTTTTAACAATATAATGTGATTAAACCAAAATGTCATTTTTGGCCAGATTTGTGAAAATTGTCGTGGCAGTCAACGTGTTAAAGCTAATTTTGTAATCAGTTACTTCATTCTTTAAGCGTATTCAAAAAAATAATTTATACTGAATTGTGGGACGTCCTAACACTGTTGAACAAAATCTTTAAATTTAAAGATATTTCTTAACCTTTTAGTTCACATTACTACGAAAGCGTGTTTTTAATTTTTTAAACTACAATTTTATTTTGATTAAGGAAGTTTAAAGAAGGGATGATTGTAGCCCATGTACGTGGTATTTCGGTATTAAGATATCTGATCCTAAAAGTTTTTTTTTAATCTTTCTTCATACATAACTGAAATCGGTAAATGACGTATCATTTCAAAGATTAAGGTTTCCGCTTAAGTGAAATATTATTTCAAGGAAGAAATTTTTCCGAATCCGACCCTTAAAGGGCAAATGTATCAAAATTTCTACAACGCATTTTTTTTTTTTTTTTTTTTTTTGTCACGAGCCTTTATCTGCCTTGATACCTGACCGAAATCGAGGTATCATTTTAAAAATTGAGATCTCCAATTCCGGCACATTATATTTTTCGGAATTTGACCCTTAAAGGGTAAAAGTAATAATTATGAAGATCGCGCCTATGAGACAGTTCAGAGCCAAGCCGCTTGATAGCAGTAGTACATATTACAGAGATATTAATAAACAGATTCATTATGATTTTTGTATAGTAAGTAACTTTTCGGATATATATTTTTCTGTTATGGAAACATTTCTGTTTTGCTATACAATTCGTATGTAAACATTTTACTTGCGAAATTTTCTCACGGGCTGATTGCAGCGACACACATCACAGAGATATGGGTATGCTGTGTGTATTTTGTCCAGGTTAGTTGTATTCCGTTAAGGTCAGTGATATTTTGTCATACATATGTTTTACGAGTACATAAGTTTTTCCAACTTGTTGTAGTAACATGTTGTATTTATTTTGTTATGTACCTATTCCAGTAAACAAATAATCTGCTGCTACAAATGAGTGAGTTATTATTTCATCCTATTACAAACCACCTACCTCAAAATTCGTCGTGTTGTATATGCGAAATTTTCGCTCGTGCCATCTATTATACTTTATAAACGATTTTTTAAGATACTTGTTTCTTCTAAACATGTTCTTTGATATAGATTTAAAAATGCAAGAACCTTTGCAATAATTTAAATCTAATACACGAGAACATGAATAACATTAATATGTTACATTCGTAGAGGAAGAGATATGGTTTACCAATATTAACATTGATTATTAAAGGAAATATACTCTGATCAAAGGAGTATATAATTTATGGTATTGAACACTGATGATTTAGACCTGTACGTTACTGTGTTTCAAAATTCTACTTTAATAATACCATGATGGTCTAATATCTCCGTTCATGTTTGAGACATATACACAGGACGAGATAATGCCCTTTGTAGTGTCAAGTTTAAGAACATGTGAATGAGTATATAATGTCGCTCTTTTCTTCAGATCCCCTTGTAAAGCCAATATGTGATAGTCGTTTGTGAACGGAAGAATATTTTTAAACAAAATGGGAAGTTTCGTGCTTAGACGAAACAGTCCATAAAAATTTAAAATAATGAATTAATATTTAATAAACTGCCGATTAACTATTGTTTTAAATATGCTTGTCCTCCGAGAATTCAATATACAACAATTTATTATTCCGACAATCAACTGCGAATAGTGATAAAACAACTACTTAAACATTTATTTAGGCTATTAACATCATCCTTCATAACTTAAGTTTTTATAGCCGAAACAGATTAGACGTAAAATGCGTGTTAGTGCTTTTGACTCCTAGTCCTACCTATGAGTTAAACCACCTTCTACGTTCCGTGCTTGCTTAGATTTGTTCAATATATAGTAATTAAATAAGATATTAAGAATAAAATATTTTTAAAATCATTAGATTTTCTGGAATGAATTTTTATGCACCTTAAAGTTGTTTGTCAGTTTCTGTCGAGTTTTGCCGGCACGGCATCCATTTATTGGTGGAATGAGACCAGTCAGCGTCTAACAGTCAAAAAATATCATCTAATGTCATAATTGCGGAATACCATACGATAAATAAATAAATAAATTGCGGAATGGCGTAAATAAGTGGTTCCCAATTAGTTTTCCACGAATACCAGAAAGAGCTCAACTTCGCGTACCCCTGGTAGTTGAAATTATGAATAAACTAGAAGACTCGTGCGAAAATTTCGTGAATAAGGTGAAAAGTAAGATTGATGGTTTGTAATAGGACGAAAGAAGAACCTCCTTATTCGTATCGAGTGTTTAGTGTAATAGGTACTTTAGAAAACTCGACGCCAGGGAAGCAGTTTATTAATATCTATGTGATACGTGCTGCTGCTATCTAACGGCTTGGCTCTGAACTGTCTCATACGCGCGACTTTCACAGTTATTAAGTTTTGTCCTTCAAGGGTCAAATTGCGAAAAATTTAATGTTGCCTGAGTGGAGACCTTAATATTTTAAATGATACCTCATTTATTCATATCGGTCAGGCATTAAGGGAGATAAGTATTGGCTCATAATTAAGAAAAATGCGTAATGGATATAATGGTACTATTGCCGTTTAAGGGTCAAATTCCGAAAAATTACTTTCTTAAAATATGTTTTGACCACAGCGGACACCTTAACCTTTAAAATGATAACTTATTTATCCAAGTTGTTTAGTTATCAAGGGAGATAAATGAGTCGTGACACAAAATCGCGTTGTATATAGGCCTGTATTGATACTTTTGACCAATAAGGGTCAAATTCCGAAAAATTCCTTTCTTAATATAAGATGTCACCAAAACGGAGATCTTAATCTTTAAAATGATACTGCATTTATCTATTTCGGTTCGGAATGCTGGGAGATAAATGGTTCGTGGTACAAAAAAAAATGACATTTTAGATATATTTGGATTTTTGCTCTTTAAGGCTCGAATTGGAAAAATTACTTTTTTAAAATATGATATGACCAAAGCGGATACCTTAATCTTTAAAATGATACCTCATTTATCGATTTCGGTTAGGTATGAAGGGAGATAATGGCTTGTGTGAAAAAAACACCTTATAGAAATAATATATATGATTAATGCGTTCATCGTGGTCGAGTGCTTCGCATAACTACAGCGTTGCAGTGATATAATCCACACACACGTAGTTTTTCTTAAAATATGTTTTGCCAGTAGAAATGTTTGCTTACTTGTTTTTTTTCCAGTTATCTCAGTGATTATCTTAATCAAGAATTACCACGGGTACCCGTTGAAGCTACCTCACGTACCCCCGGAGGTGCGCGTACCGTTAACTGGGAACCACTGGCGTAAATAATGGCGTGAAGAAAGGGTTACAGCTCCTGTGAAAGTGAAGACCTGTGTTTCTACTGGCAAAACTTTCATAGTCATCTTTCTAAAGGTAAAATTGTTGTGTCCTTCGATTTTTTCCTTCAGCGAGGAAGTATCAGCACCGTACACTACTGTGAACTCTTGTGAAATGTTAAAGAAAGGTACGGTACATTGGTCTGAGAGACCCGAGACTAACACTAATAGCGCACTGCTTCTGTGCGATAGCAGGACTGCGACCATTCAAGCAAACATACACTGGACAGCTTTCCACCATCTTCACTAAAGTACACATTCGTTACTGCGTTAATGTCATTCCTCTGGATACTGCAGACATAAAAATATTTGGGAGCAAAGAAGTTTTAAACTGCGAATAAGTGCAAGAATTCATTTGGAGGGGGGCTACGTGTGCGCCCAACAGATTTTTATCAAGAAGGAATTTAAACATTACAAGTGCGATTAAAAATATGAAGCTTATAGTAGAGGGAAGATAAGGTAGTTTTTTTTTTGGTTTTGCTATTTTTTAGGCTCCAATTCGGCCATCAAGGACCACATGGACACCGCAGGTGGCATGGGCGTAGGGCGCATGCCCCACCTGCCCCACCCTCAAGTAATAGAACAAAGAATATATAAAATTGAAATTCCCACTTTTAACATTAAATAATCATTTTGACAAAATTTAGCCAAACCCTCTCAGACTAGTGCTTAAATAAAATAAATGAGAGTTTAATTTTTTTCAAGTAAAACAATTTTCAGCAAGTATTTCTATTAAGTTTTCTTGTTTTCTCCCACCCTGAAGCTAATCCTGGCCACGCCCTTGGCATGTATCCAGTGTGAATCATAAGAGACGGGGGAGGGAGGAACTGTGTTTCTGCCCAAAAAAACGGCCGATATGTGGGGTTCTTCCCGTATGCCTAGTACCTTTGTACTTCCTCGATCTAACATTAAACCTTATTAATCCAATGGAGAGTTTCTTTATGTTGAAAGAAGTATCTCTACTTTTCTGTATCGGACTTTATGGCTCGTAGCCATCGATATGATTAGAGGTAACAGATGGTGTGGCACAGTAAACGGGAAGGAATTCGGCGATGGTCCTTTGAAGGAACCATCTTAGTAATTACTTGGAATGATTTGAGGCAACCATGGAAAACCAAAATCATGATAGCCGGACGGGCATTCGAACCCCGCATCCTTGCAAGTGCAAGTTACTAGCATTAGAATTCACCGCTCCAGGCTCGATTGCTTCATCTTTAACTGAGACCCATATGGATAACAGAGACTAAATTTTCATCCATTTTCAACGCAGTTAGATTCTGTTTGATAGGTCATTTCATAATACTGCTAAAACTTCTGTTTGCTGAACTTAATGATTTGGTCACTTTTTCCAACTTCTTCGGAATTTTGCCAGGAAATCTACAGTGACATCGATAGTTACCAAGAGGAACGTTTCTTTCTAATTTCTTGATGAGGCCTGTAATAAAACTTACAGTTCGCTGAAAAAGAATTATGGCTTATTAAACTAATAACACTATACCAGAATACGTAACAACGTTGCATCTGCGATAGTAGTTCTTTCATTTAAAATTAGAATGATTCTATGCGAAAATGGTCAGTCTTAATGTTTTGTATCGTCATAAATATTCTGTTGTATTGACGCTTTCATTTCTGGCTTCTGTTCATTAGCAACAATTTTAAAAGATAATGATTCCTTTTTGCTTAGGGCTTTATGCTTCGACGAAATGTCTGAACAAGTTCCATCTCTTGAACGTTTAAATTTTAAATAACTGTGCAGTGTGTCTGTAGCAAGCAGTTATTTTATTCACTTTGTTCGTTTTGTTTCCTTTGTTGTGCAAGCTTGACTGGGCACATTCGTAGGTTCTATCCCCGCTCACCATAGCAGTTAGTTCTCCAACCACTATATTTACTAGCCAATTTTCTTTAGTTGCTACGCGTGTTAAAATAAGCATTCTATGAGCATTTTATTTAATCACCTATCCGTCGGATTCTCTCGATGAATCAAATTGAGACTACGAGTTATTCGGGAGGGTGCAGTTATTTCTCTTCTTGGTAATTTAATAAGGAAATCAGTTTTAAACATTTACAATTTTTTCAGGCTGGCAGTGTCTTTTCAGCCTCTCTGAACTGCTGCATTTTTTTTTTTTTGAACGGCCATGTTAGCCATACTGCCAGCGTAACATGTGTGTTTCTCTTACAATGTATACATTTCATTTCAGTGTGATTATTTTCCATCTCCTGTAAGGACGGCACAAGACAAACACAACACTTAGTTAAAACCACCCATGCCCTCGGCCGGACTCGAACCGGTGAACCCTGCAACGTGAAGCAAGGACGCTGCCCCTACGCTGCTGGGGTCGGCTATACTATATTTGTACTCACTGTCAACGTGTAACTATACGCTTAACGAATTCTTGTACTTACTAACACTTCGTGTTACTTCTGCGTTCATCGTTAGCCTTATTTTTAAGTCGTTTGCTAAAGAACCGAAAAGAAAGCTATCATTACTCGAATTTTGTGGTATATTTGTTAATTAATAAGAACTGTAAGCTGAAAGCACTGGTTGCATTTAAATACTGACCGAAGCATATGTGTCAAACCTAATTAACAGTGAAACTCAAGCTGTTTATATTGATTGATTTGCAGCCACGTCTGCTGGACTAGTCGCTGAAGTTAGTTGCGGATACGGATTGCAGAATCGAGATGTTGCATCATCAGCATATGATTACCTGCACCAGGGCCACAACTAAGGAGAAACACACAATACAAATGACATACTGCTACCTGACGAGTAAGCTATGTCCCAGCAATCTTAGTGTATGGATCCAAAACAAAAGCTAAGGTAAATTAAATCCCACAATAGAAGTAAGCGGTCGCGAAAATCTACGAGTACTCTTGCCTCTTAAACAGCACAGTCTTAAATGGAATTGGACCCTCAAAAGTAATGTGAATTTCGTTTCAGATATAGCAAAGGTCAGCCAAGGAAATGTACAGTACATAACCAATTTATATTAAAAATATATTGGATGAAATTAATGGCCCAAAAGTATATCAGAACTCGTAAATAAGGATCTTTATACAGCAATACTACTTAACAAAATTTTGCACTGATAGGACGTAAGGAAAAATTTAAAACAATGTTTGAGTACCACTACTGATCATGCCTAAACACTGACACGATGGGTTGTGAAAAATCAGCGGCATATTGTCCATGTTAGTTTGCTAAGAATAGTGTTGCAATATCACAGCGCATATACTACTCGTCTTTAGATGTTATATAGAGAATTCTTAAAACTAACCCTAGTTAAGAGAAAAAACTATCTGACGCAGTCAGTGCGTTCAGTCTATATACAAGGTAACTGTAGGAGGCAGTGAATTGTTGTTGGAGCTGCAGAGATTCAATCGACATTCATTATTTTCTTTCATAGATAAAATAATCAGTTTGGTCTGTCAGACAGGCTGTGAACTAATTACGGTGGAATATGGCATCCTGCGAGTTTCGTCTACAGCAGGGAGACAGGCGTCTCCGTTGTCTCGCAGGCTGTGGACTAATGAAGATGGAGTTGGGGACTGGCAGGTCAGCCTCTCCCGAGTAATTTAACGGCCGGGTCGGGACTTAGGAGGTATCAGGACGCTTATCAGGCTCCGCCCAGAGCGACCGGGCGCTGTTTTTCTCCAGGGAGGAATTAAGTGTTGCTCACGACAGGGAACGTTATTGTAGCCGCTTAAAGCCTCACTAAATCGAAAAATGTTTACACAGTAATGTTGTTTGCTGTAAATCTCAATGAGAATAACCAACGAGTTTTTGTTGGTACATGAGAATATATACTTTAATATTAATGGCAACTTTAACTTCCACGTAAACCACATATTTAGGCTGGTGGTTCCTTCCAAAACTCATAGCTGAATTCTTTCACGTTCCTTGTCCCAAATACTTTCCAACTCTAACGACCCAACGTTGACGAGGCGTAGAGTCCGTAAAGGAAAGAAGGAATAAATTGTTCTGATCTTTTTACGAATATGTATTTAATTATTCAAAAAATAATTAAAGTTACATGATATGGTGCCTCGTTTCTATCATCATTGGGAGAGACTGATTGATGTAACTCTGTAGGTTAGTAAGACTAACATTAGCCCGCTGTTTAGCGCGCGGTCCATGGTGTATATAGAAATACCTTACCCTAGTTCAAAATACAGGGTGTCCCAGAATTATCTTTACAACTTTAACATTGAATAAATTATGTTTGGAACGAGATATCACAATGCAGTTTTTTGCATGTTACAGAGTATCTCTCAAATTTTTTTTTCTGTTTCATTTCAGGTGCAGTTTGGTGACAAGTAGGTAGTTACATTACATTTATTGAAAATGTACACCCCACCGGAAAAAGCTCAGTGTGTTTTCTGGTTTATAGAGACAAGGGTTACCTAACAGGCACGACATTCAAATTTGGGGTTCTGAACCTCCGCATGCATTTAGAGAGAGAGAGCGCGACAGCCCAATGGTTAATGTGTTGTGCGGTGTTATGCACAACCAAATCATTGGCCCCTTCTTCTTTGCTGAGAAGACAATCAAAAGCCCAGTTTACTTGGATAAGCTAACAAAATTTGTTGTTCCCCAACTGGAAGTCCTTCAACCAACAGTCATCTTCCAACACCTCCGCATTGGGCTCATGATGTCCGTAATTTTCTAGATAAACAATTTCCTGGTCGGGGTCCAATTGACTGGCCGCCTCATTCACCTGACATAACCCCCTTGGATTTCTTTCTTTGGGGATATGTAAAAGTCATCGTGTATCAAACCCCGGTTAGAAATTTGGCAGATCTCAGGCAGAGGATTTCTGCAGCTATTACGACAATTGATCAAGGGATGCTCCAAAGAAGTGTTCTAGAGACTCTTCAAAATGCAAAAAACTGTATTGTGATATCTCGTTCCAAACATAATTTATTCAATGTCAAAGATGTAAAGATAATTCTGGGACACCCTGTATTAACGTGGAGATACAAAAAATATAAAAGTCATCTGAAAACTTTTCCTTATTTTAGTTATTACCTTAGATTCGGTTTTCATATTGTAGCCGAAAGTTTTGTTTTTTTATTTCAATTGTCACTGAATGAAATGTAACATACGAAATATAATGAATTAAAACTACTTGAAATACTATCCATATTAATGTATAAACATGATTATTCTTTACTATTATTATCCTAACCTACGAAGAAGTATAAAATTATAACACCAAGCATAATCTTTGGTTGGGATTACATTCATGGTCAGAACAAAAAATATCTTTTCCTAAACAGTTAATAAAAAAAATGACATTTTTAAATGCCGATACGAAATAAGGCAGCTAATTGCTATCAGGTTTTATCATGTCGGTATTTGGGCTTTTCCCCTTATCTGCTTTACGATTAAAGATTTTCTAGTGGTTTTTAATTCATCTAGTGTTGCTAAAATAAAACTTTATTTTGGTATAAGCGTTTTGATTTATTAGGTCGTCATCGCTATCTCCTCATAATATTTCAGTCGGGAAATGTTCGGTTCGACTGAAATGTGATAAGGGAATAAAACCTGGCTTTGATGATAGTATAATTAATCTAAACCCATATACCAAGAAAAAAATTTAATTTTAGCTGCACTAGGCAAATAAAAAACCACTAGAAAGTTTCTATCAGGTTTTAGTAACGATACTAAGCATAAGGGTTTTTAAAATTAAATAATGTATTACGTATGCTTAATAAGACTAATTCACGTATTTAGTTTGTTTTAATCTACGATATTTCAGAAAACTGAACAAACAAACAACTGAAATCAAAAAACAAAACATAACACAAAGAATAGTATTGAGATATTTTATATTTGTAGAAAGAAGGGCTCATATCAAATACAGAGTGATTTCTGACGCCCAACTGATTCATCTCGGAATGATTATTATTTCTTGCTCCGTTTCTCGGTCACATAAAGTCGTAAGATATTTTCGACAATTTTAAGCTAGACAATAAGCTCTTAAAATTTGAAAACAACATCCAAATTTCTTCGATAGTTTTTGCGTGATACCAATTCGAATCCTCGGATACTCTCAGCTCAATTTCAGATTTGTAAAAGTATAGAATTGGAGATAAATTAGTAGTGGACTCACGACTATAAGACACAATTAAAAATAAGATCACTGAAGTGACACTAAAAGATCTTTTAGAGGTAAAGTAAGGAAGGTTGTACTAAGTGCACTACCGCTCACGGTTCGCGACCAGCAATTTTCGTTAATACCCGCAAGGAGGGATTTCCACTCTCTTTAAACACAAACAGTAAACTGCCGTTCTATTGTCCATCTGCTTTTGCTTAGCAGTTTCTGACGAACCATTTTTTTCTCACGTATTTGGTTTGGAATTCGAAATACAACTGATAAGCAACTTTACTTTCTGCAACTTAAAGGGGTTCAGCCCTGAATTAATTTCTGCCTGAAGATTTTGAGCTTTCAATAATATACGTCACATTATGCTTTCCACTACAAGGATATTGTATATCGAACGTGGTGGGTGAGCGGTTAACACATTCGGGAGGCCGTCGGTTACAATCCCCGTCCGGGCATCCATATTTGGATCTATGGTTTCCCAAAATCACTCCAGACGAATGCCGGGATGCTTTCTTCAACAGGCCATGAATGAATTCATTCCCATTCCTTGTCCCCAGCCTCATTCAGCCTCTAATTGCTTCGACGTCGACGAAGCGTAAAGCCATGAGGAATAGTTCTTCGTCGGCATATGAGTCGCTTTAAGTGCTCACTACAATACGAGTTTATTTTTGAAAATTTCGCTGTGAGGTGCAATTCTCACTCTTTCAATCCCTGCTTCATCTATCTAACCCACTGGAAAGTTCTATTAATAAACTGGGCGGAGTTTCGGATAGAATTTTCTTCAGTTTTACACACTGGCTACGTGTTTTTTGGCGATATTGTCAACGGTGGTTTTAATAGTCATTCTCCTTAATGGAAATAGTCTCATTTGCTTGGATAATTACAGTATTACCTGCGTTACACAATCCTTCAGCCTCTTGCTAGATACAGGGGCCACGCATATTAGTTACAAAAGGTAGCAGAAGCTGTCCCTCGGTTTTCGCTCACTTTGGGACGATCTCTGCTACTAGCTAGTGACCCGAGCAGATGGCAGCTTATATAATGTTATCTTGTAACTTTGGATGGTATAGCGTTATTTTCCTCTTAAACTGTTCTTTAATGAACTGAAATCTGTCTCACAATATTGGACGGTTTTCCTCTTCAGATCGTAGAATTTCGTGCTATTCGCGATCTAAGTCAACATTTTTTCTTTCGCCATCGATTCTCTAGCGTGTTCCAGGTCATTGATGTTGGTAATCCGTTCAGGAGGAGTTTTTGTCCCTTGAAACATCTATAGTGCACTCACATTACTGTCCAATCTTTGTTTATCAGTTTCAGCTTGGAGAGTAACTTTTGTGTGAAAACGTTAAAATGACTTTTTAACCAGACGATATTATTGCTCAAAGTTCGAAATAATTCTTCTTATTAATATTCATAATTTATCATCAGTTCATATAAAAGAACCTAAAAACATTCCCTTAACACAGGTGATGGCGAAGGGGGTCTTTGGTTTCTATGTTAGGACGTAAGATCACAAACTGTCGCCATCTGCCTTCTACCAAGTTAACTGGCGTGTTTCGAGTTGTTTTGTTTGTAACGCAGGTGTGAATATTATATGAAACTGAAGGTTGTTTGTCGACAAAAAGCATATTGACTAAACAAGTACGCCATTATTGAAAGAAAATCCTACTTCTCGACATGGTACGAATTGCGTTTCATCAATACATTTATAATTTGTACACCATTCTTTAGATGGAGAGTAGATCAGAAACGCGATTTGCTCTGCCTTTTGAAACCCGTCTGATGATCAGCGACAGAACTTGAAATATTATTATTTTTTTGTTGACTATAAATTTCATTTTAATTTTGGACTATAACTTAATTTCAATAGAATGCTTTGTTTCTTGTTAATCATAATTACGATAATATTAAATACGAATTACCCTTATTTTATATTTATTCCCCTTCCAAAAGTTTCTACGTAACTATGTCACCTTGATTAATACACCAAGGTTACCCAACTGATAGTATGAATTGAATATTTGTATCAAAATTTGTTTTGTTTAGAAGACAGCTATTTGCTACGTATTTCGTCTTGTTAAAATCTAAGAGTAGCTGCTTTCAGTAAAAAGTGGATTTCAGGGATTGCAGATGCAAGCCGTAAATTATTCGTTCTCTTTTCCTCCCTGATGTTCAGTGCTGGCGGCCGGCGATTATGGAAATTGCGGACTGTGCTGCCTGGAATTAGCTGCAATAAGAAGGTAATGTTGCAACAGCACGGCTTCTCGGGTTTCATTGGACGGTCGTTATGATTTATTAAGCACATCTTCTGGAAATAATGTTGTAGTATCACAGCTGGGGTTGTGTTCAACAACTTAAGTAATAGCACAAATAGATTTTTTTTCCTTAAATATAATACTTGTAACAATTTTGGGATGAAACAGAAAATCGTGTAAATGTTAATAACTTTTAATTCGTATTTTCTTCAACAATGAACAATTCATATAGTACATAGAAACCACATCAATTTTATAAAACTTACATTTCTGGAACAGTTTCTTTGTGTTTCGGAGTCTGTTGACAGAATCTACAGAGTGTTGTCTTCTTGTCTTTAATAATGTTTTGTGAACAAAATTAATAAAGCTGTAATGATTAAATTTGTATGACCTTCCATGTTTAGGGAAAGTGACGTTTTCCTATTTGGATAAATGCACGTATTTCAAGACACCGTGTTTGGAATAAGTAACCAAATCGTTTTATTTTGCAGCAATAAACGCATTATTAGAAATGTTGTTATTCCTTACATTGTCATTATTATTTTCTCGATACCTATCTATGATTTCATTTATTAAATTGTTATTTCTTACAGTTAATACTTCGTAGACAATTGAAAAAGCAAGAATCAATCTTTAAGGCAGGTACGATATCCTAAATAATTGATAAATTTTGGCAGAAAAGTAAATTGCGTGGCTAGCATCTCCCGTTTCTTTATTTGTTCTTAGCCGTTTACGCATCAATGTCAGTATCATTATAGACAAGTTAGGATTGGTTCAACAAAGGGGAAGGAATTTGGCCATGACGTTTTAAAGAGCTATCCCGGCATTCGCATGAAATGGTTTCGGTAAAACATAGAAAACCAATATCTGGATTGCCGGATATTGATTCGATTGCCAGATATGAAAGTTCCTCAAGTTTTCGCTGACAAATGATTTCCAGCCATTTACATCGCATGCCAGTTAACTGCTTGCAGTTCTTGTGGCTGTTACTTACTTACTACAGTGGCGTCACGACCCGTAGTCTTCTCCATAGCACTCACTTTCCACTCCTCCTCCTCTGGTATGTCTGACTTTCTTGTGTCTTCTTTTATTGAATCCAGGCACCTGAGTCTAGGTCTTCCGCGTGGTCTCTTCTCTACAAAATATCTTTCAAGATGTGAGTCTTTGATGAGGTCGTCATCCCTTCTCATTATGTGGCCATACCATTTTATGGTAGTTCCTTTATTAATGCCACTGTAACAGGTAGTTGCTACAGGTCCCTTAGTTCTCTATATTTTCTTCATCTCTAATGTTCTCCTTCTTTAAATATACAAAAAATTTGCCTGAGAATCCCATTTTTGAAACTTTTAAAGTCATTCTCTGTTCCTTTTGTCAAAGTCCATAGTCAATAATGCGTGTAGTATTACTGGCTATATAATAGTATCATATCATCAGTAATCTTACTTTTTTTTTAGACTAAATGAAACGGCTATCAAAGACTAAATTCGAACTGTATGCCTATTATTCGTATGAAGTTATGCTTTTTGGTATTTTATTTATGAGAATCCTGTCATCGCGACAACATTACATTAGTGAATCTGATTAAACGAAAGTCTATACGGCGACTGTACCAGGAAAAATGATTTAGAAACATTTTGTGGGTTGTTATAGTAATCTCTTTCGCAACACACATATTTTTTTTTTACTGTGTTAAAATTTAGATAGAAATGCAAGCCGCTCGTGGCCGAGGGCGCTGAGGCTCAATGACGGTGTATGGCTTTCGACACCGGGTTCGAGCACGAAGGTGAATGAGTATTCATCATTTGGGACTTGAGTAGGATGGTAGGAGAGGTGTCACTGCACAATTCCTTATCACTATTGTCTCTAACAAAAGTCTGAGGAATTCCAGAAACTCTCCGCAAAGCTGATGGAATGAGTGATCATCAGATCGATGGGAACGCTAAAACTTCACGGCTTTATCCTGAACAGACCGGCGCCAGGCCTTACTTTCTCTCCTCATTCATCTATCATCTAAAATACTAGAAAAACTCTGCTCTCAACAAAGTCCTAAATAGTCATGCACATTCTCACCAAGGAACGTAAGGGGAATTATATTTCACCACAAGTTTCTCTGAAGTAATGTCTTGATCGCCGGGTACGACGATTTATTTTATTAGAATTCCATTTTTTTCAGGTAAATTATTTTTAGGTAGTCAATCAGTGGACATATTGTCCAGTAGATAGATTGAAGAACAACATCTTTTCTTACTACGCGCCTCCATTTATTTTAAACGCTGTTTTATGTTCGTAGCTTTAGTAATCCTAGATATTATCAATTCATTGAGCAATAGCACATAAACATTCATGTACCGTTTACAGAAAGGACCTTTGAAATGTGTAGTTTTTACGGCCTTCAGCAGAGCAGCAAAGAGTAACCGCAATAACGTAAATAACGTGAAATGTTTGTTTATTTATGTATCTATGTAACATAAAACAGTATTCATGAAGTGAACGTACTAGGCTTTCCGTTTGACGTATGAGATACGATGCAAATAATACATTTTCAGCGTGCAGATGACAAGTATAAATTATTAACGTTATTACAGGTTATTGTGTGACTTACTATTAAAAACCGGCAGCTGTTTGGAATAATAATGTTGATAGCAGCAGTCGCCAAACACTGAGCGCCTGATAATGATGTATACCACTGCCGCTGTATATTTTTATCTCTGGAGGTGTATTTGATGTAGCTGTGCGAAAACGTACAGTTTCTGGTTAGTTTCGTAAAATATGTTTACAGTGTTCAAATGCTTATACTGTATATTTATATCTTGTTTATATGTGAGTTTTTTTTTAAAATATTGAAAATAAAAAAATATTGAAATATTGTTATTTGTTCCTCAAGGCGGTTAGTAGTAGTGTTATGTCGTTTTATGTCTGTGAATGTCAATCATCATTTTTGTACCATCACATATGCACTGCAACGCCGCATTAGGAAGTAGCGCTGCTTTAAATCCTGCCTTCGACACACTGGCATGCCAGTTTAATATTTAAAAACATTTTCGTAATCAATTAAGTGTATGCTTCGTTTGCATACATATTACAGAAACTAGTACAAAAATTTCCACATTTGATGGTAAGTATCTACATTTCATAATCATTACACTTTTCTGCCATAAATGAACCGGGTGTTTCAAAAATGACCGGCATATTTGAAAAATCAATAAAAACTAAACTGGCAACTATAGAAATACACCGTTTGTTGCAATATGCTTGGGACAACAGTAAATTTTCAGGCTTCGAAATTAGTTACAATTTTCAACAACAGATGGCGCTGCAGGCGATTTGAAAGCTATAGAAGTAAACGCAGTCTGTGAGTTCGCCATTCTGTAAGTCGTCTTTCTGCTGTGAGCGTGTGCTGTTCACAGACTGTTCAGAGACTACGCCATGTTATTGCTGCACATGGTGGATATGTGGAAAATATCGTACTTTAGATTTTTCCAGACTGCAGCGCCATCTGTTGGGGAGCGTGCATAAACCACGTAGATCCATTATGGTCTCCTGTGAACCCCCCCTCCCCCCCAAGTAGCCCGACGTGGCTTTTGTCTCTATCCCCCCCCGTCCCCCACGTAGCACGTAGCTTTTTTCCATATTGATCCCAGCAAGACATTTTGCACTGTTTCCTCTTGCGAGACTATCGTAAATTACATACGGGGATAATTATATATGAAGGAAATAAATATTTACATGCTTCTGTGTGTTCTGTATCTCATTTTTAACTGTGACAAATAATATGTAAGAAAAGCTTCGTCGCCTGGCTCCACGGAACCCCGCTCCCCCCCTACGTAGCCCACCGTAGCTTTCCAGTTAACCCCCTCCCCCCCTTGACCGAGCCACGTAGTTTATGCTCAATTCCTTGTTGAAAATTGTAACTAATTTCGAATGTTTGTCTGCCTGAAAATTTACTGTTGTCCCAAGCATATTGCAACAAACGGTGTATTTCTATCGCTGCCCTTTTAGTTTTTAGTGGTTTTCCAAATATACCAGTCATTTTTGAAACACCCAGTATTTAAACAGCAGTGTACCTGCAAATTCTTCGAAGCGTGTAAATGTGTAGGCCTATATTAAATGCGACGGAGCCTAATGTGTTCATTGGGTAGGACGATATTAGAAACATCGTAATGAACATGCGTATTTCGATTTGCATGGCTTCTCAATATTATTTTACAAGAGGGTTTTTTAATAAATGCCATAGCCTACTAGATTTTGTAATTTTTGTAGTAGTTCTGACTTCATAATACAAAACAAGTCTACTCAATGATTAACATACCGCTCATTAATATTTTAGCAATGTTGTCTTAGAATTTAACCGTTAATTTAAACTGAAACACGCTACATTCATCCCGATATTCACTCGATATACCGTCATTTACTGCGAGGTGAAAATATTTTTTAAAATATATACTATATCATTGAGAATAAAGCAATTTATTTGATTTGAAAATTAAGTAGTGTTACCGTCAGTCGGTGTTGACTGTAGATAGGCCTACTATCCACTGATGAGTACAAAATTATCAATTATAACGCAAAGGAAGAAAGGGATAGTGAAGTGGCAAATAATCATGAAGAAAGATGGTGGTTCAAGGTTTTATTGTTATGTTGGTGATTACTTTGAAATTAACTGTTTAGGGATCTCCACGTCAATACGTCGGATACTACAAATATTGTCTTATCGGTCTGAAATTTGGTACACACATTGCTTAGGCGATAATATTTTATTTGAAGTGTATAACGTAAGCTTCGAATATGTAGAAATGAAGAAAAATCGCTCGAAGTGTGGGTAGATGCATACATGTTATTACGCAAGAAATATACGTTAATAGCTGTTGACATTTATTCCACGTGTTTTTAAGTCTTCGTTATTGAATAAAAACTGCTTTCCATATGCAAATTACAGATACGTAATAAGTAGAAAATCATGTAACATTTAAAATTTCTCTGTGCGGGCTGACATATTGTTTTTCAGTGGCAAGATATATTGCATGGCAGCCTACCTTACAAGGAAAAACATGGCGTCTACCGTAACGAATGTTTGATACAGACTATTTATGTTGGTTTAATTTCTTGCTAATAGCAGTTGCGGTTAGGTTGAAATGCAGGTATAAGGGAACATGGAAAGTAGCATTGGATGTACCCTCACCCGTATCTTCTGTCAAACAAACGGAATAAATTAAGTTTTAAGCTTATTTTTTGAGATGATACACATATAAGTCATAATTTATGGACAAAGAGCGAATCTAATAAATTATGACATTTGATTTTAACGTTTTAGGCCATGTCGTAGTATTTTTTCTGTTATTCACACAAGGTTCCACTATTTTAACTTAGTATTCAATCATTCGGAAATGGGATTAATGATGTCAGTAGTTGTGGTAAGCCATAGCAGTAAATGGAATTCTATCGGTTTCGTGATTTTGGTGAAAGCATCATATTACCTTTTAACGTGAACATTAAAGTTGCTTTATACACCGTAAGACTTTTACTCCGCTTTTTACTGTGGGCTATCAAAATATTTCAGAGCCGTAGCGTGGTTAGTTAATAAATATTTCCTGAAATATGCCGAGGGAAAACTGTCGTATGACTTAAGTGCGTTACGTAATGCGTGGAAGCGAATCTGGTAGCATTAGTAATGGTTTCCACTCACCATAAGTAACAATAGTCTAATGTTTAACATGAAATATGCAAAAAATATGGCGCAGGTCAGAGATTTCCGTGTTTCAATTTTCACATACCATCAAATTCATTATAATTGTGGATTAGTACGTATACCTTTGTTACGTATAAGATGATTGCTAGGAAGTAGCGTCCGAGCGGCTGAATGCCACACAAAACGCCTTGAGTTCGTGTCTGATCGATCACTCCCTAGTAGTGTTGCCCAAATGCAAGAACAAGACCAGACTTGGCCGGTCTTGGTCTTGCATCAATACACCTGGTCTTGGTCTTGGTCTTGCAAAAATGCAAGACCAAGACCGATTTTGGGCAACACTAGTGTTGCCCAAATGCAAGAACAAGACCAGACATGGCCGGTCTTGGTCTTGCATCAATACACCTGGTCTTGGTCTTGGTCTTGCAAAAATGCAAGACCAAGACCGATTTTGGGCAACACTACTCCCTAGTTAGTTTTACCAGAGATATGTGATCAAAGATATTACGGCCTACTAGCAAGGATTCAGTGATAATAATTGAAATAGTAGGGGAAAGATTAAGCGACTTTAATAAATTCACTGACTTGAAGAACAAATCATGGAAATAATGCATAGAAATAGCGTATAAGATTATTTTTACTATTACAAGGACTGTAACAGCCTACTCTCGCAAATCTGCAAGACGCTTTCAACGCCCGCAGACAGTGATGTATTTGTGAGAGCAGCTAACCTTAATATCGGTGGCAGCGATGTTACCTAAACTTCAGAGAGAACTTCAGCCTCCTGCAATTCTGATTATCACTCCAGAAATAGTAAAAGTTTCCTTAACTACTGACAAAAAAACCAACAAAAAGTTCCTAATAGACTCATACTTTATTTTAAATTATTCTTTCCTTCTATCCTGCCACCGACCGATATGTAAATAAATGTAAAGATAATTGTCAGAAGATTTCCCGCTGCAACAAAGATCCAAAAAATTTAACACCACATTTGAAATTTTACTATCATTTACAGTTTCAACAGTAAGGTCCGAAAAATTACGGCAGTGTATTAAAATCATTGTTCCATTCAAATTTATTTCTACCTTCATTAGCGTTCACATACACACATTTTCGACACTATGTCAGCCTATTGCGCAACTTGACATATCAACTCAACAGAAACAAAAACTTCTCCGTGTAAATCTATTTTTCTGATCGTGAAACAAGCACAAATTTAAATATTTAAATCGCTTGGGCGAACCTTCTCCAGTTCGGGAGTTTTTAAGTCCTTCACAACACTTTAAACAGTCGCCGCCCTTTCAAAACCAAAATACTGAATTTAAACCATGGGTCTGCAGACAATTATTCTGAGCCCTTTTCAAACCTTCTCAGGGACTTACGACTCTTAGCCAACACTTTGCCGAATAACTTACTCCCAATAAACGTTGATCAGAATTCAATTTAACCACAGTTAAAATTAAAAGATTTCTTCCACAACTTCTCTCTTCCTGTGGGCAAAAACATACGCTCCCACTGTAGCTCGGCGGTGGTCTGCCTCCCCTTTTTTCAGCTCACCCCTACTTTCGATATGACGCTACCGCGCCTGACGTCAGTAACACCGATGGTGCAACTTTTTCCCCTCGCGCTTCTCAAACAATTGCGCCACACACAGAAACGGCCCAAAGTGGCCCAAAACCGCTAAAATAAAGCCCTAAATAAACCACCGTAATGTTACAAGCTCTAATAAAAATTAATAACATTACTAATAAAAGTCTAGTCACTCGGAGGATCTTTCCTATGCCAGCAGAGTGACAGTAAATACTTAAGCCCGTACCTGCAAATTCTACATGAAGTCTTGAGATCCTTGCATTCATGGCGTCGGTCTAGAAGCTCCCGGGCTGTATGTCTGGAGTGGGGGAATCACGTGCTGGCCCATAATTGGTTCATGAGTACTTTTAAGCTGGTAGGGTGGGAGATTGGTCTCTCACGATAGGTACCTATGCTAACCTTGGAACCTGCTGCGTCCAAACAAATTAAGTTATCTGTCTACAACGGCATAAGAAATAATAATACTATGCTTTTAAACCTTAAAATCCTTCAAGTTTATACAAGGACACATAGTATATTAATGAGTATTATCGGAATTCGATCTGAGAAAAAACACTTTTCATTCTGCTATTTTAGTTCTGAATAATTTGTTTATCAAAGCGAACTTTACTATAAATTAACATCAAGTCCAAGTATATTTCATCAGTAATATGATAGATCTGCCCATTTTTTTTATTTCTTAAGCTCTTTGTGATCGTTTATCAGGCTTCATTATTGCTGTTATCCTACGTAACAGGTGCGGTTTTTCCTTGCCCTTTTTCAAGAACATGTTTCTATTTTTTGCTTATGCCTTTACGCCTTTTCGACGTTGAGGTCATTAGAGGCGGGCAAGGATTGGAGGGAAGGGACGTTTGTGGGAACCATCCCGGCATTATCTTGAAGTGGTTTGGGGAAAACCATAATCGAATAGTTGGACGGGGTTTCGAACCCTCGCCATCCCGAATGCGAAGCCAGAGGGTTACCGTTCACGGTGTCCTTATTTCAACTTCTTAGGCTAGAAGTTCCCAAAGTTTACGTTACTACTCTTTCCTTAGAGAAATATCTATTTTTGGAGCCTCTCCCCATTATTTCATAAAATTATACAAACTACTCATATTAAAATGGTTTCATATAACGGTTATATAAAATTAAATGGACGGAGATAAAAAAATTATAAAACTCGATGTTATTTTATGAAAGTTTATTTACATGTATAATTTTTTTATATAATGTGTTATCTTACGAAAATAATATTTCTGTTAAACTTTTCGATCCTACCATCCCACAGAAGCGCGACAGGTGCGCCGCCCAGTTCGGAAATCCATGTCTTAGGTCATAACTGAGTGGCACTCCTCTAGGATGTTTCGGTGGATATAGTTTCCTAAACCAGCGTTTTACTTCGTGATAAAAATTTTATTATGCTGGTTGGTATAATCAACAAGGCAAATGACTAAAGTGAAACTTATTTTAACACATTTTTGTTTCGTGATAGATCTAAGCTGTTTAGTTTATTTTTATTTAATTGCAATGGGCCACATGCCCCGGTTGTAATTTCCGTACGGACTTGTCTTCCAATTTCACGATTTTTTTTTTTTTTAAATTTATATTTCTTCAGGAAAATTTCTCATCTTCTTATGGTCTACAATTTTAATTTTTAACTCTTTCAGTGTTTCAGGTAAAATGTTCAAAATTTCTGTTGGTAATTTATTCCAGTGCCTGACTCTCTTAACCTGCAAAAGAAATTTTTTCTACATTGTAACTTCTGATCAGGGACTAGGGTGTGTTTATTTTCATCTCTTCCTTCCATCTTCTGTTCCCAATTCTTCTACCGTCCATAATCCCTGTAAGCTGCATCGCCAATGTGCACTCCCAACACTACGTTCTCACCCCTCGTCTCTCCCAGTGACTGCCAATCCAGCTACCTTATCATCAGTTACTGACCATCTTCTGCGTTAATTTCCACCAACACATCTATCTGCCCTCCTTTGCACCTCTTGCAGCATAATTTTAATCATTTCAACTGACATGTGCTGCATACACCCGAGCGAACAGTTATGTACTGAACACAGTAGCTAAGGGTTGACTCAGACTTTCTTCTCAAAGAAGCAAAAGTACTTCAACCTACGAGTTTCTAATATGACATTATTTCTGAAACTTCAAAGGAAAAATCCAGGACAAAATAAAAATAAAAATAAAAAAATAGAAGCATCCAGAAGGGCTCTACCCTTCTGGAACGAAATGAATCTTTTTACCGGCTGAGAGGGTATGTGATGTTATTTCAGTGATTAAAAAATCGAGGCAAATTTACAAAGAATTGTTGTGCTATCACAGTTCCCACCACTAACATCCGTGACCTGAAGTCACACACGATGGCTCCCCACATCCTGACGCCTGAGTCACACCGCTGGGACCTCTCATCAGGTCGCCGCCAAATTCGCCGATGATGGTCATCCGAGATAGTTCATAATCGCTGAACCCAAGGAATGTCGTAGCATCGTATTTAGCGATGTAATAGTGCTTTGCCGTAACGGTGTCTTTGAATGGACTGATAACTTCAGAAATGGTCGCACAAGTGTTCTACAAGAGACAGGCTGATAACAATATTGAATGAGTGTCTCACTCATTCTCCTACACAGACAAATGATAATCGAGGAAGTGAGAAATCGTAAGCAATTTATTCTTAGCTCTGCTTATGAATGAGGCCGATGACAATCAGGGAAAGTGAGAATTTTTGCACTACAGTGTCCGTCCTCACAGTGCTGCCCACTCTATTCACACAGTACAGGAACTCCAATAAAGCATGCTTCTTCTATTGTTGCCACTTCGGAGTATTCTCTTCTGGGGTTGGCACTGACAAAGAAGTGAAATAATAAATAAATGCGTAGCTCATTTTTAGGCATGGGGGCATAATGAAGCTAAATCCTGTGCGTCGATAGGCAAGATTTTTAATTTAAAAAATTGATAAACTTCCAAGATCTCTGGTGCTGTTGCGATAATTTTTATAACCATACTGGGAATAGCCATTGACTAATTCTCGTTAGTAAGAATTTGTGAGTAAATAATTATGTACTTCAGGTTTATGTTATTTTAGAAATAAGTGAACCAATATCATCCCATTTATTTGTTTAGCGCGCACATTTGACAGAATCATACTTCAGTCATTATTTCCGAAGCACAGTTTTTATACATTCCTTCTTTTGCTACGTAAGCACTTGGCTTTATACTCTTTTTTGCTTCTTCCAAAGCTCAGTTGAATTACTCAAATATAACAGCTTTTGCACAGTTCACCATTTCTGTAACAATAAACGGCTTGATCCTTTGTTTCGACGTCAAAAACTGTTTCCGTGAAAGAACCAAAGTCAATTTAAAACGGGTGGCAGGAGTTTCGTCTTGTAGGCACTTCTCTTGGAGTTGGTCATTAAGTCTAGCGCATTATTCGCAATTCACATTTGAGTGGGGAAGCGAGCCCTCTGGTTCCATAGCGTGATTAAGTTACCTCGGAAAACTGCAGAGGCCCTGTAAATTACTCATGTTTGCGGGATCGTTGAATACTTCTTTAAAAGTGTGTGTGTGGGGTTTGCAGGTTCAGTGCCTTCTCAAAAGGACTCCTTTCACAGAAAGCTTATTTTGTTTTTGAGTCATGCGCCATGTTGGACAGTGAAAGGGTTGTTCCTGTAACAGTTTTGCGAGAGCCTGCTTCTGAAGGTTTTATTTTGCTTTGCATTTAAGAAATTTGAGACGGGAACCATGTGAAAAGATTCTTGTTTCATAAGGACCGTACGCTCTTAAGGATGACCTTTTAATTAGTTCTGGTATTATTGTGGCAAAAATATCGTTATTATAAGCTGCCGTGAAGTTTACTGTTCTCGTCGTAAAGAAGACAAAAGACTTTATAGTGCCCATAGTTTCGCATTGACACAAATACCCTCTTTAAGATTAAACTGACGTTAAGTGTCAAGTTAATATACTGCAAACTGTTAGTTGACTTGCAGATTTTTGTAATTCCTATAAAATGTTGGTATTTATAAAATTAGGGTGAAAGAATTAAATTAGTATGTTTAGAACTTATTTCATATTACCTACGGAATTTAATCCAAATTTGAATCTTATTTTTTTTTATTGGCATGTCAGATCAGCATGTTGCTGTAAATGTAGAAATTGTAGTTAGCGATTTGTACGTTGTTTCTATGCTGTCTTCCATTTTGGTAATATGTATCTATAACTGACGTTGGGCAGCACCAGATATCAGTGCACAGCTAAAATGAAGGTTTAGAAACTTTTGTTTTATTTGTTATTTCCGTTACGAAAACTGCATTTGGCAAGAATTTAAGCCGCCTCCATTAAAACGCCTTTATCGATGTGGACTGAAAATAACATTGCTAAATGGAAATGTTAATTGAATGAGTTATAAAATTATATTAAGTGATTGACGCAGTAATCGCACGTTAGATCATTTACGCTTTCGGAAAGAATGAACTGCTTTAATTAATAGTGAAACCAAAATCTTGAGTCACAATCAAGCCTTCAGAGTTTCGGAAGAATACGTGATCTGTATTTTTTCATATAATCTTTATGGACAAATTAAACTCTAGCAGTGAATCTCTTTATATAAAATCATTTGAACTTGTAACTTACATACTGACGTTTTCACTTAGATCCCTTACTCTACATGAAATGCATGATCAGTCAAGATTAAAACTATATCGATGTAAGGTACAACCATGGTCCTGGAAGTACTTTTAACTTATTTATTTTAATCAATATACATTGAAAATAAACTATAAACTAATTATATTTCAACGGTAAATAAAGTATTAGTGCCCTTATCACTGGTTGGTACATTTTCATATGGTATTGAAAATTATGTAAGAAATTTCTACAAACTCGATTTCTTAGGAAGCTCATTTAGCTCGAATCTTAACCTTTTAACATGAGCAGCAAGTATCATAAAGGGTTTTACCAATAATCTTTCCTTTTTATAACAACACTATTGATAGAAACATGCACCAATAACCACAGGTGGACATGTGCGTCATTACTTTGTCACATTATATCTATGGGAACTGATGGGACAATCTGCAGTCCAGAATGCGGATGTGGCAGTATTAGCGGCTCGCATCTGAGAACTTGACCCAAGGGTGGACGTCGACTGTAATAAAGAACAACTATTTCTGTGGTATCAGAGCGAACTCGGCATTATTTTCCCTACAAGCTATTGTAATTTTCCAGACTGGCATGAAGTTTCAAATTTCGTTTTTTACCTCTGTGCAATTACGTTTCTGCGGAGAAGGTATCTTAATCGTGCAAATATTCTATTTATGTATTTGTGAAAATATTCACATTTTTGATCCTGAGATACTTAGGACGAATTTTTTGACTCTCATTTTACCGAACGTTGTGGGTGAGTGGTTAACGCTCTGGTCTCGCATTCAGAAGACACGGGTTCGAATCACTTGAGGCGAAAGTCGGTATGCTTCCTTCAAAAGGCCACGGCCGAATTCCTTCCCGTTCCTAGTTACCAGTCTCGCCTCTAATGACCTCGACGTTGACAAGGCGTAAAAAAACAGCGACTTTCATTTTATGATAACTCTATTGAAACTTTAAAAATTTCACATTAAGCAAATTAATAGATGCTTATAGCATTATTTTGCGCCTGAATAGGTAGAGTTATTCCTCTTATTTGCTTGTGTTTCTCATAATACTCGAGACTGCAACAAAATTATACTGAAGTTGATCTTATCGGAGCTTGTAGATGAAAGGTATATGCGGTGACGTGTTACAAATATCGGAGTAAATCAAGTCAAGTCGGAACTCTTAACTGTGTAAAGCAAAATAATAAATTGAGATGAACGAAAATTGTAACATTTACATCCCTGAGGTTGACGCTAGCAAAATGGAAAGAAAGACCATCATTCTTTACTTTGTGATTATTTCTGAAATACTTACCTTGGAGAACATGTTTAGAGGCCCAGACAAGTGGTGATTCCTAGGAGTACTTCCCAGCCAAACTGCTGCGATATGCAGTAGTTCCATCTGCATGCTCGCCTCCTAGGTGTCGACTTATCTCACCTCCTTTACATCAATAGGAAGTATCCATTGTTCTTATTAGTCGGTCTAATTTACCTAAATTTTCGCTTGTTGCCCAGCTAGCCTTCGTAATAATTTGTCGTGGAATGAGCATATCGAGAATGTAATTGGGAAAGCAAATCGTATGCTCCTATTTCTAGGTCGTAATTTAAATCAATGAACTCCGGAAGTTAAATCGATTGTATTAAAGTCACTAGTGCGTTCTGTTGTGTTGCGTGCGTGTTGTTCTGTATGGGGTCCCCATCAAAAGGGGTTAATGGAGGCATTAGAGAAGGTCCAAAGAAGAGCCGCCCGATTCGTGACAGGTATATATAGTTGGAGGGAAAGCGTAAGTGCGATTCTGAAGGAGTTAGGTTGGGAAGACCTGGAGCACCGAAGGCTTTGCTCTCGACAGAAGCTAATTGAAAAATTCTCAACTGACGTATTTCGGAATGACAGCAAGCAAATATTGCTACCAGCAACATTCATATCTCGGATTGAATAAGATAAGAGAAATCAGGGCCAGAACAGATTCATTTCTGTACTCATTTTTCCCACGAGCAATTAGGGAATGGAATAGAAAGGATAGCGGGCTTTCGATAAAGCACTCCGGCCATCCTGATCTGGGTTTTCCATGGTTTTCCCGGATCACTGGGATGGTTCCTCACATTAGCCCATGGGCGCCTCCTGCCATATCCTGTATATCCCTTCCAAACTATTACCCTTTCAGATAGGCGGAATGCACCCTCTGCCACACACTTTTAGTGAATCGTGGTGTAATAATAATAATAATAATAAAACACAGCTAACAGTTTTATAGGCAGAATTTTAAAGTCAACATTGCGCTATTGGCCACAGGTATTCAGCTAACGTGCTTCTGGCGTTCACTGACTTAAAGTGACAAAAGATTCGACGCGAATCCAAAAACAGCGTTGTTGCTTTGTGAAAAATGATTCACAGATAGATTAGGCCGATTACTAACAAGATATAACAGTAGGCCAATTTTTAATAGTGAAAATTTAATCAAACACACAATTAAATTGGTCAAAGACAACTGTCTACGACAAACAGCTCCAGGTTCATGTGCAGGGGACACAGAATAAAATAATAATAAAAAAAACTCCACTCGTCAAAGCAAGAATCAAAGAAAACCAATTACAACGAAATGAGCTCAACCCATAAAAACGGCTGTTGCGGAACATATTTTACAAGAACAGCACGAAATGTTATGGACGGAGAAAATACGCGAAGGCTATTTGCTGTTGACAGTCCGGTAGGGGAGACGGAATACATCGCAAATCAATCCCCTATTAAACGATGAGATATGAAATTTGAGCTATGTAAGCATTTAAAAGTCGTATCTCAGATTCTTGTGGTGGTTGTTTGTCGACAGTAAAGTTTGTAGCTCGACCGCCGAAATAAATCTTATGAAGCCAATCTCAAATCAGTTGGTTTCCACATCCGCCTAGTCACGCCATTACACTCACTAATTATATTTCAGTAGTGTTTTAAAAAAATATCTACCTTCTCTTACTTTCTACAAGTACAAGTATTACTCGCTTTTAAACCATGTATTCCTTCAAAACGCTTATCTTGGTCACGATGTTCTGTAACGCGGTGACGTCACACCAAGACGTCACACTTTTCGCCTTCGTTGTTCTACTTAAGACCAGAGATATTCTATTTTATGCACATTATTTAATAACAGTTCTATTTAGCTGAGCATACACGAGTAAATGAGCTGCTAGCACACTGAAAGAAAATTATGTATTTCGTAAAAATCAACATATTAATTATTATTAACTTTTTCTTAATTAAAATTAGTTTATACTCGCTGTACAGCGATACCGTTGTCACAGTATGCTAAGAAATGTCTACATTATATCATTTTTAAGATTATTAACGGTATTTGCTGAAAATTGTACTTAGCGAAGAAACGAATTGCTAAAATACTGCCTTGAACATTCCATTTTTGACCGTCTTAATCTAAAGTGTGGTAGATAGACTTTGTTTTTATCTTTGAATTTTCTGTGTAGACAGTGATCAGCAGTGCAGCAGTAGCCAACTTTTGTGTGTGATTTAAATTGTGCTAGTTTTTGTCGTTATCTTTGAATATTTCCTGTCTAGGTAGTGTTCCAGTCAGTTGAGCCTCCGCAGCCGTAGCAGCAGTAGCCAACTTTTGTGTGTGATTTAAATTGTGCTAGTTTTTGTCGTTATCTTTGAATATTTCCTGTTTAGGTAGTGTTCCAGTCAGTTGAGCCTCCGCAGCCGTAGCAGCAGTAGCCACGAGCCTTGCAGCCGTTAGTACCGGTCGCCGATTTTTGTGTATTTATTTGTAGTTCGGTTTTTGTCTGTTTCAGGTGTCATGACTTGTGCAAAGTGTTCTGGTAGGCGTCTGGTTCTCGAGGAGATTCTTAATACTATGGCGTCTCTTCAAGCGCAGGTATGGAGCATCCTAGACGAGGAGCGGCAGTGCGTCGAAGAAATTCCGCAGCCAACTGCAGTGGAACCGGCAAGTTTTGATTTTGAGGTTCCAGTTGCAGAAAACATCTGGCATCGTGTGGATCGGAGAAAGGCGTCGAAATTCCCAATTAGCCGAAGGGAAAATGATACCTTGCCCCTAAGTAACGCGTTTTCTGTGTTGCAGGAAGTTGTAGATTCAAACGCGAATGGCCCAGAAGAGCAGCAGGGAAGATTTACCCGCAGACCGACCGAGCCTTGCCAGGAAAAGGTTTACTGGTGATTGGCAGCTCCAACGTGCGACGGCTGGAGAAACCGCTACGGGAATTAGCCACGAAGAACGGTGCAGATCCTCATACTAACGTTCATTCCGTTTCTCTTTCAGGAGCAACCGTACCACGTGTCATGGAGGCCATTCCAAGAGCGATTAGGGAATCGAACTGCCGTCAGTTAAGAGTAGCTGCGCACGTCGGCACTAATGACTCGTGTCGGTTTTCTGTTCCAGATATAGTTAAATCCATGGACAAGATGGCCGAAAGGCGTATGAAGCCGCCCGGGAAAATTCAGTTTCATTACAGTTCTC